>CM053626.1:191235930-191255499 GCA_028646595.1 Phalanger gymnotis
GTCGAATCTTAGGAGCCTTGTTATGACAATTGGGTGTTTGTTCATCAT
Organism: Phalanger gymnotis; assembly: GCA_028646595.1. NCBI lineage: Eukaryota > Metazoa > Chordata > Mammalia > Diprotodontia > Phalangeridae > Phalanger > Phalanger gymnotis. The sequence goes on from CM053626.1 coordinate 191,235,979, forward strand.
CTCTTGCTTCATTATGGGTATAGATGAGATTTTATTAGCCTAGCGTTTAGCCACAGGATCAGGGTACCAATGTCATTAATAGTTAAGAAAATAAAATAAGCAACATCATCCCAGATTTGAAGGGAAGAATTCCATATAATCTACCTTCTAGTTATCTTCAATTCTCCAGTGGACTATAGTGGCCCAATTCCATATGATAATGCATTCAATAAAAAAGAGACGTAGACTTTTCTTGCAGTAACCGCACAGCCTTTCCTTTGGCTATTACTACAGTGTGACTTGTCAGTCCAACTCGATAGGGCCCTTTTTTTTTTATCAAAGAGCTACAGAGGATTTCCAGTGGTGAATTTTGATATGGACTTGGTCTCTGGGCCAGATACTGGGAAAAGGTTTTGTTTTAGGCTCAATCCAGGTGTCCTGGGCTTCGTGCTTTCAATCCCTTGAAGTTTTGCATCTTTATTCCCATTTCCCCTTTTGTCTAGGAACCCAGGTTGGCCAGATGAGGCCAGTGCCACAGCCCCCAAACCCACAAAAGCTCCTCCAGCTGCTTCTATCATACAAAATGAGGCCCACTCTTTATACACACTCTCCCATGCTACTTCTAACACTGGGGGAACACAGCATGCAAAAACCCAAATATCTACATGAAAATTTGAGGAGGGAGAGATTACTAGCAACTCGAGGAATCAAGAAAGGCTTCCCGGAGGAGGCAGCTTAAGCTGTACCTTGAAGGGAGTTAGAGACCTCTATTGTTTATTTGCAGCAGATGTGCTCAGAGTCTAAATCTCTCTCCCATTGTTTTGACACTAGTCACCATTCCTCACAGTTATTTGGTTGATATTCGCAAATTAGATTCAGAAGCAGAATCAACAGAAACTTAGAGTTGGATGGAATCTCAGAGGTCATCGAGTCCAACCCATACCTGGACAGCAATCTTCTCTATAGCATTTCTGACAGGTGGTCATTCTGCCTTTATTTAGTGGCCTCTATTGGATGGGCAACTCACTACTTCTCAAAGGCAGCCTGTACCACTTACAAACAACACTGATTGATAGATTTTAATTTTTCCACAGGTTGAACCAAACTCTTCCTTTCTGTAATAGCTGTTTAACCTTGGACTAGTTCTCTGGGACTCAGTTTCCTTCTGTTGAAAAATGATGATGTTAGATCTCTATGGTTCTGACATTCTATGAGTATATGATCCTGAGGGTCTATGCCAGGGCTGTTTGATCCTCAATCCAGAGTTTTTCCAAGAACATGCAGGCCACTCTCATTTCTCTTTTTTGGGGACAGGGTTATTAGACCAGTGCAGTAGATCAGGGGAATGCTGTGGATATAATTTACCTAGATTTAATCAAAAAATTTGACAGAATTTCTCATGTTGTTTTTATAGAAAAGATGGAGAGATGTGGGCCAGATGATTTACAGCTCCATGTAGTTGGATCTGAACCCAGTGAAGAGTCATTAATCATTTCACATCAGATTGGAAGAAAGTCTCTAATGGAGGACCCAAGGGTCTGTACTTGGCTTTGTATTGTTTAGGATTTTAATCAATGTCTTAGATAAAGGAATAGAGAACATACTTAGCTAACACTAGGTGACTGAGATAGACTCCATAAAGAACACTGGGTTGAATTTAATGAGATGGAGTTTAACAGAGATTAATATAAAAGCTTATACTTAGGTTCTAAAAATTAATTTCATGAGTAAAAGATGGGGGAGACATGGCCAAATAACAGCTTATCTGAAAACGAGATCTGGAAGTTTAAGTAGATTACAGAGTCATTGAATCCAAAGTTGGAATATTTTGTATCAGCCAAAAACAATCTAATAGAATCTTAGGCTGCCTTGAGAAAGGCATAGTGATGATGATGAATCCATTGGCTGGCTGTGATTCCAGAGGACTAATGATGAAGCATGCTACCCCCAGAGAAGAGATGGACTCAGGGTGCAGAATGAAATATTTTTGAGACATGGACAATGTGGGAATTTGTTTTGCTTGACTATGAATATTTGTTACAAGAGTTTTTTTCCTTCTCTTTTTTTTCAATGGGGGAGGGAGAGAAAAAATATTTTTAAAAATAGAATAAATTTTATTTAAATAAGTAAAATTTTAAATAGAATTATATTTAGAATTCTATTTTAAAATTTAATATTGATAATATATACATATGTATGTATATATACCACTTTGAGAGGTACTGTATTCCCCTTCACTAGAGAATTCAAGCAAAGGTTGTACCATTTCTAATCCCATTTTTGTCATCTTTTCCAACTTACATGGTGTGAAGTAATACCTTGGAGTTGTTTTAATTTTTATTTCTCAGCCTCAAAGTCAACCTTGACTTCTCACTCTTCCTTACCCAACATATGCAATCAGTTCCCAAGCCTTAATTCTACTGCCATGCTATGTTTCAAATCTATCTCCTTTTCTCCACTCATACGGTCTATACCTAGTTCAGACCTTCATTACCTCTCACCTGACCCCTGATTGGGCTTCCTACCTCAATTCTCTCCTCTCTGCCATCCAAATTCTGCACAAGCACCAAAGCAATATACTCCTAAGGCACAGGTCTGACCACATCACACTCCTGCTAAATGATTTAGAGAGGCTTCCTATTGCTTCTAGGAACAAATACGAATTCCTCTCTTTGGCATTTAAAGACCTTTACAACTCAGCTTTATTCTACTTTTGGGGGCTTATTATACATCATTTCCATTCACAAACTCTGTGGTCACATCAAACAGTCTTTGATGTTGATCACATGTCTCTGTACAGGCTCTCCCCCATACCTAGAATGCATGCTCTCCTCGCCTCTTCCTCTTAGAATCCCTCATTTCTCTCAAAGATAAGCTCAAATACCACTTCTTTACACAAGTTCTTTCCTTCTCCCCAACTGCTAGTGTCTCCCCCTAAAATTATTTTGATTTATTTCTCATATGCTTAAACAGCCCCTTCTAATGGAGTAAAGTTACACTTTCATGCACGTTTTGTCTTTTCCTACAGAATTTAAGCTACTTGAAGGCAGAGACTTTCATTTTTATCTTTGTATCCTTAGTGCTTAGGACAGTGCTTGGCCTATAGTAGTTGCTTAATAAATGTCTGTTAATTGATTGATTTACAACATAGCTTCATGTGGACATTTGTAGTTTGTAATTCTTTTGAAAACTGTTTTTTGATGGCTTATCTATTGGGGAATAGCATTGGTGTTAAATATCTCGGTCAGTTTCTTATATATCAGATTTTTAATGTCAATATTTTATGCAAACATTTTCCCACTCTACAATTTCTCTTCTAATTGTGTCTTCATTAATTTTGCTCATGCAAAAGCTTTAAATTGTATTCTATTTACTTTTATGATCTCCCCTATCCCTTGTTTAGTTAAGTATTCTCTCCCTAACCATAGTGAAGAAAGGTATCTGATCTCATTCTCTTCTTCTTTTTTTTTTTAATTATGTAACCTTTTATGTTCAGCACATGTACCCATTTGAGCTTATTGTGGTAGATATTGTAAGATGTTGGTCTAAACCCAGTTTTTGACAAACTACTTTCTAGTTTTCCTCAGTAGTTCTTGTCAAAAAGGGAGTCTTTTCCTGAGTAATTTACATTTATAGGTTCATCAAACACTAGTCCACTGTTCTTGATTGTTTTTATTTCTTGCTCACCTAATTTGTTTCACTGGTCTACTTTCCTGTTTTTTTTTAAATTAAATACCAAATAATTTTTTATAACTATTGCTTATAATATGGTTTGAAGTCTGGTAATACTATACCTCCTTCATTTGTACTTTTTTCTCATTATCTTCTTTAGATTCAAGACCCTGATTTTTAAAAAAATTTAAATGATTTTTTTGACTAGTTATGTATACGTCTCTTTGATAATTTGGTATAGTACTAATTTCTAGATTAATTTATAAAGTATAGTCATTTGTATTTTATTGTCATGACTCAAACACGAGTTGTGAATATCCTTCCAGTCATTTGTCTCTTCTTATTTCTTTAAAGTGTTTTGTATTTCTGCTCATCTTGGTAGGTTAATTTTATGCATTGTGTAATTATATTGAATGTAGTTTTTTTTGTATCTTCCTGTATTTTCTATTGTATTTTCTTGTATTTCTATTGTATTTTTCCGGGGTTTTTTTTGTTAGTACTATATGGAAATCTATATTAACAAATTTATATATACTTTAAGATTCCTATTTGGAAGTCACCATAGTTTAGTCAAATTACATTTTTCCAACAATTCCTTTACTTCTATATTTCCTTCTTGTTTTTGTTGAATTTGCCCGGTTCTGAGAAATATTAAAGTCTCCTACTATTATTGTGTCATAATCAATGTTTTTGTCTAGCTTTTTTTTTAAGAACCTAGTGCTATTCCATTTGGTACCTATGCCATTAACATCTTTTTTTCATTGTCTATGCTGTATTTGAGCCATAATAATAATAGTTGGCATTTATTTAGCTATTACTTGCTTTACAATTATTACCTCAGCTCATCCTCAAAATAGCACTGGCGGGTAGGTGCTGTTATTATCCCTATTTTATAGTTGAGGAAACTGAGGTAGACAGAGTTTAAGTGATTTGTCCAAAGTCACAGAGCTATTAAGTGCCTGAGGCCAGATTTGAACTCAGGTCTTCCTAACTTTGAGGCTCAGTGCTCAATTCACTGTGCCACGTGGCTGTTTCATTTTCTTGTGCACAATATAATTTCTCTGTTTTTAACTGGACATATAAAGCCTTATGTTCATGATTACAATTCCTGGTTTTTTAGAGTCATTTGAATCATAATGGATTTTTTTCATTTCCTTCATTTTCTATGTCTTTATAGTTTTAAATTTTTTTTTGTATGTAGCACATCATTGAATTTTTAGAAAAATCTTCATTATTTTTCTTTCTCACTGGGGAATTTAATTATTCATATTTTGGGTTTGTAGCCAACAGGGAATTCTGCTGAAGAGTTCATTTATGTAAATATGGATTGAACAAAAGGTTTTTCTCAGTTTCAGTCTTGTAGAGAGCTAAGCCACCAGAATGCTCTTATTTATCCATTTGTGTGGTATAACACTCAAAGGGAACCTGCGTGGCCCTCTAGGTCCTCAAGTGGGGCCCTCTGACCAAATCCAGACTTCACAGAACAAATCCCCTTAATAAAAGCATTTGTTCTATAAAACTTGGACTCAAGGGGGCAGCTAGGTGGTGCAGCAAGTAGAGCACCGGCCCTGGAGTCAGGTGGACCTGAGTTCAAATCTGGCCTCAGACACATGACACACTTACTAGCTGTGTGACCTTGGGCAAGTCACTTAACCCCAATTGCCCTGCCTTCCCCCTGCAAAAAAAAAAAATTACTTAAAAAAGAAAAAAAACTTGGACTCAGTCAAAAGGCTGCACCCAACGACCTAGAAGGCCACATGTTGGATTATACCTCTTGGGCAAGACCCTGTTTCAACAATATGGCTAGCAGCTGCTGTGGGAGTGTAAAAGCAACAACAACCAGCTCATAGAATGCTGCAAACCCAGGTTCTTTTGATCTGCTTTACTAAGGAAAGCAACATTAAGGGGTTAACAATCTCAATTTAATCCAGCATACAAATATCATTCACTTAGCTCAGGGGAAAAAACCAGCACCTTGAACTTCAGAGCAAATACAAACAAATTACAAACATCAACAGACCAAATACAATTTGTAGTTACCAAGAGAACCATCAATATCTGAGTTCAGCCAGAAGGCCCTTACAGTGGCTGCCCAGAGTCCAGCGCCTCCAGGAGTGAGAGCCTTAAGCAAATAGCTCTGTTCTCCTTTTTCATACAGTTTCAGATGTCACCTGAGTGACCAGAACTTAGGCTTTTATGATTGGCTCTGGTGTTAGCATCTTCCTTCATTGGCCCCACCTGGAGCCCCACCTTAGTTACCAGTTCACACCCACATAGGCTTAGCACCTAATAGATAGGGGTTTGGGCCTAGGGCTTAGCACCTAGTAAGACTGAATCAAAGACACTGAATTAATCAAAGGAAACAAAGGCCAAACTCCTCAAGGATTCCCCAATACAGATGTACTTGTTGTCCTGGTTTTCAGAAAAAGAACTCTGAAAATTTTCATATAAAAAGTACTTTTTGGGCTTAGTTCAGTGAGGCTTAAAATTGAGCATCCCATGATGCTGGAAAATCCTCAAAATGAGGGCCCACTCTGCAAGGGGCATTATGGGGCCTTCCCTAACCACTCTATAACCCTTGCCCATCCCCATTCCATTAGCTGCAAAGCTTCTGCTCAGTTATCTTTCCTATCACTTGAATAAAATTCTTTTTGCTACTATGTTGTGAATCCTATTGCCATGGTGAATTTATGAAGGGAAACTGGATGTTCTCTTTCTATTTCCTTACTTATTTTGGGTGTCAACTGCCCCTTAGACATTCTTGTTCTCAGGGCCAAGGCCATTCTCCTGGAGTAAACAGAAGTGAAATCAAAATTGAGCCTCTCTGCTTGTCTCTGCTATCAGTTGTCATTGTTCCAGAGTTTCTGTATTTTCTTTGATTTTCTTTCCCTCCCTCTCATATAGCTAACAAAGCCCTGTTGCTAGCCTTTCTTTCATTTGCTAGCTTCATTTAGTGCTCAGCTCTAGCACTTTATACTATTTTAAACGACCATGTAAAGCTCTTTTTTTAAAAAAAAATTATATAAAGCTCTTATATTTACCTTCTTTTACTTGACTTTGCTTCTACCTTTTCTTGTTCAGTCATGTCCAACTCTCTGTGACCCCATTTTGGGGGTTTTCTTGCAAAGTTCCTAGATGGTTTACAATTTCTTCCTCCAGCTCATTTTATAAATGAAGAACTGAAACAAACAGGGTTAAGTGACTTGCCCAGGGTCACACAGCTAGGAAGTATCTGAGTCTGGATTTGAACTCATAAAGACAAGTCTTCCAGATTCCAAGCCTAGCGATTTATCTACTGCACCAGCTAGCTGCCCCTCCATCTTCTCTACATTTCTCTTAATAATCTAGATTGGCCAGTTTAGCTCTATATTCATCCACATTAGACAGATCTCATTTTTCCTCCTCATTGGAGTTGTTCTTGAGCATTTCCTAGCTCTTTTGATCTGATTTCCCCTTTACAATTTTAGTCAATAGGATCATTCCTATCCTTTCTGTGAACCTTTGACATCTGCTTTCCCAAAATCTGAGACGTAGGTCATACTATGCCTAGATTTCCTCTCATTCTCTATCATAAATTCTAGTAAGGAGTGCTCCTCTTGCACCAGGGTTTCTATCATGTTGATCCCCAAAACACATTCTTCTTTATTGGTAAGAATCATGTTCAAAATAGAATTTCTCCTTGTTGATTCCTCTACCTTTTGAAGGATAACATTATTGTTAAAGCAAGTCAAGATGTTATCAGCTGCTCTGCTTTTGGAAGAGAAAAGTTCCAGTAGATGTCTGGATAATTGAAATTTCCTATTACTATTAAATCATGCCTCTGTACCAGGTGTGTGATGATTTCCCAAATGCTTCATCTCTCTTCTCCTTCTGCTTGAACGGTCTGTAGTATATTTTGATGACAAAATCTTTTCTGTTTCTTTTTCCATTGACCTTCACCCAAACGTACTTCATAATCTTTTCCTCTTGTGGTTCTGGATTTCTCCACATGACTATGTCTTATTAAAACATGCAGAGTCACATTCCAGTTATGGTTTTTATCCCAATATCTCCCAGTGATGTTTATGAGGACAAATTTTCTTCCTTGCATTAAGGCCTTTCCTGTCTCTTGTTTGCACCTAAACTTTGAGCACCTGTATATAGTCATTTGAGGTTAAGGGTTTTACTACTGGCTCCTTTCTTGGGTTTTATCTCCTATGTACTTCTGGATGTCTCAGCTGTTACTCTTCTTCCTTTATGGTAGTTACTCTTTGTGGTACCTAGCTTGGGGGATATACCTTGGCATTCTTCTCCCATCCCTATCCTTTTTAGCTTAATGCTTTCTTGATTGTATTTTCAAGACACTGAACAAAAATATTCTTACCGGTTTTTGGCTGGTGTACTTAATCTATGGCCAGTAATCTGTTATCCCTATATTTTAAGTCATAGTCCAAAAATCTAAAACCCATTCTCAGATACCATCTTCTTAGCAAGTTTTCACTTCCTAAATCATTTTTTTTTCTTCCATGTCCCTTGTCTTCAATGAGTAACAGTCAAGAAAATAAAATCAGTGCCCCAATGATCTCCATTTTCTTGGCCAAGACCTCATAATCGTTGACAATGATTTTAGTCTCCTTCAAGCAGTATCATTTGGGCTGATGTGAATTACCACATTTGTTTTGATAAGTCTTAGAAGGTTCTCTGTTATCTAGAGAAGAAAATGGCAAACCAGTCTAGCATCTTTGCCAAGAAAATCCCATGAACAGTATTAGCATGTTATGGTCCATGGGACCATGAAGAATTGGATGCAACTGAACTACTGAACAATATCAGAAGGTTCTCTGTCACACTTTAGATCAGGGGTGGGGAACTTGGGGCCTCAAGGCCACATGTAGCCCTCTAGGTGTCAAGTGTGGCCCTTTGATTGAATCCAAACTTCACAGAACAAATCCCCTTAATAAAAGGATTTGTTCCGTAAAGCTTGGACTCAGTCAAAAGGCTGCACCCAAGGACCTAGAAGGCCATATGTGGCCTCGAGGCCCCAGGTTCCCCACCCCGCCTTAGATACTTGCTCAAGAAAGACAATAAATTTCTATTTTTATTATCAAATTGACAAAAAGTTGCCTCAGCATTCCTAAGCAGGGAATCATCAATTGCTACCCCTTTTGAGTCTTCTTCTGATCTCACGAGATGACCTCCTCTCTGATAGCTTCTCTGGTTATATGAGATGATTCTTTGGGAGTCAAGCAGCTGACTTCTCAGAGCAATCAGCTCTCTTCAATGCAGGAAGAGTGTCAAATCTGTTTTTAAGTTCTAAGTGTACAACTTATCTCCTCCTTCCCTTTCTCCTTTGTGTAACACTCTTCTATTTCACAACATCCTACCAAGGGACAAATCTTTTCTTTAGATCTCTTCCTCCTCCCCTGTTCAAGGTTTATTACTATTTTCTTTGTAAGGGTGGAAGTCGATTGAATCAATCAGTTACCCCCCCCCCCAGTAATTAACTTAACCTGGAGGATTATCAATCAATCAATACATAGCATTTCAACCACATGTGACAGGAGGTATATTTGGATTGTTTGAGAAGACTCAACTGTGCCCTGTGGGGCAGCGAGACAGTTTCCAGTTGCCCTACGTCTCTCAGCAGAGAGGAGAAAACCATTCCAGCCAGGTCCCAGAAAGGGAATCATTTGTGGAGGAGGGAATGATCTTCAGTCTCCCCTCTCCTCCCTTGGATAGAGGAGGACCCTGTGAACTTTGAAAAGTCCAAAAGATACTGGATTTCCCATCAGCATCCCAGGAGCTTCCTGGAATAGTTGAGATATTGTTTGCATGGAGACACAAGGCCCAACTAGACACATTGAGGAAAAAGAGCTTCAAGGATTTTTCAAGGAGCATACCAAGGAACATCTTGAGCACTCCATGAAGGAGACAAAAGGACTTCTAGCACCCAGGAAATGTGAATTACTTCCTTTTGCCACTGTGTGTAGTCTAAGTTTGAACCTACTTTTCCTTGTACTCTATATACTTGGGGTAGAGTATGTCCCAGACTTCTAGGTGGGTATTTTCTAACAACTGACCTCATTATAGCACCTTAAATACCCTTTACTAAAAGCTAATTAATCCTGGCTGACTAATTGATGTAAATGAATAATATTGGCAAAAAGCACACCGATGGGGGTTCATGAGCTATAGTGTTATAACTATACCCCACAAGACCCTCAGGGTCCCTTAGAACCCTTAAAGGACACTCTTTGGGGTATCTAGGCTGCTGGTATGAGTAGGGGTTGGGAGAAAAGTTTCAGAATATGCACTACACCCTTTAGGAGCACTTCATTGTCCCTTACAATCTGAAATGTGGAGAGGCATTCTTTGAACCCTTCCTCATCTTCCCCTTCAGGAGAGAGATCAATCTACACATGGACCACAAGTAACAGTCAATTAAGCTATGGAAGGAATACAATCTTTGCAAACTTGATGCAAGTTACTACAAAATTTCTCCTACTCTACATACTGGTATGGAGATGTTCACCATTGTTTTGTAAAGTTAGTTCCTAGTAGGGACCAAACCCTGTAGTGGAGTTCACAGAAACATTTTTGTCTCACCTCTCCACATTGCTTTGGGGTTGATTTGAGATACTCTTTAAGAGAAAGATTAATTTCTATGCTTTTGATACCTTTTGTTTTTTGGTCTCTGTCAATGACTTGGCTTATTTTTATAGTGTCCTCACTGAAGCTATGATTGAATTATCAATTCTTTCCCATCTTCATGTCTAGCATCAGCATGCCCTTCTCCCAGCACTTCCTGTCTATTCTCTTTTCTCTCAGATCTTCAGAAGTGGGTGTATTAGCAAGCACCCTAGCACACCCAGGATGGCCTGCTAACACATGTTCTTTGATCTGCTTCTCTAAAAGAAAGACAGTTTCAAAGGGGTCAACAATCTCATTTTAATTAAAGATACATAAGTAAAGAAGGTAAAGGTCATTCACTAGTTCAGGGGAAAGGTCAGCACCCTGAACATGGAGAAAATAGGAGCAGAGAGAAATTAGCACAGGGATCTGATAGCCAGGGCGCCAACAGTCTAAACAAAGTAATAGATACATAGTCACCAGACAGGGAATGCCAACATCTGGGTTCACAAAGTGGGGGGGCCCCCTTAACAACAACTCCCCAGAGTCTCATCTGGGCAAATCACAAAGACCTCAGGAGAACATTCTTTCCAAGAGTGAGACCCAAAGCAAAATCTCACCTCAGAATATACATACGCTTTAGGCTAATAGGCTCAGCGCCAGGAGGCATCACAACCCTCCTGACTCAGTGCCTAATTGGCATAGTACCAAAAGGTGTGAAAGCCTTTCTTCAAGCAAGCCTCTAGTAAGCAAGCTTTCCCTTAGGCAAGTTGCAAGTTCCTTCCCCAATGGGCTCTATGTGACTCAGGATGTATCACAGCTGTGAACTGGGCCACAGCTTAAAGCAGCAAGACATCCATGATTGAAATACCTGTGTGATTGAAAGACCTGATAACATGGCCCCTATTCCAAGGGAAAAACGGGACATATGTGGCCACATAGGCCTGTTAATGGACAGGGAAGAACTTATATTTTGTTAACCTTACAGTGGGCAAGGTCTACTCCTCTCAAGGTGTGAAGATGAACAACTGGGTTACTGCTTCAAGAAGACCAACAGTAATTGGGCCCATTCTCCATTTTTCAGTCCAGCCTTCTCTCTGAAAATATCTTCAGTCCCTTCTATGGACTGATAATGAAGGAGTTGGAAAGGGTCCTCCAGGATGTTGCTGAGGAGCTTTGTCCTTTACTTTCTCTCACTCTTATAGATGGCTATCTGTTTCTTTTATAGTGGAAGCCGAATTATAGGACATGCCATGGAGCATGCGTGCGGATAGGTCTGTGGGAGCTATCCTACCACTCATGGATGGAGCTGAACTGAATTCCCTTCTCCACTTTAGGTGATATGACTGCCCTTTGTTTTCCTATCTGCTGAGTGTTTGGGGAGTCTACAGGGGACTCTATGTCTTTTTGGCATCTTATGATGGGGGAGGAGTTCCTTCCCCTTCCCTTTACCCAACAGCTATCGTAGCTTCTCAAACATAGTCTTCATCTGCCTCTTCCGCTTTTGAATAATGATCATGAAAGGTTGACCTTTTGGGAATATCTATATTGGGAGTCCCCGAGCTCCTTACTGTCAGTTGGAGGGGTTTTCTGAAACTAAGCTCTTCTTGGAGAAGATTACCACCACTAAAAGTGTGAGTTTCACACGTGCCCTTGCTTGCACAAAGACATGGACTTTGAAAGAGTTCTGTTGCTTGACTTCCTTTAGTCCCTACCACTTAGATTCTCTTTGAACCTGGGCCACAGGAGAATGCATGGAGCTGGATGAAGTGACACTGAATCCATGGCCAGGTTGGGGGGTTGCTGATGACTTCCTTGAAGATCGAGTCACAAAGAAGGATAGATATCCTCTAGGCCCAGGTAGGGTGAGAGAGCTCAGCATGAGCATTCCTATCACATGAGAGAGCCCCTCAGACCTGATTGCATTGGTTATAAAGTATAGTAGGCAGCTAGGTGGAGCAGTGGATAGAGAGCCACGCTTAGAGTCAGGAAGATCTGAGTTCAAATCCAGCCTCAGGAGCATACTAGCTGTGTGACCCTGGGCAAGTCACTTAATCCGATTTGCCTCAGTTTCCTCATTTGTCAAATGAACTGGAGAAGGAAATGGAAATGGAAATTCATTCAGGTGTCACTGCCAAGGAAAAACCAAATGGGATCGTGATGAGCACGACATGATTTAAACAACTGAATTTGAGGGGTGTGTGTGTGCGCAGGGGGAATAAAGGGATCATGGTCTGGGAGATGTTTTCACTTGGTTTCTTTTTTGTTTTACTCTATCACAGCCTCAGGGAATCTTGGCTAGCTTCTTCTAAGGATGGACAAATTTACAATTCTGGTATGTGGACTTGGACTCTAACATTTGAGGGTGGGGTGGGGGGTAGGGGAGAGATGGGATGTGCCTACTTTAACATTTGCTGGCATCTATTACTTAATAAGGGCAGCTGGGTAATGGATAGAATGTTGAACTTCCAGGGAGAAAGACCTGAGTTTGAATCATGCCTTAGATACTTACTAGGTATATGACCCTGGGCAAGCCATTTTACCTCTGCCTCAGCTTCTTCATCTGTAAAATGTTTAATAACAGCACCTACCTTCCATTCCTAGCGTAGGGGTGACATATACACATATACACACACAAACATGTACACACAATACATGCATACACAAACACATGCACATATATGTACACACATGCACACACATACACACATACATGCACATACACGTATATACACACATACACATATATATGAAGATACACACATATACACACACATACACACATACGCAAACACATACACATATACATATATACACACATACACACATACACACATACATTTATGTACATATGTATGTATGTGTATGTATATGTGTGTGGGTGTGTATGTGTGTGTATATGTATATATGTGTATGTATGTGTGTGTATATGTATACACACATATACATTATACATACATATACATACATACATACATACATACATACATACATACATACATATGTTAGATAAACCTTTATATCGGGGTTTGTAGCCTGGAGTCTATGAACTTGCTTTGGAAAACATTTTATCACTGTATCTCAATATAATTGGTTTTCTTTGCAACCTTATAAACTTTATCCATTTAAAAACCGTATTCTTAGAAGGAGTCCATAGGCATCACCAGACTGCCATAGGGATCCATAATACACACAACAGGTTCAGAAGGCTTGCCCTAAAGGGTTGCTATGGGTAAGTCACTCTTTTGACCTTAGCTTTATCATCTGTAAAAATGGCAAGAATAATATTTGCATGCTCTACCTCATAGGATTTAGAGTAGTGAGAGGGTATAATTAAGGTGAGGCTTTTTTTTTTTTTTACTGTTTTCTCTTTTAGAAATGCTAAAGTAATCAAATGCCTTTGATTAAGCCTTATTAGGTGCAAAGCTCTAGGCCCACACCCTTTTGCTGATTAGGTGTGAATCTTTTGGGCCCTGAACAGGGTACAAAAACTCAAACATTAGCATTGTGTCTGGGGGCTCTCACTCATGGAGGAGTGTTGATGTGGAGAATGGGCAGCCATTGTTGAGTCCCCCCGCCCCTGCCCTTAACCCAGATGTTGATGCCTTCCTGGTAACTATGAATGGTGATTTGAATCAGATAAGGTCTGTCTGTTGATGTTTGTAATTTCTTTTTTTGTGTGTGTGTGTGTTTTTTGGCAGGGCAATTGGGGTTAAGTGACTTGCCCAAGGTCACCCAGCTAGTATATGTGTCAAGTGTCTGAGGCCGCATTTGAACTCAGGTCCTCCTGACTCCGGGCCGGTGCTCTACTCACTGCGCCACCTAGCTGCCCTGATGTTTCTAATTTCTATTTATATTTGTTCTGAAGTTCAGAGTGTTGGCCTTTCCTCCTGAACTATGTGAGTTATATTTGTATGTGTGATTAAAGTGAGATTGTTAACCCCTTGAAGTTGCTTTCCTTAGTAAAGCAGATCAAAAGAACCTGTGTTAGCAGTCTTCTGTGTGCTGGTTGTTGTTGGTTTTACACAGCCACAGTAGCCGCTAGCAAGATTGTTGCTACAGAGGGAGAAGATACAACCATTTCATTTTTCAGACAAGGAAACTGAGGCCCAGAGAGATTAAATCCTAGAGCTGGGTAGGATTCAGACAGAGGTTTCTTGACCCCGGGATCAGGGCTTGACCCTATCATACCATGCGTCCTCTGTTCCCAGGGCTGCTATGAGCTAAGTGCTTTGTAATCCTTATAAGGGGGTAGAAATGCGTGTGTTCACTTTCCAGGTGGGGAATAAAACTAAAAATGTTCTCGCTTTTGAGCTTGGGTAGAAGGGAAAGCAGGAGGGCTGGCTTGATGTAAATAAAGCATGGGGAAGGAAGGTGGATGAATAAGAATGGTAGATGATAAGAGAGTGAGAAAGGAAGAGGGGGTGGAGGCTGGACCTGTTCTGTGGGGATTTTCACTTGTCACTGGGTCACCCCAATCCCACAGTAATGGGTGGGTATTTTGGGCTATAGGCACCCCCAAGGCAAAGTCAGGACCTTGAGCTCATAAAGCCTGGGGGGTGGGGATGTGTGTGTGTGTGTGTGTGTGTGTGTGTGTGTGTGTGTGTATATGGGGAGGAAGGAATGAACAGGGCTGGGTTTGTTTTCTTTGCAAATATTTGGAGGCCTGGGCTCATTCTTTGAAGATGAAGTGTGGTGTGGTGTTTGTGTGGTTTGGGTGACTGCCTTCTTCATGCCTGCTCCAGGACATTCTTCCCATTTAGTGATGCCATCTTCTATGCCATCTGTAACTTGATCTGTAATTTGATTAGTGTGTGTGCGTACGAGTGCAAGCACAAGCATCCAGGCAAACGCATGTGCACACGCATTGACAATCCAACAGAAAGAGGCGGAAACCCGTGTGCACTCACATGCACAGAGGCATGTATGGTGCTACCCCCTACTTTGCCCCAGCACACATCAACACACATACACACATCAACACATGCACACAGATACACACACTGCAGCCTCTTAATATTTAATGTTGTTACAGCAAAGTCGGTTCCCTGGTGGAGGGGCTTTGTGTGATGGGATCATTCCTCTCCTGGAGTTGCCTTGCAGGCCTGGAGAGCCGCTGACAAATTGTGCTCCCTGGCTCAATCCATCCCCAGAGGAGGGTAATGTAATGTGGTTATGAGATTAGAGAATGAGCCTCATTACCAGACAGGCTTCATTTTAAACAGTCTTGCTTTCTCTTTAGAAAAATAGATGAACAGGACTGTTTCCATAAGCCTCCCAATCTTCCTTCTCCATTTGTCACCTGGCTGTAGTTGTTAACCACTCTCCCTCCCCTTCCCCTAGTGTTTCCAGCCCCCTTTTCATTCATCACTGGGTTTACAGAGGTCCTTCACTCCCCCTCCCCATCCCACCCTCCACTCCCAATGAAATCACAGGCTCTCCCTGCAGAGATGAGGTCCAAGCCAATTTTAAGGGCAGCAATGAGACGTCCCTGTCCCACTCCCCCCACTTCCAACTACATTTGCAGAAGTAGGGTCAACAGCTCCTTCTTCTACTCCCCTTCTCCCACCTACAATGGAGTCCTGCTCCACAGAGAAGCTGAGGATCCAGAGGGTGCTGCTGGCATGAGGTCTATTCCTAGCATTGTCTATGGATTAGGCAGACTTGGGTCAAATACTGAGTACCTTTCCCCAGGGTACTCCTAACTCTAGGATGTATTTGGGGTCCCATTCCATAATCCCAAGAAGAAGCTCCAGTCATGGGGTGCCAGAAGCTGAGGGTAGAAATAGAATCAATAAACCAAGTAGGCTCTCTAATGACAATTCAGAGTTCTCCCTCTCCCCCAAGTCTCAGGGATAGAGCTAATACCCTTTCCGGTCTATCCAGGATACTGGACCATCGTGGAGGATGGGGAATGCTTATTTTCAGGAACAGAATTCCCTAGACATAGAATTCCCACAAATTCTGGTTACTGTGGGAATCTGGGCATTCCTTAACAAGTCCCAATTCAGTCTGGCGGGTGGATGTCTGGAGAGTCCACAGGACAATGCCTACTTCTATTAAGTTTCAGAAGAGGGGCATATTATCTGCCCTACTTCCTCCCTCACTCCAAGGCCATACAGATCATTGGTTTTGGCACCTGGTTCCTGACAGTGGGGACTGTCAGCTTGGTAGGGTTCATAAACCTGGGTTTCCAAGGGAATGTGGGGAGGGAGTGACCAGGTGGGGAATGGCTGATTGCAAAGTAGAATCCTTCTCATTTGCAGTTTGCAAAACATCTTTTTTATTGAAAAAAGCTATTGTTTTCTTAAGGGAAAATATTTATCTATGTGCATGTGGAAAATGTTTTCCTAATGAAATGGAAGCTGATGCTCAGCCGAGTATGACAAAAATCTTCCTCTGCCCACTTTAAAGACAACAGGGGAATACATTTGTGGAACTTGAGTAGACAGCATTGTTTTCCTGCTTTCCTCCTGCCTGGAGCCAAACAGAGATTGGGGCTCAGTGCATTCCAGCTTGGTTCCACAGGCCAAGGCAGGAAAAAGTGGGTTTGGCTTTGGGAACTCTTCTGACCTGCAGAAGTAATCCCAGCCACCCTCTGCCCACTCCTTACAACCCAGAGTCAGGGTTAGGAGAGGAAGACCAGCCCTTCTCAAGACTGGTTCAAGTGTAGCTGAAAGTTGAGTCTTGGTGGGTGGCGAAGTGAAGGTATCTTAGTTCAGAATTGACCCAAATGAAAAATTATAGGTAGGGGCAGGGGATGGAGTCAGACATAGTCAAGTTTTGTATCTTTTCCCCCTGAGACAAAGCTGGTTTGTCTACTCTGTCTCGTCCTGGTAAGACAGTCTTGTTCTCTGGGGAAATTTGCTTCAGCCCTCAGAGATCTCTTTGAAGAGTGTTTTTCCTCTGACATCCAAGAGCAGTTTCATTCTTAGATTATGGCTTTTCACCTTATCTCCCCACAACCCCTACCCCAGGAGGCCCTTTCCTAGCCCCAGGCCACTCCCAACTCTCACTTTTAGATCTCGAGGATAACCCAAGCATCCTGAGCTCTGGTATAAGTTGTCAATACACCTCTTCTCTCTCTTTTGTTGGGGTTGATGTGGTTGGCTCAGGCTGACTTCTCAGGTGGGTATTTTCTCTGTTTGAAACACCAAGAAAAACCTTTATAGTGAAGTATCAGAGAGAGAGACCCTTTTCCAACTCTAGCAGCTTTGAAATTCTTGGTCTTAACTGTCTAAGCAGCTGTAGCCACTTGGGCCAAGAGGGCAGTGGGGTCCTTGGGGATGGGTTTGAATTGGGGAGGTGATTCTCTAAGGGGAGAAGGTGGTGGTGGTCTCTGCTTCCATGCTCATGGAGAAACGCCGATTCTGTCGGCATGAAGACAAATGTAGAAGGCGCTCTTGGCTGAGGCAGCCAAGGGTCTTGAGAAGCTTGAAGAGGTCTTGACGGAACTTGACGCCAATGAAGGCATAGAGGAAGGGGTTGAGACAGCAGCGCAAACACGCGAGGCTGTAGGTGATGTCGCTAGCTATGTCCAGTTGCTTGCTGTGTTCACAGTCAGTGGAAGTTTTGTTGAGGGCCGCCACAGTCTTGGCCAGGACCACACCATTATAGGGCAGCTGGAAGACGATGAAGACAATGACCACAGCAATGATGACTTTGATAGCCTTGTTGCGCTCAAAGTTGCGAGCCTGAAGCAGCGTGCGGATGATGACAAGGTAGCAAGAGAACATGACCAGCAGTGGGATTAAGAAACCTATCACCATCTGAGACACTTGGATGATGGTCGTGAAGGTCACCAGGTCTTCAGTCACCAGTGAACAACGCCCGTTCTTTAGAACGTTACTATATATCAGCTCTGGAGTGGAAAAGAGGAAGGCCAGCATCCAGACCACACCGCAGGAGATCTGGCTGATGAGGACGATGCGGGTCCGGTGGCGGTGGGCCGAGACAGCCTGGACAATGGCGAAATAGCGGTCAACGCTGATGCATAACAACAGGAGCATACCACTGAAGAAACTCATTTTGTATGTACAGTAGACAGCTTTGCAGAGGATAGGGCCAAAGATCCAGGACTTGGCAGCACTGACTGCCCAGAAGGGCAGTGTCAAGAGGAAAAGGATGTCAGCCAGGGCCAAGTTCAGCAGGTAGATGTCGGTCATGGTTTTGAGCCTCTTAAAATATATGTAGGTCAGCATGACCAGCCCATTGCCCAGCAAGCCCACAAAGCAGATGACTGAATACATGGTGGGCAGGAACCAGGCTTTGAAATCCCGGACATCTTTTTTGTAGCAAAGGGATTCAAACTGGCTGTAGTCCACTGTGGTGTTTTCATCACTGTAGTCATCTGTGACTCCATCATAGCAAAGGCAGACCTGTGCATAGGATGGGATGGAGGAAGTAAGGAATAAAGGGAAAACATCTGGTTTATTCTAGGGGCTGTGAATAGTGGAAAAGGAAAGAAGTCTACCTAAAGACAGGGCAGGGGAGGGGGGTGGGGGAGAGGAGTGGAGGTGGGGGGGGTAGGGTGGGGGGGTGGGTGTGGGAACAGGAACGAGAGATTGAATTTCCCTTGATTACTCATAGACTGGACCTCAATTTACACTTTTCTCTAGGTTGCTTTATGAATGGTTGGTGGTCATTTTCTAACCATGGGTGTTTGTGTTCTGTTTTTCTGATTAGACAGAAGCACTCTGAGGGTAGGGACCTTGTCTTCTGGGTGTCTGATATTTCCCCTAAAGCACCTAATACATGGCCCTGTACAGTAAGGCTACTAAATAATTAGGGGGTGATTTCAGGATGCTATATAACAGACTTGGAGTAAGGAGATACAAGTTCAAATCCCAGCTCTGACAGATACTCGGTTACTAGTAGACCGGCAGTCATTTTACCTCTCTGAGACTTTTTATCTGTAAAAGGGAGATAATCATATCTTCAGTACCTACCTATCTCAAAGTTCCTATTTTGGGGATCAAATAAGGTAATGAGAAGCATATTATCTATGTCCAAGTACCAAATATATGTCAGCTCTTTCTATGCCATAGCAAAGATTTAAATCTATAATGTAGATTGATAAAGCATTTATTAAGCACTTACCATGTGCCAGGCACTGTGCTATTTATAGCATTTAGCATATGCTATATATTTAAATACTTGATGAATGAATGAATGACAGGGGCAGCTTGGTGGGAGGTGTGGATATTTCTTCCTTCCCCATACCCCAGCACCTGCTTCTACCATGCCTGGCAAGGTCTGTCT
>CM053626.1:191265222-191335517 GCA_028646595.1 Phalanger gymnotis
CGCTAATTTGTTGCTCTGGGCCCTGAATAAATTTTTGGATGCCTTCTGCTTGGAGAATTCTGTATACCCATCGATTTCGAACCATTCTGATATTTATATGATCCTTTTTGAGATCATAAATTCGGCCTTCCTACTACAGACTTCCAGTTTGCCAAATTACCTGGGGACCCAATTCCTTCTCTCTGTGTGTAGAGTATTGTTATAGTCTACTCAATGTATACGTTAGGAATTGCATTGGTGAGGAAAGATCAAAGGTTCATAGATCTAGGGCTTGAAGGTGCTTTGGCACAGAGAAGCTAAGCGATTTGCCCAAGATTACACAAATAACAAGTATCAAAGGTGAGATTTGAACCTAGGTTCTTTGACTCAAAGCTAGTGGACTTTCTATGATACCACATCTTGCAAAGGAAAGGGAAAGTACTGCTGGATGGGGGCCAATCTCCCTCAAAAGGAGGAGGCATCCTCTGGGATTGATGGTTAGGCAAAGAAGCTTGAGTCAATGGCAAAAACACTCCCCCTGAGAGCTTATTGCCAGATACCATGTTTTATATGCACATGTCTGGTCTCCTCAAGTGTTTCACCACCTTTCCATGCTCTTTTGCCTTTTCGTATCTCCTCTGAATTCTGTTGTTCCTTCTTATTGCCCTCACAACTATTGTACTCTTTCCTCCTCCTATTCCTCAGAACATTTTGAACTCCAGAGGTTATGTGTGGCACTAATGGATCTGGAAATCAATCAACCTTGTAGATAGCTACAAGCCCAGGCTCCGGAATAATGGAATGCCCAGGCTAGCAGTACTATAAAATGACAACAATAACCACAGCAGCCACAGCAACAACAACATCAGAGCTGTAGGCTCCAAGACGAGGGCTCTTGTGAGGAAATGCTCTATTCCTTATAGCTGCCCCTTGATTATCCATGAACTCTGGGAGAGGAGTAGTCTGGACAATAAGATTTTTGCCTTGGTTTTCTCCTCTGTAAAAGAGGTTAGATTGGATAATCTCTAAAGTCCCTTGCATCTCTGGCATTCTGATTCTGTCCCTAAACCTAAACGTCATTTTATGTGAATGTTCCACCATTAGACTGTACGCTCCCTGAGGACAGAGTCTCTGCTACCTTTATCTCTCCAATATACATACTAGTTTTTAATAGAATTGGATTGTTTGAACTTTCTCTTCTACCACACCTGTTACCAACCAGGGCTTTTAGCCGAGGGCCAAGTAGGTTGTCTGACTTTCTCTTTTTGTTGTGGGGAAGACAAAGAAGAAGCAAATTAGCAAATCTATATTAAGGGGTAGGTGGAAAAGAGAGGAGTCCTGCAATCTGGACAATCTACATCCAGGATAGCCAAGCAATGGCTATGGATGCAGGGAAATGGCCATATCAGTTAAGTTAATGAATCCACTGACTGTCAGAAGATCCCCCCTGCTTCTCCCCACAATCATCCCCCCCACCCCGTGCAATATGCACAAAAAATTTGTAGAACCTGGATAGACACAAACCATTCCTTTTCCCCTCATCTCCCAACACTTTTGGGCTTGACTTGTAATTTCTTTGGCATAGGGAACTTTCAGTGAGGAATCTCCTTCCACCAATATAGGTTGCCATCTGCTCAGAAATGTATGGTTTTACTGCAGGGATTCTTAACAGTTTTTTTGTGGTGGACCTCTTTGGTGGTCTGGCGAAACTCACGGAACCTTTCTCAAAATGATGGATTTATGAATGAATAAATGAATAATGAATATTCATTCATTCAGTATTCAAAATGAATAAAATAAAATACACAGGGTTATAAAGGAAACTAATTATGCTGAAGTACATTTATCAAAATAGTTAAAGAAAAAAAACCAACCAAGTTAATAGACCCCAGATTAGGGACTCCTGTTTTAGAGAGTTACCTGAGGAACTGAGTAGTTGAATGACTTGCCCAAGGTCATTCAGCCAGAGGACTTGAACCCAGGTTTTCTTGACCCTGAGGCCAATTTTCTATCCATTAAGCCAGACTGTCTCTTATGCTGTCTACTTAAGTTTAAAAAAAAGGCACTACAAGTGACTGGCTCCAGTCTAGCATGCCTGATTGCATGGCTATCTTCCTGACTGATTCTCCCAGGGGATGGAGGGACAGAAGGCCAGAGGAGCCCCTACCCCAGGTTCCTCCTCCCCCCTCTTGCCCCAGCACTCCTATGTCCTGTTGTTTTTGAGAATTTAGACCCTGATATCTTCCCTCTGTTTCTCAAAGTGGCTGAGAACAGTTGTTTCTCCCTGCTCATTCTAGTACTGAAAAGAGCCAGCCCAGCCCCGGTTCAGTTTTCATTTTGTGTAACAGAAACTAGGCAGTTATCTTGCCCTGTCTCTCACTCCCCTCCCTTCTCCTGCCCAACTCTCCCCAAATGAAATGAGTGAAACCTAACCTGCCAATGAGGGCAATCGGCCCTGCCAACTGCCACGGGCCCATTCTTAATAATAATAATAAAAAAACCTCTTGGTGGTTTCCCTCTTCTTATCTACCCACCATATCTCTAAACTGTTCTCTCTGTCTTGGGTGAGCTGAGCTCCAAGAACAAATCTCCCTCCATCACTAGATTCTATCAGGACAGCATCCTCCAAAGCAGAGATTGGTGGGAGCCTCAAGGCAATCCCAGGTGTGGCTTGGCAGCCCTGGAAGGGTTGGAGGTAGAGATGGGGAAGGACCAGGAGCAAGGTGCAAGTTAGTAGCTTCTGAATGATGTAGTCATGGGTGTAGTCATGGGTGAGGGAGAGGGGTTGTAGCCTCAGAGAGGTGAAGGAGAAGATGGTTTGGGGAGAGTGAGCTCTGTGGTGGCATGAGAGATGCCTCTTTGGAGGAGCCCAGCTGGAATATATTCAGACACAGGACACAGGATGATGGGTCATTGGGTAGAAACCCTAGTGGTCATTTGCTTTTTCAGAGCTGCTTTGCAGAAGGCTGAGTTGAGGGTTCCAGGTCTGTGTAGGAGTAGGGTGGGGGCAAGGATGATAAGGTATGGAATTGTGGTGCAGTGGCAAAAGACGGCAAGGCAGGCCGTACTGAGGCACCTTCACTTTTACAAGCCAGATCTATTGTGGCATTGAGGCTACTGTGGCAGCCAGCTTGTGATCCAGGACCTCAGTCCTCCCAGCTGCCCATTTTGACTCTCATTTCATATTACCGTGAAAGGGAGCGGATGGCGCCATGAAAACCCTCCAGAATCTTTTTGGCTCTTTTTCCTCTCTCAAAAGGACAGAACCCTGGGATATGGTCCTGAGGATCAATGGGGGTTAGCTACGAAAGGGGGCTTTTGAATAGAAAAGGTTGCAACATACTACAAGTTCTGATTATATGATTCCCTTCTCTTCTGGGATTCATCTTCCTGGGATAGGAAGGAGCTGCGTAACTGGAAACAGGGGCTGGACTGGGTACTCTGGCAATGACTGCTTCCCTAATAGTATGCTATTTGCAGGCAACATATTAAAGGTAGGATGTTCCTACCTGAGCCTCCATTGATATTGTCAAGCAGGCTGACTGAGTCTTTCATAATAGTCTTTACAGCACGAGAAATGGAACTAGGGGAAATCTGGGAGTTCCTGGCCAACCTTCTTTCCAAGTAGCATTGGAAGCTACATTTCAAATGGTTCAAAATATCTATTTTTTTTAAACTTAAGAGATTTGGAAGCATCCTGTGAAAAATTCCCTTGAAATGTGAATTATTTTCTCCGGGAATCCAGGGTTGAGCCATAATGCTCCTGGGGCAAATTCAGTTGAGGAATGGGGGTAGGGGGCAATGGCACAGAGGACCATAGTTTGGCCCTCTCGTGAGGGTTAGGAGGTGGCTCAGGAGAGTAGTACCATGGTAATGGGATTCAGATTCTAGTTACCCAGGAGCAGTTGACAGAAAACTAGGACATGATGGGTAGGTTGGTGGTCATCATGGCATGCTCACCCTGATTCCTTCCCTGCTATGTTGGCACTCTGGGACAAAGTCCCATTTGCCCCAGGCTAGTTATAGCTCTGATCTGGAGAGACCCTTACTTTCACACTCAGTGGCCAAGAGATAACGCTAAATCTTTTACCTATTTCCTGATTTCAGAGGATAAGCTGCCTTTCATTCTTCTGCTCTCCCAAGCTTGACCCAGTATAACTCTCTTTCTGGGGTCTTTCCTATCTCAGGTGGGAAAGGATGGACTCAGCACTCAAGCCCTGAACTGTTATTCCTTCTCTACCCATATGAATGGCTGAGTGGTTATTTCTAGATTTTGGCTCTACCTTTGGAGCAAAGGAGATGAGAGGCAGCTTCTGTAGGAGCACTGAATTCCCAACAAAGTAGATATCATTTAGTTTGCCAATTAGTAGACCCTAAGAATTATCTCCGAGAGGGTCCTCGTAAGTTCCTTCCTGTGAATATTAGCAAGAAAAGATTTGCCCCCACAGTTCACTCACCTAGGTCCATGATGCTTGCTCTGCCGTTGCTGTAATCATAAGGGAAGAGTGGCTACCCCAACAACCTCTAGTTCTGAAGCTGTGGAGGAAGCTGTATCTAGGTTCTTTTTATTGAGTAAAGGCACACGTGATGCCTTGGCTCAGCCTCCTGAATGCTTCCTTCTCTTCTTTACCCACCTAATTATACATGGGTCATAAGGCAGGCAGTCCATCTTTCTCAAAGCACCTCTGAGTCACTATCGAAAGTTCTGCATTGAGAAAGTCCCTTCTCTAGCCCTGGCGAATCCAGCTACCAGTGAGGGAAATTGGGAAGCCCTGATGATGTAATTCTGGTCGACTGCTTCATTGATCCTTCCAGCCAAGTCTTTGACTACCTATGAGTCCTGGGAAGGAGAGCAGTTTGGAAAATGGGTTTCTGTGTCAGTTTCCTCCTCTGAGACACAAAAGGGTTGAGTCTGTGGTCTCTAGCTTCTCTCAACTCTGACATTCTATGTTTTATATTCTTTCTTTTAAGGCAAGGGCTTCTTTTTTGTGTATGTCATGGACCCCTTTGTCAGTCTGGCAAAGTCTATAGACCTCTTCTAAGAACAACAATTTTAAATAATTGAAGGAAATGATAAATTTCATAATACACACACACACACACACACACACACACACACACACATATAAAATTCCCACTGAAATTCATCCACACAGCCCTTGAAAATCTGTGGACTAGGTTAAAAATCCCTATTCTAAGGTTTCTTCCATTCTTAACGACTGTATTCTATATTCTAAGGTTTCTTCCAGCTTGGACATTCTGTGGTTCTAAGACTTTATCGTCTCCTAATAAATTTAGACTTTTTCTTCTATCACACCTGTAACTAGAACCAAAGACTTGTTTGACTTCCTCTCTCTGGCAGAAACAATGAACCAGCTCAGAACCAGGGAGCAGATGGTTAAAAAAAGGGCTCTGTGATTTGGATGACATGGATGGGAAAACCAAATCCTGGAGCAATGAATGTTGGCTGTATCTGATGGGTCCCCTAGTAGAAGCACAGGTGTGTGTGTGTGTGTGTGTGTGTGTGTGTGTGTGTGAGTATGCTCTTCTGCGTAAGGGTAAAAGTAATGACTTTCAGGGTTACTGATTATATCTTTATTTATAGCAATGATCACCCTTTTTGGACAATTGGACCAACTTTTTTTTTAAGCCTTGAAAGTAGACTTTACCAGCTTCCTGAAGTACACTGATGGAGTAAAAGGGGGCTTTGCTCCCAATGTGCTAAAATTTAATAGGTCCTAGTAATATTCACACCTCTTCAGAATTGCCTACCTTAGTATCTAATTAGTAAGAATAATTATTTTATACATAATTTTTTTTTGAGGGAAGAAGGCAGGGCAATTGAGGTTAAGTGACTTGCCCGAGGTCACGCAGCTAGTAAATGTGTCAAGTGTCTGAGGCTGGATTTGAACTCAGGTCCTCCTGACTCCAGGGCTGGTGCTCTACTCACTGTGCCACCTAGCTGCCCCAGAATAATTATTTTAGATGGGATATTAATGGATGTTGCTGTAGAGGTAGCTGGGTAGTCCGTTAGAGCGTTAGATAGAGGCCTGGAGTCAGGAAGGCCTGAGATCAGATCTACCACAGATCTGTTAGGGCAAGGACAACGTCTTAAACTCTGTACCTCTCCCAGCAGCCAGCACAATGTTCAACCCATGTAGGTGTTTAGTAAACGTATATTGAATGGATGAACGCACATTCCTTCCAAATAGAGCTGTCTCCTTTCCAAATCAGTCAACTTGTGTGGTTTTAGAGGAAACTGCTGACATCTACAGAGTCTGGGGTCATACAGTAGGGGCACCTGGATGTATGTACCCATTGGTGGTGGTGTTGCTATTGTTATAAGCCATACTTGGGCAGATATATCAGTAATGGAAGGAAGGGCTTTGGGTGGCTTAGTCAAAGGGGTCAGGGGTGTGACATAACACCAGAGCCCTTACCCTAAGACATAGGCCCTTTGAACTCATCTTAGGAGCTTCCTCCTGGCATCTCCCTCTAGGAACCAGATACTTTCCTGAGGTGGCAAGAAGTCAAATTCTTTTGTGCTGCAGTTTTACATCTGCTCTGGGCACTGTTGGCACTGCTGAGTGCCCAAAGAGGGATCCTTACCATTAGATTCATCAGAGAGGGGAACCGTTGTGGAAATACTCTTGTCCTAAGGCAGCTGTCAAAGTTCAGTGACTCCATAGCTTCTCCATCCCCAAGCTTACAAGAGCCTTGGAAACCCCCAATCACCAAACCACCTTCCATTTTCCCCTCTCTATCTGCATGAGGAGAGTGTCCACTGGTTAAAGGATTTTCAGTTTCATTTTTAGTTTCTGGGGTTGGTCTTTGGATAAGAAAATGGAGATTCCCTTAGTATCTTCCCAAACTTGGCCGTGGGCTTCCCCTTAAACATTTATTAATTAGTCAACAAACATTTAACTGAGTATCCACTGTGTGTAGAACACTGTTTTGGAGACAAGAGCCATAACTAGGGTGGAAGTGAATGGGGCTTTGCTCCTAGGATGCTAAAATGTAATAGCTCCTAGCAATATTCATGGTCCTTTAGAAATAACCTAGCTTAGTATCTACTTAGCAAGAATAATTATTTTTAATAGGAAACAAATAGCTGGTGCTATAGAAGAAGCTGGGTCCTGTAGAGGATAGAGTGCTAGGTCTGGAGTCAGAAAGACCCGAGTTCAGATGCAGTCTCAAACCCTAGCTGTGTGACCCCAGGGAAGTCATGTAACCTCTGTTTGCCTCAGTTTTCTCAACTGTAAATGAGATATTAATAGCATTTGTGAGGATGAAATGAGATATTTGCCAAGCACTTAGCACAGGCACTATTTGGCTGGCACATAGTGGCTGCTCAATAAATTTTTAATTTCTCCCATCCCCTACAGTAACCTCCCGGTGGGTTTCTCTTTGGGCTGGCCAAACTGCTTCCCCTTCCCCATTAGTGGCCTTATGGTATCCTAAGATATATCCATTGATGGTAGCTTTGTCCCAAGGTGATTTCAAGGTGCTTTACACACTGCAGGTGTAAAAGTGACCAGTTGTAGCTTGACTAGCATTGTAAAGAAATCATAACCCCAAGCTGAAGAACAAACCTAGGAGACTGTTTTGCTGATTGCCTGGAGTATTTCTTATTTAGTTTTTTAAAAGCTAGTTTTATTCTAAGTGGTAACTATCAGTGGAAATAAGGACAGCAGCAAACAGTAAGAGGATCGCCCATAAGTCATATATTATAAACAATTTACATCATTTTTAAAAAATGTGTATATTCTGGGCAGCTAGGTGGCGCAGTGAGTAGAATACCAGCCCTGGAGTTGGGAGGACCTGAGTTCAAATCCAACCTCAGACACTTGACACATTTACTAGCTGTGTGACCTTGGGCAAGTCACTTAACCCCAATTATCCTGCCTTCCCCCCTCAAAAAGAAAAGAAAAAATGTATATGTTCACTTTAATAAAATCATGACAAAAATAATTCCACTTTCCTCCATGTCTTCCTTCTAATCTCTTTTTTCTCTGTTATATCTTCTTCAGATTTCATTACTAATACTACTGTTACTGCCACCATTGTCAGTTTTGACATGATGCATTTTCCCAGATTTTAAAATTATTATGACTTTTCACAGAATTGAACTCAAGGTATATCTTCACGTATTATTTCTGTTTTCTCTGCTTGCATCACTCCATTTCCCCCCTTTCTTGTTTACTTCTGACCTCTCTATTTTCAGTTTCCTTTTACTGAAGTCTTTCCACGTCTTTCAGTTCATCACAGGTATTGTTTTTTATGACTCAACAATGAATATCCTGTGAAATTCCTGTACTGCCATTTTTTCCAGTAATTACCTGGTAGTTCAGTGTATGGATGGTCTGTGGTTTTTTGCTATGACAAACAAGGTTGCTGTGAATATTTTTACCCAGATGGGTCTCATTTATCTTTTAATGACACCCCTAAGTGTCTTGTGGCAGCTCGGTGATGTTGGCCCTGGAGGTAGGAGGACCTGAGTTCAAATCCGATCTCAGACATTTGCTGACTGCATGACCCAGGACATGTCAGTTCCTCAAGCTTTCTCAATTGTAAAAATGAGGATAATTATAACCCTTACCTCCCACGTTTATTGATGAGATAATATTCGTAATGTGCTTAGCGCAGTGCCCGGCACATAAAAAGTGTTTAATAAATGCTTGTTTCCTTCCTTCCTTCCCTTAGGGTACAGTTCTAATAGTGATATTCCTGGATCCAAAGACATGAACTGTTTGCTAGGTCATTGTATTGTGTTGTGTTGCGTTGCATTGCATTGTGTTGTGCTGTATTATATTGTGTTGTGTTGTATTGTATTGTAAGAACATTTCTTTACAGGATCAATTGAGGTGTGACAAAGGAAGAGAAGCCCCAGCCTGCCTCCTTTGGGGAACTCTCATTCTGAATCCTACCTGGACTTCAAGCTCCACCTTCTTTAGGAAGTCACCTGTGACTGACTATTTTGCCCCATACTGATCTCTGGAACATTGATGACAGATCACAGACAATTGAATATTAGACTTGGAAGGGACGTTGAGAACTGTCTAGTCCAATTCCTCCATTGTACACATGAGAGAACTGAGGCGTGTGGAAGTTTGCTGCTTTACTTCATACTCCAGTGACACTGGTCTCCTTGTTCTCCCTCCCACATGTCTTGCCACCCCATTGTGGGAGAGCAAGAATGAAGAGTCAAGGCTAACATTTGTTATGAGCCTGGAAGGATGGACAGTTACCATGTCTCTCCTATGTCTCCTCTTCTCTGGGACAAATATCTACAGTTACTTCCTTCAGCTGATATGTGGCATGGTCTTGAGTCCTCTTCCTATCTGAAGTGTTCAATTTGTCACCAAGTTAGTTTAACAAACATTTTTGAGCATTCCTTGTATATGAGATGATGGGGGTTGGAGTGGGGAATAAAGATGAATAAAGACATAGTCAAAGAGATTACAACCTGATGAAAGGTTGTTCACTGCTATTTCATGTTTAGATTGCCGATTTTTTCTTTGTAATAAATATCTCTGTAAAATATCTTTGTAATAAACATCAGAGAAGGATCCAGACCCAGAGAGACCCCAGAGTTACCATAAAACCCAGAGAAAGATCCTATGGAGGGAACTCCAGACCCAGAGACACCTTATAGGGAGAACCCCAGACTCAAGACACTCCATGGAGAAGGCTTCGGACTCAGACACCCTAAAGATGAGATTCTAGACTTGGAGAAACTCCATGAGGCAGCTGGACTTAGGTTATGGAGCTATCTTATGGTGAGATTGACAGTCTTGGTGATGTGGGGAGGGGGAGTCTTGAACAACAGAAGGATCTCTGACACCTGGAGACGCCTCACAGTAAGGCCTGAGATTTGGAGAGATCTTTTAGAGAAGACCTTAGAACTGGAGAGATACAGCAGAGGGGCCCCTAGATTCAAAGAAGCAGGATCCTCAGGTATGGCAATACCCACCCTGTTCACTCCCCAACATACACACAGGGAGACTCAAACCTGGAGAAATCACATGAAGGGGACCCCAGGCTGTAGAGGCCAGTCTAATATCTCTATAAAGCAGTCCCCGATGGAGGTTTTGGCTTGCCTGATTTATCCTTGGTATCTTGGCTTATGTCTGAGGGCTCAGTGAAAGCATTGCTAGGGGTTTTGTCTACAATTCAAGATTTTCCACTGTTTTTCGCTTCTCTTGACTCCAGGATCTCACCTCCCCATTTATCTCATCTTGGGGAGGTCTATCTCTGGATGTGGCAGAGAAGGGGAATACTCTGAAATCAGGTGGTAGGGAAGTGCTTGGAACTTTGGGTTATAGAGAGGCAGATGAGTTCTCTTACAGGAGGAAAGAAAGTGGAGTGGTGTGTGTGTGTGTGTGTGTGTGTGTGTGTGTGTGTTTAGTAGTGGTGGCGGTGGTGAGAGTTGATGAATTTGGCTGGCCAGAGGCCAGAGGGATGCAGCTGGAGACCAGAAATCTGTCTGTGGTGGTGGCAGCTGCTGTTACCCGTCCCCCCCCCCCCCCCCCCCCCCCCCGCCCCAGACAGAGAGAACACAATGGGCTCATGTCCCCAGGAGCAAGTTTCCTGTTTTTGATGTCTGAGCTCAATTGCTGGGCATTGGGAGGGGTCTTTGAAAGTCTGTTTGTTTCATATTATTTTGTTCTTCAGGGACCTAGGAGAGATGGTGAAAAGGGAAAGGAAGTTGAGGGGGAAGGTTAATTTTTTCTTTCAGTATTTCGTGAAAACTCTGGCCAGTGTGGTTTCAGCCAATGCAAGGTGTTTTGAGTGTGGAAAAATAGAAAGGTACAGAGGTAGGTAGGTAAGGCTTGCCACCCAGCTTTCCCTGGACTCTACTCATGCCATCCCCTTCCCTCCTAACCAGGTCCTCTACTCTTTTGACCAATGCCTGCCCTATATTTCTAGCTCTGCCTACAACACCTGTTGGCTCCTAGGATCAGACTATGGTTCACAGTGAAAATAGAGCTCTAACTGCTTCAATGACCTTTAATTTCAGTGGATAGGCAGAAGGGGAGGGGAGAGGCAGGAGCCAAAATAGCTGCCAACTGGTTTGCATATGCGTATGTGCGCGCGTGTGTGTGTGTGTGTGTGCGCGTGCGTGTGCATATTGGCATTTCAGCCCACAGGTCAGGTAAGGAAATTTAGAGGAGGGGGAGGAGGAAGGAGTGATGGTGATGTGAGTCTGAAAAGCAGAACTCCCTAAATTGAGAACTCAGCCTACAGCCAGTATAAGCCATGTGCCTTTTGTAACTAGAATTTTTTCTTTTCTCTCTCTCTTTTTTAGGAATTACAAGAAAGATCATATCTTCACCCTCATTTAACTTGGGTCAGGATGGTGTAATGGAAAGAGCATTGAACGAGCAAATCCTGAGACTCAGATTTGGTTCCTCGCTCTTCCACTTAATAGCCTGTTGACTTGGGATGTTACTCCCCTTCTCTGGGTTGGTTTACTCCTTTGTAAAATGATGGAGGTGGACTAGAAGATCTCTTGGGTCCTTTCTAGCTCTGAAAAGCTGAGATTTCTAGGCTAGCTCATTCTTAACCTACCCACAGGAGACCCCATCCACCAATGTTTGCAATATTAGATGTCTTTGAAGCTATAGATCCTTGGTCCAAATACTAGCAGGACAGCCAGGGAAAATGAGACTGGAGAACATGAAACTGTCTACCTAATTGTTCCTGAACTTACTTTATTGGGCCTGGGGACCATCTGTTTCTCTCTCCCCTCCCCTCCTCTCTCTGTCTGTCTCTATGTCTCTTTGTCTCCCTGTCTCTGTTTCTGTCTCTCTCTCCTGTTTTCTAACTTCAAGTACTACCCAAATCTTAGCTGATGCTACCCTAGGCAGACCTGCTCGATAACCTCTACGTTATTTTTCATCTATACTCCTGCTCATTGTCAGAGAAATTGTATATGTCTATATGATAGGATCCTACAATCATAGATTTCCAGCTGGAAGAAATTTTAGAAGCTATTGAGCCTAACCTCTCCTCTTCCTACTCAATTATTTATTAAACACTGTCAGGCACTGTGCTAAGTGCCAGGGATACAAAGGACAAAAACATGGTCCCTGCCCTCAAGGGGCTCCCGTTTGAATGGAGGGAGACAACATGCAAATAACTATGCATATAAGACATGTATAGTGTGTCATTTTACAGATGAAGGAGAGGTTAAATGAATTGTCCAGGACTATACAACTATTGATATCAGAGGCAGGATATGAATTCAGGTCTTCCTGCCTCAAAGACTGGTACCCTATTCATTGTGCCCCATTAGTTACCTCTAGGTCCTGAATTCCTGGACTGTTATTTCTGTTCCTATTGACAAATCCTTACCTTTGTAGCTTAATTCAGATCAATTAATGAACACATTTTACTAAGTGTCCCTGGTGTATTGAGTACCTTATATCTATTGATCTCTATAGGTAGTTGGTAGAAAGATACAGATGAAGGAGGAGACAGCCACCAGTCTCTCATTGGCCTGTGTGATGAGGAAGGCACAGTTCTAACACTTAGAGAGCTCCCAGTGTGATGAGTTAGAGAGTCCTTATACTTACAGAGATACCAGTGTGATGATGGGGAGGGGTGTGGCCTCATTCTCAAGCCTTGAGTGCCCGTACCATCTTGAGGTCAGTGAAACCTGGTAGTCATATGTCCTGGGACCCTGAAAAAATTTCCCCAACTGAACTAGAAAATTAGCTCCTCCTCTTTACTTCCCTATTTCTAAAGGGGCAATATGATCATGGAAAGAGTGCTGGGTTTGAAGTACAACCTTGCCACTGCTATTTGCTATCTGTGTGGCTGTGGGTAGGTCACAGCCTCTTGGAGCCTCAGTTTCTTCATTTATAAAATGAAGGGGTAAGACTTGGCAATCTTACAGTTCCTTTCCAGATCTAAATCTTTGATCCTATGACTTCAGAGTCTAGTCAGAGAGTAAAAAAATCAGAAAAAAGAGAAGAGAGGAAAAAAAAGAAGAGAGGAGAGGAAAAAAGGGAAGAGAAGAGAGGAGAGGAGAGGAAAAAGAAGAAAGAGGAAAGGAAAGGAGAAAAGAAGCAAGGGGAAGGGAGGGAAAGGAAGGGAAGGAGAGGAGAGAGAGAGAGAGAGAAAGAGAAAGAGAGAGTGTGAAAGAGACAGAAAGTATTAAAGAGAGAGACAGAGAGAGAGAAATAGGGA
Source organism: Phalanger gymnotis (assembly GCA_028646595.1). NCBI lineage: Eukaryota > Metazoa > Chordata > Mammalia > Diprotodontia > Phalangeridae > Phalanger > Phalanger gymnotis. Next base: position 191,278,396 of record CM053626.1, read on the forward strand.
CAGAGAGACAGTTGTTTTTTTTTTTTAAATGATCATTCCTTTCAAATTTCAGATTTGGGTTTTGTAAACCTAGTTGAAAACTAGAAGATCCAGGAAGTTGCTGCATCCTCTACTTGTACCTTCCTTCTGGAGTGGGAGTGGGTTCAAAGAGTGTTCAGAGTTGAGGTGTTCTGGAAGCTCAAACAACAGCCCTTGTCTCCTGGATGGACATCAATGGGGAGGGGTAGTTAGTTACCACTGTTGACCAAATTCAATGTCGATGGCCTTATAGCCCAAATCCGAAAGAGGTGGGAGGGAGATAGAGATAAGGAGAAGGAGGGGGGGGAAGACAATTGGATGGGGATAGAAAGGAAAATCTCTCTCTTTAGTGTCAAACAAACTAAATTCAACTCCATAAACATTTATTAAGCACCTACTGTGTGCCCAACCCTCTGCTAAGTGCTCCTGATACCGAGACAAAAACAAAAATAGCATCTGCCCTCAAGGTGCTTACTTGCATTCTATTGCGGGAAACAGTAGGGATGCAGATAAAAAACACAAAATATTTTTCAATGTAAATCCATAATAATTGGGGGTATTGGATGGGAAACACTAAAGGCTGGGAAGAGGAATGAAGAAATATTTCATGCAGCAGGTGGTATTTGTGCTGGGACTTGAATGGGAGGTAGGGATGCTAAGGGGGAGAGGTGAGGGTAGAGAGCATGGAAGCATGGTAGATAAGCTTTGCAAAGGCAGAGAGCTTGTTGGTGGAATGCACTTCATGGGGGAGAGAAAGTAGCCTAGTTTGGCTGGAATGCAGAGTAGATGGGGGAGGGAGCAATGTGTGCTAACATGAAGCAAGTCTGGAAAGATAAGGAGGCACACACGGAAAGGGAACCTCTGCTTGCCTTGGCAGGCATGAAGCAGGTTCCACTGGTAGCCATGTGGTACTTGTTATTGATGAAGATTCATGCCCCACAGCCCCTGATAAAACCCCCAGTCTGCATAAGAAAGGATGGACTAAGACCCTGCCATTTGGCGTTCAGCAAATGTCCCTGGGGCCCCTGTGACTACTCAAGACTCAGAGCCTGAACTAATTAGCTGGAAGGAAAGCCTAGCCCTAACAGTCTCTTTGTTCTCTGAGTGGGCTCAGAGATGTCTCTATCTTATGTCAACGAACCCAGATGGAACATCTCTTGGCATGTCCATGGCCATTAAGGGTGAAAACCTTAGCCCTAGACATTATCTTGAATTATGTGACTTATCCTTATCTTAATATTTTATGGGCATTTACCATGTCATGGAATGTTAATGGCAAATTAAACCCAGAGATCCTGGGTTGTAATTTCAGTTGACACTTTGACAACTATCTGATTTGTTGTATTTACAATCTATTCCATTAAGGGAGTTCCTCTTCTTGTATCATGCCCATAAAAGTGAGGTAACACAGGCTTGCCGGTTCTGCTAAAATAACATATGTAAGTTTCAAGAGATAATTAACCACTGCACCTTGATTTCTGTATAAATATGACTCCTTCAGCTGAATTCGTGGCCATTCTGATTTGGGCTGCTTATGCCCCGGGATGGATGCCCGCTAATAAATTCTCCATTTAAAACTTATACTCTGTGGCATGTCTTGCTTGCTCTCCGTAGGACAGCCACATGGTCAACCATGGGTCCTGTTGGAAAAGCGCTGGGACCTGGAGTCAGGAGACCTGAGTTCAATTTCTGGTTCTGCCATTTATTAGCCGTGTGACATTCAGTGAGTCACTTCCCCTCTCTGTATTCCAGTTCCCTACATTTCACCATTGGTAAGGTTATATGAATGTGAGCTCTTTCTTGTATCAATCAACAAGCATTTATTTAGTTCTTAAATATATAATTTATAATGTGTAACATGACACAATATATGACACACACAGTATGTGATATATAATATACTAGATGACACATATGATACGTGACAGATGACACATTACATAATACATAACGATGTGCCAGATACTGTGCTTTTTTTCAGAGAAAAAAAGTAGAAAAAGGAGAGGGGTGGATTTCAGAGGAAATGCGGGATTATGGTGGGAAAACATTTCTCTGGAGTTTTCCCTCTTAAACTTGGAGAGGGGGGAACGAGAACAGCAAGGACACAGAGGTAGGAGGGTATGGGGCGTGGCAGGAAGCATTGTAACGGTAACCGTGTTAATTATTGAGCCGCTGTCCTTTTTAACCTGAGCCTATGTTAACAAAGGGGGACTCTTTCAGAAAGCTGAAAATCCAAACCCGAGAAGTCTCAGTCCACGTGTTTGGGGATTTGGCTGTTGACGGTGGACTGGTTGCCGGGCACAGTCTGAATAGCAGAAGTGAAAAAGAGGACAGTTCATTCCTGGCCCTCGAGATAACTTTCAGCTGTGGTTGGAATACGTAACCGAGGGGGTGGGGGTGGTAGCGGGGGGGGGAAGGTTTGGTATTTTCTGGGTTGTTGTTGTTTTTGTTCTAAGACGTCTCTCTAGGGACTCTCCGTCAATCCCCTGGGGAGGAAAGGGGGAGGCGTGTGAGCCCGCCTTGAGCCTATACAACCTGTACAACCTCGTGAGGGATGTCACTTGGGAGGGGAGGCCTCCAAAGAAAAGGTCAGAACTTTGGGTCCGATGGTGGTCATGCCACACTTCACGTCCCCTTGGTTCCTGACGTGGTGGTCAGCTTCCTTAATTCATCGTTGGATGGGAAGCCAGGTCAGATTTTGGATTGGGGCGGGGCATATTCCTTCTTGTTTTAACCCCCTCTCCCCCAACCCCCAACCTCATCCTTAAACAAGTACACGACAGGGGAATTTTATGAAGTCTTGGGACTTGCCTAAAATGCAAGCCAACCTGACTCAGGCAGAGAGGTCCTGACCAGAGCTGTAACTAGCATGAGTCACCATGAACTTTGCCTTAGAGCATTGACATGGTGGGGTTTCATCCTATGGTGGTGGTGGGGTCTTTCTCCTGGGTAAGGGGGAGCATCCCTCCAGGTCTCACCTGGTGTTTCTCCACTGATCACCCTGGGACAAGATGAAACTACATCCCCAAGGTCCATTTACTGTGATGCCCTTTTCCTGGAGCTGCCTTATCTGTCTTCTGATTCCCACAGAGGCATATATGGACTCTCTTGGAGATAAGCTAGCCCCTAGATAGAGGTGGCTAGGTGGTACAATAGATAGGGCACTGGTCCTGGAGTCAAATCTGAGTTCAAATTTGACAACTAGCTTTGTGACCCTGGGTTGATGATCACTTAAACATCTGTTTTCCTCAGTTTCCTCAGCTGTCAAATGGCAGTAAAGATAGTACTCACCTGTGAGGGTCAGATGAGAAAATATTTGCGAAGCACTTGGCATGGTGGCTGGTGCTTAATCACTGCTTATTCCCTTCCCCTGTCCTATTGCAAGTTTTCCTACCAGCAGACTCAGCCACTACCACCCCTCTTCTCACTGACTTTGCCCCAGGTACAGTTCTGTTCCCTGTTATTTGCTTGATGAAGGTGGAGAATCATTTGGGTTCAGAAAAAGAGACACTAAGGGACTGGCAATTTAACTATCAACTCAGCCTCTTCTTTTCCCCCTTTGCCAGAGAGGCAGAGGGAACTACTCTGACATTCCTGGGCTAAGTGTGTTTCCCTAGAGGAAACCAGGTCTCTTGACTCCCAGTCTGGTATTCTTTCCAAAATCTCTGTAGCTTACCAGCAGAGGGTCCCCTGGAGATGCCAGTAGTACATTCTTTATCTGTGTCAAGGCAGGCAAAGGTTTGAGAACATACTGTGTGACCTTGATAGGGTCACTTACCCTCTTTGGACCTCAATTTCCTCATCTGTGAAATGGAGGGGCGGGGCAGGATTGGACTTGGTAGTTTTTAAAGGTCTGAAAATGGGCAGCTAAGTTGTACAGTGGATAGATTGCCAGGCCTGGAGTCAGGAAGACTCATCTTCCCGAGTTCAAATGTGGCCTTGGACACTTACTAGCTGTGTGACCCTGGCCAAGTCATTTAGCTCTGTTTGCCTCAGTTTTCTCATCTGTAACATGATCTGGAGAAGGAAATGGCAAATCACTCCAGTATCTTTGCCAAGAAACCTCCAAATCAGGTCACAAAGAGTCAGACAAGACTGAAATGATAATGGTATCTCTCTCATAGTACCTGTCTCACAGGGTTGCCGCAAGGCCCAAATGAATTAATGTATGAGCAGCACTGTTGAAAAATGACTGAATAACAAGGTCTGAAAAGATATTATTATATATTTGGAAATAATGGAAGCATCCTCAATAGGTAGGGTGAGGCTACACGATGGAGGGCCTTGGATTGAGGGGTTTGAATTTGATCTGATAGACAATGGCGAGTCATTAGGATTCTTGAGCCAATAAAAACAGTGTTAAGGAAGATTAATGGGATGGATTGGAGAAGCCAGATACTAGAGGAAAGAGAAAGGATTAAAGGGATATTATAGTAATATGGCAACAAGAAGAGAAGCATTGGGAATGGGGGGCTTGATATCTGCTGTTTTCAACTATTTGAGTGACTGACATATGGAAGAAGGGGTCAGATTTGTTCTGCTCCTTCCCTGGGGCAAAACTAGGAGAAATAAGTAGAAATAAGATAGAAGCAGATTATGGCTTCATGGAAGGAAAATATTCGCAATTGGAGCTGTCCCAAAGTGGAATGTTGTTTGTCCTTCAAGAAGACTATGATGTCAGGGAGGTGATGCCATGACTTGCAAGAGAATTGTATTTAAGTGAGGAAGGGCTGTGGAAAGTTACCAGCCTCACTTTCTCCTCTGGAGCCATCTGGGTCCAGTGGCAAGATGTAGATCAGGAGAGGGGAATAAATTGTCTTGGAAGGTCGTGAGTTCCGCCTCACTGAGGTCTTGGAGGGGATCTGGATGAACCGTTTTGAGGGGCTTTATAAAAAGAATTTCAACTTAGTGCAAGGTGGGACTTCCAAACCCCTTCCAACCCTGAGATTTTATGATTTCATGAATCTGAGGAGGGAATGAGTTTGCTGGTCAATTTGGGAGCGGGAAGAGCTTTGCCAATATGAACTTCACTCTGGCTTTCTCAGCTGGGCACCAATGGGACACTAAATCCAGTATCTGAGAAATACAAATTTCACTGCCACAAAAAAGGTGAGTTCAGTTACAAAGAAAAAGGGCAGAAACAAGGAGATCAAGCCTGGTCCATGGTCTCTCAGGTAGGTGACTTAACTGGGTGTCATAAGGAGTTTGGTGAGGGCTGCTTTCTGGAGCATAGTACCTGACTCTTCATCTTCACTCAGGACTGAACCAGAGAAGGTGGATGGAAGCTTCAAGTGGAAGGGCTAAGGACAGATCTAAAGAAGTACTTCCTGATGGTAAGGGTAATTAGCAATCAATCAATAAACCTGTATTTATTATAGGTTTACTATGTACTAGGAACTGTGCTAAGCTCAGGATACAAAGAAAGGCAAATCCACAGTCCTGCCCTCAAAAGCTTACAGTCTAAAGGGGAGACAATATGCAAAGAACTATGAACAGATGAGATAAAAGCAGGGTAAATGGGTGCTAACCAGCACAAGTAAGGCAAGAGGGACTGGGAAAGGCTTCTTGTAGAAGACGGGATTTTAGCTGAAAATTGAAGGAAGCCAGGGAGGATCTGAAGACAGGGAACATTCTCAGAACGGAGGATAGTCACTGAAAAGGCACAGGACTGGGAGACAGCATGTCCTGTGAGAGGAACAGCAACGAGGCAGGAGTTAGGGAGAAAAAAAAAGACACGGAACCAGGTACTAAAGTCTTTGAGGAAGGAAGGAGATTGTCCTGGGGGTCATTAGAGAGCAGCCACCAAAATCTTGATTGGGTGATGAATATGGATTAAATGAACTTATAAGGAGGAGAAGCTGCAGAGTAATGCAGGTAAAAAGAGACTGGAAGCAGCAGTGGGAGAGCAGGGTATTCTAACTTCTCCAGAACAACCACTGGTGGTGTAATAGCTAGAGCCCTGGGCCTGGAAGATGAGTTCAAGTCCAACCTCAGATCCTTACTAGCTAGGTGACACTAGGTAAATCACTTAACTTCTATTTAACTCAGCTTCCTCAACTCTAAAATGGAAATAATAACAGCACATTCTTGTGAGCATCAAATAAAATAATATTTAGAAAAAGTGCTTAGCAAATAGCTTATTCCTTTCCCTTCCCCACCTCCATTTGTAAAATCAGAGCCCTGGACCAGATGGCCTCAGAGGTCTCTTCCATCTCTGTATCTATGATCCTATACTGCTTACCTCTCGTAAGCAGAGCCATAACAAGGATTTCTTATGCCCTGGGCAAGTTCACTGGTGTATATTGTATAGTTGGGAGGGTGGCGGCGGGGGCAGGGAGAGGAAAGGGGAGAGGAAGGATGTAGCAGCATGGGGAGGACATGAATAGATGGTTATACAAGAGGCATAACCATGGTGGGGAAAGGTAGGCATGAGGAGTGGAGAGCCATGGTGCCAGGATGCTGGGGGTGGTCACTCAGGATAGAGCAAAGGATTGAGGTGCTTGTACCTCGTGAAATAGACTTCTATAAGGCATAGAGGTGGTGGACCAGAAGGCTGCTGCAGGGAAGTAGTGCCCCTTCCATATGAGTACCTGGGAAAAGCTCTTAGCATCTCACCTTAGTATGACTCTGCCTACAATTGTATGTCAGCATGCTCAATCTGTTCCCTCCACCCCCTTCCCTCCAACTGGAAAATCCATGGAAACCAGGTGGATTTGTTGGACAGTTAATTTCTCAGTAGGATGCAAATGACTTTTGCCCTGTTTTCGTCATTGCTGCCATCATCATCATCATCATCATCATTGTTGTCGTGGTCGTTGTCTTCATCATCACAAAACAACAATAACAAATATTTATAAAGTGCCTACTGTGTGCCAAGCACTTGTGTTATGCTTTGATGATACCAAGAAAGGCAAAAACACATTCCCTGCCCTCAAGGAGCTCACATTCTATTGAGGGATACAACATACAAACAATTCTGTATAAATAAGCTATATACAGAATAAATTGGAGATAATTTCAGAAGGTGAAGGTGGAAGAGAATGCTTAGGAAAGACTTCTTATAGAAGGTGGGATTTGAACTGAGACCTGATGGAAGCCAGGAAAGCCAGGAGACTGAGACAGGGAGGGAGAGAATTTTATGCATGAGGGACAGCCAATGAAAATGCAGTCAGGAGATTGTTGTGTGTGAGGACCAGCAAGAAGGTTGGTGTCACTGGATTTTTAGAGTATATGGAGGCTTACTTGAAATGTAGAAGGGAGCCTGGTTGTGAAGGATTTTGAATATCAAAAAGAAGATTTTATGTTTGATCCTGGTGGTAAGCCACTGGAGTTTATTGAGAGTAAGAGGGAAAGGGGGTGGCATGTGACTTTGTCAGACTTGTACTTTAGCTTATACAGGTTGTTGTTCATCCTTTGTTTTCAAAGGGGACCAGTGACATCATGGGATAATGTCTTGACTTGTGTGTGAAATATATTTAAGTGAGACAGAGTTGCATAAAGTCGTCAGCCTTACTCTCTCTTCCAGAGTCATGTTAGCAAGATCACCTTGGCAGCTGAATGGATTTATTGTGGGGCCCATGAACTGGGGCGGGGGGTTGGCTTGCTGTAGCTGGGCTGCACAGCCAGTCTGCCTGTAGCACAAATACTGTGTGCCTAGAAAGTTTCTCCTGCTTTCTCAACTCCCTTGGATTTCTTGAGTAGTGAGCGAGGTTGTCTGCAGAACACATCTTTTTTGTTTTGTTTTGAGTGCCAGAGTATTTACCCCGTTGCCAGCAATGTCAGCGGGGTCTTGCTGCCCAGTCTTGCCCCCACAATGGAACAAAGTATGAGGCAGAGGGTGTTGACAAGGAACCCAAAGCTTCATGTCTATGAACAGTCAGGAGAAGAGTGGAGCACAGGCAGAGTGTTTTCCCAGCCCCTGAGAAGGGGGTTGAGCTGTGACAGAATAACAAAAAGCCACTTCAAAAACACACCCGAACAAGTTACAAAAGCAGATGCGACCAGGTCTTGAGAAAGAAAGAGAGAGAGACACACACTCCGAAAACGCAAAACCCTGATCTGAGAGCAAAAACAACCAGCAAAAGGAGCAAATTGTCTCAGTCTTCCGAATGGGCCTGTCCCCCCAGGGGTTCTGAAAGGGGATGGGGACTGGGGCCATGGAGGCCCGCAAACCTCAACTGAGTTCTGAGAATTGCTTGGCTTGGCAAGCGAAGATGCTGGGGCTGTCCCAGGGCATGGTGCTCCTAGTTTGGAAGGGATGTAGAGTTGGGAGTAGTGGTTGGCTGATATTCATTACCTGCATAACTTGGGGAAAAGTCAATCTCCCTGTGGCTCAGTTTCTTCATCTGAAAAATGAAGGGGGTGAAACTAGATAGCTTCTGAGATCACTTAGAGGTCTAATTCTATACTATCTACTCAGCTTTTTTGGCTCTCATACCACACTATTGACTCATATATCCTGTGCAATCCAACAAAATCTCCATAGGCATCTCCATGGGGAGTTCACGTGCCATCCCCAACTGGACAACTCACCACTGGGGTTGGGGGGGGCACGTTGAAGCCCCAGAGCAGGGAGCAGTTTGAGAGGCAGACTTTCTACCTTTTCTCCAACCTCCCCAAATCCAATTCTATGCCATATCAGTCTTCTGATAGAGATGTATATCAGGCTTCTCTGGACGTCCACACCAGAGACTGGACTGACCAATTTCTTTTCACTTCTCTGAGCTAGGACATCCAGTTTATGGAGAAGGGGGAACAATTCAGTTCAATTCAGTTAAACTGAAAAAATTCATTGCAGTTTATAATGTGACAGGCATCAGAGACACAATAACAAAAACAAACTCATTCCTGTTCTTAAGGGGCTTACAGAATAACAGAATCTTGGAAATTTTCATTTGGAAGCATCATTAACTGTCATCTAGTCCAGCCCATGCACTGAAAAGGATCCCTGTGACACTCTAATGGACAAGTAGAAATCCAGCCTCTGCTTGAGGACCTCTGGGAAGGGCAAATGTGCGCTCTCCCAAAGAGGCCTCTTCCCCTTATGGACGACTCTGATGGTTGGGAAGGTTTTCCTGACCATGATGCCTAAACTGGCCTCTTTGTAACTTTCACTTGTGGCTCCTAGTTTTGCTGTCTGAGGGAAAATGAGCAAGCCCAATTCCTCTTCCATATGAAGACCCTCCAAGTATGCGATGGTAGCTATCATGTCACCCCAAGTCTTCTCCAGGTTAAACATTTCTAGCTCCTTCAACCTGTCTTCACATGGCATGGGTTCAAGGCCTTTCATCATGCTGGCTTTCTCCTCTGGATTGTCTCTAGTTTATCAATGCTTTTCCTAAGTCATGATGCACAGAACTGAACACAATACTCTGGATATAATCTGAGCAGGCTCGAGCTTCCTTCTAGAATTGGCTCAAATACTACTTTCTACGTGAAGCCTTTCCTCATCTCACCTCTCCCTGTCTGTTAACAACCTCTTCCTTTCTCCTTCCCAACACTACCCTGGATTTATTTTGTATATATTATATATTTGTATATGTATATGTATAATTATATATTTTGCATATAATTATACATGATATATATGTATATGCATACATAAATGATATATGCAATTATATATTTTGTTTTTAAATATACATGATATATAACACATATGTTATAAAATACATACAGCATACATAATATATGATTATATAATATTTATATATACAATATAATATTATTAAGTTATATAAAATGTCTTTCTTTTCCTTGTTACAATGTAAACTCCTCAAGGACAGGGACTGTTCCCCTTTTGTCTTTATACCCCTGGTTTTTGTGGGACAGCTAGGTAGCACAGTGGATAGAAACCCAGGAAGACTCATCTTCCTAATTTCAAATCTGGCCTCAGACACTTACCAGCTGTGTGACCCTTGGCAAGTCACTTGATCCTGTTTGCCTCAGTTTCTTCATCTATCAAAAATGAGCAGAAGAAGGAAATGGCAAACCACTCCAGTATCTTTGCCAAGAAACCTCCAAATGGGATCATAAAGAGTCAGGCACAACTGAAAAACAAACTACTATGTGCTGGGTATTGTGCTAAATACTAAAGATTTATTGTTTTTCAGTTGTGCCTGACTCTTCATGACCCCATTTGGAGGTTTCTTGGCAAAGATACTGGAGTGACTTGCCATTTCCTCCTCCAGCTCACTCAACAGATGAGGAAACTGAGGCAACCAGAGTTTATTGACTTGTCCAGAGTCAGACAGCTAAATTTGAATTCAAGTCTTCCTGATTCCAGGCCCAGCACTCTATCCATGGCACTACCCAGCTGCCCAAAGACAATGTAAAATGTGAAGTAATTTTAAGGGGGAGAGAATAACTGAAATGAATGGTGGTTAATGAGGCCAAAGGAATAAATCTTCCAGACTAGGGGCTCTTAACCTTTTTTCTGCTATGGACCCTTTGGACAATCTGGTGAAGCCTATGAACCGCTTCTCAGAATAATGTTTTTAAATGAATAAAATAAAATACATAGGATTACTAAGGAAACCAACTATGTTGAAATATGATTACCACCAGTCAGTTAATAAGCATTTATTAGGTACCTACTATATGCCAGGCACTGTGCCAAATGTTGGGGAAACAAATACAAAGAGTGAAGTTTTCCCTACTGCCAACAAGCTTCTAAAGGATAAAATTCTCTAGACCAGTCAACCAGTCAATTGACAAGCCCCTAGGTACTTGAGGCACAATGGATAGAGTGTTGGACTTGGGGTCAGGAAGACCTGAATTCAAATCATTCCTCAGATGACACTTAACCTCCGTCTGCCTCAGTTTTCTTAACTGTAAACTGGGGATAATAATAGCCCCTACCTCTAGTGTTGTGTTGAGCAACAAATGAGACAAAATTTGAAAAGCCTGGCACATAATACGCTTTCCCTCTCAATCCTTATGTCTCAGATAATGTCCTAGATAAAATACAAAAATGTTGAACTTTGGGCCAAGAATCAAATACCTCTTGGCCCCGAGGAAGCCAAGCTAGGGAAGGCAACCTTGTGTTCTTTCCCCAAATGCCCGGTGCTCACAAGTCCCCCTAACTTTCCCCAGCCTTTCTGTTCCATGGGTTTTAACTCAGTCTTGCCACTGGATTCCAGGCTTTGCCAGTCTCTCCCAGTTTTCGTGGCTCTCAGCAGATAGAAGTTGCCTGTTTCCTTTAAAAATAGAAGTAACAATATACAAATTTCTTTCCCTTGCACGAAGGGTGGGAGGCCCTCCCTCACCCCCCAAACCAGCTGGGCACACACCCAGAGTGCCAAGGGCTTGAGTGACCACAGACTCAATCACTCTCTATCCCTTCATCTATTTTCTTTCCTGAGAAAAAGCCAACAAGGCAGATTTTCCCTGGGCATAGGCCTGCTGCCCTTGCAAGAAGCCCGATGTGACTTTCACACTTTGTCCTACTCAGCACCTCAACCTCCCACTCTCTGAACAGGTTTTTGCTGACTGCTGTTTTTTTTTTTGGTCTGGTTGGGTCAACCCACTCTGTCTCTCTCAGAGCCTGGGTCCATGCATGGAAATTAAATAGGAATGAGAGACATGGCATGGTATGCTGGATAAAGGGCTAACCTTGGGGTCAGGATAGACCTGGGTTCAAGTCCTACCTCTGATTCTATCCCTTAGCACAGTGCCTGTCACAAAGTAGGTGCTTAATCAATGCTAGTTGGTTGACCAACTCTGATAAATATTAGCTACGAGACCATGGGCAAGTCACTTAGCCATCCAGTGTCTCAAGCAAGTCTCTAATATTGGACGTTATAGATAAGCTGCATAATCAGCATCAGTGGAGGATTTTTTTATACTAGGACATCCTTGACTGAAAACAATGGGTTTGGACCAAGTAGGAACCAGAGGTCATTTTGGTGCATTTTCATATTTTATAAAATGGACATGTAAAACAAAACATGAATTCCTATCAGCAGATTTAAATATTAGCATTCGGTCACCTTTGACCCTGAGGTGGAACCTCTGCCTGGTAAGGGCACTAACCTGCCGGAACCCTGTGGGCATCACTGACGGGAAGTCTTTCTCTTTTACCACATTATCTTGGGTTCTGCTGAAGCTCAGGAAGATGAGGTTTGTGTGTGTATGTGTGTGTGTGTGTGTGTGTGTGTGTGTGTGTGTGTGTATGTGTATATGTGTGTGCGTGTTTTCAGAGAAACCTGAGCCCCCCTTGATGAGCATCAAGAGGCTTGGTATGCTGACTTCCATTTTCTGGAGAATCAAGGACCAGATGGCAGAGGAACAATAGCCAGAGGCTCTGGTGCCTTTGAGATGCTGTACGTTTCAGGTTTGGAAATGGAAGGAGGGGACCCCCAGCTGGGCCAGAGACCCTGCCTGTTAGGGAAAGCCTCATCTCTGCCTAGCTTCTTCTTATCCAGCTTTCAAAGGCTCAGTTCAAATCCCATGAAGCCTTCATTGATTAACTCAGACCACAATGATCCATCTTTTTCTTCTCTGGACTCTTGTAAGTGCTTATTGTTGGTACTGCTCATTGTCCTTGTCATACGCTGTCTTGCATTGTTAGCGTAGTATGTGCATGAATGTGTGTGTTTGTGTGTGTGTGTGTGTGCATGCACATGCATGCATGCTCCCGTGCAAGCACATGAGTATGCATGCTTTCTCCAAAGCCATTGTAAGTTCCTGGAGGGCAGGCCCGTCTTAATTCTTGAGAATCATAGAAGCAGAGACTTAGGATTGGGAGAGACTTTAGAGGTCACATGATCCACTCTTCCCGCCCCCCCCCCCAGTGTGGTCTGTATTTTGGGATACAGATTAGGAAACTGGCCCAGAAAGGTCCAGTGACTTGTCTAGAGCCACACAGATGGCAGAGTTGGGATATTAAACCCTGGTCCTCTCATTCCAAATCTAAGGCTCTTTCCATTGAACCATGCCCCCAGCACATAGAAGGCACTTGATAACAAATTGGCTATTGTTTTTTCACCAGAGTTCCAGAGAATACATGGAAGGAAGGTGGAAACAAGCATTTATTAAGCACCTACTATGTGTCATGCACTGAGCTAAATGCTTTACACGTATTATCTCCTTTGGTCTTCACAACAATTCTGGGAGGCAGTTGCTATTGTTATCCTCATTTTGTGAAATGAATTGAGGAAACTGAAGCATACGGAGTTTAATGACTTGCCCAGGATCACACAGCTAGCAAGTGTTGGAGTTCAGATTTGAATTCAGGTCTTCCTGATTCCAAATCTAGAACTCTATCACTGGGCCACCCAGATGCCACGGAGAGAACTTTGAACAAAATTAGGCAAAAGGATCCCCTTAGTCCTGTCCTGCCTGCTCTTCTACTCTTTTCCCAAACACAGAGAATATCACAGAAATTGCCTCTATGTTCCCAAAAAAGTCTATTTTACCTGTTTGGGTCAGTGTGTGGCCTCAGATTGACCTACTTCACAGTGATGTAGAGGATGTTTCTGTATTTCCTTGCATGCAGAAGTCCAGCACACTGCTTCTTAAACTGGGGGTCATGACCCAAGTGTGCATGCCCTCAGGCCACTCAATGTCAACAAAGGCTGCCAAAACATGAAAAGGGGTCAAAAGTGAAAAGAGTTTGAGAAACCCTGGCATAGAAGATAGGACACTGGACTTGGAATCAGGAAGACCTGCGTTCAAACCCTATTACAGATACTTACTAGCTGTGTGTCCCCAGGAAAGTCATTTAACCACTCTGTGTCTCAGTTTACAAAAGTCATTTAACTACTCTGTGTCTCAGTTTACAAAACTGTAAAAACAGTTTTGCTTGATTAGGTTGATCCACCAAAGGAGAGAGGTTTGGGCTCAATGAATTTTTTCCATTTAAAAATTATTTATTTAGTATTTCATTTTTCCCCAATTACATGTAAAATCAATTTTTAATATTTGTTTTAAAAATTTTGGGTTCCAAATTCTCTCCTTCCCTACCCCATCATTGAAAAGACAAGCAATTTAATATAGGTTATAGTAGTCACATATATATATACACACACATATATATGTCATGTGTAGTCATGCAAAACTTATTTCCATATTAGTCATGTTGTAAAAGAAAACATAGACCAAGAAAAATAAAGTAAAAAAAAAGTATGCTTCGATCTGTATTCAGACTCCATCAGTCCTTTCTCTGGGGCTAGATAGCATTCTTCATCATATGTCCTTCAGAGTTGTCTTGGATCCTTATATTGCTGAGAATAGCTAAGTCATTCACAGTTGATCATCTTACAATATTGCTGTTACTGTGTACAATGTTCTCTAGGTTCTACTCATTTCCCTTTGCATCAGTTCATGTAAGTCTTTCAAGGTTTTTCTAAAAACATTCTGCTTATCATTTCTTACAGCCCAATAGCCTTCCATCATAATCATATACCACAACTTGTTCATCCATCCCCCAGTTGATCAGCATCCCCTCAATTTCCAATTCTTTGCCATCAGAAAAGAGCTGCTATAAATATTTTTGTGCATATACGTCCTTTTCCTTTTTGTTTTTTATATCTCTTGGGATACAGACCTAGTAGTGTTATTTCTGGGTCAAAGGATATGCATAGTTTTATAGCCCTTTGAGCACAGTTCCAAATTGGTCTCCAGAATGGTTGGATCAGTTCACAACTCCACTAACAGTACATTAGTGTCTCAATTTTCCCACATGTACTCCATCCTTTTCTGTCCTATTGGCCAATCTAGTAGGTACAAGGTGCTCAGAATTGTTTTAATTTGCATTTCTCCAATCAATAGTGATTTAGAGCATTTTTTTTTTCACATGGCTAAAGATAGCTTTGATTAATTCATCTGAAAACTGATTGTTCATATCTTTTGACCATTTATCAATTGGGGAATGGCTCTTATTTTTATTAATTTGACTCAATTCTCTATATATCTGAGAAATGAAGCATTTATCAGAGCAATTTGCTAAATTTTTTTTTCAGTTATGATTGCTAACTGTATTTCCCTCCATCTCATTTCCCCTTACTTATTCTATTTTCTCTCTCCTTTTACCCTGTCCTTCTTCAAAAGTGTTTTACTTCTATCACCTCCCCCAAACTGCCCTACTTTCTATCAGCCCCATCTCCTTTCTTTTATCTCTTTCTCCTCCTAGTTTTCTATAGAGTAAGATAGATTTCTGTACTCCACTGAATGTGCATATTATTCCCTCTTTGAGTTAGTTCTGATGACAATAAGGTTCAAGCATTCCCTGCCACCTCCCCCATCTTCCCTTCCACTGTAAAAGCTCTTTTTTGACTCTTTTATGTGAGATAATTGTCTCATTCTACCTCTCACTTTCTTTTTCTCCTTATGCATTCCTCTTTCTCACCCTTTAATTTCATTTTTAGATGTCATCCTATCATATTCAACTCACATCTGTGCCCTCTGTCTATACATACTCCTTTTTACTGCCATAATAATGAGAAAGTTCTTATAAGTTACAGGTATCACTTTCCCATGTAGGAATGTAAACAGTTTAACCTCATTGAATCCCCTATGATTTCTCTTTACTGTTTACCTTTTTATGCTTCTTTTGAGTCTTGTATTTGAAAAACTCCTGGGAGTTTTCATTTGGGGATCTTTTTCAGGAGGTGAGCAATGGATTCTCTCAATTTCTATTTTACCCTCTGGTTCAAGGGTTTCAAGGTAGTTTTCCTTGATAATTTCTTGAAATAGGATGTCTAGGCTCTTTTTTTGATGATGGCTTTCAGGTAGTCCAATAATTCTTAAATGATCTCTCCTGGATCTATTTTTCAGGTCAGTTATTTTTCTAATGAGATATATCACATTGTCTTCTATTTTTTCATACTTTTGATTTTTTTTATTGTTTCTTGATGTCTCATAAAGTCATTAGCTTCCACTTGCCCAATTCTAATTTTTAAGGAATAATTTTCTTCAGTGAACTTTTGTACCTCTTTTTCCATTTGGTCAATTTTCCTTTCCAAGGCATTCTTCTCTTCATTGGATTTTTGTACCTCTTTTACCATTTGGCCTATTCTGTTTTTTTTTAAGGTGTTATTTTCTTCAGTATTTTTGTGCCTTCTTTACCAATCTATTGACTCTTTTTTCCCATGATTTTCTTGCATCACTTTTATTTCTCTTCCTAATTTTTCCTCTACCTCTCTTACTTGATTTTAAAAATGCTTTTGGAGCTCTTCCATGGCCTGAGACCAATTCATATTTTTCTTTGAGGCTTTGGATGTACGATTTTGACTTTGTTGTCTGTCTCTGAGTGTGTGTTTTGCTCTTCCTTGTCACTATAGTAACTTTCTATAGTCAGAAGTTTTTTTTTCTGTTGTTTGCTCAATTTTCCAGCCTAATTTTTGATTTTTAACTCTTTGCTAAAATGGGGCTCTTCTTCCAGGGTGGAGGGTGTACTGTCCCAATCTTCAGTGGTTTTGTGCAGTTATTTTCAGAGATACTTCTAGGGACTTGTAAGTTTTCAGTTCTTTCATGGTGGTATGATCTAAGGAGAGATGTGCTTACTACACTCTTGGCCTGTGCTCTGGTCTATGAGAAACCATAAGCACTCTTTTCTGTCCTGGAACTGTGACAAGAGTGCTCTACTGTGGCTGCAAGCTCTGGTGTACTGGTTGGTCCTTGTTGCCCTGGAACTACCACCCAGGACTGCAACCTGGATCTGAGTATGAGCAAAGCAACAGAGTCCTGCCCCTAGTGCCAGCAAAGATACCCCTGTAATCTCCTTCTGATTAGCTGTTCAACCCCCTTATTCTCTGTGGCCTGAGAGCTCTGGAAGCAGCCACTGCCATTGCTGCTGATTCAGTCGATCCCAAGGCCTACTCCTGGTTTGCTGGGGCCCAGTCTGCACTGGCATGGCCTGTGCTGAATTGAGCTTCACTTTCCTCTGGTGCAACAGACCTTTCCTGCCAACCTCTAAATTGTCCTGTGCTGGAAAATTGCTTCATCTTGTCCTTTTGTGGGTTCTGCCACTCCAGAATGTGTTTTGAGGCATTATTTAAAATTGTGCAGAGGGGTATTGGGAAGACCTCAGGTGAGGCCTTACCTTTTCTCTGCCATCTTGGCTCTGGCCACCCCCCCCCAATGACTTTTAAATTCCCTTCCAGCTCCGTAGTCCCACAATTTTGTCCCATGATTCTGCTTGCTGATGCTTGGTGTCCCCACCTCTCGCCTCAACCCCCTTGGGGTATTTACTGTGCATTTTGGGACATTTTCCAAAGTATTTTCCTGCCAATTTCACCTGATCCTTGTTCCTGGGGGAGCCATAATGGGGAACAAAATGATTTGGTCCTTCTCTTCCTCTTTGTTTCATCCTTTTTTCTGCAAACACTTCAGGGCACATATACAAATGGATTCAAAAGGGGTTATCCTTCCAGACTAGCCTTTGAAAGTCTTAACTTTTCCTCATCTATACCAATGCTTGTCATCTTTGGGATGGGGTAGATGTGCACATAATACAAACTAACAAACGAGATGCTAATTATTAGTTCAGTTCTAGGATGCAATCTAATGACACACAATTAGATACTCATGTCTACTGTCCTTGACTCTGTTCCTCTCCTAGTAAAACCTAATTGTTGACAAGTGGAGACATACCTGGGTTTCAGAGGTTTGGAAACATCAGATCCACACATTACACCTTTCATTCTCAGATAAATCAGATTTGCCTATAAACACAAATAAGTGATCATCTCTTGCCTCTTAATTTCCATAGGCTGTCCGCTAGAGAGGGCTATCCAAAATGCAGCCGGCCTACAAGCATAGAAATTTACATAAATCCTTTGGTAAACAAAGCAGAGCTACCACAGATCTCTCTCTAAAATGGCAAATCAAAATATATTGTCTATTGTTTCAATAAAAACCTAAGGTTGGACAGCCCTGACCTAGAAGACTCTCCTTCATTTCCCCTCAAAATCCTTCTCTTCCTTCAGGGTTCTGCCCAGGCACCTCCCTTATGGGATGTCTTTCCCTGTCCTCCCCATTAAAGCACTCTATCCTTCACATTTTTCTGAAAGTACTTTAATTTCTCCTTTGCTTCCATCCCCCCTTACCTTGTATCCTACCTACCCATGCTCCTAGTGTTTTTCCTCCCCTAGAATTCCTTTCAGTTCCAGTTAAGTTCCCCAAGGGCAGAAAACTTTGTCCTTTTACAAGTCTTTGTAACCTTAGTGCCTAGGGACAGCTAGGTGGCACTGTAGTGGGTAGATTGCTGGACCTGGAGTCAAGAAGACTCATCTTCCTGAATTCAAATCCAGCCTCAGACACTTACTAGCTATGACCCTGGGCAAGTCATTTAAACCCTGTTTGCCTCAGTTTCCTCATCTGTAAAAATGAGCTGGAGAAGGAAATTGCAAACTACTCCAGTATCTTTGCCAAGAAAACCCCAAATGAGGTCACAAAAATTCTGAACTGACTGAACACACACATACACCTTCCTAGTTGTCAGTGGTCTCACTTCCTCAAATTATTTTGTACGTGTCTCTATACTTATTTGTATTCCTTCACAGAATATAAGTTCCTTGAGGGAAGAGAATATTTTTTCATTTCTATCTCTGCTTTCCCAGTGCTTTGCATTTAATAAATGTTGAGTTGAATAGAATTGCATCTCCTCCATGCCATCTCATCCCATGAGACCTTTGTCCTGGCTTTTCTGTAAAGCTTCCATAGAGGATCCACTCGATGTGTTTGGAGGCTTACCCTAGATTACTCAGCAGTGTATGGCTATGACTGGGGTGTCCATCAGTGATCACCTGCTCTCTCATAGCCTGGCCCACCTCATTTTCTAGTCATATATCTCTCATATGACATCCTCGGTGACACTTCTCCAATGAAATTCTTTGTTGGCAATATGTCACATCCCACTTACACCCACCATGCACCTCTCTATTATCCTTTGGGTTATCTTCTACTGGTAGTCTTCAGGAACTGGTATTCCATGATTTACAGCCCCATAGCATCACAGGAAGGGTATTGGCATGTGGCATAAGTGGATGGGGCATTAGACAGGGAGTCAAAAAAACCCGACACTTGCTAGTTGTGTGACCCTGGACAAGTGACTTAGCCTCTAACATTCAGCTCTAAATCTATGATCCTGTGCTGTTAAACAGATGTGTGTGTTTTTTTTCCTCTCAGGGAGAATATTGGTGTCATTCAAAACAATGTAATTTCCCAAAGGCAATCTAGCTCCCTCTCCTGATCAAGTCTGAGCCCTGTTTATTGGCAGTGTCTACCTAAGACACACACAGTGTTGATCCCTTAGTGTGTGAATAAATAAATGAACGAATATATATATATATGTGCATATATATATAATGTGAATATGTATACACACATGCACATACACTGAGGGACTACCTCTATGAGTTATATATATATATCTATTTACATACACATACACACAGTTGACTCCTCGGTCATACATACATATACACGTGTATATACAGATACATGTACCCACATGCTGAGGGACCAGCTCTATGGGCTGTCCAAGCAGCCTAGCATAATTTGGATAGCAGCCTTCCTGTCCAGTCCTCTGATCTGTGATTCTGTGTTTCCAGATATGCTTGTTTTTTCCTATGTTGGTAGTTAGTAGAACTCTTTTGGAGTGATTATGCATCTCATTTCTGAGGTTCTGCAAAGTTCTGGGGCTTGATGCAGGGAGAACAAGAAGCATTCAGAGGACCTTGGAATCTTTGGGAAATCTTCCTTTCCTGATTCCAGGCCCAGTGATCTGCTGTGCCCCTTTGCTTGATTTTGTGAGAACCTGCCTCTTCTCTTCTTATAACTCTATCAGGGATGTGCTGGATACACATGCAGATTATTTGCATAAACACTGGAGATGGGGGAAGTAGATCGACGGATTATTATTTTCTTGATCACTTTTTTTCAGTAACAACAAAGTCTGTGAGTTTTTCTAAATTCAATGTTCCTGATGTTCAGTTGTGTCCAACTCTTCTTCATGACCCTATTTGGGGTTTTCTTGGCAAAGATACTGGAGTGGTTTGCCATTTCCTTCTCCAGCTCATTTTATAGATGAGGAAACGGAAGCAAACAGGGTTAAGTGACTTGCCCCAGGTCACATAGGTAGTAAGTGTCTAAGGCTGAATTGGAGCTCAGGAGTCCTCCTTTATCTGCTGAGGCACCTAGCGGCCCTTCAATGTATCTAGTGCCTCCCTATTCTTTTTGAACAAAGCATTCATGACCTGTAGGCATGAGGCTTTTGTATCATCTTCAAGCTTTTTGCCTCTCTCATTTCTTACTCCTGAGCCATATTTTACAATATATTTTCTGCCATCTTCCCCCATGCCTTCCTTTGCACTGAAATCATGGAATACTGAAGTATATGTCAATTGAATTGGGAAGGTTCTATCAAATTCCATATACTGATTCTCTACCTCTTCATCCTCTGCAACACTTGGCACATGAGCTGCCATTGTCTCCCTGCTGGTCTGTTTTTGCAAATATTTGAGATAACCTGGTACAGTAGACAGTTGGATCCTGATGCAGATCATTGGAATCCCCTGACTTGGAGTCAGAGAGCCTGAATTAAAATCCTCCCTCAGCCACTCACTAGCTGGGTAACCTTAGACAAATGACATAATTTCCCTATGCTTAGATTTCTTCATCTAGAAAATCAGGGGGCTGGATTTGGCTCCTAAAGTCTCTGTCTTATAATCACCATGAGCATTTTAACATGAGATTACCAAGGTTTTGTGAAGTGATGCTTCTTGTGGCTTTTGGCCTCTGAATAAAGCCAGTTCTGCCAACTCACTTATTTGCTTCTGCAGACGGGAGGGTATAAGCTGTCCTTTCACATGAGTGTAACTTCCTTTTATCTTCTGGTTTCCTTTATGACAACCACGTCAAGATTGATGGGATTCAGTTCCTCCAGTTGCATGCCCACTCATTTCTCACTGGGATAAGAATCTCACATTTCGAGTATCAACAGTTAGCTTAATGTGAATAGTCCCCCAACTGTGTGTAATCCTAAGCAGCCCTGTCATTTCAGAAATAGAAGGGGGATATAGAATATGGAGGGCCATTTTGTATTTTTCTTTGTTTAATGGTGGGCCATGGCAGGCCTACTTGTGATGAGCCTCTCCATAGTTAGCTGGGCCTGCCCTTAGGACACAAATAAAGGTTGTTGCCTGGATTTTACTCAGAGCCATACCCGCCTGAGAGAAACTTCCAGAACTTCCAGTTCTCTGTGCCTCCACAACAGGGTGAGGGATTGGAATTAGGACTTTTTAGCACACAATCAAGGTGTAGTAAGCACATAGGGAGATTTATTAATGTTTGTTGAATTGAATTAAATTGGATCAAGTCAGCTCTAATTTAAAAAAAGAAATCAACCTGCCTGTTTTTTGTTTTTGAGCACAGACTGCAGCAGGATCACGGCAACCAGGAGGTCCTGTCACAGTGATGAAGGCTCTTACAAAGTATAGGATTTAACAGAGTATGTACTTGGAACCTTGTCCACAGCTCCGGACCTATTGTAGAGAAGCATAGTGTAGATACTCAAGCTGTAATGGATGGCATCCATTTATTATATCCAGGTATCATTTCTATTCCAGAAAGTTGGAAACTTGTAGCATCTGTAGTAGGCTATAGGTTTATTCTCTGTCAGACTCTAGTCACAGTGGTCATGGACAAGTTGACTGGAAGAGAGTTGAAAAAGATGTAAATAAAACAAAAAGACAGATTTTTAAAATGTAATTTGGAGTCCAAAGAATTGGCCAATCAGAACATAGTGGTACCAAATGGATTTGAAGAAAGCTTTTTGCTCGGCTTTGCATATTAATAATGTCAATGTTGCTGCCTTGATAGAGTCATTAATGACAAAAACCATCAGTGGTGTTGGGGGGTGTGTTCTTGTGTAAAAAAGAACAGGTCACCAGGTTCTTCTGGGCAAGCATAGCTAGTTGGACGATAGTAAGATGGCTTTTGCCTTTCAGCTCTTAGTACAATATCTGGCACATAGTAGGTGCTAAATAATGACTTGTTGACTGATTAACTATCTTCTGTGAAAAATATCTTCTCTGAAACATATTGTGAAATATACATTTCTGAATAAAACCTGGCTAACTTTCATCATGACTTTTAAAGTCTGAGCTTGTTTAGAAATTAGCATTTTAATGTAGCTATTGGGTATAGATATGCAATTATCTTGGAAAGAAGACCTTCTGCTGGAAATTTTCCCCATTGAGTGCTATCTTTTTTTATTTAAAAAGGCATTTTCTACTGTGTGATAGTTACATAGTATGTTTTAGAGTTTCATCATCAATAAGTGAAAAATCCATTGTCAACTGTAAAATGGTAATATCCTTTTATAGAGAGATTAGGAATACTTTTTAGAGATATTAAAAACAAACTAAACAGAAAAAATAAATCAACCTGCACTTTTCATCCTAAGGAGCTGATGATCAGTTAAAATGGCATTCTTCCCTGGTCACTAGGCCATTGGCTTCTTGCTCTTGGTGGAGAAGAGAATGGTTATTCAACTGCACAAGAAAACAAGTACTTGGGTAGGCAGTAGTTACCCAGGCCTCATACGGGTGTGAAATAGAGGTATTAAGGAGGGTTTTCTGGCTTTGACCAAAGCTCTGAAAAAGAAGCGATGGAAACATTGATCTTTCCATACCACACCCTGCCCTAGCACGCAGCCTGTAATTTCTGCCTTGCCCTAACTTGTCTGATGGCTGAATAGTTAGCCCAGCACACAAGGTTGCTGCCATCTACTGGTATCCCAGAGCCAGTTCTCAATTTAATAGAATCATAGAATAGTAGATTTTGAGAATTGGAAAGACTCTTAGAGGTCATCTTATCTTCATTTTGTAGATGAAGAAAGTGAGGTCCAGAGACATTAAGCAACTGGTGGCTATTATTGAATGACTCCTAGGACGTCCTCCTTCTTTCCTCGTTGAGTTCAGTGCTTGGTTCACAGTCATTGCTACAACTCCTGCCCTCACATTAGATTTCAATATATTTGTGTGTGTGTGTGTGTGTGTGTGTGTGTGTGTATATATACATATATATATGTATGTATGTATGTATACGTATACATATACATATATATGTATAACACAGACACACACACACATAATGATACTAATGTATCAAATACCTTAACTTCTCAGTTCCACAGTCTACCCAATTATTAGGAACTACTCTATCACTATCTCAGCTTTCCACAAATGTGGTCATAGCCTTCTTCCCATCACTTACAAGTGTTCTATTTTCACATCCAGGAACTCTGAAATTCCTTTATCTGATCCTAACCTTCTATCCTTTCATTTTTCCTTCTTTGCCCCGCCCCAGGCAATCAGGATTAAGTGACTTGTCTAGGGTCATACAGCTAGTAAATGCCTGAGGCCAGATTTGAATTCAGGTCCTCCTGGTCTGCTGTACCACCTGGCTGCCCCCTCATTTTTCTTCTGCTTTTCAATCCTTAACCTTGTTCTTTGTCTTCACTGTGACCTCCAATCTTTCTACCCCTCTGTTTTTTCCCCTAGACTACCAACTTTGCATTGTCTGGACTCTCCTTTTAGATTTGTCTCAACCCATTGGTGGGTGGTTGACTTCAACTCTAAAGCATCCTTTATACTCAAATCCCTTGTTCCTTATCCTATTACCAATCGGACCTTGCCAAAACTCAATGTTGGATGATTCCCATAAGTCTTTTCTCCTATTCAGGTGCTGCTGAACAGAGCTGAAGAAAGTCATGAAACTGTGCTGATTGGATCCACTACAAATTTTTTTTATACAGAATCTCAACTGGACTCTTATTGTAAGAAGGAAATCCTTTTACCTCTTCCTTATTGGTTTGCTTTCCTACTCATCAGATTGGCTATTCCAGACCTTTTCCATCTCCCAGCATCTCCCAGGGAGACAAAAGCAAGATGTGAGATGAGGAGGAGAGAAGAAGGGAGCTCTGGTTGGATGACTTTGATTTTTTTCTTCAAATGTTTCTTCTCTTCACCCAGGCAAACCCATCCTATCCCATCCTGTCTTCTCCAGCAGATTAGCTCCTCTATCAATCCTACTCTCTCTCTAATCTTTAATATTTCCATATTTATTGACTCCTTTCCTGAAGACTCCAAATGTGCTAATGACTCTCCCATTTGTTTTTTTAATTTTGAAATTCTTGAAATAATATTTTCTCCAATTATATGTAAAAACAATTTTTTGCATTCATTGTTTTTTTTTTAAGTTTTGAGTTCCAAAATTCTCCCTCTCTCTCCTCTCCCATCCCTGAGACATCAAGCAATCTGATATAGGTTATAAATGTGCAGTCATGTGAAAAATTTTTATATTTGACTCTCCCATTCTTAAAAAACCCTTCATTTGATTCTACCACCCCTGTTAGCTATTATCTTATATTTCTCTTTCCCTTCTCTTCTAAATTCCTTGATAAAGTTGTTTCAGTGGATGCTTTTACTTTCTTGCCTCTCACTCCATTCTAACCTTGATGAAATCTGGCTTCTGACCTCTTAGTTTAACTGAAATTGAGCCATCCAAAGTGACCAATGATCTTTCAATTGCAAAATTTAATATCATTTTCTCTGTGCTCATCTTTTTTGATTTCTTTATAGCCTTTGATAACATAGATATCTTTCTCCTCCTGGCTACTCTCTCTTCTCTTGGTTTTTGTGATACTGCTCTCTTGGCTCTCCTAACTGTCTGAGCACTCCTCAGTCTCCCTTGCTTGATTGCTATCCAGGTCATGTCCCTTAACTGTGGGTGTCCCCTAAAATTCCTCTTCTCTTTTCTTATCACATCATCTCATTTTGTGATCTCATTAGCTCCCATGGGGTAAATTATCTCCTATGCCAGGGCTGTCCAACCTTAGGTTATCTTAGGGCCACATTAAAATAAAATAATTATTCGAGGGCTGCACCCAGAATAAAAAATACAGTGCAATAAAAGAAAGTGGAGGAATGTGCATCGTCAATACCACAGGCAAAGGCATGAAGTGCAAAAGCAAACACAAAACAACAAAGCGATAACAACAGTATAAGGGTAGGTGCATACTGACTAGTCTTCATCGTACAAATGGAACGCATCTCACAGATCAATTGAAAATTCTGTGCGATATGTTCCGTCTGTTAATATTGCTTAAAAACGCCAAAGAAAATTAACATCAATGAAATTGTTTATTAGTGATAGAATTAAAAAATCTAATATGCATTCCATGCAAATTATTATTTTATTTTTTCACTCATGAAAATTAAAACCCACAGGTGGGCCACATAAAATCTCACTGAGGGCCACATGCGGGCTGTATTTTGGACAGCCTTGTCCTATGCTGATGATTCCCAGATCTATATATCTAGCCCTGACCTCTCTCCTGCTTTTTAGTCTTGTGTCATCAATTGCTTTTTGGACATCTCAGACTTGATGTCTCATAAGCATTTCAAACTCAGCATGTCCAAAAGAAAACTCATTACATGCCTCCCCGTCCAGGCCTTCTACTTTTTAAAACTTCTCTATTACTGTCTCAGGCACCACCATACCCTGTCCTTCCTTTTCTATCCTTCTGCCATGGTCACTATAGAAAAAGAAGAAGGCTTCACAAGTTACCGGGGCCAACATTCTGACCCAACTCCCTGTACTTAGGCAGGCTGGTCCTTGGACACATCAATGCAGTGTGCATTTGGTATGATTAGTTACCCAGGTTCACAACCTCAACGTTATCCATGACTTGTCTCTCTAACCCATTCCACATATCCAGTTTGTGTTGTCTTGTCATTTTTACCTTCATAATAACTTCTGTAAAAATTCCCTCAGGAATGAAACCAACTCCTACCTGGTGATGGAACAAGAAGGAGAAGACTGAAAAGGGCCAAAGTCAAAATCCTCATTGGACCATTAGGAGAAGACCCAAAAGCCAGCAAATGCAATAGATGGTAGGGTTGAGTCCCAGCCAACCCATCCAGAACTGCAGCACCACCAGCAGCTTCAAGACTATAGAGTGGATGGCATCAAGTAGAGCCTGCCCATTCTACCCAAGAATGTTGGATGAGGAGAAGCCTGGCCCTAGCACAGAGCAAGTGATATGAGCAAACAGAAGGAAATATTGAACATAATGGAGAACTTTATGGATTAAGAGAAGACCAAGAAGTTAGCTCAGAGAAGAAAAGGACTCCATATCAAATATAAGGAGAATCTCAGTTAAAGAATGGCTTGATCACAAAGACTTCAAGTGTGGCTAGAAGAAAGGAAGTGAGTTAAAAAATGAAAATAGAGCTCTTGAGGAAGAGTTTGGAGGGAAAATAAATCCTTAATCAGAAGGTAAAATACCTTGCCTAATCAATGGGTTCCCTGAAAAGCAGAATAGAATAGTCAGAATTCAGTGATTACATGAGAAAACAATAAATATTAGAACAAAGATAAAAGATTTAATAAAAACAGAAGAGCACATAAGACATCTACTATCAAAAGATGACTAATCTGTAAAATAGATTGAGGAGAGGTCATTTAAGCATTATCAAACTCCCTGAAAACCATGATCAAACCAAAAAAAAAACTATACTATATTTCACAAAATCACAAAATAAAACTGTTTAGGATTATTAGAAGCAGAGAATAAAGTAAAAAATAGAAAGTAACCACCAATAATCTTTTGAGGCTATCCCAAATTGAAACCACCCAGGAGTAACATATCCTAAATCCAGAGCTTCCAGATAAAAGGAAAAATATTTAAATGGACTAAGAAGAAAGACCAAGGAACAATCATCAGAATCAAACAAAGCTATGCTGCAGCTATTATAGAGACAATATTAGAATATGATATTTTAAAAAGCAAAAGACAAAGATTTATAATCAAGAATAACTTACCCTGATCTGATATGTAACATTCAATACCTGTGGACTCCTACCTCTACAAAGGAGCAGGGATAGTTATCTTCTCATAATTCTTCTTTGGGTCCAAGCCTATCCTTTATACTTTTTCGGAAACTTGGAATTCATTTTTAAAAAGCCATAACTATATGTATATTATAGTGTTTTCCAATCTTTTAGGGGAGGCACAGATGTCACATCTCTCTGAGTATTTATTAGCTTCTAAAATGCTGTGGCCCCCCTGGGTGGGGGACTAGTGGGAGAAGGGTCAAGGTTTCTTCACTCATTGATACCTTGTGACTTCTTTTTTTTTTCAAATAGATCCATTACACAATATTTGAACAGAAAGTTGTACCCATGGAAAGCATGGGAAACTGAAGCCTTTATTAGATAAAATCCTATATTACTTCAAGGATGCATGATTTTTTGGGGGCAAAATTCTGAGATATATGGGTCATAATCCCTCTGCACTTTGGTAGACAGACTTCATGAATTTTTGTGTCTGAAAAAAAATCACGTGGTCTATGGTGATAAGCCTCTTGGAAGTGGCTAAATGATATGCAGCTCATCACTGACCAGGCCAGAAGAAACTGCCAGAGTTTGTGCTCCGCTGGGCTGGCCTTTGTGGATTCGTAGGCGTCTCCACATCAAAATGGGGCAATCAAGGAGGACTTTATTGAAAACTGAAAAGAATAAGCTTAAGGACTGGGGGATTTGCTCACCTAGATCAGTGAAGTTGTATAACATAGTAGTAAACAGAGAGAGAACAGTGCAGGAAGAAGACTAAGAGGAAAAATAGCTAGTAATTCATAGGACATAACACCCAAGAAAATAGTCATCGAGAAAACATCTGACCTCAGAGATCTGTACAAATTCATAAACCATGCATCCTAACGTGAAGAGGCAAATTTTATCTCAGAGGGATCATTGATACTCAGTTTTAGTAGGACTTAGGACTGAAATGTGGCTATGGATCTGACAAGCTTATTTAAAAGGAACGGCATAGATAATTTTGAAGTATTTTAAATAAATTATCTAATTTAAATTTTTTTGGAGGGGGGAAAGCAAGGCAATTGGAATTAAGTGACTTGCCCAAGGTCACACAGCTAGTAAGTGTGTAGTAGGAAGGCCGAATTTATAATCTCAAAAAGGATCATATATATATTTGAATGGTTCGAAATCGCAAGGTATGAGAGATTCTCTAAGTAGAAAGCAACAGAACATTTATTTAGGCCCCAGAGCAACAAATTAGCGAACCAGCCTCCCCATTCCGACATCTCGACCAAAAAACCCCAGGCCCAATAGGCCCGCCTCACAAGAGTAACCAGGAGGCCACAGAGAAACAAGATAGTATAAATCATATTCGCTGGCCTCAAGTCCTCGCTCAAACTCGTAGGTCCACACACAGGTCGGCTCTGCTTTGGCTTCAGCTGTACTTTCTCACCTCTCCTCGCAGCCAAGCCTCTGGCGTTCTCAAGCCCCACCTCAACGACCAGAGACCCATTGGTTCCTGAGTTGGTCCCTCTTAAGTCATCAATCTACCGGCCCACACAGGTTTCACACCTGATAGGGCTTTGGGCCTGGGGCTTAGCACTTAACAGCTGAAAGTATTTTCAAGGTAAACAAAAGCCAAACTCCTCAAGGGCACCCTTAAACTAAGTGCTAGGAGCCTATTTTGCCTTAAGGACACAAAGTGTCAAGTGTCTGAGGCTGGATTTGAACTCAGATTCTCCTGACTCCAGGGCAGATCCTCCATTCACTGTACCACCTAGTTGCCCCTATTTAATTTAATTTAAATTAAATTATTTTAAATAAAAAAGTATCAAAAGAACAGACTCAAGTGAGGAAGGGAAGGAACCAGAGGGAGTAAATAGGATAGGGAAGAGCAGGGAAAGAATCAGTAGAGGGAGGAACAGCAGCAATATTGTTGCATGCTCTGTATCACAGATCACCTGGACAACTGTGGAAATCAGATGAAGAGTTTAGGAAGCAGATCAAAAAAAACTGGATGAGTTTTTTTTTTGTCTGTGTCTAGTATAGTGATTTGCAGCATATCTTAGACATTTAATAAATTTTTGTTGAATTGAACTAAACAGGCTGAAATTGACTTTGATTCTTGGCAAAATTCTAGAACACTTATTAAAACGAGGGTTTGTATTTAGAAAGGGAAGCAGCGATCACTAAAGAGCCAGCAGGACTTCTTCCAAAACAGGTCATGCCAGAATTAAACTTATTTTCCTTTTTTGACAGGTTCCTAGACTGGTACATTAGAGAAATGTTATTGACATGGAATACCTGAATTTCGGAAGTCTTTCTAGTAGACATGAGTATAAAACAGTCTAAATAACAATATAGTTAGGTGAAATTGCCTTAGTTGAATGAATGATCCAAATACTAGTCATTAATGGGTCATTGTCAGCTTGGTGGGAGGTCTCTAGTGGCGTTAGATGTTAAACATTGTTAAACTGTCCCTAAGTGAGGAAGGTTGTTACATTATTGGAATACACCTTCCCTGCCTTTGCTTAATTTCTCCCACTCATGATGGCAAATGTTTACCACCAAAAATTTTGAAAGGGCATTTATATATTTTACTAACCAATCTTGGTCCCAGAAAACAGATAATATAACATGCCCCTCTCTTCTCATCAGGCAAGTCAGTCAATTAGATGACAAGAATTTAAGTGTTCATTATGTTCCAGGCACTGTGCTAAGCCTGGGAATACAAATAGAAGCAGAAAAACAATCCTTTTCCTCAAGAGCCTTACATTCTAAATGGAGAGAATAATACATAAAAGGGAGCTGAAAAAGACTAAGGAGAAGAAGTTACATGGAATAGGGGCAGGGGAGAGAAAATCTTGGGGAGCTGAGACAATGTTGTATCCCAAAGAGAGATGAAGATATCTTTGGCTTGGACCTCTTCCTTAAATGGAAAATTCTGAGAGGAAACAGCCAATCAGAAGGTGAGGCCTTAGGGTGGAGGATATTTCCAATGTGAGAAGTACTCCAGGGGTTTTGAGATTCCCCATTGAAGAGATGAGGGCTACAGGGACAGAATGCTGCATAGACTCTCAGATCTGGTCATTCATTATATTGTTGTTTTACTTAATAATTTACCCTTTGTTACGAGCAAGAGTTCAATTCCAGCTTGTAATAATATTATGTACGAAGATGACTATGATGTATAGGACTCTTCTTGCTGTCTTCGCCCCTCCCTGCACAGTTGGAATATGTGATCTGTTGGGGACCATGACATGTAGTATGCAACAAGGTCAGACTCATGGGTACAGAGGAAGCACTATGGTGTTGAGTGGAGAGAGTTTCTCTCCCTGTCTTAACTGCCTTTGTTTATACTTCTGACTGTGAATGATGAGCTGGCTTCAGTTACATTCAGTCAGAGGTCATTCTCAGTGACAGAATGGACATCGAGAAGTAAAAGCATAAGCCATAAGAGCTTCAGGTTGAACCAGGTCCTAAGTCCACAACAGTGCCAAAGAGGAAGGGCTACGATCTCAGGCCCAGAGTTCCTGAGTCTTTAGTTATTCTAGCCCTCCTAGATGTGGGAGATGAACTTCCCTATCAAGAAAGGCATAGCCATGGTGGTTGAACAAAGTGAATTGTGCATTTCCTAGGTCTCTTGAATTCAGAGAAGCTTACGTACCATCTGGGGTCTGCCTGAGTTGGAGAGACGCATGAATCTATGTGGCAAATGTTTTACTTGATGTAGTTTTATTGTCTTTATTGATTCTATGCAGCCTCTAAGCATGTTTTATCAACAGATAAAACTGAGGAGAGGTGATTCCATGTTGTGCTGGTGCTTAGTGAAACATTTGAAAGCAGGGAAGAGATAAAGTTGGCCAGAGATGGAAGGATACTTAAGAACTGATGCTGAATCACTAAGAACATAATAATCCACCTCTCTTGAGCAGCAAAGGTCATTTAGCAAGAGGCAGAACTGAAGGGCAGACATTCCTTTGTTCTCTGAGAACTCTAAGGAGTGGCAAATTTCTATCACTTCTAGTCTTGGGATGGTGCCATGCTGGATTCGTTCAGCTGAATATCATCAGATCCATGGCCAATGATATCACTTAGTGGTTTGGCTTATAGGTAAGTGATCCATGGGAGGAGTGGGCTGCACATTCCCATGAATCAAAAGGGGGAAATTGAAGGAATTGAGGAAATTAGGAGAGCAAGTGGTTAATTGTGGGAATTGAATGAACCACACACACAGACTCCATCTTGTGGCTCAATTCTGGAGCTAGCTCAGTTCCCTTTCTGTTCAATTATGGGTCTAGTCCAATTCCTGTCTGGTGAGAAAACTTTATTCAGTTGTGGCAATTGGGAGAAAGCCTTATTACATTGCTTGAACCCAGCCCTGAGTGTCTGGGAAACTGAACCACCTCTATCTGCTGTTTGGAGATGCTTAACTAAGGACCTAGATTAGGCTGCAAAACTCAGTCACATTCAAGGATCGGGACAGGGAATTTTGTCATGATTACAAGATCTCAAGATTATATGATCTCAAGCAACCCATATGTCTTATCTGAAAACTGGTTCCATGATGATCAATCGGTTATTTTGTCCATGTTCCTTTGATTGTACACAGACACTTGGGGGGAGTGAGACACCTCTTTTTTCTGATTTCGGTGAATTGCACCTGTTCACTCTCCCCTTCCCAATTTGGAAAGTCCTAATCTTTCTTCCAATTAGAAATCAGAATACCTAATGCTTTTAGCTAAATTGGTCTTATCTGATTAATCATTATTAATGTATTAAAAAGTCTGTCTCTCCTTGTATTCAGGGTCCAGGCCCAAGCTGAGGAGGTCTGGTCCTGGTTTGTTTGGCAATTGGCATGTATTGCTTAATAAATCAGTATGCTTGGAAGATTGAACCTTTGTTTCCTTAGTCGTTGCATCATTTACCTGTCACAGGTTACATATAAAAGCAATAGACATCAGTATACCCAGCCTAATAGTATTCATAATATATTAATATTTATAAATAGTTACAACAATAGTATTCTGAGCCCGTAGCTAAGAAACATTTATCTTCTGACATAA
This sequence comes from Phalanger gymnotis, assembly GCA_028646595.1. NCBI lineage: Eukaryota > Metazoa > Chordata > Mammalia > Diprotodontia > Phalangeridae > Phalanger > Phalanger gymnotis. The sequence continues at coordinate 191,310,309 of CM053626.1, forward strand.
AAAAGTTTTTTATACACACACACACACACACACACACATATTCTATGTCTACTATCTGACAGAGAGGTGAGGGACAAATGGGGTAGATTAAGACAAACATCTTTAGATATAGGCAATGTATGGATTTCTTTTCTGATCATGAATTGGTTTAATGGTCATGCCTCAGACATTTAGTAGCTGTGTGACTCTGGGCAAGTCACTTAACCCTGTTTGCCCCAGTTTCTTCATCTGCAAAATAAGCTAGAGAAGGAAATGGTGAACCACTCCAGTATATTTGCCAAGAAAACCCCGATTGGGGTCACAAAGAGTCAGACATGACTGAAATGACTGAACAACAAAACTGGATTTCTTTGGCTTGGTTACACTTATTTGTTGCAAGGAAGGTTTTTTTTAAATTGAGGGAATGAAGGAAAACAAGGTACAAGGAAGAGGGACATGTAATAGATATGTTCCAAAAAATTGTAGCATTTTTGAGAAATGCACAGAAGAGAACAGAGGAGGTTCAGAAGAAGATACAGTTAAGCAAGATAGCTTGCTTCAAAATAATGTGCTGAATCCATTATATTCTTTTAAAAAATGCAAGTTGTGTATGTGGAAGTGCTCAGGTGTGATAATACTTGTGAATTACAGATCACTCAAAAATAAAAATTTAAGTAAAAAAGGGATATGTTAGTTATGTAGTGATGGGGAAGAGATAACTGATATGCAGCCAATGTGCTCAATTGGTATCCACAATGTGAAGAGAATTAGAGAAAAGTATCCCTCCAGGAAATATTTAACAACTAAATCTCTGAAAAAAATGTATACACAACACACTTTCAAATTTGAGCTGAATTAACATTTTCTTCATCACTTTCTTAAGTCTAGACAATCAACAAAACAATCAAGCCTTGATTCGTAGTGTTTGCCAATTCCCCAAGTATAATTGTTCACCTTGAAAATTTAATGATCAGCTCTTATGATCAGATTTGAGCTGGCTGCATCTCTCCTCTGGGTGGATCCCCTGTGATAGATGTAGGGAGTATCATGGAATGGGTAGGCATGGATGGCTTGTGATCTGCACCATGGGAGGGAGTGTCTGTATCAGTGACATCTCAGATCCATCAAAGTGTTGCAGTTAAGATAGAGTCAAGAAAGGAAGGGCAGGAGGACTGACTACCTTGGATCTTGCCATCTCTACAGTCATACCCATGTCTTTTGATTATATGGCATTGATCTTGGTCCTCAAAGGCTACACCAGTGGAACAAAAGATCTGGAAGGTTCTCTCAGGTTGGAAAGTCCTGAGGTGTGGTTCCAGAGACAGACTGAGTCTGATGTCCAAGAACTAAACGTGCTAATTATGAAGAGAGTCATACACAGGAGGGTGGACATTAGGTTTATTCTTTGGCTGCGGCAATCCATGAAACAAACAAAAATGGCCTCTATTCCTTGGAAGCCACCTAAGGCTCTCATGTTGACAGTGACGGAGTGGTAGAAAATGAGGCAGCCATAGTTTTTAGGACAGAGGTTCTTAACCTGGGGTCCATGAACCTGTTTTTAAGAAAATTCTGATAATTGTATTTTAGCATAATTGGTTTTCCTCATAATCGAATGTGTTTTATTTTATTCATTTAAAAACGTTTTCCTGAGAAGGGCTCCATAGGCTTCACCAGACTGCCCAAGGGGGTCCTTGACACAAAAAAGGGCAGGAATCCCCACATTTGATCATCTATAAATAGTTATTTAACTGCAGATACTCTGTGTGAGATCTTTATCCCATGATGATGATGACGAGAATAGCTATCATTTTTATAACACTTTAAGGTTTGCAAAAAGCTTTACAAATATCCTCTCATTTGATCCTTACAACAACCCTAGGAGGGAGGAGCTGTTATTATCCCCATTTTACAGATAAGAAAACTGAGGCTGAGAGAAGTTAAATGAATTGTACAGGGCCACACAGCTAATGAGTTTCTGAGGATAGTGAGTTTCAAACTCAGGTTGTCCTGGAGTTCTGTCTGGAGTTCTATCCACCATGCCTCCTAATTGCCTTGCCAGGAGTAAGCATATAATAATTAAAAATAATAATAAGAAGAACTAACATTTATATAGAGCTTACTACATACCAGGCAGGCACTTTATAATTATTATCTCTCTTGGTCCTCATAACAACTTTGGGAGGCAGGTGCTATTATTATTCTGACTTTGGTAAAGATGAGGGAAATTCAGGCAGACAAGGGTTAAGTGACTTGCCCAGGGGCTCAGAGCTAATGTCTTTCTGGATTCTTCTTGACTTCAAGTCGAACACTGTACTCACTGCATCACCAAGTTCCTATGCCTGGGTGACCCTCAGCAGCCACACATTTCCTGAGCTGTTCTGTCTGGTTACTGTCCACTTGGCAAAATGGGTCTCTTTAGCTGCTGTGATACCATTCTAGACTCCCTTCTGCCCTCTCTACTCCCACTAGACAAAGGAGAGAGATGTGACCATCAAGGATAACACCGGTTTACAGTATAGGATTCATTTGTAAAATACTTTTAAGGAGGAAGGTTGACTATAAGGAGCAAGAATGGCAAGAACCAGTGGAAAGAAAAGCAATTTTATTAAATTTTTTAAAAAAATTCAATTTGTTTAATTTTCAGGTCCAAATTCTCTCCCTTCCTTTCCCCATTGGGGAAACAAGAAAAACAAAATCTTTTACAAACATAGATAGTCAAGCAAAACAAATGCCCGTATTGTCCACGTTAAAAAACAAACAAAAAACCCCAAACCCAACCCATGCCTCAATCTGCACTCTGAGTCTATAACCTCTCTATTTGGAGATAGGCAGCATATTTCAACATGAGTCCTCTGGAATTGTGGCTGGTCATTATGTTGACCATTATTTTGATCCTAAGTTTATAGAAAGCTTCATGAATGACCCCAAATAAGTTGGCTCATCCTGAAAGAATTTGTGGCAGGATAGTATTTATTTTATACAGGCTGGGGTGGTTTTCTTTTAAGGAGACAAAGAGACCATTCTTCCTGGAGGGGCTGGGGCATAAGAAGCCCAGCCTGTATGGAATTGGTGCTCCAGAGGTTTGGCAGAATTTTCCCCTCCCTTCAGAGATGCCTTTCTGACCTAGTGTTGCTTTTGCATGAAGAATATGGAGGAAGAAGGAAGTAGTGCTTTATTTTACCAACTAGGAATTGTATCCTTTTAAACCTTTTTGTAGATAAAGCTCTTTATTTCACTTTTATGATCTGTGCGTAGTGCATTGCCTTTCAATCCCAAACCTGAATAATCACTGGACTGGCCTAAGCTAGGCCTGGCCCAGAATGACACTCAAAGATGAAAGGGGGAGCAATAAATCAGTAGAAAATGGAGCCGATGTGTCTGCTTGGCGGGGTGTTATGTGGGCAATGATCTGTTTTCCTCATCAGCTGTAGTGGAACCATGGGATTTAGACTCACGCATCTCATCTGCTGTGCGTATAGGTGAATATGAAAATGGTGATTAAGACAATTAAATGGAGAAGAGCAATGGGAGCCATGCACACACAGACCAAGGTGGAGCTGGAGGTAAACCTATCTTGAAAACATCCAGGGATCATTTGATAAGATGTTTCAAGTAGAGATAGTTACGAGACAAATGGAAAAAAAATTATGGACAATATTATTATCCCCAAAATGTGATGGAGAAAACATTAATAACTACCAGCCCATATGCCTACTCTCTCATCTTTATAAAAAATCTTCATAAGAATGATTCATATAGATATCCTTGGTGAAGATGTGAGAAGGAACAGGCTTTTGGGAATTATTTTCTATAACTGACTGCATCTTTATAGTAACATAGTTGACTAGAAGGCACAGAAAATGTAAGATTCCCTAGTGTTTTATGAATTATTATTATTTTACTAAGAAATAGCATTAATCTAGGTGAAGCAAAACAGTATTCCCTGTAAGACTTGTCTTCACCCAGGAATCTGTGTCTTTGTCAAACTGTTCCTCAAGCCTGAAATGCACTTCCTTCTCACTTCTGTAGTTGGTGGCACAGTGGAGAGAGTGTAGGGCATCGAGTTAGGAAGACCTGAGTTCAAATCTGACCTCAGACACTTATTAACTGTGTGACCTCTGTTTGCCTCAGTTTCCACAACTGTGAAATGGGACTACTAATAATAGCATCTAACCTACAAGGTTGTTGTGAGGATCAAATGAGATAATATTTGTAAAGAGCTTAGCACAGTGCTTGGCATAAAGTGACTACTATATAAATGGTGGTAGTTGTGGTGATGGTGTGGTGGTGGTGGTGGTGGCGGTAGTGATGGTGGTGGTAGTAGGGGTGGTAGTGGTAGTAGTAGTAGTGGTGGTGGTGGTGGTAGTAGTAGTAGTAAGAGTAAGAGTAGGAGCAGGAGTAGGAGTAGGAGTAGGAGTAGTATTCTAGAGCAGCTAGGTGGCACAGTAGATAGAGTGCCAGGCTTGGAGTCAGGAAGGCCTGAGTTCAAATGTGTCCTCAGATACGTCCAGTTGTGTGACTCTGGCCAAATCACTTAACCCTGTTTGTCTCTGTTTCTTCATCTGTAAAATGATCTAGAAGAGGAAATGGCAAACCACTCTAGTATCTTTGCCAAGAAAACCCCAAATGGGGTCATGAAGTGTCTAACATGATTCAGCAACAGCCACAACAGCAAAAGTAGTATTCTGCCTCTTAATCAATCAACAAACATTTGTTTAATCCCTATTTTGTGTGCAGATATAAAGACAAAAGTGAAACAATGCCTATCCTCAAGAGGCTTACCTTCTATTGAGAGACATGTAAGTTGGGGTTCAGCAGAGGATACACAGAGCTGCCCTTCTTGCATCTGACCAACCAGCTATGCTAGCTCCTAAGAGCTTTGGGCATGATGAAGTCATCCCTTTTTTTGGCCGCTGAGCGAGAAGAGCCAATGGCTTAGTGAACCTTTAAAAAAAGGGAGTAACATGAGAATACTAAGAAATTATAACCAAGCTCGGACTTTCCCTTACTTCTTTGCACAGGTGGTTGTGGTGGGACCATGGGCGTGGAATACTGCATATGACGTTAGACTTTTGGCATTTTGGATAGTTTCATGGAACATTTTTTTTCCTTTTAAAATTCTTTTAAGGGGTGGTTCTCTGAACTTGGCCTGGACTTCATCTGTGAGTGGAAAGGGGTTGGGGTTGGGGAATGGGTGTTTAAAGTTCAGATCTCCTGGTCTCCCATTGTATGGAGGATGCATTGCAGGATCCTCTTCTCTGAGAGTTAACCATTGAGAAAACGGTCTTCTTCTCAAACTCAAAACTACCTGTGTGAGTTCTCCCCACGGAATTTGAGCCCTGAAGGCAGGGCTTGTTTTTTTTTTGTCTTTGTATCTCTAATGCATAGCATAGTGTTTGGCACATAGTAGGAGTTTAATTAGCGCTTGGGTTGTGCCCTGTTGGGCTATCCCCTTGACTCAGACTTGTGATTTGTGCTCACCAAGGAATGATTACCCCAGTTTCAAGGTACTTTGTGGATCTATACGTGTATAACCATAGCTCAAAACTCCCCACCAATGCATTTACCATTCAGTAATTAGCCAAAGGACATAATTATTTTAGGGCAAAGAGTATGCTGGAGTAGCATAGTAATAACTTGATATTAGAGCATTCTCCTCCAAATCTAGGGCCTATTCTTCTGTGAATATATGTGTGTGTATAAAACTACATATACACACATATGCATACATATACTTTGGTGAAATATATACATATATGTATAAGTGTGTATATGTATACATTTATGTATATGGATATGTATATAAATGGGGAGAGAGATCAAGAATGTGGGCCTGCCATATGAGTAATACGTGTGGCAGTACTCTTACTGTCAGAAGTCTGTGGTTAGCACTCCATTTAGATATATAACATCGATTAGCTTTTATAGAGGGATATTTACTTCAAAGATATAGCAAGAACAAACATTTTTCTCCCCTCTAATAGCTCAGAAAAGGAGGAATATCTCCCCCCTACTCCACCTTGGTTTCTTGTGGATTAATCATAGTTTAGCTTTGGCCCCACCAAGTGCATACCCAGATGCAGCATGACCACTGTATGAATTTCTCTCTTTTTTTTTTCCAGAGGGGGATATAAAAGGGGATCTAAGGGTAGGATGTTCCTCCCAACAAAAAAAATGAGAAGAGAGAAGGGAGGCCAGAAGGAACACAGAAAAGTGGTATAGCTTTGAGAGTTATAAGTTGAATTCATTATATACTTCAAAGGAAAAGAAAAGCACTACATAATAAGGATTTGTAGTTTCATGAGCCATCCTAACCTCTTGTTCTACATTGTATATGGTATTGCTCATTCTCATTGGTATCTGTTAAGTTCAGAATTTAAAGAAAATTAAATGGAAAAAAAAGAAGTTGTACATCACCTTCAATGAGCCCCAGTTGCTTTCAGGCACAAAAATCCATTTTTTTTAGAATAAATATTTTCCTACTTATGCTGTTTGGTCAAGAAATTTGAAACACTACAAAAAAGAGGAAGAAAGGGAGGAAATAAAAAGTAATAAAGAGGAAGGAAGGGAGGAAAAAAGAAAGAAAAGAAGAAAAAAGAAGAAAGAAAGGAAGAAGGAAAAGGAAGTGATGTGGTTAACCATAGAGTGGTCAGGGGGATAAAGGCCCTCTGGTGCTGGTAGTCTAGGTACCCGTGAAATGTAAAAAGACCTTAAGAAAGATCTCCAGCATGTTGAATAGATGCTCTATAGATGGTCTATAGGAGAGCATGGAGAAAAACCATGCATGAGTTATCATCTGCCAGATAAAGGGAATGCCAGCATTGATAAGATAACAGGTCTGTTGAAAGGAGGCACTATCCTTTCACCTGTTGATAATACTTGAGTATTTCAATAATTCAGAGGCTCTGTGGTCAATGTGGACACCCTCCAGAAGCTACCTAACCACCAGGCTGGAGGCCTTAGCCTGGTTATTTGAACATTCTTTGGGGCTGTCCATTGGTTATATCACACTTGTACAATGTGGCCAATTTTTCTGCCCATACACATCTGGGGTGACATCTCTTACACCACATCTTAACACAAGTCACTAAGAACGTGTTGTTGGCTGCTTGGACCCATTGCTGTTTGGGTCATTCATAATTCTAATCCTACTGGGATCATGGGGTGTATAGACTCTTCAGTCATACTATCTAGATCCCATTAGCTATTACTAATGTAGTCACTGTAAACTCTGGGAATCCTCACACCTACACTAATGAATCAGGTTCCCCAGAGCAAGGTTAGCTTCTTCCCTCAGAGCTGAGTTCTAAGGAAACTCGGAAGGATTGGGGCATCTTCAGTGCCTTAGGCTTGAACTCCCATTCTGGTGTGTTCTTTCCAATGTTAGCTTCTGGTGATAAGTGCCCCACTTCCATTTAACCAATTAATATCAATTATCTTTGATAAAAGGATGTTTACTGAACTGATATAGCAAGAACAGAAGCTACAAAATCTTTTCCCTTGAACTGGGGAGGTGGGTGGATGTGACAGTCTCCCATCCATCACTTCAGTTCCTGGGAAGATCTGGCTTTCACTTAAAGAAGAGTGGGCTTATCAGGGTTGTTGTGAGCATGGCACAAAGCATTTTCCCCACCAAGTTCACTTCCAAATATGGCATCACCTCTGAATGCATCTGTTACCTCTTTCTGTTCAGTCACTCTTTGAGGTTGTAGCTGCCACATCTCCTGGTCATCTTAGCATGGACCTGTTTGTAGACTTCTGGTGGCTCATCATGCTGACCTTTGGAAGTTCACCAGGTCATAGCTGTCTCCAATACTCCTTCACTACAGGCAGGACAGAAGACACACAAAGTCAAAGAACAGAATAGTCCCATCCTTAATCACTGTTTGTGTATCAGCTCTAGGTAGAGGGAACCCAAGGTCTTTCCTCATCCCAGAAATTTATGATGTCTCTCTCATTCAAATGCGGCCAGGCAGGACAGAGGAAGACCACCCTCCCCACCCCCAGCTTTGGTTAGTTAATGCCTTTTGAATACACATTCGTGTTTGGTTCAGCAACCCATCAAAAGTCTACTTCTTTACCCAACGATAGTGGACTAGGCCCAAGGACAGAACGCCTGTGCTTCACCAGCCATACACAGAGTATGTGCTCATAAGGGCTGGGCTTATTAGCCAATTGAGGTCATATGCATTAAACTAACATTATTATAATAATTAAGGGCAGGGACAAAAAACTGTGATTTCTTTCATTGCAGCTAGGTGCCCTGGGCCCAGAGTCCGGAAGACCTGAGTTTGAATTCAGCTGTATGACCTTGGGCAAGTCACTCGACTTCTGTCTGTCTCAGTTTTCTAAACTGTAAAAAGGGGATAATAATAGCATCTGCTTGTCAGGGTTGCTGTGAGGATCAAATGAGATTTTTGTGAAGTGCATAGCTCAGTACCTGGCACATAGTAGGCACTATATAAATGCTTATTCCCTCTCCTTTCCTTCCTGCGTCCCGCCCCCCACCCCCCTGAAACCAGAACCGTCTTTGCAACTCCTAGTTTTCAAGAACTCCCTAGAATACTGAGGTTAAGTGACTTGCCCAGAATCACACATCTAGACAGTAGCAGAGGCAGGACTTGAACCCAGGTCTTCCTGGCTTCAAGATCAGCTTTTTATCCACTATGACACACTGACTCACACATTATCATTATTATCCAACGTAGAGGCCAAGGGCTATACCTTCATGAAAACAAGTCTACCCTGTTACGTTAATGATGATGATGATGGTGACAATGATGATGATTTCCTTTATTTGTCCAACACTTTCTCCATCTGTTTGTTGTCCTGATTTATCCTGGAAAGGCCCTGTTTGCGGCTAGGTGGTGCAGTGATAGATTGCCAGCCCTGGAGTCAGGAGGACCTGTGTTCAAATCCAGCCTCAGATGCTTAGTGGCTCTGTGATCCTGGGCAAGTCACTTTACCCTGTTTGCCTCAGTTTCCCCATCTATAAAATGAGCTGGAGAAGGAAATGGCAAGTCACTCCAAGAAAAACCCCAAATGGGGTCACGAAGAGTCAGATACGACTGAAATGATTGAATGACAATAATAATCCTCCCTTTCCAGGTGGGGAGACATCTCAGACCAGAGAAGAGGGCTGTGGTTAGCTAGTCACGTTGTCTGGAATGGTAAGTCACAGGAGAGGTCTTTGAACCTTTGTGTTTCTTGGGTCATCCATAAAGGAAGTAGCGCAAGAATTTAAAAAGAATTTAAAAGAATTTAAAAAACCAACCTGTCATTCTATATTTTGTCCTGTGAGTGGAGCTCTTTAGTTGTGGAATAGAGCAAAAATCTACTGATGGAAAACATTCCCAGAGCCATGGGGCATTCTGGAGAGTGTGTGTGTGTGTGTGTGTGTGTGTGTGTGTGTGTATGTATGTGTGTGTTTGTGTGTGTGTGTGTAGTTTATAGCTCCTTCTAGCTGGAATTGTCCTTAACTCCCATCTAGACCAATCCCTTCATTTGACAGAGGATACTGAGGCAGAGAGAGAGGGGGAGTAACAGCATGTGTAGACAATTCCCTCTGAGATAATATTTTTAAGGCATTTAGCACAGTCTCTGGCACATGGTAGGTACTTAATAAATGCTTGTCTCCCCTCCTTTGTCCACTACCCACTATACCACCTAATTATCTAATAGTGAAATAGAAATGGTAAAATCAGAAGGAGTAGTATATTTAATGGGCAAAATAATAAGCTTGGTTTGTGTCCTGTTGAATTTGAGGTGGTTGTGGGATATCCACATGAGGCTGTCCTAAAGGCAGATCAGGAACTGATCTGGAGCTCATGAGCTCAGAGCCAGTGATACAGATTTGGTAGGCATTTACTTTAGAACATCGGTTCCCAACTTTTTTTGCTTTGTGAATCCATATCAGCAACAAGAAAATTATTGTGACCTCCCCTCAAAAGGGGGGAGGCTAGTGGCACAGTACATAGAATGCCAGACCTGGAGTCGGGAAGACTCCTCTTCCAGAATTCAAATCTAGTCTCAGACACGTACTAGCTATGTGAGCCTGGACGAGTCACTTTAATCTGTTTACCTCAGTTTCCTCATCTGTAAAATGAGCTGGAGAAAGAAATGGCAAACCACTTCAGTATCTTCAACAAGAAAACACCAAATGGGTTCATGAAAAGTTGAATACGACTAAAATGACCAAACAACAACAACCCTCCTCAAAGTGATAATTTAATATACTATTTATAATATTCTTTACAATTATTTACTGCTTAAATTGTCTTTGAAGGATTTTTAGTATGAATCTTTTGGAACATCAGTGAAAATGCCCAAGGGGTTTGAGATCCACTAAATGACTTTGAGATTCACTGACTTAGAAGATGGTCATTGAAGCTACCTAGGACTGAATGAGATTGCCAAAGGAGAGAATGTAGAAGAGAGAACCTAGAGAAAGAAGAGAAGAGGCCTTTAGAGCCTATAGAGCTTTGGGGAAAATGGTGGTGGTGGTGGGAAGATTCTATATGGAGAGGGGGAGGCATCAACATGGCCATTCAGTGTGGAGGAAACTGTGTAAGGCATCTGGGGAATGTCAAATAGCCAAGGCTAGCAGGGTGTAGGAAAGGGGGTAGTGAGAGAGGAGGTCAGAAAGATTGGTTGGGACCAGACTGTAGAAGGTTGTTATGGTTGTCTTTCATTCTCCAAGGGGACCATGACATCAGGAAGATGATACCATGACATGCAAGTGAATTGGATTTAAGTGAGGGGGTGCTGTGCAAAATCACCAGCCTCACTTTCTCCTCTGGAGCCATCTGGGTCCAGTGGCAAGATAGAGATCAGGACAATTGGAGATGGCCTCCATGGAAAGCCTTGAATACGAGTCAAAAGGATTTGGATTTTATCCTGTCATTAATAGGGAAACTTCAAAAACTTTTGAGCCATGTACTAATGTTTCAACTGTGATTTAGGAAGACCAGCCTGCCCATATTGCTTCCCTTCTCCACTCATAAATATGGAATCCTCCAAAAATCTTAGTACAGTTTTCAGGTTTAATAGTTTTGAATTGCACTAATACCTTGTATATAATTAGATAGGAAAATTCACAAAGCATTATGTTTGACATTCAAAGAAATCCAGGATGGAAAGGTATGAATATTTGTTGAATTGAAAAGATCAATTCTAGATATCAAGATAAATCTAGATAAATTCAAGTATTTTGTCTTTCTTTATATTGCTAACACTTAGCATAGTGCCTGGCATGTAGCAGACACTTAATGTTCATTGATTAACTAACCAGCCTCTGATGTTCCCGGTTAAAGGTCACTATTTTTTTTCCTCGGTGTGCGTATGGGGGAATGGGTGCTAAATAAGGATAAATACTAAGCTGAAAATTTCCTGGGGTACCCAGAAGGTTGAACTCTTTCAAAGAGCCAAGGATCCATTTGCCTTAGCCATTTTGACATTGGTAAATTCCTCAGAGGCCCACGAGACAAGCCTAAGCCCCTTGGGTATGTGTGGTGATTTGCCCTGTTTTCTGTTTCCTGGGGATAGAAGAAAGCGGAAGCAGTGGCTCAAGCCCTCGAAAACTCTGCCCATGGCTCTGGCATCTTAGGAATCTGCCTAGACTACTGTTTTGAGGAAGGGATCTCATTTAGCCTCAGGGGTGAAGCCAATTTTTGCCAATGAGGCCCATTCCAGCTGCTTTTGTCTCTCTGGGGTGGAGTGAAGTGAGAGAAAAATAGTGAGCAAGATTGGGCCTCTTGGAATCCCTGGCTTCCTTCAAGGCTTGGCTCAAGCGTCATCGACATGAGGCCTTCCCAATGTATTAGTTGTTGGTACTTCCTCCCACCCCTGAAATTAAGTTCATAGGATCATAGATCTGGAGTTGGAAAGGATCTCAGAGGCTCTTTAGTCCAACTATTTCATTTTACTAATAATAGGGTTCTCTCTGCACATGTAATAAATATTTACACTATGTGGCATACATGTCACAAGGTTACCCTGGTAGGGAAGCCCCACTTGTAGGAATAAATCAGAAGGGGGAAGAGGAGAGTAGAAGAATCCAGGAATGGCTGCTCCTTAATGTTTTCCCGAAAAAGAAGATTCCTCTCTCTAAAGTCCAGGCTTTTGGCTCTCCAATATCAATAATCTGTGGGAAATTTATGGCTTCTGATTTTCTTTCTCCTTACCTCCCACCCTCCTTTCTTTCTTCCTTCCCTTTGCTTGTTCATTTGTTCTTCCTTCCTTCTCCTCCCCCTTTTTTCTATTTCCTTCCTTCCTTCTCTCTCTCTCTCTCTCTCTCTCTCTCTCTCTCTCTCTCTCTCTCCCTCCCTCTCTCTTTCCTTTCTCCTCCTCCCCACTCTCTTCCTCCTTCCCACCTTCCTTTTCTTTCTATTTCTATCCCGCTCTCCTTCCTTTCTCCTTCTCTCTTCCTCTCTCCCTCTCTCTCCCTCACTTCTTTTTGTCTCTCCCATCTCTCTCAGTTTCCATGTTTTTATCTCTCTTTGTCTACCTCTCTTTGCTTTTCTCTTGCTTGTCACCCTGGGATGGCTTTAAAAATGTTCCTAGGTGGCTATCATTGATTTTGGGAACTCTTTCTCACTTCCCTATCTCTGCCTCCACAATGGGCACTGGATGAGTCTACTCTACTATTTAGATCTCACTGGTTTCCCAATTTCTTACACCTCCACAACAACACAAATAAAGGTTTATATAACACTAAAATAAACAAAGCAATGACAGACAAGGCAATGGAAAGAAATCTCAAGATGAGGAAAGGAAACCACTGTGGGCATATGCTGACTGGGCACAGCCAGCTGCCAAAGGAACTGGGGCTGTCTTTCAGTGCTCTCTCCCACTCATAGTTTGTAATTAGATAATTAGAAAGAAATCTACTCCCAAGAAATCATGTATCCTAAATGGAAATGGAAATATGTAGGTCTGGTTTTGCTTCATTCACAAGCACAATCAAGAGCTGACAGAAGCCATTACCATTTATCCTTCCTCTGTGGGAGTTGCCATTGGCTAGTGATATGCTAAAATTGGGCGGGAGAAGGAAGTGGCTTGAGGACTCTACACTAGATAATTAAATCCTGTATGACCAAGAATTGACCATAGGTGGATAAAGAGTCATGCAAATGATGATTCAAGTTTCCTGCAAACAAAATTGCAGACCAAGCATTTCTTACCTTTCCTTCCACCCAGCCCAAGCAACTTCCCAAGGAGAGCCTTGAGTTCTTAGTAAAAGGGGAGGTGGAAAGGGAAGATGGCATTTGAGGGGCACTGGAAACCACATGGCTGAATTAAACAAAAGAGAGGGAATGTGGGGTGGGGGTGGGGTGGGGGTGGGTGATGGTGGCCGGTGTTTAGCTTGAAGAAAAGAAGGCTTAGAGACCTGAACACTCCCTCCAGATACTTGAATGGCTATCAAATGGAAGAGGGATTAGATTTGTCATGGTTCATCCTAGAGGGTACTGTGAGGAACAAGGTGTGAAAATGATGGGGATACAGTTTTGGCCTTGAAGTCAGGAAGAAATGTAAATAACTTACTTTTATGGAGCACTTTAAAATTGGCATTTTTAACAAGCTAGAGAAAAGATCCCAGTAAATTGGCTGGATGTCTTATGAAAGGTCTACAGGGTGGCACAGAAGGAGAAGGTGAGGGTGGATTGTGAGCCTCACTATTGGAGGAAATAAATGTGATGGAATTATGGAGCTTCTGAACCTTGTGAAGTAGGGAAGGACCATCCCTATTGTACAAGCAAGGAAACCAAGGCTCTGGAAATGTCTAAGTTAAAATATTAACTTAAATCTCTTGACTCCAAGCCCAGCACTCTTTCCCAATGGCTGCCTTGTTCACTGGAGGTCTTCAGTCAGAGGCTGGAGAATCACTTGTTAGGGATGTGGTAGACAGATGAGCTGATCAGGAATGGGTTGAGGGAGTTGAGCAGTATAACAGTGGACTGAACATTAACTATTGAGGGAGAGAACTGGGGTTCAAATCCCACCGGATGCTCATTGTATGATCTTGGACAAGTCTTTTAACCTTCTATGACTACTGTGCGTATGTGTGTATGCATATGTGTGTGTGTGTGTGTGTGTGTATGTGTGTGTGTATTAGGGGAGGTGTTGGACTAGATGACCTCTGAGGTCCAAAGGAATAGATTCTATGACAATTCTGAGATTTTTTTTCAGTGAGGGATAGGGCAAAATTACAGAAGAATCACAGGTTTAGATTTAGAGCTAGAAGGGAGGTCGCAGGTCATTGAGTCCACCTTTCTCCTTTCCATTTTACAGATGAAGAAATCAAGATCCACACAGACGTTAAATGACTTGCCCAAGGATAAGAGCATCAGTTGTGTCCAACTCTTTGAGACCCCATTTAGGATTTTCTTGGCAGAGATACTGGAGTGGTTTGCCATTTCTTATTCTCCAGATCATTTTACAGATGAGGAAATTGAGGCAAATGGTTAAATGACTTGGCCAGGGTCACACAGTTAGGCAGTGTTTGAGGCCAGATTTGAACTCAGGAAGATTCATCTTCCTGACAACAAGCCTGGTGTTCTGTGCATTATTGGTACCACCTAGCTGCAGGTAGGTGTTTCAGTGGATACAGTACCTGGCCTGGAATCAGGAAGATGAGTCTTCCTGAGTTCAAATCCAGCCTCAGACACTTACTAGCTGTGTGACCCTGGCCAAGTCACTTAACCCTGTTTGCCTCAGTTTCCTCATCTGCAAAATGAGCTAGAGAAGGATATGACAAACTACTTCAGTATCTCTGCCAAGAAAACCCCAAATGGGATGAAGAGTTGGATAGAACTGAAAATGCCTGAACAATAACAATAACAACCAATTAAGTGGTATAGCAAGGATCTTGACCCAGTTGCTCAGATTCCAAATCCAGCCCTTTGCCCATTACACTGTTCATGCAGTCAGTCAACAAGCATATTGGCAATAAGTGCTTACTATGTGGCAGGCACTGGACTAGGTGCCGGGGATACAAAGAAAGGTAAAAAGCAAAAAATAGCCCAGTCCCTGCCCTCAAGGAAGATACAACCTCATGAAAATGATCACAGTATCATGAAAATAATTAGGCACACATAAGATAAAGTAGATGGAGGCAGCAACCTGAAAAGGGAAGGCTCTAGCAGTTGGGGAAGAGAGGGGAAAGACCTCCTCCAGGGGGTGGGATTTGAGTCTTGAAAAGGAAGCCAGGCAAACCATGAAAAGGGACAGGGAGGGAGGAGGAAGAAGAGCTTTCCAGGTAGGGGCCATCCAGTGCAAAGACTGGAGGTGGGGTTGAACTCTAAGTAGGTTGGACACTAAGTAGGTCAAGGTGGCGGGATCCTGGAGTGTGTAGAGGGAAGTCAAGTGTAAAATGATGGTGGGAAGGGGCCAGGTTATAAAGAGCTTTGAAAGCTGAACAGAGGACTTCATCTTTGATGATGGGAGTGATGGGAAGGCAATGGAGCTCGATGAGCAGGGGTTGGGTGGGGGGGATGGGGTAAGGAAGATGGATCGGGGGAGTAGACTTGAGGCAAGAAGAGCAGCTGGAAGGCTACTTTTATGGGACAGAAGGTTCTGGGGCTCCCTTCAGGCACCCTGAGTTTTGAAATAGTATGATCAGAGCAGTTTCTGTTGTTTTAAAAAGCAGAAAAACAACTTTAGAAGTGTCTTTAAAGGCATTTAGGAAGGGAGTGGGCAGCTTTCTTGTTTGAGGGCTCCAAAGGCAAAGGGGAGTAACTGCTGAGTGGGGACAGAATTTGTAGCTCCCCTTTGGCCCCATCCCCTTACTCTAATCCCTTCGGCCCATCCCTGGGATGGCTCCTGTTGGGCAGACATGTCTCCATGGGAAGATGGCCACAGCCAGTTTCCTCATCTCTCCTTAGTCATCCTCTGTCTGCCTGCGGCTGGGTAGGAAGCTGCCATTTGGCCCACTCTGAGCTAGAATCAGTCTGCATCTCTTCACTTCTAAGGCAGCCCTGGATTCATTATCCAAGATCCTCCCTTGGAAGAGGAAAAAAAAAACAAACAAACAAATCCCAAAACACGGCCACCCTCTCATTATTTCTCCCAACCAGCTCAGAGTCAGTTTTGTTAATCCAAAGTCCTTCAGGGCTGTACTTACAGCTGGTGTCATGGTTCCAACTCCACCCCTGGCACCAAGAGGGTTGGAGGGTGGAGGGAGCAATTAAGTTGAAAGCGAAGTTAATCTCTGTCTGCTCCCCCCTCCCATTCTCACCTCCCCCCTTCCCCTCCTCCCTCCATCTCAGTTTGTGAGCCTAGAATTTTTTCTTTCACTTTCAAAACCACAACCTTCTACTGGTGCCTGCATTTTTGGGGGGTGGGGGGGTAGGGGTGGGAGGGGTTAGTCCACTGTGAGAGAGCTAGTCAAAAATTCTAGTTTCAGGGAAATAATCATACTGAAGGGGGTGGGGGTAGGCAGGGGAGAGGGGCTATAGAAGGAGATTGATTAAGGGAAGATGAGGCAAATTGGAACTCTAGTCATTTAGAACGCTCTATTTCTGAAACATTTTCCTTATCTGTAGAATGAGGGAATTGGACAAAATGACATCTTTCCCCTATCTGACCAGGTACTGAAGCTTCCAAGTTGGCACCCATCCCCACCCTCTGCACACAGGCCCACCTCTCCCCTTCCCTTCCTAAGCTTCTCTCCTCCCGTGGTCATCCTCCCCTTCCTGCCTCTCCATTCCTCAAAGTCTGAAGTGAGGGTTGGGTAGAGAAGCATAGCCAGTATTTGGGGAAAAGAGTATGTGGGATGAAAGAACCTCACCAATTAAAAGTTAATAAGGAGCCATCTCAGGGTGGGAACAGAAATAAATTTTTTTCAATTCTCGAGAATTGGGCATCCCCTGAAAGAACGAATCCAGCAAGGGAGGTGCTTTATAAGGGGCAAGGCACCCATAATTATACCTAACACAAGAGAATTCCTGCCCACCTCTGACCCTTCTCTCCATTGGCTGGGAGGTAGGCTTACAATCTGAGCATGAAAGGTAGACAAAGAACTGGGAAATTGAGGCACAGAAACTCCAATTCCTATTCCCTTAGTTAATGATTACAACTGAGGTGACATCTATAAATCTAAAGAAGGAGAATAGGATAAGGGGAGAGGGAGACCCTCTCCATTCTTTACAGTAGTGAAAAACAGGTCATTATGACCCTGTTCTTACTGAGCAAATCTTTAAACCAGAGCCAGAAGAAAGAACAAAAAGTTTCAGGGTGAACTTTCCCAGAAGCTGAGCCATCAGACTCTCATGGCCTCAGAATTTTTCCACTTCCCTATTTCTTGATTTTTAAACATTTCCTAGTATAGATATAGATATATATTTATACATATCTTCTCTGTTAAGTCTTCACATTTTATTTACCTCACACAGGAGTTTGGACTAAATGAGCCCTGAAGTCTGTTCCAGCTCTAATTCAGTGATTCCGTTACCTTCCCTCTTTCCTCTTTTCTCCTCAGTACAAAATTCAAGAACAACCAAAACCCTGGGAAGACCTGGTTCAAAACAGAGAATCCTGCTCCCACACTCATCCCAGTATTCTCTATGCTCGGGACAGGAACTCTCCAAGGTGTCTGACAAGGGCATTTCTGGGGGCTATGAACTTTGTAAACATGACTCTTGGAGACATAGCGTGGTTGGTATAGCGGGAGCCAGTGGGCTTAGAATTAGGGGATTTGAGGTTGACTCCTTCCTAGCTCTGATGTTTATTAGCTGTGTGACCAAAGACAAGTTACTTCACCATTCTCTTCCTCAATTTCCCTATGAGAGGAAAGCCACCTCCTTATTGAGGGAGCTGGGTAGGAAAGTGGATAGGGCACTGTGGTAGGAGTGAGGAAGACCTGAGTTTGAATCCTGCCATAGACATTTAATAGCTGTGTGACTCTGGGCAAATCATTTCACCTCAGTTTACTCATCAGGAAAACAAGAATGAAAATAATGGTTCCTACCTCTCAGGGTTTTTGTGAAGATCAAAGGAGATTACACACACATATACATATATATATACATATACATATACATATACATATACATATACATATACATATACATATACATATACATATACATATACATATACATATACATAGTGCTTTGCAAACCTTAAAGGGCTAAATGAATGTTAATTGTAATTAAAAGCTGTAATACTTTTTATATTACCTATCACATAGCTGCTAGGAAGAAAGTATTTTATAAACTAAATTGTTTTCACATACTTCTTAGGTAATATCGTATATAATCATTATCTACATTTGTGTCGTATTCCCCTACTAAAATTGTTAGCTCCATGAGGATAAGAATGGGCTATCTTCCCTGGCAGGGGCAGCTAAATGGCCCAGTGGATAGAGTGCCATCCTGGAGTCAGGCAGACTTGTCTTCCTGAGTTCAAATCCTGTCTCAGAAACTTACTAGTTGTGTGATCCTGGGCAAGTCACTTAACTGTCTGCCTCAGTTTCCTCATCTGTAAAATGATCTAGAGAAGGAAATGGCAAACCATTCCTGTATCTTTGCCAAGAAAACCCCAAATGGGGTCATGAACAGTTGGACACAACTGAAACACTGAACAACAACAACAACAAAGTTAGGGGGTGCAGTGGATAGAACCCCAGGATTGGAGTCAGGTTGACCTATGTTCAAATCCAGACTTGGACATTTATTAGCTGTGTGAATCTGGGCAGGTCATTTAACCTTTGTTTGCCTTAGTTTCCTCAACTGTGAAATGGGAATGATAATAGTACCTACCTGGCAGGTTTGCTGTGAGGATCAAATAAGATTAAATTTGTAACATGCTCACAACAGTGCTTAGCACATACTAGGTACTCTATGAATACTTATTCCCTTTCCCTCCCCTCTTTCTATCACTAGAGATTTAACTTTCCACAAGACCAACAGCTCAATGACATGGAACATAGAGTTTTCTGGAACTTAATTTTTTTTTTAAGTGTCCCTCACCATTTACCTTCTGTGTTGCATTTTTGCCTACTCATAGGCTAACTTCATCTGTTTTCCTCCCAGTCCCAGTTGTGGTGTCTGATCACTCACAGGGTAGAGCTGGGAGGGACAGCAGGGAACATTTTAGACTAAACTCCCAAAAGAAACCAGCCAAGGCATGAGGGCATTCTTCTTTTCTGGTCTGGGCACCCTTTCCCATAGACAGCCCTCAAAGCCTATAATTGATGCCAAGAGATTCTGAGCAGGTTGGACACAGCCTTTAAATGCTCTGCCACAAGATTTTGTCTAGGGAGGGGCTCCAGGCACTGATATTTCCTACCTTTTGGAATCGACCATAGGGGGAATTCTGTGCCGTGCCCCACCCCCACGCCCTTCCACTCTTCTCCACCTGGGAGTCCAGGGACATGCCTCATTCCCTAGCAGGTATACGAAACAGAAACTATTTCTCAGAAAACCTCTAGAGGGCACTAGTTGCAAAGATTAGGAAGAGAATAGGTACATCAGAGGAGGTGAGAATGTTCTTCTGTTCTCAGGTGGGAACATGCCCATCGGGAGACGATTATCATAACAAAAGCTTCATTTGTGGGAGTGAGTCTCTTCTCAGAGAAGGTTAGAAAAACAGAACTCCGTGGTGAGCCAGCCTCCTTGTTGGGAACTAGCCAGATGCTCATGTCAGAAAGCTCTGACTCCCACGTAGGGATAAGTATTAGGCAAGCCTCATCACGGCAATTTATGTTACATGGCAGAGAAGTGTAATGGCTGGTGCTGGACCTTGAGTGGAGAAGATTTGACTTCGTATCCCCCTTCTGATAAGAGCTATGTGACCACGGACAGGTGACTTAACCTCTAAGTTTTGTTGTTGAGTCGTTCTTCAGTCATGTCTGACTTTTCGTGACTCCGTTTGGGGCTTTCTTGGCAAAGATACTGGAATTGTTTGCTGTTCCCTTCTCCGGCTCATTTTACAGATGAGAAAACTGAGGCAAAGAGGGTCAAGTGACTTGTCCAGGACCACACAGCTAGTGTCTGAGGTCACATTTGAACTCAGGATAACGAGTCTTCCTGATTCCAAGTCCCATGCTCTTTTTACTGTACCACCTAGTTGCCCCAAGCTTTCGGCTTCTTCATCTTACAATCAGGAAAATAAGAGAGAGCTAGCTACCTATGGCACCTACCTCGTTGGATTTTTGGGACGTCAAAATAATTAAATTAGCAAACATTTACATAGTCCTTACCATGTGCCAGGTTTTGTGCTAAGCCCCTTACAAATATATTCTTCTTTGATTGTCACAGCAACCCGGGGAGGTAGATGTATTATTATCCCCATTCTACAGATGAGAAAATTGAGGCAGACCTCTGTCTGTTAAGTGATTTTGCCAGGGCCAGACAGCTGGCCAGATGTGAACTCAGGTCTTCCCGACTTCCGGCCCAGGGCTTTATGCACAGTGAAGCCTAGCTGTGAACAGTTCTGCAGTCTTTAAATAACCATCACTTATGACTGTTGATCATCAGGGGGAATATTTTTGTGCCTAAATTGATTCATTCGAGAAGAAGATCTGTCCACCTTGTCATCACTCTAAAGGAATCAGATGGCTACAGTCTAGAACAATTCAGATGAAGGTAGAGGAAGTTAACCCGGAATTGTCCACATTGCCTGATAATCTGAGTTTTTTGTCTAAACTTTTGATAATGCAGGAAATTCCTAGTGAGGAAACTCACTCTACACATGGCTAACTTATCCATAATGTATAGTAGATAGAGCACTGGGTCTGGAGTCAGGAAGACCTGAATTCAAATCTAGCCACGGACACTTGTCCCTGGGCAAGTCACTTACCCTCTGTTTCCTCATCTGCAAATGGGGATATTAACATCATCCACCTTCCCAAGGATGTTGTGAGGATTCAATGAGATAATTGTGAAATGCTTAGCACATAGAAAGCACAATTATGTTATATTATAACTGCTAGTTATAATAATGATGATGATTATGATTTATTATAGTTTTAGAGATTTGCCTGGAACTGAGAGGTCAAGTCAATAAGCATTTGCTAAGCATCTACTTAATAAATAGTATTTTGACAGACACTGTTTCTAGCATTGGAGATACAAATATAGATGAAAACAGTCCTGACTCTAATGTGTGATCCCCCGCACTTAGCACAGTGCCTTAGCCCATGGTTTTGTTGTTAAGTCGTAATTTTATTTTCAATCTTGTCCCTTCTTGGTGACCCCCATTTGGGGTTTTCTTGGCAGAGATATTGGAGTAGTTTGCCATTTCCTTCTCCAGCTCATTTTACAGATGAGGAAACTGAAGCAGACAGGGGTAAGTGACTTTCCCAGAGTCACACAGCTAATAAATGTCTGAGGCTAGATTTGAAGTCATGAAGATGAGCTTTAGTCCAAACCCACTGCTCTATCCACTGTACCACCTAGCTGCTTTAGCAGACACTGAATAAATGCTTATTGATTGGCTAGTCACACATCTATTTATGCATCAGAGGTAAGATTTGAATCCAAGTCTTCCTGACACCACGGCTTGCCCTGTATTCACTATACCATGTTGCCTCTCATGTACCTTGGGTAGATACGTTAAATGTTTGTGGAATTGAACTGAATATATTCCAGCTAATCTAATCAACTCGCTTCATTCTAGATGTGTGGACCTGAACTGAGGTGCAGAAATAATAAGATTTGACAATCTCAAAGGAAAAATCTATTTCATTATTTAATATTTTTAGTTTTCAACATTAATTTCCACAAGATTTTGAGTTACACATTTTCTCCCCATTTCTATCCTCCCCCCACTCCAAGATGGCATATAATCTGGCTGCCCCATTCCCTAATCAGCCCTCCCTTCTGTCACTCCACTACTCCCCCCCAACCCCCTTCCCCCTTACTTTCTTGTAGGGCAAGATAGATTTCTATACCCCATTGCCTGTGTATCTTATTTCCCAGTTGCATGCAAAAACTTTTTTTTTGAGCATTTGTTTATAGAACTTTGAGTTCCACATTCTCTCCCCTCTTCCCTCCCCACTCACCCTCCCTAAGAAGGCAAGCAATTCAACATAGGTCACACATGTATTAATATGCAAAACAGCCACTTTTATGTGAGATAATTTACTCCATTCTATCTCTCCCCTTCTTCTCTCAATATATTCCTCTCTCACCCCTTAATTTTATTTTATTTTTTAGATATCATCCCTTCATATTCAACTCACCCTGTGCCCTCTATCTATATATATATGTATATTCCCTTCAACTACCCTATTACTGAGAAAGGTCTCATGAATTACAAACATTGTCTTTCCTTGTAGGAATGTAAACAAAACAGTTCAACTTTAGTAAGTCCCCTGTGATTTCTCTTTCTTGTTTACCTTTTCATGCTTCTCTTGATTCTTGTGTTTGAAAGTCAAAATTTTATTCAGCTCTGGTCTTGTCACTAAGAAAGCTTGAAAGTCCTCTATTTTATTGAAAATTCATATTTTGCCTTGGAGCATTATACTCAGTTTTGCTGGGTAGGTGATTCTTGGTTTTAATCTTAGCTCCTGTGACCTCCAGAATACCATATTCCAAGCCCTTTGGTCCCTTAATGTAGAAGCTGCTAGATCTTGTGTTATCCTGATTGTGTTTCCACAATATTGAAATTGTTTCTTTCTGGCTGCTTGCAGTATTTTATCCTTGATCTGGGAGCTCTGGAATTTGGTGACAATATTCCTAGGAGTTTTCTTCTTGGGATCTTTTTCAGGAGGCAATCAGTGGACTCTTTCAATTTCTGTTTTACCTTCTGGTTCTAAAATATTGGGGCAGTTTTCCCTGATAATTTCTTGAAAGATGATGTCTAGGCTCTTTTTTTGATTATGGCTTTCAGGTAGTCTGATAAGTTTTAGATTATCTCTCCTGGATCTATTCTCCAGGTCAGTGGCTTTTCCAAGGAGATATTTCACATCGTCTTCCATTTTTTCATTCCTTTGGTTCTGTTTTATAATATCTTGATTTCTCATAAAGTCACTAGCCTCCACCTGCTTCAATCTAATTTTTAAGGTGGTATTGTCTTCAGTGGTCTTTTGGACCTGCTTTTCCATTTGGCTAATTCTGCCTTCCAAGGCATTCTTCTCCTCATTGGCTTTTTGGAGCTCTTTTACCATTTGGGTTAGTCTATTTTTTAAGGTGCTATTTTCTTCAGTATTTTTTTGTGTTTCCTTTAGCAAGTCATTGATTTGTTTTTCATGATTTTCTTGCATCACTCTCATTTCTCTCCCAGTTTTTCCTCTACTTCTCTTACTTGCTTTTCCAAATCCTTTTTGAGCTCTTCCATGGCCTAAGACCAATTCATATTTTTCTTGGAGGCTTTTGAGGTAGGCTCTTTGACTTTCTTGACTTCTTTTGGCTGAATGTTTTGATCTTCTTTGTCACCAAAAAAGATTCTATAGTCTGAGTCTGAGTTTGAGTCCTTTTTTGCTGCCTGCTCATGTTCCCAGCCAACTAATTGACCTTTGAGCTTTTTTGTCAGGGTATGACTGCTTGTAGAGAGTACTTTGTCCCAAGCTTGAGGAGTTGCACTGCTGTTTTCAAAGCTACTTCTACTCCACAGTCACCACAAGCTCTGCCACAGCAGTGCTCCTCCTCCCCCAAGAACCACCAACCAGGACTATGACCCAAATCCAAGCAGAGTAAAGCAAGAGAACCCTGCCTCTGTGGGAGCAAAGCAATCCCTGTGCTCCCGCTCTGATCTGCAGCTTGATTCCCCCCTCCTCCCCTGTGAACCAGGGACTCTTGAAGGAGCTGACATTGGAGCTCTGGAAGCAGCCACAGGAGCTTCCTGCTGCTGCCACAGCCATGCCACCTCTGCCGCCCCCAGGGCTGGGGCCAGACTGCTCTCACCCCGATCCAGCAGTTTTCTCACTAACTTGCTCTGTCATCTTTGGTGTTTGTGGGTTGAGAAGTCTGGTAACCGCTATAGCTCAGTGATTCAGGGCCCTATGGCCTGCTCCACTCGATTTCCTCAGTGCCTGGTCTGTCCTGGTGTGGCCCATACTGGGCTGTGCTCCGCTCCCAGCGTGGTGCGATAGACCCTTCCCAGCGACCATCCAGGCTGTCCTAGGCTGGAGACCAGCTTCCCTCTGCTATTTCGTGGGTTCTGCAACTCTAGAATTTGTTCAGAGCCATTTTTTACAGGTTTCTGGAGAGATTTGGGGGAGAACTTAAGCAAGTCTCTGCTTTCCGGCTGCCATCTTGGCTCTGCCCCCCCAAAGGAAAAATCTAAAGCTTTGTTGCATAGTCAGTGGAGGAAAACAGAGAAAATGAAGAATCCTGCAGGACTGTGGATGCTTATGTTCCCAGGTCCTCTTTTGGTACATGTAATTTTAGCCTTGTTATTATTGTTCAGTCCTATCTGACTCTTTGTGACCCTGTGAACCATAGTATGCATGGAGTTTTCTGGTCAAAGATAATGGAGTGGTTTGCCATTTCCTTCTTTAGCAGATTAAGGCCAATAGAGGTTAAGTGACTTGCCTCAGGTCACACAGCTAGTAAATGCCTGAGGTTGGATTTGAACTCAGATCTTCCTGACTCCAGGCCCAATGCTCCATCCACTGAACTATCTAGCTGCCTCCTATTTTAGCTTTAGCTGACAGCAAATCAGCATGGTGATTCACACAGGGCTTGTCCCTTGGAGTGATTTCATTCATGCCTTTGACTTGGGACATATTGTGCATCCCTATCAGGGTATTTAATTTTCTGGCATGTTCGAAGTTTTTGCAATAGATTTGGATTGTTTGCTAACTCTTCCATGTTCTTGTCCTTATGTAAAAAACATTCTGGTTTTGAATTATCATTGCTATTCATTAGACATGCAATGAGAACTGGTTTTGCTCTAAGAATTATCTGCTAGAAGGACTTTTGGAAAACATTGGTCAAAGGAATGAGAATTTCATGCCTCTGTTTCTAGTTTAAAGTGTCGTGCCTTCCATGGGGATATTTCCAGCTGCAGGAATTTCTGGCACCAAGGACAGCACTCATCAAATGCTTTTCCCGTTAAGCTCTCCAACACGGAATGGGAGCCATTAGGTTCTGAAGCACAGAATGTAAGCTTTAAAGCTCATTTAATCTAGGGTCCATAAACTTGTTTTTAAAAGTATTTTAATAGCTATTTCTTTTTCTTTTCTTCTTTATCTTCCTTCCTTCTTTCCTTCCTTCCTTCCTTCCTTCCTTCCTTCCTTCCTTCCTTCCTTCCTTCCTTCCTTCCTTCCTTCCTTCCTTCCTTCCT
>CM053626.1:191336017-191371087 GCA_028646595.1 Phalanger gymnotis
GTCTCTGACATGGTCCAGTTTACTTCTCCCAGGAAACGGGGATCAGTCCACAAACCTTAGTAAGCTATTGGGACTGTGGATTTATATTCTGCCTGTTTGGTCACTTGGGAGAAATCCATTAAGCTGGAATATCTCCTAGGGAACAAAAAATAGAATCATTATTAGCACATTGATGACTGATTATGCCCCTGAAAGTGAGGGGGAATAGAGTGATATTCTATCTGGATAATGGGAAGAATGTTAGATTTTAATCCCAGCAGTTAGTTTTTTGTTTTGTTTTAAAGGTACATATATAGAAAATAGAAAAGAAGAGAGACTCTCAGATGACCAACTTGAGTATAGGATAAGGGGCCCATCTTACAGGCAGGCTGGCAGCCCCCAGGAGTGGAGGTTTACTGTGTTGATGCTGAGTTTAGTGCAAATATCTGATTAGTTTTAGCCTCACTGTGGTTCAGAACTCCTAACCTCAACCAATCTCCCAGCCTCAGTCTCCCCTAGTAGTAGGGATCACAGACATGGGCCTGGCCAAAAACAATATTTCAATATAATTTGTTTCCCCTATACTTCTATGTATTTTATTTTGTACATTTAGGAGCATTATGCTGAGAAGACTTCACCAGACTGCCAAAGGGGCCTAAGACACAGAAAAAGATAAGAACATCTGATTTAGTTTACCCCCCTTCTTTTGCAGCAGAGGAAATTAAGACCTAGAGATGGGAAATGAATGGCCCCAAATCTTAGGGCTAGACTTGAATCTAGATCTTCTGCTTCTTAAGTCGAGGGCTCCTTCTACTACACTTTACTTTTTCCCATGTAGAAATTTACTTCTGTAGCATAGAAGAAATGGAGGGGTAGATGGGAGTCATATTTTATAAGGTTTATGGTGACAGCGACTTTGGCTAGATGGACTGGCAACTTACAGGTATTAGACTTTATTACTTAGGGCAGAGATGCCAGAGGAATCTATTACCAGATTTGTCACTACAGGGTGGGTGACCTTGGGCGATTCACTTCTCCCTGGATCTTAGTATTCTCAGAGATCATGGGGAGGGATTGGAAAAGGTGACCTCCAAAGTCCTGCCAAGCTCTAACAGTCTGTGGTTCTGTGCATGTGCCAGCACAACACAATATGGTTTCTGCCTGAGGGGGCCAGAGTAATAGGAAATATTAAAAAGTGTCCTATGCCAGAGGGAAACCACACTGTTAGCTAGGTCAGCCTGACTGGCCTAGAAAATAACTTCTTGGAGCTGCCTTTCTCTTCTAGGAACTGTGGTTAAGATGCCAGGCCAGAAGAGAAAATAAAATGGTGTTAGGTTGAGCATCTCCAGGAGCAAGAAAGAGAAGGAAGCAAACTCCCCGGAAAGTTCTGAGAGGCTTTGCAAACATGGTGCAAAACCCATTTTGAGACTGGCATTGAAGTTTTGAGAAAAATCAATCAGAGTGGTCTCATAAGAAGAGTCTCAGCTGCTCATAGATTGACAGGAAACCGCAACAGGGTTGTGGTCTCTCTGTTTCTGTCTCTCTCTCTCTCTCTCTCTCTCTCTCTCTCTCTCTCTCTCCTCCATATATATATACATACACATATATGTATATATGTGTATATATACACACACACACACATACATATGTCTGTTACACACACACACACACACACACACACACACACACACACACACACACATATCCCAGCACCATCAGGACACTGCTAGGAAGTTTGATGGTAAAGAAGGTAAAGCATAAGATCTGGATGAACCTGGACAAATCACTCAATCTCTCTGTGTCTCAGTTTTCTCATCTGCAAAATTGTTCAGTTATTTCAGATTCTCCATGACCCCATTTGAGGTTTTCTTAGCAGAGATACTGGAGTGGATTTGCTATTTCTTTCTCTAGCTCATTTTACAGATGAGGAAACTGGAGGGCAAACAGGGTTATGTGACTTGTCCAGGGTCATACAGCTAGTAAGTATCTGAGGCTGGATTTGAACTTATGAAGATGAAGTCTTCCTGATTCCAAGCCCAGTGCTCTACCCACTATGTTACCTACTTGCCTCAATTTTGTCCAAAATTGCTATTACTATGTATATTGTTCTGGTTCTGCTCACTTCACTTTGTGTCAGTTTGCACAAGTCTTCCTAGGTTTTTCTGAAACCATCCCTTTCATCATTTCTTATAGCACGATAATTTTCTATCACATTCATATGCCATAACTTGTTCAGCCAGTCCTCAGTAGATGAACATTTCCTCAGTTTCCAATCCTTTGCCACTACAAAAAGAGTAGCTACAAATATTGACAAATATATAGTATGGCTTCTTTCCCTTTTTCTTTCTTAGATCTCTTTGGGGTATAGACCTAGTAGTGGTACCCCTGAGTCAAAGGGTATGTGTAGTTTAATAACTTTTTTGCTGATCCACTAATTTAAAACCAAATGCCTGGGACTTTAGAATATGTTTACTTAACAAAGGTGGTAGAGATGGAAATAGCTTTTCTCTTCCTGTTATATATATTTTTGTTCAGTTGTTTCAGTCAAGTCCGACTCTTCCTGACCCCATTTGGGGTTTTCTTGGCAAAGATACCGGAGTGGTTTGCTATTTCCTTCTCCAGCTCCTTTTACAGATGAGGAAACTGAGGCAGACAGGAGTAAGTGACTTGCTTAGGGTCACATAGCTAGGATGTGTCTGAGGCCAGATTTGAACTCAGGAAGATAAGTTTCTGTCTCCAGGTCCAGTGCCCTATCCACTGTGCCACTAACTGCCCAGCCCTGACAAGTACAGTATGAAATACAAATACAGTATGAAATACAAATACAGTATGAAATTCTTGATGTCAAACTGGATTTCTCTGGCTTGAATTAGTGGGCTTGCTGGTTATAGTGATGATATTGCTTGGATATTTGCCAGATGTCTACTTTATTTCATGTGTTATGTAGCTGGTGTTCAGTCTCTTTTTTTTTTTTTGGTCACATCTGACTCTTCATGACCCTATTTGAGGGTTTCTTGGCAAAGATATTGGAGTGGTTTGCCATTTCCTTCTCCAGCTCATTTTACAGATGAGGAAACTGAGGCAAACAGGGTTAAGTGACTTGTCCAGGGTCACACAGCTATTAAGTACCTGAGGTCAGATTTGAACTCAGGAAGATGAGCCTTCCTGACTCCAGGCCTGGCACTTTGTGCGCTATGGCACCACCTAGGTGCTCTTGTTATGTAGCTACCATAAACACAACTGGGGACCCAGGTCCAAGTCAAGGTTGAAAGGAACATTTCAGGCCCCAGAAGGGCAATGCACATTTCATCTGGAGACAGTCATAAGTTTACATCAATTTAAGAGGATGCAAACAAGTAAAGACATAGTTTTTTTATGCTGGGGGCAGGTGGCAGGAAATATGTGCCCTCATATGCTACTGGGAAGCTGCTTTGCAGGTGGAATGCCAGGGAGGAGCTCCTTTTGGAACCCAGGAGGGTTAAGAAGTGTGTCATCTGGTAGCTTAACATCACAAGAACAGGGATTTACACTTACAAAGGACTTTGGAGAACTGAGACTAGCTTCATTTCATAGATGAGGAAACTGAGACAAACAGAATAAATGACTTGCCCAGGGGCACATAGCTAGTAAGTTTCCGAGGCAGGATTTGAACCCAGGTTTTCCTGCCACCAAATCTAGTACCCTCACTACCAATCCATGCTGCTTTTCTATTCGCTATGCTCATTATTCTTGCTAAGTAGGTGCCAAGCTTGCTGTAAAAAAACTGAGTGCTATCGATGCCCCCTAAATTACAGCGCCCGATAAAAAATAATGATAAATACATTTCAGTGCCCTGGGGCAAAGTCCCAGTGGGAATGTTACGGCTCTGTAAATGAGAAGTGGGGGTTTTTCGCTCTTTTTTTACAGATCTGACCTGAATCATTATAATCCGGAGGAACTCGTCAATTGAAACCTCGTTAGATAGATGGTCCCAGATTTAGCCTTCATGGGTTTACTTGAGTTTCAAGCTGTTTTTGACTCAAGGTCATGTTGGTGAGGGTAGAGGTTGTAGCTTCTGAAACTGAGGAGCACCATCTCTGCTGAGCACCTTTGCTATTTCCGTGTGGTGGCGAAGCTTTGTGTCTCGGTTTGGCTCTACTGATGAAAACCACTCACTGGGCATGGGTTTTACATGACATTTAGAATGCCATTTCTGGCATTTTAGATGATTTATACATTCCAGTCCTTTGCAACCACCAAAACTGACTGCTCTTTGCCTGCAGTTACTGTCTTGCTTTTGCGTAAAAAGCTACCAGCTGGGAATTTCCCTTTGCAAAGAGTTGTTTGTTCCCTCAACAGCTGTTCAAAGGGGCATGAAAGAGGGGCTCTTTTGGGGAGGGTAAAGGAGAAAGAAAACATGAACCAGGCAGCTCGATCATTTGTTTGTGCTCATGTCTTAGTTCTTAACAGGGATAGGGTTTGTATTCAATACCATTGGATTAGTCCATAAATGACCCCCAAATGGGACATTTGTAAAGCACTTGGCACAGTGTCTGGCACATAGTAGGCACTTAATAAATGCTCGTTCCTTTCTCTTCCCCCCACATGAAACGATCTGTTCTTTTGAACTGATATAAGGGCATTACTGGATAAAGCCATGGTGAACTGACCTGGCATGTTCCTCCATTCCTCATGTAGTTGGCCATCTTCTAAAACTTTATTAATTATGATGAAGGTCTATCACGGCCCCAGATCATCCCCTGGGGACAGACAATGCATCAAGCCTCAATCTGTTGCCAGCAACAAACACTGACTGAGCCTTTGCAGCCTGGTTACCAGCCCTCCAAAGCCTTGGATGATCCTGTCACGCCAAGGCCCTGGAGGAGCGCTCTTGTACCCTAGCATCCAAGAATATCCATAGGCCAGTCTTGTCCAAGATACCAGCTGTGTGACTTAGGGTAAGTCACTTTAACCTCTGTCTGCCTCAGTTTTCACATCTGTAAAATGGGGATAATAGCACCCACCTCCCATCTTTGCCATGAGGATCAAATGATATAACACACGTAAAAGCCCTTTGCAAACCTTATGCTGTAATAATAACAGCTACCATTTATACAGCACTTTAAGATTTGCAAAATATTTTACACATATTAGCTCATTTTATCTTCATGATGACCTCGGGAGGTGGGTACTACTATTATATACATTTTGCAGGTGGGGAAACTGAGGCAGAGGGGAAATGACTTGCCCAGGGGGACACAGCTAGCAAGTCCCTGGAAGTGGATTTGAACTCAGGCCTCACTGATTCTAGCTCCAGTGTCCTATCCACTGTGTTACCTGGGTCAGAGGACTGTGGGCCCACCGTGCTGGGTAGTTTCTCTGTGTAGTTTCTAGATGATCACTGGTCTGATATGTCACAGTGGGAATTCCTTTAATGCACTGATTGGATCAGATGGCCACGGAGGTCATTTCCAGCTCTCAAATTCTGTGATTCTGTGACTGTGGACGCACTTGGACAAGAAATGCAAAGTATGAGAAGAGATGGATGAGTTGCAATTTGAACTAGTGGAAGGAATGCCCACACTGGACAGGTCCTGGGTCTTACCACATTTACCATCTCAATGTCTTGGGTGGGGTGCTGAGTGAATGTGGGTAGACACACAGCTTTCTCAACCCCTTTTCTCCAGAGAGGCTATGAAACACCTGTCTGATTCCATGGTGCTTAGAGAACTGAATTTTGTGAATGGATGAACTGAATTGAATTCCTAGCTATGAGAAGGGCAGAAAACCCAGGTTGCCTCATCCTCTGGGAAATATGGGACAAAATTGAAGAAATTAAGTATTTTCATAGCTCCAAGTTGCTACATAGAATAAATATTTTTGATATATAGCTTTGGTTATTAAAGCTTTAAGCTGCAGTAAGACTTTTGGTACACCCTGGATATAAATTTCATGTTTAATACGTCAGAGGGTAATGCAGTGCAAAGATCACGACACCTGAAATCAGATGACCCAGGTGCAAAGTGTAGCTCTGATGCTTCCCACCTGTACGACCTTCAGTAAATCATTTCATCTGTCTAAGGCTGCTTCCTTCTTCCATAAAATGTAGGCAGTCAGCCTCTAGACGTCTAAAGTCTGTCCCAGCTCTAAAAGCGATCATCTGATTTTATTTTTCTCGGGGAGGGGGTAGGGAAGAGTAAAGTTGCATCATGTGAAACAGTCTGGGAGACAATGGAACCTGGCCCTAGTCAGAACAATGTGGCCAAAGGACAAAGATGATGAATAACACTGCCTTGTATAGTTTCAAGGGTGCCAATCTTTCCCAGGTAGAGTGTAAGGCGGGGGCTGCCTTATATGGGAGATTCCTGCTCAGCTATAGGTCAGAAGGGAAACCCAGAAAGAAGAAATTGGCCCCCACTATTCTGTCAACAAGGACCTGCAGGACAGGTTGGAACATTCCAAAAAGGGACATTGATTCAGAGTGGCATGGTTGTCAAACACCTAAGGGAGGGGTGCAGGATTTGGAGACACAAACACTTGCATTCAAATTCAACCACAATTACTAGATGTGTGACCCTGGGCAACCTTTCTGCCTCAGTTTCCTCATCTATAAAATGGAGGATAAGAATAGCACTCCCTTCCAGAGTTTTTGTGAGGATCAAACGAAATCATTGCAAAGTGCTTTGCAAACCTTAAAATACTATATAAATTTTGTCATTATAAAAACATTATTATTAGAGGGACTAACTGAAGCACCTCACTGAATTATCTGGAAAGGCAAGAGAAGCCAACATGCCCAGGAAGCTAAAAACAGGGCATTACAAAAACTTTCAGGAAATTTTTCTTTAACTCTTCCTGCTGTTTTATTTTCTGCAATAGGTTTTATTATTTTAAACATTTTTATTGATCTTTCGCTTCTATAATAATAGCTAGCATTCAAATAATGCTTTGGTATTTGCCAAATGCTTTTATGTGTGTTATCTCATTTGAGCCTCACGACCTATGAGGAAGGTGCTGTTATCATCCCCATTTTACAGATGAGAAAACCAAGGCTGTAAAAAGTTAAATGACTTGCCCAGGGTCACACAACTTTCTGAAGCTGGATTTGAACTAGGTCTGCCTGACTCAAACCCAGTGTTCCATTTATTCTGTCGCCTGGCTACTTGTTAATTTGATTAATTTTTAATAACAACTTTTGAGATTCTCTTCTGACTTAGAGGTCTTGTGCTTCTGTGATAACATGAAAATTAATAACAGCTTTAGGGACATTTATAGATAAAAGAAAGGGAGGGATAAACAGACTCAAAGTTTGCCTCAAGACTCCTAGAGAACTAATTATGATTTCATCATTTTTTCTTTTGAAGAATTCACACTAAATGACTGTACACCAGGTTGTTTATTGGCATAGATGTCATGTTGTTTAACAGGCAGGTTGTTAGAAAGTGATTGTTCTTCTTCCAGAAGAGGTTTGCCCAGCCCAGGGGTGACAGGGAACAAGATAAAACGTGTGCACTTGCTGAAACTTGGTGGAGAGAATGAACATGCACGGTGGTGTTTGGTTTGGGGTGGGGGAGGTGGTAGGCTTTCTGCAGTGGGGATTTAAACATAATCCACATTTTGTGGGAGAAACCAAAGATTCATCCTAATAATTAATTGCAGAAATTCACATAAACTTTCAGAGATGCCAATCGGTCAGTGGTGGAATCAAAGTTAAGTGCCTTCTTTAAGGCAGCTGGTGGCACAGCAGACAAGAGGGCTAGGCTGAGTCAGGAAGCCTCGAGTTCAAATCCAGCCACAGACACTCATTAACTGTGAAATTGCTTACTCAACCTCTCATTGCTCTAGTTAGTTCTAAGACTATAAGGAGAATGAAAAGCTGCGACCTGCCCTGGCAGAGGAATTCCTCAACTGAGGCTCCTTACACAAATGAAATCACAGGTGTAGCCCTATCATCATAATTCAGGTTTTTCTGAAGCCCCACAATCAATCAAACTGTAAGGCAGTTTTGGGTCGTTTATATACCACCGTCACCAATAGGGGCAGCTAGGTGGTGTCATAGTGCACAGAGCACCCTGCCTGGAGTCAGGACGACTCCTCTTTCTGAGTTCAAATGTGGCTTCAGATACTGCCTAGCTGTGTGACCCATGGCAAGTCACTTAACCCTATTTTCTCATCTACAAAATGAGATGGAGAAGGAAATTGTAAACCACTCCAGTATCTTTGCCAAGAAAATCCCAAATGGGGTCATAAAGAGCAGTGGACAGGATGAAATGTCACCACACACTTTGGGCAAAAGGCTATGCAAAGCAGAGGTGATTATTATGAGGACCAGACCTAGATCTGCGGAGCGACTTCTGAACCTGGGTTACATCTGGACAGCATTCACATCTGGATGCTTATAGTTTTGTGAAGGCCTCCTTTGCAATGCTAATTACTCAATGCAGTGCCTAATTCTTGGTGTTTTAAGTGGGCAGCTACCTGTTTCCAAGGCAGCTTGAGCAACTTGTACTTCTGTCTGCTCTTCAGACAGTAGACAATACTTTGCCTGTAACAGCTGAGAGTCAAAAACACATCTCTGAGGTATAAAGTAAAAGATAACCATTTTCTTTGTGGTCTGTGGGCTATTTTGTTCCTTTCTAGCCATATCTCTTAAGACAGGTGATCCAGCTGGTTGCTGATGTGACCCTTCCTTTGTACAAATGTTCCTGAATTGCAAGGAATGAAACTAAGCTCTGTTTTGCATGTATTAAAAACATTACTTGAAAGATCAAAACATTTTATTACGTTTGAAATTTTAAAAATAAACATGTCATTGGATATGTCAGTATTTAATAAGTTTCCTTTTCATGAAGATTTATCATGTACTGTCTTAAGTCTAATAGTTTCCATGAAGTTTTATCAAAAAGGTAGGCTCTGACCTAAGGAAATCTGCAGCTTGAAGTCTTAATTCTAATACAATTTTAAGACTATATCCTGTAATTGAAAAAAAAAATTCAATGTGTAACTCCCAGCTGACTGCTTTGAAACAGGTTATCAGCTTCAGGAGGCCTGTTTATTCTATATACACACAAGTGTCTGTTATGTTATCAGTGTGGGAAGCTCCTGGTATGCAATGCCCTCCTGCAAAGTAGATTAGTTTCAACCTAACTCAGGTTAAGTCCTAGGGACTTGCTTCAGCTTCTAATGGTGAAGAGACTTGTCCAGAGTCAAAACAGCTAATCGGTGTCAGAAGCTGTAATGAAACCTAGTTCCCCCTGGATCCAAGCCCAGCCCCCTGCCCACTGCCCCACCAGGCCTCTTTAGTCTATATAATGCACTTTAAATTCTTAGTTTGGGATCTTCTCCATCTTTGGAAAGTTTAATTAAAAAAAAATAGTTGAATTAACTGGATCAACTAACTAAAAATGGATGATATTCATTCCAATGAAATGAAACTTGGATGAATTAGAACAAACTATACAGCATGAAAAGTTTTTCATGGCCCTGGGGGCATCTTATTTCACTAACTAGTATCCCTGCTGCACATGGGGACAGTCAGTAGATGGACACGGCCCAGGTGTGGGCAGTGAGGCCACTCAACACCTGTGGCACTCGTTTCCAAGGATACCTCACCTGAGAAGCCAAAACACCAGTGAGCTGTACATAACATCCAGCGGTGTGTAAATTCTGCCTCAGAAGAGAGGAGCAGGCTAAGGGTGCTTCAACACACTGCGGAGAAGAACCCACAAAGTTTAAAGCTGAGGGCTTGGTAAGGACCCAAGTAAAACATGGAAAGGCATCTTTGAGAGTCAAGTTGAGTTGAGTCTACAGCATCAGAAGTTAATTCTATAAACAGATGGAAATTCCTCCCATCCACTAAAGTTTTGAGGCTTTAAGTAGTCAGGAAACAAAGTTCGAAGAAAACAGTGATCTCTACATAACTGCAGAAGAAAGGCCATTTTACCACTAGGGATATCATAGGAGAATGGTCCAGTAGTCTTTGGTGATGGACAAAGAGGGCATATACACAAACCACAAAACACCATTAAAACTCAAAAACAGTATTTCATTAAAAAAAATAATTCAAAACATAAGGAATTCAACATTTATTCTTTCTTCTCACTGTCCTCTGGTGCAGCGTCTGTTGGAGGCTCTTCCACTGTTGCACTGTTGCTCTCTGACCCAGTGTTGCTGTCACTGGTCCCTTCTTCTGCCATACTATCTACTCCCTCTTGGC
The DNA here is from genome assembly GCA_028646595.1 of Phalanger gymnotis. NCBI lineage: Eukaryota > Metazoa > Chordata > Mammalia > Diprotodontia > Phalangeridae > Phalanger > Phalanger gymnotis. The sequence continues at coordinate 191,346,192 of CM053626.1, forward strand.
CACTCTCTTTATCTTCAGGGGTAGATGTTCCTTCTTCACCATTCTGTTGACTTTCTGTAGTTTCCTCTGGGTGCGTCTCTTCTGCAATCAGATATTTTTCACTGTCAGTTTGAAGACTAAGATTTACTCTTCCTAAATATGCTGACAAGCAGTTCTTGGGGTGAAATGTATCAAAATCATTGTTGTATACTGTTATTAAATGCTAAGGCTGTTCCAAAAGGCTCAAATCAAAACTTCCAGAGAAATACCCTACCAATACTTGGTGCTTGGTTGTTTCTTGTTAAAAATGAAAGAGTGAGGATTTTGGTCTAATATCTATTATTGCCATTTTCTTCTTTTTTTTCCCCCTTAAAATATGTGAATAAAAGTTTAATAGCTTTTATGAAAAACCTGAGCTGGTAGACGCTCACTCCCCTTTTAGACATATCAAAAAGGGATCTAGACCTTCTCAAGTCAGTAAGCAATTATGCTGGCTCAGGTCTCCTCTCTATCAGCTATAAATTCTGTTTTATACACAAGACACTGTGAAGAATCTGAGTTGAACTGAACTTGTATTTGACCCCACCCTGAACCCACTGTCCTCTCACCTTCCCACCACAACCGTAGCTGGATCACCTAGTTCTTCTCCCACCCCAAGAGTGGTGAGAATATGGAATAATTCATGAATCTGTGTGTCATCTGTGCGCAGGGGACATGCTAATCTTTTCTGCGTTGTTCCAATTTTAGTATATGAGCTACTGAAGAACAGATTACCTGATTCTTATGCTAAATTCTCTTTTCTTTCCCTTCTTCCCATGTCACACACTTAGCAGACCAAGCTCGTTTTATCTAGGCTTTACTCGCAAGGAGACTAATATATATGTGGAAACATCAATGTAAAGGCCATATGGTTGAAAGTATTCACAAAAAAACTACAAAAGCTAGCTGGGTAGCTCAAAAGTTTACTAATTTCTCTTTGATGATCTTGGGAGAGGAACTTCTCTCTAGGTCAGTTTCTCATTCGCAAAACTGGGGGGAGGGGGAGAGAGGAGAGGGGAACAGAGTGGTACAGGGGGTTGGATTAGATGACTTCCAAGGTCCCTTCATGTTCTAAATCTGTGAACTGTGAGTTTTCTCATTTAAAATCATGCAAAACATTTCCACATTAACCATGTTCCCCCACTGCACCCCCCTCCCAAAAGAAAAGAAAGTAACTTGCTTCAGTCTACACTCTAAGTCCACCAGCTGTCTTTGTGCAGAATAGCATTTTTTATCATTAGTCCTTTGGCACTGTGGTGGATCACGGCACCGATCAGTTACTAAGTCCTTCGCAGGTAGGTTATTTTTACAATATTGCTGTTACTGTGTACAATGTTCTCAGGCTCTATTCATTTCACTTTGCATCAATTCTTACATCTTCCCAGGTTTTTCTGAAACCATCTCCTCATTTTTACAGCATAACATTATTCCATCACAATCACATATTACAATTTGTTCAGCCATTCATTCCCCAATTGATGGGCATCCCCTCAATTTCTAATTCTTTGCCACCACAAAAAGAGCTGCTATAAATACTTTCGTACGTTTGGAACCTTCTCCTTCGATCACCTTGGGTATAGCCCGATATAGTGACAGTGGTATTGTTGGGTCGAAGGGTATTGTGCAGTTTTACAGCCCTTTGGGCATAGTTGTAAATTGTTCTCCAGAGCTCCACCAAGAGGGATTTAGTGTTCCCATTTCCCCACAACCTTCCTAACATTTGTCATCTTCCCTGTCATGTTAGCCAATCTGCTGGGTGTGAGGTGGTACCTCAGAGTCGTTTTAATTTGCAGTTCTCCAAATTATTAAAGATCTGGAGCAATTTTTTTCTGATTATTGAAAATTTTGATTTCTTCCTTTGAAAACTGTCCATAACCTCCAACCATTTATCAACTGGAAAATGGTTCTTATTTTTATAAATCTGGCCAATTTCCCTATATGAAACCCTTATCATAAAAACTAGCTGTGAAATATTTTCCCCTAGTTTCCTGTTTTTCTTCTAATTTTGGCTGCATTGGTTTGTACAAAAACTTTTTAATTTCGTGTAATCAAAATTATCCATATTACCTTCTGTGATGCTCTCTACCTCATGAATTCTTCTCCAATCCATAGATCTGAAAGGTAATTTCTTCCATGCTCCCCAAATTTGCTTATTATTATAACCTTTGACATTTGAATCATATACCCAATTTGACCTTAATTTGGTACTTGGTGTGAAATGATGGTTTGTGCTAGGAGTGGGGAACCTGTGGCCTTGAGGTGACAGGTTCCCCACCCCTGGACTCCATGCCTAATTTCTGCCAGACTACTGTCCAGTTTTCCCAGGAGTTTTTGTCAAATAGTGAGTTCTTGCTCCAATAACTAAGATCTTTGCATTAATTAAATCCTAGGTTGTTGTGCTCATGTCCCTCTGTATATCGTGTACCCAATCCATTCCACACACCAACCATTCTATTTCTTATATAGTTACAGATTGCCTGGTAGTATAGTTTGAGATCCAGTATTGATAAGCCCTCTTTCCTTTGAAGTTTTCCCCCCTGCTGATGCCCGTGATATTCTTGAATTTCCTGTTCCTCCAGGTGAATTTTATTATTTTTTTCTAGCTCTACCCTTTGGTAGTTTGATTGGTATGACACTAAGTAAATTAATTTAGGTAGTATTGTCATTTTTATTGTAATAGCTAGGCCTGCCCATGAGCAATTAATATTTCTTTAATTATTTAGATCTGTCTTTATTTGTGTGGAGAATGTTTTGTAATTGTTGAACCAGTAGTCTTCTGAGGATCCTTGGCCCTGCCATGATTCTCCATGCTGTTGGAGCCCCATTCTTAAGGTTTTCTGCTTGGCTGTGACCCAATGTAAGACTGGCCCCTCATCCTATGCTCAAGTTGGTCATCTGAGCCTCTCTCTTCTTTTCTATTTTCTATATATGTACCTTTAAAGCAAAACAAAACAAAACAAAACAAAAAACAAGCTGCTGGGATTGAAATATAACATTCTTCCCATTATCCCAATAGAATAACACTTTATTCCCCCTCACTTTCAGGGGCATAATAGGTCATCAATGTGCTAATAATGATTCTATTTTTCATTCCCTAGGAGATATTCCAGCTTAATGGATTTCTCCCGTGATCTAATAGGTAGAATATAATCCACAGTTCCAATAAGTTACTAAGGTTTGGAACTGGTCCCTGTTTCCTGGGAGAAGAATATATATTTCTCAAATGACCCAGGAAGCAATTTTATATGTAAGATCATATAAATCTGAAGGCTCACAAATATTCTTAATTCTTTACTGCTTCCACTAATGGATGGAAAAAAGCTTTTATAAATAAGCACTAACTGATTTACAAATGGTGAAAGGAAACAAAGGAGTGTATGTTTTGTCTAGTGGTAAAATTAGAAGAGAACAAGATTTTGATTCTCAAGCTCTGCTTTAACCACAAAACGTGCTTTGCTCTCCAAATTTAGGAAGACCAAAAACATGTTCATACTAAACAGTAAGAGACATAGATAATTAAACTTTTAATTTTACTATCTGAAATGTTAATCTACTGAATTAAGTTTTTATAAGGACAATATTTACTTTTCACATGTCAAACAAGGACATAAAATATCTGAATACAAAGCCCGTGGGTTTAAAGGCTCTCCCACTTGTAGAAGATTTTAAAACGGACTCTCCCAAACAGTGCAGAACAGAGTAATGAGCAATGGCTTTGAAGTCAGAGGGCCTAAGCTCCAAACCCACCTTAGAGTACGTCATCTTTGGCAAGTCATAATCTCTGGGCTTTAGTTTCCCAATCTGTAAAATGAGAGGATTGGACTAGATGGCTTCTGAGGTCCCTTCCAGTACGAGATCTATAAATTCTACAACACTGTACAAGTTTTCCAGGGGATACCAGTTATTATATGTAAAATATCTGCAATTATTTTCTGATGATTTCTGAAGAAAGAAGGGTTTAGTTTGTTTGAAAGCCTTTACGTAGAGCTAGATTTTTAATGTGTTAAGGCCTCTGTGGATAGTTTTAGAAAGAGAAGGTTAAACATGATACCCCATAGCCCACGCTTGGAGGTGTGCTTTGGCTTCACTGTGTCACAAGGACAGACGTTACTACCTGTCTCCATTGGAATGCTCTCTTCTTCCTTCTTCTCATCACCTTTGCTGGCTGTCTGGTCATCCTCGGTGGAGGTGGCGGTGGCGGCGGCAGTGGCAGCAGCACTAACCCCACTCTGACTGCGCTCTGCCTGCTCCATTGCTTCTTTCTCTCGTTCCTCCTGCCGTTTGCGGGCTTGTTCCTCTGCCTGGGCAATTTCAGCTGCTATTTTTTCCATGTCTACCTCCACTTTTAAGCTACACAACTATAAGCCAGGAGGAAAAAAATAGTCCTCTTTAGTAAAGTCTCACTATAAACAAGCAAATATGGCTACACAGAAAATGTCATATTGCAAGCCTACAAGACTGTGTGAAGCCAGGCCTTTAGCAAGATAAATCATCACTGTTTCTCATTATCTGTCATGTTTATCAGTTTGACAAAGAAAACCATCCATGAAAGTTGATGGTTCCAAAAGCTCTCTCATGACTGATATTACAGAGCAGTCAGTAATATAATGAAAATATAGGAGTGAACAGAGGACTTCGATTTCTCAGCTCGAGTTACTCATAGTCATTATGGGAAGGGTCACATGTGAATCACATCTGATGAGAACATGCACTGAAAACTTCATACTTATGCATATTGTTTGATAGTTTTACTATAACATATAAATATACTTAAACTATACTCTAATTTTGCAACAAACAAGCAATTGTTATAAATTGGTGGTAAGTCACTCCTCTTTCAAAAAGAGGATAAAAGCTATAGTAAAATTAATTTGGAGAGTGGCAGCACTGTGTAGTAAAGAGCTGATCTTAGAGTCAGAAAGACCTCAGTTCAATTCCTTCTGGTAACATGCAATGGCTGTATGATCACAGCAAGTTACTTAGTGTGTCAAGCAACAATACAACCATACGTTGCACAAGACTTACTGCCCATCTTTGTTGGAATTTTTCTCAAAGGGATTTCTTTAAACCAATGAAATCAAAAGTTGGTTCCAAAAATAATGGAGAAAAAAATTCTTATCACAAATAGAATTAATAAATTAAACTGTTACCCTCTTGAGTTCATTGTTAAATGAATCTGTGCTTTCTAAGAACTTCCTCTTCTTTTCCTGGTGACGTTCTTCTATTTGTAAGAGTTCAGCTTCTAATTTTCTCTGTAAAACACAAGATCCAAGCTCAGATGTTTTCTAACAGCCAGATAAGCTTTCCCCCTTGCCCCTATCCCCTCCAATACAAAAATCTAGTTACAAAAAAATCTAGCTTGCTTTTTCCAATGGTTCCCCTCTCCCCTTTAAAAATAGCATGGCATTAAAGAAGAGTTTGACTTTTTCACTTCATTCTTTTCGCATCTAGATAATATTTTTTAACATTGACATCAAGAAAGGGAAGTGAATGTGGAGTTCATGTGGTATAGTGGAAAGTCTAAGACTAGAATAGAACCTGGGTTCAAATCCTGCCTTTGATCCTTTCAAGCTATGTTAACTCTGGACATATAACCCAACCCCCTCAGCTCGTTTCTCATCTGCAAAATGGGGATAACAGCACCTACTTCACAGGGTTATTGAAAAAAAAAAAGAGATAATGCATATTAAAGCACTATGCAGAGCTGAAAGTGTTACATGTCTGTTATTATTCATGTTGTTTATTCAACAGAATTGCACATTAACTTGTTATTAATTCTCAAACTCGTCAATGATTTCTTTAAAGTAAAATACCAGAGTTAGTAGGCATCTGAGTTAATCTGTATTTTTAAAATTGACAAATTCTCATTACTAGGTACCATACTACAATTTAAAATGATGTATAATTATGCAGTAAATTTCAAGGGAAAACCTCACCCTGAATCTCTTCCCCAAACCCGAGACAGGTTAAACTGAATGTACAGGCATTCAGGTCACCTACTGCACAGCTTTATTCAAGAAGTGGTGAATATTTTCTGAATAAGCAGTTTTTACCTGATGGACCATTAAGGACTGAACCTGCCGTTTGAGAACCTGCATTCTGGCTGTGGTAACAACTGAACGAACGTCTGGCACCACGCTTTCACTTAATATCTCACTGATTAGACGGTGGTTTCTCTGGAAACGGGCAGTAGCTGTGTGCTTCATTGAAAAACCATCATCATAGTCTGTAATAAACAATGTGAAAATGCTGATCAAAGCCACAAATGTAACAGACAGCATTTGCAAGGTCAACAATTAATTGCCCAGCTAGCAACTGTGCTGGGCTTATCCAAGAATGTTGTGGCACAAAGCCATGCAATGGCCACTCTGATGTTAAACATAGGCTAAGACATGTGGAAATCAATTGGTCAAGGTGAGAAGTTTCCCACAAACTTTGATAGGATAGTGAATACTAGAGAAGGAGTTGGCTGACGTGCAACGGGAGACATAAGTCATATCTTTTTTGGTCTTGAGGCTCCCCAAAGCACAGACTGAATTTGTGTCTCACTCTTGGAAGTGACTTAAGTTATTTTGAGATTAACATAATGGAATCTTCCTTTATTTTTAAAGTTTTATAATATTGTACTATAAATGTCCATTTATAAAATTAATATATAATTTATTGTTTGCCTTCCAGAACTCCTGGGAAGGGCTAACTTCGAATTCTCGCCTGCACACAACGCCTTTTTCTTTTTAATTTAAGACAAGACCAATCATAGGAGAATAGAAGGTGCCTGTGCTGGGGGGTCCTCCAGTTTTGTTTGTCCTTTCCAAACGCTCAGGAAGAAAATTCTGGTCACAAATTGAGAAGTTTATCAGGTATTCTGGAGATAAAGAGTATAAAAAACTAGCAACAGTAGCTATTGTTGTTTTTTTTTTTTATTAGTACAAAAAAAGAAGTGGTAATGAAAGGCCCTGAAAGACCGTGCTTAATATTCAAGACCTCCCCTTATTTAGCTGAAAAAGCCCATCCCTTTTACCATCTGGATCCTCTGCAGGTTGGATGCTCATATAAGGTTCTCCTTTCTCCATTCGGGACTGTCTCTGCCGACTTTCCTCCTCTAATGCAGCTTCAGCTCGACTTTTTGCATTGATGTAAGCAAGGTATGCAGGTGAATTATGATAGGCCTTCATAGATTCATTATACTCTATCTGCAATTGGACAAAATTGGATTTTCACATTTGTGACTAAAATATCCAAATGGTCTATTTCTGTGTTCTTACCCTACTCCTTGACACATTACCTTTTCTGCTTCGTATTCATTCAAATATTCTTGTTTCTCTTCATCAGTAAGGTCTCGCCACATTCCACCAATAATTTTGCCAATCTCCCATAACTTTAAGTCAGGGTTGGAAGCCTTTACTTGGTCCCAAACCTTAAAAAGAAAACATCCATACTTTTAATGTTGGTCAAAAATACACGTGGGCTTTAAAACAGTCTTGGGCTAAAAAAAAAAATAGATAAGCCAACCCTTAAAATCATTATTAAGGTTTGAGATTCTATTTAAAAGAACAAAGATTCCACTTCTTGATATTTTGTACCCACCTTTCTGCTGTATCGCATATAGGGCATCAGAGGCTTATCTGGTGGCTTTGGGGGTTTGGGAATTGTAATGCCAGAGGAAGCCTGTAAAAAAAAAAAGAGAACTGGATAATCAGTTGCAAATAGTAGCATATGGCAACCTGGAAATAGACATATACAAAAAAGTATTTTTTCTACTTGTCCAATGATGCTAGATTCAATTTTCTCCACTGAAAAGACATCTTCACAAAGGCATCACCAGAAAACCAAGAAAATGTCTCTGAAGATACACTGCTTAAGACAAAGCAGCACAAAATGATCTAGACATCAGAAATATGGATACATGTCAATGACGTACAGTTGAAACACCAACTGGCATTCTATGTCCTTTAATTTACAAACATTTGGTTCCAATGACATACAGTCAACACTTGATTATCTGCACCAAACCCTGAGCCCCCTCAGCACTTACCAGATATACCTAGTCTGCTGATAATGCTGCTTTGTCATTGCTTTGTAACTATCAGCATAATACCTAGACTTAGAATTCCAAATTCAAAATCAACTCCTCCCCACCAAACACAAACAAAAAAGCCAAACCAATGACTCCAGATCAAATCAACAACCAAAATACTCAAACCTTTACTTACCAACCTTAGAAACTGGTTACCTTTCAAATCCTCAGTTTTATACTTGGGTTTTAAAAAAAAAAATCAATGGCATAAGCATAGGATGGAGGATATGTTACTACACAGTAATTCACGTGAATAAGTTCTGGGGGCTTTAAGAACATATTACTAGCTTAAAAAGAGTCAACGATGTGACATGGCAACCCCAAACCCTGGGATCTTAGGCTGCCTTAAGGCAAAGAGTGTTTGGAACAAGAGAGATCCTAATTCTATTGCTTGCACTGTTCTGAATATTTTGTTTGGTACTAGGAGACATATTTTAGGAAGGAGAGGCAGAGAAGGTCAAAGTAACCAGGAAGGGAAAATCATTTTATACAAGGCTGTGTTGAGGGAGTTGGTAAGTTTAGCCTGAACAGGAGAACATTTAAGAAGGATATGATAGCAACCTTCAAGTATCTGAAGGACTGTTAATAAGATACAGAATAAAGTTCCTCTCTTTCTCTCCTGAATAGGTAAAAAATTATAGGTAACAGGGAACTAAAAGATACAGAGTTCTAAGGTATTTGGGGAAAGCCATGTCAACTTTAAAAAGCTCCATATCACACAAAAGTGGTATTCATGTAAACTACAGAGAAGAGGAAAAGAAGAGATAGAAAAGGGATTTAGGAGGAAAAAGAAATAAAAGGAAAGGGAAGGGAGAGAAGAAAAAAAAAGCAAAAGGAAGGAGAGGATTCTTACCACATGATTAATAATTGTGTTAGATGGCTGATGACCTCAGGCCCAAGAAGCTATTTTGGGGCCCTTGTCTTTGGAGGCATCTAGGTAGCTCAGTGGATAAAGCACTGGCCCTGGAGTCAGGAAGATCTGAATTCAAACCTGACCTAAAACATTTATTAGCTTTGTGGTTCTAGGTAAGTCACTTAACTTCTGCTGGCCTCAGTGTCCTCAACTGCAAAATGAGGATAGTAATAGCACCTACTGGAGGAGGATTGTATGAGGTATTTGAAAAGCAAACAGTGAATGGCATATAGTATCTACTTAATAAATTTTTATTCCTTCCCTCCCCTTCTCTGAAAGCCTAAGGTTTTATTTCAAGACCTCCCCATAACAATGAAAAATATGGAAATGGCAGGAATGGAGGAGTGAAGTTAGGCTCTAACATACGAATATACTAAATTTTAAATTTGTAAGCTGTAAAATTCATTTTTAAGTTGAACACATTTTCTTTTAGAATCAATGTTATAAGTAAGGGACTGTATAGACTATAGGGCATAGACCCTATCTCTGGTTCTTGTTTTCAATGATTGCTTTACATCAGGCTAACTGGATTCGTTCCTACTGAATTGGAAGAAATCTCTTAGCCTACAGTTTTCCGTTGTAACATCTCTTGAACAATACATACTTCTTTTCTGATACTGGTACTGCTCTGGTGTAGGACCACATCACCTCAAGACTGGACTAGTACAATAGCCTGTTGGTTGGTCTCCCTGCCTCAAGTCTCACCCCACTCTAGCTCACCTTCTGCTCAGTCGTCAAATTAATCTTCTTAAAATGCAGATTTGAATCCCTAACCCCTGCTGTGCAATAAACTCCAGTGGTTCCCCATCACATCCAGGATCAAACATAAAACCCCACATTTGTCACTCAAAGTTCTTCACAACCTGCCCCTCAAACCCCTACCTTTTCAGTTTTATTATACTTTAACCTCCCTCCCCTCATGATACTGTGACACTGGCCTCCTTGCTGTCCCTTGAACAAGACATTCCATCTCCAGACTCTGGCCATTTCCATTGGCTACTCCCCATGTCTGGAATGCTCTCCATCTGTCTCCTGGCTTCCCTCAAGTCTAAGCTAAAACCTCATCTTCTATCTGAAACCTTTGTTCTTGACTCCCCAAAATGCTAGCCCTCTGCTGATTATCTCCAATTTATCCTATCATTATCTTGTTTTTATATAGTTATTTGCACCTTGTCTCTGCCATCAGACCGTGAACTCCTTGTGGGCAGAGACCTTGTTACTGCCTTTGTATTTCCAGGGTTTAATCAAAGTCTCTGGTACATAGTAGGTGCTTAATGTTAGTTGGCTAACTGCAGCTCTGACAGTATTTTTTGAATATAATGGGAATGAGTACAGGTAAACTGACATAACCTATATTGCACTCAAATTATGAAAATCTTACCCTAAGTTGTAAAGCAAACTGGCAACTTCTGGGCCTACCACCAGAACAGAGTATGTAAGAAGACATTTACACATTTCTAAAAACTATTACTCAAGGAAGGATATCTTTATTTAAAAAAAAATGTGGAGTTTTGCTAGTAGTTGCTTTTTTGCAATTTTATGCCATGTGATTTTCAAAATACTTTCATGGCAAAATCCTCAAGTTCCAGCAAATGCGAATGTTATTCCAAGCAGTAAAATCACTACACTCGCAGTTCTACACTGCTGGGGTTCCAGAGCAGGAAATAAAAGAGTGAGGTAGAAAGACAATCTTAACATTCCCTTATTTCTAAGTTTTTAGAAAGAAATCAGGAACACTTTTAGAGATCAAATTGTGGCAGTATTTATCCATGTACTGATCTACAGGATTTACTTTTTTTCCTTAAGGCTACATTAATGATCTTTTTTTTCTCCTAATAGATTTTTACCCATTTCCTGAGTTACATTTTCAAAACAAGAGCACAAGGAAGTTTTCCCTACTAGTAACCGGCTAATTTGCATAAAATATGGTAAAACCCCATTATTAAGAACTCCTAGGAAGAAAGCTATTCTTGATAGTCATTTTTTCGCTGGCTCAGGGTTTACCCCATTAACAGTATTTTAACCCCTCTTATACTTTCAAACCTCTTAACTATTCTGAATGAAAAGATTTAGATATACACACCTAAACAGAAGATACTTTAGATGGTATTATGTTGTGATACAATGATAGTCCCAGGGCCCTTTGTGGGAGGTAGGGCTGAGAGCTGGGCTGTAATCATTCCTCTCATCCTTTCTAATTTTCTTTCTAATCTTGGAAACCAGATAATCAACTTTAGTAGAAATACATGTAAAGTGAGACTTAAATAGATCCTGAAGCCCCATCCTGGTAGTAAAATGCCTGAGCTTTAATATGAGGACCTCGTGACATCGACTTTTCTTGCTCAGAGAGATCTTTTGGTTATCTCCTAGTTTTCAGATGTTTAGAACAGATGAGGTATTTACTAAGAACTATATTATAAGTGTGTGTATGTGTTACTGCTCTAAAGCGGATGAGATGAAATTTCTATTGAGAATTTGTATTAAAACATCTTGTTCCAAACTATGAATTATTTTGACTTAACAATTCTTTGTGAAGTGCTATCATTAGAATTAAAAAAAAAAAGTTTCACCAGTGCCTATAGAAATGTAGTTTTTGTCTATGGGTTGAGAAGGAAGGGAAACAAGGTCACGAGGTTTTAACACAGACTGAGGGGAGCTCATAGACGAGGTGGAACAAATGATCTTGCCCAACTATACCTTTTGTTTTATCGAGGAAGAACTAAGGTCCATAGAGGTAACTTGCCCAAAGACACAGAGCTACTTAGGAATAGAATAAAGGCTGAAGCCCGTATTTCCTGATTCTGAGCTTAACCTTAGGGCTCTTTGCACTGCACTGTACCATTTCTTAGGGATCCCTTGAATCGACTGGTATCCTCAAATCTTAAATGGATTTTTCACACTAAAATATGAAAACATAGTTTTGAACATATAGACAAATTTTTTTTTTCTAGTTTGTTTCTGGTTCTGACATACAGCAGGCACTTAAAACATGCTGGTTGACTTAAAAATGAATGGAAATTCAGGAAAAGATTCTCAAGTAAATGTAGCTGGGTAATCAAAATGGTGGTTTTAAAATTCCTGAGAAGTATCAGAAATGAGTTAACTAAAAGAATACTGAGTTAAAGTGTCAGAAAACCTGGATTAAAATCCCATTTCTGTCTTTTACTTGGTATAACACCCTGAGCAGGTCTGTTAACTTTTTCAGCCCTCGGTTTCCTTACTTTGACAATGGAAGTAAATAAAAATATAAGTGGAAGCCTATGTCAAAGACTCTATATGTTCTTGGAGGGAGGTTTACAAATACAAGCAGAAGTAATTTCATGCTTCAAGCCTCCCCTTCCGCCACCAATTATACGACCTATTTGTATCAAGCCCTATCTACATCTTTAAAGTGGGTTTCTCTATTTTTATGGGGTCCTTTGAGAAGAACTGTGTTTTCTTTTGGCTTGTAGCATTGTAGAAAAAGTACTGGTTTTAGAGTTGGGAGACCTAGGTTTTAAATCCGGCTTTGTTACTAACTAGCCTGTGTTTGTGGGCAAGTTAATTAATTTGTTTGGGCCTCAGTTCTCATTTTACCTTCTATTATTCTAATACAGTTTGACAAATACTAACAACATAGACTGCAAGGGTGAACATATTCATGCTGCTTCAGGACCTTTCCAGTGTCACTTTTTTCCTTTTGGTCTAAGGGCTCTCACCTTTAACAACTGTGCCTTTATGGTTCCTGTAGCACCCAGAAGATGTACCCATAATTATGAAAAAGTACTCAAGCATGATGATCATAATAAAAGTACTCAAGATGATCATAATGGGTGAAAATTTTTCTATGAAAAAATCTCTTAGCTAGATTCCAGTGAGGGTAAAAAACAAAGAAATATAAAATCTAAACAGGATTGAAAATATTAAGAGTGCAGAGATAACAGCAGAGTATTAAATATCTGTATTTAGATCAACAATTTTAAAGAGTTAGGAGCTAAGAGCCAAGAAAACAGATGCCCCAGAGGTCATGTCCATAATGTTTGAAGCTGCTGAACAGATATTAACAGCTTCAAATTAAAAAGCCTCTCAGTGCAAGGCCCTATTAAAGAGTCACTAATAATACCTATATCTCTCATTCACAGGGGAAAATATAAAGAAAGCAACTGAAAAAGAACCCAAAGTACCACAAATTCCTAAACTCAACCATTTACATACCAGCCCACCCTGGAGTCAGCATTCACTCCAAATGCTCTGTCCTAAGACATCAATCACCAGGATGGAGTAGGGGAGAAGGGACTAGAGTTAGGACAAGCAGCTTTCCAGCTCTTCCTGATGCGATCTTCAGAGTGTTCCCTCATTACTTGGTGGACAATGAATTCACATGTCAGACACACTTGCTTTTAAAAGTACAAAATGCATTTCAAAGTAAAAAGAAATTATTTTAAGATTACACCATTATTTCTATTCCATCAGTACTGATAATCAAGAGCTGACTGTAGAACACGGTATCAAATTGATTATTCCATTGAATTTGCTGCCTGCATAACTTTCTGCCAGTATTTTGAATTAACTAATACAGATTATTTTTTCCTTTAATTAAATACATATTATTAATCTTTCATAATCTTTCCATTTCAAAGTTATGCACCCAGGCTTAGGAAAACAAAAATGTACATAAAAGTTGTATGCATCAAGGAATGCATACACACATGCACACACTTAGGATTCTCTTCTAAAATACCATGAAATAGGCATGGCACATAAAACTTGATATGCTTGTGAAGTACAAATCATGTAGAAACAATGAAAAATCTAAGACAAGAGGAATCTATCAAGCCAAGTAATGGACTTAGCAAGATAGACCCAAATTTTGATAATAACAAGCTTCCACTCACAGTTTACTACAGGGTGAGAGGGTTTCTTTTATGGCTACCATAATCCATTATACTACCTATAGCTAGAAAATAATTCGACTGTTAACAGCCATTCAATGAGTAAGTTTTAATTAACATTATACTTAGGTATTTGGAAAAAATTTGGCTTTTTGATCTCTTCCTAAATAATTCATACATTTTAAGGTACGGCACTTTTGCTTCTTTAGTACCTAAATTTACTTGTATGGGACCGGCCTCATATTGAATTTAATGCCATCAAATCCTGTTAGAGTGAGATCATAACATATTAAAAGCTGCTCATTTAAAATAAACAGCACAAGAAGTTTTGGAAAATCTGTTTCTTACATTCTTTTTTCTCCTCACCCTGGAAATGAGTTCATCAGATTTTGACCTGAAAGATTTACTTCCTTTTATATAGCAAAGGCAGCATCAAAAGCCTTATCTTTTCAAATGAAGAGAAGTAGGTTTGCTTTCTTTGGTGACTGCTTGGGGATCTGTTATTAAACCCAAACAAATGAGCTGCCAGTATAGTAAGGTGGGAACTGAAATCTCAAGTTTCTGGTACGGCAAGACAATGCTTGCTATCCCTTACCTAGCCTACTCAATGGGTTTCATTCTTAATTAGAAAACTAGCTCTTTAATCCCTAAAACATCAGATGAAATGGATATACCTCTCTATCTTAAAAGGAGACATTTGATCTACAAAAATTTATGACTTTTCTTCTACTTTCAGTAAGTGAGTTCAGTATTTAGGCTTCCTCCTACTGATCAAGTAGAACAAATTATTCTTTTGCTCCAGGTCCTTTTTCCCCCACAACTCCATTTTGGGGGAATGTAAAATATTACAATGGAAGTGCACAAAGTATTGGAAAAAGCAAAGTTAATTTTTGCAGTCAAATTATTTTTAAAAATGGCTGTATCCATGATTTGGAAGGATCTAACTGAAGCCATTTCTGCTCAATTCCAGGTGTCTGCTGGATGCTGTAATAGTTGATTCTCCTACCGTGACCCGGCTGTTGGTGCCCGGGTTCCCTCCCAGCCTGTAGTTGTTGTAGGCCAGATGACTGTATGGATTGTATCCCACAAACCCTGGTGTGCTGGGCATTTGCTGATGGAAACAAATGAGACAAAAACACGAATGAGAAATGAGCTCAAACGAGGAAAACACAGAAATGAAAAATGATCTGCATATGGCATGCAAAAGCAACCTGAACTTAAACAAGCAAATGATGGGTTGTAGTTTGGGTTGGCTTTTTCAATACAGAAACAACTCCAGTAGAAACCTGTTTGCAGGTTTTTGTTTTGGTAGATAAAGCATTTAGATTTTACTACAGATTCAAAATTACTTTATAATCAACTAAAATGGGCATGGGTCTAAAAGTGACAAAGACATACATTCTAATTTAAGCTATTAAATGACAGAACTCAGGGATATATGGTATTTTGAGACAAGAGGCCTGGAAACATGATACACCAAAGGTCCAGGAACATTGTACATACAAGACAGCACACTGTTAAGCATTATGTGGACACCACCAATGATGTCATCTACCAAACACACAAATAAAAACAAGCAATGGATCTGCTTTCAAGATATATATATACATATATATATATAAAAATATAATTGCATGTAAATATGAGAAATGACAAGTACCTGCTTAACTAAGACTGGGGGTTCCCAAATACAGGGGAACATACCTTGTAGAATTCAATGGATGTCAAACATGATTTCAAAACAAAGACTTGTAAGAAATGCATGGATTTAGCTTAAACTTTCTTTCTGGGCTACATTTTATTCTTAAAAAAAAAAAGTCATCAGTTTTATAAACTCCTTTTTCTTCTTCCACTTCCTCGTCAATTCATCTTCTAGAGCTCAATCTCGAACACTTCCTGAATTTTGTCTCAAAGTGTACTACTCCTTTAGTCAAATCTTTAGTTTTTCTTTTCCTACTTAGTTCTTTGGTAGCACTAGACATTTTAAGAATGCAGTTCCTTAATTTGCAGCAGAAACATTGTGTTTTGTCAGTACAGTGAAATGGGATCTTAAATGGCCCTAAGTTCATCACACACAGGAGCCTCATATGATTGCTATCAGTTAATATAAACATGTCCAATGTTCATGAGAATCACAACAAAGATGCATAAGGAAAATGCAACAGGGAGACTAAAAGTAGTGAATTCTTATCTTATCAAACTCAAAACCAAAACAAGCGACAACAACCATTTCATCTGAACATTTGATTCACAACTTTAAGCCCTGTATAATGTAGACACCCAATTCATAAACTCACCCTGATTCAACTGTTAATAGTGCAAAATAAAAACAAGTTTCAAAATATGCTGTTGTGACCCATCCTTCATGTCTAAATATAGTGTACAAAGAAATATAGAATTGAAATATTAGGAGAAGTAGCAATTGACCAACTCCTAGTCTTTCCTATTATGGAAGACGCAAAAAACAACTTAAGGAGTCAAAGCACAGAAGAAATGAGGTGCATTTATTCTGAGTAGTACATTTTGGTGGAAGAACAGAAGACAGTGAGGGAAAAGAGCCATTAAATTGACATAAGTCTGTTAAGTTATCAGAATTCTTACCAATGAGTACCTAAAGCAACATGATACAACAATGTAAAACTATTTCTCAAGACAAGTAGAAATACATTTTTGTATTTTAGTAATAGAAAAAATGTGATTTCTCAGTTGCTCTATTTTAAAATGAAACACTCTGAACTAGACATAAGAAAATTTGAATTTGTACCTAAACACTGTGCTAAAAGGGACTATTTCCAATAGTACCTCCAATAGGTTAGAAAAATAGTGGGAATTATTACAAGAAAATAATGAAAGAAAAAACAAAATCGAAGGAACTATAATAAGAAGCTGAAATGTACTGGACTACATCAATTTCAAAACTAAAGTATACTTAGATTATAAACATTTGTTCAATTTCATCTGTATTGTTCCTAATACAATGCCACAGAGATAGGTTGTTAATAAATGTTTTTTTATTTAAGAGGAGTGAAATACTCCACAGACCCCTCAGAGCCATTTGTAAGACACAGAAATGTACACATTTGTGACTGCTTAAGACTTGTGTAGGTTGTCCCATTTGAAAGCATGCAATATGATTTCAAGATTATTTTTAAAGCATCTCATTACACAGAGGACAAAAAAATTGCTAATAAATGTAAATAAAAAATAACTAAGCTGAAATAATTACCATAGTGATTGTCTGATGGGGGAAGACACATTCATAGTAACACAAAGAATCTAGTATTAGTACGATACAAAAACTCAAAATAATCTGATATGTGGGCATAGAGAAGTTTTATATACATGGGTTTGTGATATAGTGAACTACCTCAATTTTTCTTAAATTCCAGAGAATCAGGTCTATTGAGATACAAAGAGCTAACTGTTCAAAATCATATTTGCAGACTGGGCAATTATTTTCATGCTGACTGGAAGAGTCTCGTATGCACTGGCCCAGATCTTGCTGAGTTACAAAACTACTCCATTGTAACTATGACTATCTTTCAGATCAGGAAGGTGTTAAAGAAGTAATGATGCTATTAATCTAGTATAATATAGCCCATCTGTAACACAGTCCTTCCCTAAACAGCATGAAAATGAAAAGATTTTTAAAAGTGCTTGAGGGTTGTTATAAAACTAGGGATTTCACTATTCTAAAAAAAAGACTACGTAACTTTTTTTTAAAAAAAGAAATATGGACAGAAGGGAATAAGCAACAACCAGCTGAAGGCAAAATTTTTTTAGTGAAGAAAATGGAATCTTCTGAAGGGTAAAACTCAATAGTTTTTTCATTAAATAAGATGATGGGATCAGCCTAGATGACCTCCAAGGTCCCTCTGAGTTTGAAATTCTGTGATTTCTTTTTAAATGATGACTAGCCAAGATAAAAGAGGTGAAGTTAGAGCTATGATTATCATAGGGTCCTTACTTTTTCCCAGTACAAGAAAAACTCACCATCAGGAACTTATTTTGCAATTGAGAGATCACTGTATCTTGGCAGTTTATTCTTTTAAAATTTAAGGGTTAGTTCAAGGCAAGTGTGAAGAGATTTTAAATATTTAGTAGGAAGTATTATTTTTACATGAAATGTTTTCATTCTGGTTGCTGTATTACTGAGTGATTGCTACTGGAAGACATCTGGGTTTTTGTAGCAAGGCCAGACTTGGCTATTACATTAACAAGAAAATTAAAACTTACTGTTGCAGGAGCTGGGGTGGGAGGTGGGGCATAAGATGGTCTTTCTGTTTGAAAGAAAATAAATAACTTCTTGTAAACAACGGAGATATAACACTAAGCAACAAAACTACCAATGGCCCTGTTTTGAAGAAAAATTTGAGAAAGAATATTTTGGAATTCCCATTTGCTAGGGCATTTAGTCCCTTATTCACATAGTTTGATAAATATAAAAAATGAAACTTACTTGACATTTTGGAAGATTAAGCTCTCAGTCCCTTAACAATGAACTTGGGACACTAAAAAAAAAAAAAACAAAACAACAAAGAAAATCAAAAGTATGCATGAGAAAATGTTTTCCTAAGCAGTCAAAGAATATGATAAATAAAATAGTGTTTCTGGGTAAAACAACTCCAAATTTTGCCTTTTCTCCTTTAAAAAAAATCCTCTAAGAATGTAGCTAGGAAGCTTATTTTCTAGAATTAAAATGACTATTACATATTATTGGGGGAAAATACCAGTGATTGGACTAGTGCAATAGTTTTTAAAAGTTTACCCTGAAATTCTATGGGATTACTGAGCTATTCTCATTTTACAAAATACCTGCTAATAACCTAAGCAAATTTAAAGATGTTCCTTTTAAAAATGATTAATAGAAAGAATACAGCTAATCAGCAGTTGCTTTACATTTAGTGTCTTGGAAACTGCTCTTTATTACTATTTTGAAGCTGGGCAAAGAGTAGGAATTTTTACTTCTTTTATTTTTTTATTTTTATTATTGGAATTTCCACTTCTTAAGGGAAACTACAACTATTCAAATAGAGAAGCAGATATGCTATATGAGCAAGAGCACTGATCTGAAATCAAAGCTCTTAGGTTTTAAATCACAAATGTGTCCTGTGACTTTAGGAAAGTCACTTAATCCTCTGTGGGCCTCAATTTCTCATCTGCAAAAGGAGGTGATTATACTTGATCAGGAGTTCTCAACCTGGGGTCCATAAAACTGTTCTTAAAAAACACATGTATTTTAATGGAATTGGTTTCCTCTCGCTTCCTTGTAATCCTATGCATTTTATTTATTTAAAAAAAATATTCTGAGAAAGCTTTACCCTATTGCCAAATGGTGATGACAGACAAAAAAGTTTAAGAATCCTTGGACAAGATGATCTCTAAAGTTCCTTGCAAGACTTAATCCTGTGATCCTATATTTGTTTTAATTAACTATAAGTTTTACAGAAATAGTAGTGTTTCACTTTATATATTCCTGAGACTGGACAAAGGATGAGCATAAAATAACTGAACATTTTATGAGCATAAAGTAACTAAACACTAAACAGCCAAGTACAGTGGAAAGAACACTGTCTCTAGAGTCAGAGGACCATCATTTTAATTCCACATCTGACTATTTATTTACCTGTGTAACCTTGGGCAAATCACTTAATTTCCCTGGGCCTCATTTTTTCATCTGAAAAATTATGGGATGGGGGGGAGGGGAAGGAGATTGGATTAGATGGTCTCTAGGGTCCTTTCTAGCTCTGGATTTATTAAGTTATGATTGTGCTTCTCTTAAAAAGGAAATATCTCATTTTTAGTACATATAAGTGGGAAAGCTAAAAAAAAAATCAGAAAAATGAGAAAGTTAAGGATCCCTTTAGTAAAAGTCCAAACCATTACAAGATAACTTTCACCCAGCATCACACCCAGTGACTGCAATGTGGAATGAATGCATCAGACAAAAATGATTTTAGGGGGCATGTATCACCTCAACAAGGTTCTTTAGAACAGGGTGGGGGGGGAGAGGAACCATGTCTGCAACGGGATGAGAATTCCTGGTGGATCTAGACTGTTACTCTAGGGGAATTTCCCTATTTTAAAGGAAGAGGAGCATGCAGATGTTATGGAGCTCTGACTATGGAGTCCTCACTTACTTAACCCCCTCAGTCAAGCTGTCACTTTTGAGCCTGCTCGGCCGCACTGCGGCCGCACTTCTGGGGCGAGGGGTGGAAGAACCAGGTTGCTCCCGGGAGATGGAGGTCGGACTGCATCCCCCCCACATTGAAATTCTCTCAGGAGCCCGACACGGATAGAGTGGCTGCTCAGGGACCACGGCCTAGACAAAGAGCTCCGGTTTCCCCGTCCCCGGTCGGCGGGCTGTCGGGACCTCAGTGGGCTCCAGAGGCCACTTCAGCTGGGGCCGCCCTAGGCCTCACTCCCTCCCAGCTGGGCTCACAGCCACCCTCGCCGCCCAGCTTGGTCCCAGATTCGGGGTAGAGGTAGGGGCGCCGCGGGGCTCTCACCCCCGGCTCAGTGGCCCCGTCTTCCCCTTCTTGCTTCACTTACCCGGGCTCTGGAGGGAGGCCGCCGCTCCGGCTCCTCTTCCTTTGTCCCGCGTAGGCCCCGCCCCCTCGCGCCACGCCGCCGCTTTCGCGGTCGCACTTTCGACGCACTGTCGGACTCAGCGCCAGAGCCAGAGGGGGCTCCTGGGAGAAAGGAAGGGCGCGAGGCCGCGGCATTGCCGGGCGAGGAAGTATCTGGCACCGAGTTCGTCTCTCTTTTCTCTCAAAGTTACTCGAATTCCGGAGTTTTTCTAGCGGGGCGCAGATTCGCCACAGAAGCGGGAGTGGGAGGGGCGGGGAGGAAGACGACCGCTCATACACAGGAAGAGGACCGTTTGGGAGCGTAAACGCAGCCTCTCCTGGAGGCGTGGCCAGAGCGACTTGGCGCTGGCTGCGTGGTGAATGCAATACCTCGTGGCCCCGAGCGCGCGCTCGCACAGCCTTTCAGACTCGAGCTTGGGGAAGAGAGCGAGACGCATCGTGGCGTAAGAATGTAGGCGTACGCGTGCGCGTGCGCGTATGCATGCGTGCGCACTACCCCAGCTCTGAGCGTGCTCCCGCAGGAGCAGGACCGTAGGACGAGGACTACTCGCTATTGTGCTAAGCTGAACCGCGTGTTACCCAAGTTTTGTCTCCGTGTGCTGACCGAAATGTACGCCAACAGCAAATAAACTAGAGAACCTAGCGGGAAAGGAGAGAGTGGGGTTAAGAGTTTTAGGATTCAGAGCGGAGTGGATTTGAGAGATGGCATCATCCGTTTGTTTTTACAGAGGGGGGAAACAGGTCTAGAGAAGTTAGTTGACTAGCCCAAGGTCGTACAGGTGGTAAATAGCAAAAACTAGAGGCATCTCCACGTCCACGGTCCTTTTAACAACACCAGATTAGGGGACCCGCCCGCCGTCCCCACCCAGCATTTCTGTATACAATGACAGCAGAGCTGCAGAATTCTGCTCCCAAATCTAGAGCTTTTACCCCTACGATGGGCTTTAGGGCAATCTTTCCGGGAAGAAAAAGGGGAGGAAATTGTGTCAAGGAGGACAGCTAGCATCCTGGGGATGAGGTTGCCAGGCAACCAGTCTGTCTTGTTTCCATAGTAACCTGCTGATTGCCTGTGAGCAACACAGATGATAGACTCGGGAAGTTAGAATTGGAAAAAAATCTTACAGAACCGCAGTCCAAGACCTTAACATGGTAGAAAGATGGGGGTGGGGAGGGGGCAAAGGGTAGAGAAGGTCATGAATTTGGATGTGAAAAAAAATACATCTTTATTTTAACTAATCTCTCCCTGAAATTTAGCACTTCCTTCAATTACAAATTCAAAAAACCATACACATTATCCTGAGAGGAGGTCAGTAGATTTCACCAGGCGGCCAAAATTGTCCAGGACACCAAAAAAAGTTGAGAAGTCCTGCTCTAGTCCGGTACTCATTTTCAACAGCTGAGAAAACAGGCCCTGAGAGATGAGTTATTTGGCATAGATCAGTATATTAAATCAGGTCAAGACTGGAACTTAAGTTTATTGATTACCAATCTAAGTGCCGTTCTCATCCCTTTTTCTGCCTTAAAAAACGTGTGTTTTTACACACACACACACACATATACACAGACACATAAACACATATCATTGCCACTTTAAACTTCCCTTTCTCCTTGTTCTACAGCTTTATCATGATCCTTTAAAGCACTCTCTTTCCTTTCTACCGTGCTTTTCTTGGCTTCCTCAGTGGGGAGCCAGGGCATAAGATGTAATTGTCGGTACTAAAGGTCAAGGTCTGAGTAGAAGTCCACATATTCCTTTTGATTTGAATATATAGCACAGCCCCAGTATCTTCACTATTTGCCTACTATGGGGCAATCGCTTCCTCTACCCTGCTTTCCTATTAAAGACATTAAATTGGCAGAGGTATTGTTCTTGTGCCTCCCTCTACCCCACTCCCAATCTTTACTTTCATCAAGAACTACCTTGTTTCCCTTGGAAACTTGTAAAATAAAGAGGACCTACAAGCAATTTGAAAAGATTTATGTAAATGCCCCTCCCCCCCAATTTAGAGGGAAAATAGCTATAAACTGGAATATTTACTCATTCTCAATGTTCCTTTAAAAACCACAGCTTTTAAAACCAAAGAATTAAACATGTATTGAGATCAACACTATAATAAGCACAGATACCATGGCTACAGGCACTTAGCCCTGTAAAACAGACAAGTAAAACAAATATAGAGACAAATACACCAAAACATGCTTGATCAGACAATATGGCATTCAACATTTGCTATTTCTCTCCCACATCTTCCTTTATTGCAGCTGAGTGGAGGTGCAAGGGGTGGGAGGTTGGGAATGGATTGCCTCTGGTTCTTTCTCTCTATTCATACAACTGGCATCCTAGTTTAGTACCTCATCTCCATGGATATTTTTCCTTCTTATTTGGACTACTGAAATGACTTCCTGCTTTGTCTCTTTG
This sequence comes from Phalanger gymnotis, assembly GCA_028646595.1. Taxonomy (NCBI): domain Eukaryota; kingdom Metazoa; phylum Chordata; class Mammalia; order Diprotodontia; family Phalangeridae; genus Phalanger; species Phalanger gymnotis. Next base: position 191,369,080 of record CM053626.1, read on the forward strand.
AATTCAGTCTTCTCCTCTTACCTTTCAAATCCATCCTCAATCCATGTGCTAAATTGGTATTTCTAAAGAATAAAGATGAGCAGGCCCTACTTCAATAGCTTCTTCTTGGCTCCAGATAAAATATGCATTCCTTGTTTACTATTTAAAGTCCTTCACAATTTTGGCTCTGGCTTATCTTTGCAGACTGATTTCACATAATTCCCTCATGCACTTTACAGTCCAGACAAACTGATTTCCTTCATATTCTCTAGATGTGATCATCCATCTCCAGTCTCCATGCTTTTGCCTAGGCTGTTCCCCATACCTGGAATGCTCTCCCTTCTCCCCTTTGCTTCGTGGAATCCCTACATCTCTTCAACGCCGAGCTCAAGTGCTATTTCCTTAATGAAACCTTTCTGGTTCCCTCCAATTCTTAGTGTCCTCTTCCTAAACTGCTTCGTGTAAAGGTGAGGCCAAAGCATTTTTTCAGCTTTGCTTGGCCCTGTGAAAGGCTGTGAATGTGGTTGGGCAGGTGGAACAGACAACAGCCTTGCCCTTTGGGCTTAGCTTATGGCTCTGTAAGATTTCCCCTTAGTTCATCTACTTGAGAGAAAGATTTGGCTTAGAAAGCTGGATAATGTGGAATGTTAGAGCTGTTGGTAATTATTGGATGAATAGCCCATGTAAGGCTAGTCTTCAGAGATTAAAATGAGGAGGTAGAGGCAATGTTCAGCATAAACCGGGATGAGGTTTTTGACAGAGAGACCAAAGGCCCTGGGCAAGGAAGTATATAGTCCAAATTAAAACTTAAGACTGAAGACTTTAGAAGAACTAGGATCTTGGGGCTGAGGATTTCCTGTTGAGGATGAGATGCCTAGGCTAAGTCTCTGAGGGTAACTGCCCAAGTCAAAAAGGAGGAAAAAAATTTAAAAATAGACCAAAACAGCAGTTTATTTTTCCTAAAGAAGGTGATTTTTTGTTTTTTTTTTGCTGGCCCAAGTCAAGGGTGGCTGCTTATCTAAAAGAAATATAAAGAAGCCTCTGCTTTAACTAAATGAGCATGGCAAAGCCTACTCTACTCCTAAGGAAGACCTAGACAAGGATTGCAGCTGAGCAAGAAGCTGAGTAGAGAGAAGCAACAAAGTCATTAATCAGTGAGGTCTGGCCTAGCCACATCTGGTGGAGACTATATGAGCCTTGCCCAGCATGGCAGTGCCCTCTGGGGCTGTATACAATAGAGTAGCATCTGATGGAGACTACATGTCCAGTGGAGACCAGCAGGGAGCCTGCTAGATATATTAAAGGGATGAAATACCTTTCATGATACTGTATAAACCCTTTCTATGCTAGCTGTTCATATTGGATAAAAAACAAAACAAACACTCTTCCCCCCCCCCCCCCCCCCCCCCCCCCCGCCCCCTTAGGTTTTAATGGCTTAGCTTTTCTCTTTCCAGCAGACTGTCTATTTCCTATCCAGGCCCCACCACTCCAACATGGCACCTCTTCTTTTCAGCCCTGCTTCTCTAGGCCCAACCTCTCTCCCCCAACATCTGAAATCTTCTATCTATGCTAGAAACTTTTGGTTTCCTAGCTCATCTGCCTGTGTGTAACTTAAAGGTGAGATCCTTCCTCACATGGGAGGCCTCCCTTTCCCAACTGAACGATCTTCCTTCACTCAACTGTCTTCCCTAGCTGAAACTTCTTGCTAGACCATCTAGACCTGCTTCCTCTCCATGCCTGAGGACTATGGTGCCTGAGATTCCCTGGGGAGAGCCCTGTGTGTGTCTCTTTCTTGCTTCTTCCCAGCCCAGTTTTGGAGGAGCATGCAGGGCTTCCCTAGTTCAGAAATGCCGGTACTGAACCCACTATAAAAGAGGAAAGAGTACTACTCCAGCATTCTTCCCTTGTCCCTGCCTCCTGATTGCTTGTTAAGGCACCTGGACTCCTCTTAAGGGCTTTCTCTTAAACATTCCAAATAAAAGGGCATGTTGTTCCAGTATTGCCTGGATGGTTTAATGTTTTTTTTTTT
>CM053626.1:191371587-191390260 GCA_028646595.1 Phalanger gymnotis
TATAGGTTTTTGGAGGGACTTGGCAGGGAGCTCACGCTAGTCCCTGCTTTCCAGCTGCCATCTTGGCTCCCCCCCCCCCCAGTCTAACTTTATAGAACAAATCCTTTTATTAAGAGGTTTTGTTCTGTGAAGTTTGGATTCAGTCAAAGGGCTGCACTTGAGGACCTAGAGGGCCACATATGGCCTTGAGGCCAAAGGTTCCCCACCCCTGGCAGAACAACCTGCATAAATTACTGGGAAATAAAGTTACAAATCAAGTTGTTCTTGCCTCATTAATTAGCAGAAAGTTATTTCTTAAATGTGTGACCCTTTGGCATCTTCACTGTGACTGATGGCCATAGAGTAAGTAAGGGCTGTTTATCATTGGAGTGTTTTGAGCAATGTAGAAAAGCAAAATCAGAATTTGTGAGAGAGGTGATAGAATGTACTTAGAAGAGAATCTTGGCATGCAAAAGAAGCATATGTTACTCAGACTTAGTTAAGCTAAATTGGGGATACTCATCTTTCCTACTTCTTAAGCTGTAATTAAAATAATTAACATGAGGGATTTAATGTAAACTCCGAATATTATGAAAGAATAGGAAGATCTAAGATGATTGCAAAAAATATATTTTATTGGAAAAATAATAATTATTATTGCAAAACATATTATTTGCTCTTATTGCAAAATTAAAAAAAATTGATATTGACTTTGAGAAGTAGTATGGCATAGTGTATAGGGAGTTGGCCTTGGGGCCAGGAAGATTGGGAGTCAAGTTCCTGCCTTTGACTTATACTGACTTGGTGACCCTGGTTAAATCACTTAACTTGTCACTGCTCTAGGAACCTCTCTAAGACTATATCTTGCGGAGAAAGTGCCAATAACTTGCTTTGGTAGAGGGCGTTTCCTTATCAAAGGGTTCCCTAATAGCAAAATCATAGATCTAGCCCCTATCCTTATCTGCTTAATTTTAAAAATAAATTTATTGCTATATTTTGTTTTTAGAACAGATACTTCCCAACAAACACTGAAACAAACCCTTTTATAAAGTCCATTTTCACTAGCTGTTGGATATACAGGAGGCCCAGGATGAGTCAGTGCTGAAGCCCCCCTGAACTGACATAACGGTGATCTTTTGCAATTTGCAACTCTCAACATTAAGTGAACTCTCAGCGTCCTTAAAGCCAAGTTAGCTACAAAACAGGCTTCAGCCAGTCTGCATCAGATTGCTAAATTGTGTAGATTGTTCAGATAAGCAAGGACATCCTGCCTCCATGGTCTAGCAGTTCCCAGAGGGGCCTCCTCATCCTCCTCTTTCTGTTCCTTCACTTCCCCTGTAACCTCTCATTTGGTAGGAGACTGCTCCTTTCTTCTCCCATGTTACCACTCATTTTTGCTGTAACACATAAATACCCAAGGCTTTGCCAGCATTGTTGTGCTCTTTTGTACTTGGTATAGAGCAGGGTTTCTTAAACTTTCGCGTTTCATCAGTATTTATTGGTGCTGCATGGTCTGAGGGCATGCACAGTACAAAGTGTGCATCATTTGTGTTCAGAACCAAGGCTGCAACGAAACTGCCTGATGCAACATGGGCAAGCACTGTCAGAAACACCTTGGATTCGTTATGCATTTGATTTTGAATTAATTTTTTTGGTCCTTGTGTGTTCAGAAACTTTTACTGTTGCCAAATTTTTCACGACCCCATACGAGGTCACGACCCACAGTTTAAGAAGCACTGGAGAGGATACTTGACATGCAGATCTTCTGTTCTCTCTTGTAATAAAATAAGTTACTACACATGCCTTCTGGAGTTGTGACTATTGGTTGACAATACAAACTCTGATGGGTCAATATATGTAGTAAAATTGGCAACTCTGTGTGCATAGATGTTATCTGTCATTGAAATTGGGTTCATGTACTGTAATATTCCAACCTGAAAGATTCAAATTTATTTAAAAATTTTGTGCATTATGGTGAGTTTCTGTATTTACAAGATTTATCCTGTAAATCTAGATTTGTTTTTAGTATTTGGAGCACAGATCAAATTGGGCAATTGCTTTTTGTCTAGAAAATGCTGCCTTTTTCTGTTAGCATTTGAAATCTGATATGAACTTAGTAGACATCCAATTGTCAGTAACAACCAAATTCCTTCCCTCTTGGTACAGTTTTGCACCTCCCCCGCCAAATTCTACCCAGTCCAAAGCTAGTGCTTTTGAAAGGAAGATAATCTAATGTTCTGGGAGGTTTGAAACATTTTAGAAGAATATTGATATATACTAATTTCCATTGCCATAGAATATGAGCTCCTTGAGAGCAGGGGCTGTTTTTATTTTTGTCTACATGTCCCCAGCACATAGTACAGGGCCTGGCACATAATAGGTACAGCAAACGATCAAGTGTTTATTAAACATCTATCATGTACCATGTAATGATTACTGAATTGAATTGGATCCCATATACATTCCTTCTACTTTCCTTTAGGAATATCTGGTGGGATGTGTTACCAATAAAGTGTAGAAGATAAACACGGACAAAAGCCAAACCTACTGAGGACTGTTATGTCTTTTTCTGTTGTTATAGTTATTTCCCAACTATAATCTGAATGAATTTTGTTAACATTGCTTTTAGAGATGTAGAGAGGAAAAGAGTAGCTGGCAAATAGGAGAGTGAACAAAGACTTTGTAATTAAAGAACTTGGGTTCAAATGCTGCCTTTGATGTTTACTTCTTATGTCATCCTGGGCAATCAATCAAACTATAAACATTTATTCATTGCCTCCCATGGGCCAGGCAGTATGCTAGGCATTCACTTTACCTTCCTAGATATTGGTTTCCTTGCCTATAAAGTGAAAGGGATGAACTAGATCTTGGAGGTCCTTTCTCTTGCTCTATGGTCCTATGTTCTTTCTGGGAGGGATTCTCAGAGGCATCATGATATAGTGCAGAGAACATTGAATTTAGAATCAGAGAACCTGGATTCAGATTTTGACTCTGCTCTTACTCCTTGTGTGATCTTCCTACCTGTGTGATCATGGACAAGTCACAACTTCCCTGGACCCAGAGGTGTGCATTTACTTAGGCCTATGCGTTTCAGCATGAGTATTTACACCTCAGAAATTGGAGATACAAATCAGGACTTGCGTTGTCCAGACTTAAGAAAGCGTTGGAGGGGGCAGCTAGGTGGTGCAGTGAGTAGAGCACTGGCCCTGGAGTCAGGAGGACCTGAGTTCAAATCTGGCCTCAGACACTCGACATGCTTACTAGCAGTGTGACCTTGGGCGAGTCGCTTAACCCCAATTGCTCTGCCTTCCCCCCTCCAAAAAAAAATGATGGAGAAAATGTCAATAATGCTGACTAAACTTCAAGGTGTGTGTTGTGCATACTTTTTTTTTTGAGAGCTAATTATTAAGCATTCACCAATAGACCACTGCCTGAACCTCAATTTTTTCAGCTACAAAATGAGGGGATTAGATTAGATAACATCTAGGATCTCTTCCAGCTCTGAATCTATGATTCACAGGAATTCATGATCTTGAAACTTAAATCTACGATCTTTGATATGAAGGAAACATGTAGCAAACTAAAACAATGCATGATTGTGTTCCATGTTTCACCATCTTTATTGCAGTGATATCATTTACTTTGGTAAATTCACATTCCAGTTTAAAAGGCCTCCAAGCAAGTCAAACTTTGTTACAAATTCAAGTATTTTAAAACATACATGTTATAAGCACAGAGAGCTGCATAGTAGAGTTACTAAGGACATTCACGATGCCATGGGCACTGAACAGAAATTTCACTAGATACATAGCTTATCATGATTTTCTGTTGCCTAGCAATACAGTAGCTATAGAACAGAGACCTGAATAGTTGCATTTAAAATAAAAAAAAATAAAATAAAACCAGAAGGAGGACATCAGCATGTATAACAGCAAGTTTAGGTCAATTGCTGATACACTGGTAAACATTTAACTGGCTGCTGTGTTCTCAATGAAATGAAACATTTCTTTTCACCAAATGGAAGAAGCTAAACTTGCAAAAATTTAAATTGATTGAAAGAAAAAAATTAAAATTTCTAGTATCCCTGTATTATCATGTGAAAGATATGTTTTTTCCTTAGCTAAAATGTGCGTTTTCGAGTTTGAATTAGAAATGGGAAATACTATAAAGGCTTTACTAAAATGCTGACAAATCTGTAGCCCTTAAATGGTGATCCATTAACTGGAGAAGTATGGTCAGTTGAATTCAACCATGATTCTTGACTAAAAACAAGTGAGTAGAACATTAGTGTAAATGGATTTTCAATATTTAAAGCCCTAAAATAAACTCTATTAAGCAAGTTTTGTTATTTTTTGAAGGGTTATTCCTCACGGGTATGTTTTCTTACTTGTATTTTTACAGTTTAAACAATCTCTGTATTTAAACATCTTGCAAAGAGCTCCTAGTTTGACTTATTGAACAATAAGATAAATCTTGATATCTACAGATGACAAAGACAGGTTGTGAGAATATTTTACCCTGTTGGGCACCCAACCTGAGGTGCTTATTGGACATTGACATTACTTAAATTTAATTTTGTAGAGGAGAAAACTGTGGCGGTGAGCTTTTAGGTAACTATTTGTGTTCTCTTTTAACCACTTCTGGTAACTACAGCAACCATTCCTTCACTTTGTTTTTTCTTGCCTTGTTTGTGTAGGCTATGAATTCTGTTTGCAACATGTTGAATATGATGCTTTGTGGGCAATGACTTTTCTTTGGAAGTCCAAAAGACAACAAAACCCAAAACTTTGCAGGTGTAGATTACTGTTAACTGTAGAACTAGGCATAGGGTGTGTTTTTGTAGGTTGGACAAAGCTGGTTGTGGAAAATAACTCAGTTGGGGTGGGTTGTTCTCTTCTATACATATACAGCTGATCCCAAAGAAAAATTACTGGCCAAGTGAATAGCATGTTCTCCTTTAAAAGGTTGTTGCATTTTTTTTTTTTGTAGATAGAAAACAGGCTTCAGGTATATAGTGGCTGGTCGTGGATTGGGATTAAAAAAAAGAAAGTGCTTTTAAGTTTCAAAATTTTTTGATGATGAATAAATGGTTATAGCTACTCTTATAACACTGATTAGGAAAAGAAAAAAAAGTGTTTAATTATCTTGGTCAAAACAAGGGGTTCAAACATTTCAAAGCAATTTTGGGTGAAAATGTAAAGAATGACTGAGACATCTTAATTCTTAAAACCCCTGTATGTGTGAGTGGAAGCAGAATTGGGGGAAGGAAACAATATTTAAAAACAAAATAATTAGTATCTACCAATTAAAAAAAATTTCACTTCCAAAAACAATTATCAGATGTTGGATTTTGAAAACCTTATTCCTTTATCCTTTTCTCTTTCAAAGAGAACTTACATGTTCATTATATGTGTTGACACAATGACTTAATAACATTTCCTTTTAATAACATTTGGGGACACAAAGGGGACAGTGTGGCCCATCTAGATTCATCTGGATCTTATTTTCAAATCCCATTGAATACAGTCTATGGATTAATTAGCTCCTGTTGAAGGTTTGATAGAGGGGATGCTGCATGACCTTCGCATAATGAGCCTGACCTCTATGTCGGGTAGATTATCCTGTTTAGTCTGTAAGCACCCTTCATCTGTGGCTGCTAAGTGTAGATCGAATCGTAGAGAAACAGATTTTTTCCTTAATCGTGGGTTATCTTTAAAGAAAGAACCTTCCCATTCTTTAATAACTTCATCCACTCTTTCAGTCCTGAAATGAAAAATTAAATTTTTTTGCATTAAGGAGAAAATTAATTCATTGGAAACATGGAAAACAGTAGAAAATGTGGGGTGGGGGTAGGAAATCTAGGGAATTTTTATAGAGAAAGATATGACTAACTTTCTATGGAGGCAAAACATGTAGAATTCTGTTTTGGGGTTGTATTTTCAGGAAAAATAACAAATGAAAGGGTTAGCCCTATTTGATCCGAGCTTTTGTTCTATTGAAATATAGTTGTAAACATCAGTATATTGGGAAGAGTAGATATTTATTTCGGATTAAAATTTGCTATATTAGCTTACTTTAAGAATTTGATATATTAGCTTAATATAATAAAGTAAAATGAATTTAAATAAGGAAAATAATTAGATTTCAATTATTTTCATTACTGAGGATTACTCATTTATTTTCAATTTCAATAAATACTTTCAATGTATTTCTTCTTGTTTCTTTACAAGTCACTCATTTAACATTTTCATGCCTCAGGCAACTCTCTAAGAGTAACTGAGAAGCTTATGGCCTTCATTGGTAGAGAGAATTTCTTCACCTAGGAGTTTCTTGCGACAACGAAATCATAAGTCTGGTCCTCATCCCAATCTCTATCCCCTGAATAAATAGTTTTTCTTACTGTATGGTCCCATGAGCTTCAGTACTTTCCTTCACAACGCTTCCGTTTAAGATGGCCTGCTTGGTCACAGTTTCTACCTTTTCTTTCTCACGTTTGTGTATGACCTCTGTTGAAAAAGACACTTCCTGAGGAATGTAGCATTTACTGGATAATGAAACTTATTATTCATTAGAACATTGAGAGAGTTATATTGGAATAAGAGATTAGGGGGAAGGTCTTGGAGTCAGGAAGACCTTATCCCAAGTGCTACTTCGGACACACAAATTCCTTTCCTTAGCTCCCTAGGTGATAGTGTCTATGGGTCACCCTCTCTCCCCCTCACACCATTACCTTGTATACATTTGGTATGTGTGTTTATACTGTTTATTCCAAGAGTACATAAGCTTTATGATGATAGAAACTTTTATTTTTGTAACTTTGTATCTCTAGTGCCTAACACACTTGCTGGCACATAGTAATTTCTTAATAAAAGCTTGTTGATTGATTTTTTAGCTGTGGGACCGTGGAAAAGTCACTTAAACTCTCAGTGCCCCATGCAAATCTCTAAGAATGTAAGTTAACCTGGGGTCCGTTAACTTGATTTTTTAAAAAAAGAATTTTGATAACTGTATTTCAAGGGAACTAGTTTCTTTTATAATCTTCTGTTTCTTTATTTTATGCATTTAAAAACACTATTCTCCAAAGGGGTCCATAGGCTTCGCCAGACTGCCAGAGGGGTCCAGGACACACACAGAAAGCTAAGGAACCCCTATTATAGTTATATGTTGATCTGGTAGAGGGCATTTTCACATGCAAAATTCTCTTTGCCAATGAATCCCAGGCCCATTCAATTAAATAGTAACTTCTAATTAGAGACTATATTAATTAATTTACATGGTGAATTTTTACGTCCTGTTTTTAATATTCAGCGTCAAATCATGATACAACCCCTATAAATGCTAAGTGGTAATAGTAATGGCATTTTAAGGTTTGCAAAGCACTATGCTCACTTATCTGATCCTCCCAACAATCCTATGAAGTAGGTTATTGTTATCATCCTCATTTTACAGAGGAAGAAAGTAAGGCCAAGAGAGCTTAAGTGACTTGTCCAGGGTCATGGAGCTAATAAGCATCAGGTGAGATTTGAACTCACATCTTTCTGATTCTAAGTCCAGAACTCTAGCCATTGTACCACCCGGCAGCACTGGGGGCTACATCTGGAGAATACCACCACATACAGTGATTTACTAATGTCACCAAACTCACCTGGAGGCAAGATAAAGCCTACTCGACTTGTGGTAGGCTTTATATCTTCTTTCCCAGATTGAATAGAACCGTAATATCTGAAAAAAGGAAAGAATTGTACTATGATGATTAAAAAAATTAGATTAGTTAACCAAGATCTTGAATGACAAGGACTTTATTAATATACACAACTTTGAGGACACTGATTACAATTTGAAATTTTTCATTCATGTTTTTCCAAGGGTTTCGTTAAGTATTTCATATATCAAATGTTTTATAAGTGTCTGCTAATGATACATGCATGTAGATACCTAAAAAGACAAACACACAAAGTTAATAAAAATTAATTTTTTGAAGGCTTAAATGTTTTTTATCATATTCCTTTGAAATAATTGGAGATACCTGGGATGTCAGTAAACTCAAATGGGGAGTTACTGTTCTAGGATTTCACCTGGAAGGCTTCTAGAATTAAATCATAATATCAAGTATGTATAAAAGAGGCTAATTTGTCTTCCATCTTGTGAAGGAAAGGGGCCTGGTAATGCAAGCAAGTTCATGGATTTATGAATTTGCTGGCTAAGGCCATTTCAGAACCTTGGTTGTAATAGATATGGTTTTGAAATAGTAAATTGGTTCATTTCTTGGATATCTCCTTTCTTCCCCTCCCCCTAAACTGCCCCAACATACAAACAAATAAACAACCCCCCCCAAAAGTACAGAGACTGTCTTATAGACACTCTCAGAGTTAGAGGTCAAGTGACTTAACTGTCCCCTGAGCTTGTAAGTGGTTGAACTGAAATTTCAGTTCATGGAAATGACTGAAGTTTATTTCTCTTTCATGGTAAACATCATTCCTTCCTGTCAACGTGGAGCTGTCATGTTAAGAAAAATGTTGTCCTGCCATTGCTGTAATGTCTCATTGTACTAACTCACATTTTGTGGTTGTTGTTGGACTTGTTATTTCATTGCTACTGGGAACTCCCAGTGAGGAAATTCCCTCTACCAATGCCTGCTCTTCTGCAATTTAAAGTCTCGGAGAGAGTCGCCTGGGGAACTGAAAGGGTGAGTGAGTTTCCCAACGTGAGCCAATGTTTCAGAGGCAGGATCTGAATATAAGTTTCCCTGACCCTGAGGCTAGCCTTCTATCTATGGTGTCACACTGTCTCACTGTATTCACTTTCCAAGATTTTGGGGAATAGGGGATTGATTATAAGTAGTAGCGATGTATGGATTTTAACATTTTCACCTTATTGGTTGGTTCATGCAAGATACAGAATAGTCTAAAAAGAGACATGTGAGTTCTGAGAATAAGTGAGGGCAGCTGAACACAAGGCTCATTCGGCGATATCTGAGAGTTACTTATCTTAATGATCTATGTGACAATGATTTCATTTACTGTGTCTGACTCAAGCATTTCCACTGCTGACTTATAGAGGGCCAAAACCTAGTCTTACATCTGTTAATTATAGTCCCTAACCAGAGAGACTCATCTTCATGAGTTCAAATGCAGCCTCGGACATTTATTAGCTGTGTGACTCTGGGCAAGTCACTTAACCCTTTTTGCCTCAGTTTTCTCATCTGTAAAGTAAGTTGGAGAAGGAAATGGAGAACCACTCCAGTATCATTGCCAAGAATACCCCAAATGGGGTCATGAATAGTTGGACATGACTGAGAAATGACTTAACAACAATTTACCTTAGGTAAAGGGACTGGACCTGGGATTTCATTGGCATAGGGAACTCCCAGATGAGGAAGCTCCCATTACCAATGCAGTTTGACACTTCCCCTGTACTTACAGTCTTAGAGGGTTGCCTAGGGTAGCCAAGAAGTTAAGCAGCATCCCCAGGGTCACAGAGCCAGCATGTGTCAGAGCCAGGACTTGAGCTCAGGTCTTCTCTCTACCCACTATGCCATGCTGTCCCTATCCCTTATCTTAGAAACTTGATTAGGAGAATGGGATGGTCCTGACAATTTGCGGGGGTGGGGGTGGGGGGAAAGATAGGTTTGTTGGGCTTGTCCTCTCTCTTTCTTATAACTTTGCTCTCTAGATGGAGTCCAGTACCTTATTTCTTCTTTTTCCAGAAGGCGGCGATAGGTTGCTATCTCTTGTTCTAGCCTCATCTTTGTGTTGAGTAGCATCTCATGCTCTCTGAGCTGCTTTTCGATACCTCGCCTCACTTCTGCCAGTTCTTTCTCCAGGCCCTCGATCACAGCCTCCAGGTCTTGGAGTTGCATCTGGTAATGTTGCTCAGACTCTTGTAGTGAATTTTCCAGGCCTCTTTCCTATTTAACCAAGACAGTATTAGTGATGCCAAATGTAGCTTTGAAATCTGATTTGAACTATCAACAGTGGTATATATTTAAGCCTGTTATGCAGAGGTTTCTTACCCCTTACAACAGTAGTTCTTAACCTTGGTCTGCGTATAGATTTTCTGTGAGCTTGGATGGGGATAGATGAGGAAAAATTACACCTTTATTTTCACTAACCTCTAACTGAAATTTAGCATTTCCTTCAATTATTTAAAGTCATTATTCTCAGAAGGAGGCCATAGGCTTCACCAGACTGCCCAAGGGAGCCATGACATAGAAAAAGTAAAGAATGGGCTTATACCTCAAGGAAGGGATTTATAATGAGCGAATCCTCATGTACTCCAAAATAGTTATAGCAGCACTTTTTGTGGTAGCTAAGAATTGGAAACAAGATATCAACAAAACCTTTTTTTTTAAAAGGTAAAGAACCCCTTCATTACAAGGTTACTTGTAGATTAGACTTCACTTTATATAACAAGCCATCCTCTCTGGCTCTGGCTGTCTCCCAACATGGTGATCCCAGAGGAGGAGTTCACACACTCCTTGTTACCCATTGCTACTTCCAGACCTTTCCCCTGCCATCATAATAACACTAGCTAACATTCATATAGTGCTGCACTGTGCTAGGCATTGTGTTAAGTGCTTTACAATCGTTATCTCATTCATTTTTTAAAACAACCCTAGGAGGTAGGTGCTATTCTTATTCCCAGATGAGGATGAGGAAACACATGATTTACAGATGAGAAAACGGAAGCAAACAGCAGTTAAGTGACTTGCCCAGGGTCACACAGCCAGCAAGTATCTGAGGCTAGATTTGAACTCAGGTCTTCCTCACCCTAGGCTCTACACTCTATCCACTGTGCCACCTTGCTGCTCCTAATTAGCAAGTAATATCTTTTTAAATTTAAAAAAAAATTAATTTAGTTTATTTTTTGTTACACCCTAACTTTTGAACTGTTTCCCTCCCTCCCTCCCAATTCCACACTAGAGAAATCGACCATTTGACACAAATATGTAAAACCATACTATGCATATTTCTATTTATCACTTCTTTCTGTGGAGGTGGCTAGCAAAATACCTTCATAGGTCCTTTGTAACAGATTTGAGTATTTATAATACTAAGAATAACTGGGCCTTTTATAGTTATTCTTTGAATAATATTGCTGTTACTCTATGCAATGTTTTCTTGGTTCTGCTCATTTCCCTTTTTACTATATATGTAAGTCTTTTCATATTTTTCTAAAACCAACCAGCTCATCATTTACTGGGAGTATAATTGCCAAGACAAACCCAGGAGCTACATGAACATAATTATGAAACACTTTCTGTACAAATAAAGTCAGATTCAAATGATTGGAGAAATTGCTCATGGGTGGGTAGAGACAAAATGACAATTCTACATAATCTACTTACTCCCAGTAATATTCTATCACAATCATATACCACAACTTGTTGAGCCATTTCCCAATTGATGGTCATACCCTCAATTTCCAGTTCTTAGCTACCACAAAGAGAGCTATCATAAATATTTTAGAACATACACGTTCTTTTCCTTTTTCCTTGATCACCTTGGAAAACAGACCTAATAGTAGTATTGCTGGGTCAAAGCATATACAGTTTTTTTTAACTCTTTGGCATAATTCTAGATTGCTCTCCAAAATTCCATAATATTCTCCATAATCCCGGATTTCCCACAGTTCCATCAACAGTGTATTAGTGTCTCAAATTTTCCATATCCCCTCCAGCATTTGTCATTTTCCCCATTTATTATTTTAGCCAATCCAATATGTGTGAGATGATATCTCAAAGTTGTTTTAACTTGCATTTCTTTAATCAATAACGAATTGTATATTTTTTCATATGAATATCTATATCTATCTTTTATTTCTTCATCCAAAAACTGCCCGTTCATATCCTTTGACCATTTATCAATTGGGGAATAACTCATATTCTTATAAATTTTACAAAGTTCTCTATATATTTGAGATAGAAGATCTTTATCTGAGAAACTGTCTATGAATTCCTCCCTCACAATTTTCTGCCTTCCTTCTAATCTTGGCTATGTTGGTTTTATTTGTACAAACCCTTTTTTAATTTAATGTAATCAAAATTATCCATTTTACATCTCACAATGCTCTCTATAACTTGTTTTATAAATTCTTCTCCTATCCATAAGTATGATAGGTAATATGTTCCATGTTCTTCTAGTTTTCTTATGATATTTCCCTTTATATCTAGGTAATATATCCATTTTGACCTTATCTTGGTAAATGGTGTTAGATATTGGCCTATGCCCAATTTCTGCCAGATCACTTTTCAGTTTTCCCAACAATTTTTTTGTTGAATTCTTATCACCAAACTTAAATTTTTACATTTGTCAAACACAAGGTTATTATAATTACTTACTATTGTGAATTGCATGTCTATACTGTTCCAGTGATCCACCTTTCTATTTCTTAGCCAGTACCAGATAGTTTCAATAATTACTGCCTTATAAAACAGTTTAAGATCTGGTACAGCTAGCCCTCCTTTACATGTTTTTTTTCCATTAATTCTTTTGATATTCTTGACTTTTTGTTCTTTCAAATGAATGTTGTTATTATTTTTCTAGTTCAATAAAATAATTTTATTTGGTAATTTAATTGGGATTGCATTGAATAAGTAGATTAGGTAGAATTGTCATTTTGTCTCTACCCACCCATGAGCAATTTCTCCAGTCATTTGAATCTGACTTTATTTGTACAGAAAGTGTTTTATAATTATGTTCATATAGCTCCTGGGTTTGTCTTGGCAGTTATATTCCCAGATATTTTATGCTATCTATGATTATTTTAAGTGGGGTTGACTCTTACTATCTCTTCTTGCAGGGTTTTGTTGGGTGATTAGCAATCAACCTCTTCTCTGATGTTCACTCTATGCAGATATATGACCCAGTTCAGATCCTGATGGAAGTTATCTGTCAGTGCCCAGCTAATTCTACCTCCTTCCTCAAAGAATTCAATACCTGTATTAATTTCACCTGTGTGACCCTGGGCAAATCACTTAATCCTGTTTGCCTCAATTTCCTCATTTCTAAACGAGACAGAAAAGACAATGGCAAACCACTCCTGTATCTTTGCCAAGAAAACCCCAAATGGGATCAAAAACAGTCAGATTTGACTGAAATGACTGAACCACAAATAAATACTGCGTTGATTGATATCAATTCCTAAAGAATTATATGCATACCAAGATGTGGTCAAGCAATGGATAGAGCTCTGGGCTTAGAGTCAGGAAGTCCCAAGTTTGTATCTGGCCTCAGATACGCATGAGCTGTGTGACCCTGGGTAAGTCATTTAATGTATGTTTGTTACAGTTTCCTCATCTGTAGTCTGAGTCTAATAATAGCACCTACCTTCCAAAGTTGTTGTGAAGATAAAATGAAATGGCATTTGTAAAGCACTTTGCAAACCTTAAAGCATTATATAAATGGTAACTATTACTATTAGTATTGTTAATGTATACAAAAGATTTTGCTACTTAACGACATCCTGGGGTGATTCTTTTTGCATAGCAAAGAATCACGAAGAATCAACTTTCTTCTATCTCCATTTTAAGAGTGGGGGCATGTCTCTTTAGTTTTCTAAAAAATTAAAAATTAGAATACAATTAAATTTAAAATTAGAATAGAAAACTATTTTTTGGTAAGAGCTGTTTGGGAAGGAACATGTTTGCTCTGCATGAACATTTTCCCAATAAATTACTTACAAAAAAAAAGTCAACCACCCCTGTAATACTGAGTCTATAAGAATGAGGCATTTGTTATTTCTGATCTTTTCTCTAGGTCTAGAGAACCTCAGGGCTGTAAGCCAAGTCTTATCATTTTATTTTCCAGGTGCACGAAGGCAGGGTTGAGCTGACACACATACAGCCACAGAGAAAGGGAGCAAGAGGTCTAGGAATAGAATTCTGTGGCTTTGACCTTGCCCTTCTTACTGGGACTAATGAACAGTCTTCCTGTCCCTCTCTTAATCAGATAACAACAGGAGACTAAATGGACTCATTTTTCAGTCGGGCAGATATGAGGTTAGTTTTTTTGACTAGTCTCACCACGGCATGGAGAGATTCAATCTCCACTTGCAGATGGTGCCACTGGCGGCGGGCCTCTTTGAGTTCTGCTCGGGCTGCCTTTAGCGCTTCTTCATCTTTGTCCATTTTCTTGCTTAAATCTTCTTCTAGCTATAGAAAATGAGAGGGCATGATTACAAATGAGAAACTTTATAGAAATTCAGCATAAAACCACCACAAGGACCAGCCTTTTCCTCGATTGTGCGTGTGTGTGTGTGTGTGTTGGCCTTAACAGGTTACAGAACTTGACTTTTTTCGTGTCAGCTCTGCTGACCTTGAGCATGCCATTTGATGGCTCTTTGCCTTAGTTTCTCTTTATGTAAACTGAATGATCTCTAAAGGCCTCAAGATTCAAAATTCTGTAAAACATGTAAATACCCATTCACCTTGTGAAAAGATGAAAAGTCATGCCTAAGTTTTTTGTTTCTTGACTTCTCATAAAGGAGGTCTTCTTTGAATAAACTTGTCCATACCTTTAACTCATTTAAGACAACACACACATAGTAAGGTAGTGGTAGCCAGATTGACTTAATTAGGAATATTTTGTGTCTTGGGCAATCTTCCTGAACTACACTGAGCACACAGCAGGAATGAAACCCTACATTGTGCTTGTGGGGTAGAACCTTACAGGATGAAACAGAGACTCCGGAACATCAGGCGGCTGTGGTGAGAGAGGCCGCCCATATACTCCTCGTTCTAGAGGAAGGGTTAGGGGTGTGGGGAGGGAGCCAGCTTTTACCATCTCCCAAGACCTGATTGTTAAATTTTCAGTGTGAGTAATTTATACCTTGGAAAATGGCAAATCCTACATATCAAGCCTTGATTTATTGTTTTTGTTAATTGTCTAGACTTAAGAAAGGCATGGAGAAAATATTAATGCAGATTAAACTTCAAAGTATGTCCTGCATATATAGGTTTAAGTATATGTGTACGCGTATGTAGTATATGCATGTATGTATATATAGTGTATATGTATATGTATGTATATATGTAGTATGTGTATCTATACACACATATGTATATGGAGAAAGAGAAAGAGAGAATGAGAAAAGAGAGAAGGGAGGGAGAGAGAAAGAGAGGAGGGGGAAGAGATGAGGGGAGAGAGAGAGAGGGAGAGAGAGAGAGAAAGAGAGAGGGAGGCAGAGACAGAGAGACAGAGAGAGGGACAGAGAGAGACACAGAGAGAGAGAGACAGAGACAGAGAGACAGAGAACAAGAGCTCATTAGAAAGCTGGTTGTTAAACATTTATCAGCACACTCCAAGAGAAGGGCCATTTGGTAGCTTCCTATGTTGATGAATTAGTCTGGGAAACCAAAAGCAAAGGTCAGTTGTGGTACCCTAAGTGGTAGGTGTTGTTATTTTTGTTTTTTTTGGAGGGGAGAAGGCAGGGCAATTGGGGTTAAGTGACTTGCCCAAGGTCACACAGCTAGTAACTATGTCAAGTATCCAAGGCCAGATTTAAATCATGTCTAGCATCTAAGAAGCCTGCTTAATAGGGGATGAAGGTGGAATGGCAACTCTCATAACAAACAGATGGTTTGGAGGAGGACACTAATCCTACCCTCTTAAAAAATACACACAAAAATCCAAGTTAGAGCTGGAAGGAACCATAGAAACCATCAAACTCTGGATGCCTTCATTTTACTGAGGAAGAAACTGAAGCCCTGGAAAAGGTCAATGAGTTGTCCAAGGTCACAAAGGAAAGCTTATTTGAACTCTTGTTGAAATTGAAGCTGTGCTCAGATGCGGTCAAATGGAACCCAAATCTCATAGATTTGTATACTGTTACAGTAGGAAGGAATGTTAGAGACTATCTTGTCCAAAACTCCCTAATTTTAGAGTAATTATATTAACAGCTGGCATTTATAGCATCTACAATGTCAGATACATTTACAAACATCTTGTTTAATCCTCACAAAAACCCTAAGTGGCAGGCGCTATCATTTTTGTTTTGTTTTGTTTTGTTTTTGGAGGGGAGAAGGCAGGGCAATTGGGGTTATGTGACTTGCCCAAGGTCACACAGCTAGTAACTATGTCAAGTATCTGAGGCCAGATTTGAACTCAGGTCCTCCTGAGTCCAGGGCTGGTGCTCTACTCACGGTGTCACCTAGCTGCCCCATGTATGTGCTATTATTAACCCCATTTTATAGATGAGGAAACTGAAGTAAACAGGTTAAATTACTTGCCTAGGTTCACATGAGTATTAAGTGTCTAAGGCTGGATTTGAACTCAAGACTTCCTGATTCCTAGCCTGTTATCCACAGCACAACCTAGCCGCAACAGAAACATTAAAGTAGGGAAAATAACCCAAGTCACTGAATTATTAGTGATGTAGTTTTTTAGCTAGGTTTTTGAGATTTAACTGTTCTGGTTTTATGATTCAGTATAAACAACTGAGCAGGAGAAAAGGGTTCTTGGTTCTCCTAGGCACAGGCAGACACGGGCGTGAGGGCACACATTGGTGTGCAACCATATACACACGTGCGTGTGTATACACACACACACACACACATACACATACACACATACATATTGGCCCCAGGGATCCTCTTTCCCTCAGTTCTCTACCTTTGGGAAAGTTTGAGCAGCCTGGGAGGGCAAGAAAAAGTCTCCTGATGGAGAAATAGTAGGGTCCCTTCAGAAAAAGGTAAGGAGCTGTATTCCTCCCCTGCCTAGCCTTTCCTGAGGCCTATTCCCTCTTCCTCTCAGTATTACTCTTGCAGAGGCTGCCTGTGCAGAGGGTCAGCAGCAATGCCCCAAAACGTGTAGGTCGGGGGAAGCATTTCTTACTCCAGAGCATTATATTCCTCTCAATTCACGTGGCAGCCCACCACATTTTCAACCCAGTTCTCCTGGCCAACCCCTAGGGTTCCAGATTGTGGGAAATTTTGAGAAGGCAGGGAGGGTAGAACTTTATGGGAAAGAAAAAGATCTGGAAGGCTGAAGCTTAAGCTTCTGAGAAATCACCGCCCTCCAGTAGGGCTGCCTTTAGGACATCCCCATCTATGGGCTGATTGTGGGTGGAGGCCTCATTTGGTACTCTCATCAGGGCTTCTGGGTTTCTTGGCAGCTGTGTGGCCTTTTCTCTCCTGGATGTCAGAGGGCCAAAGCTGTTGGCATTTAAGGGATTAGCTGGATGGGTTGGAGCTGTGCCTTCCTCCCCAACCCTAGGTGTGGCAGGAGTTTGGTCTGCCAGCTGTGGCCTCTGCCCACCCAGAAGTTTGTGAGAGTGAGCTGATGCTGGTTCCCCTTTCGTCATCCTTTCCCATTGTCTCTAGACAAGGGGTGGGGAACCTGCAGCCCTGGGGCCACATGTGACCCTCTAGGTCCTCAAGCACAACACTTAGATTCAGTTAAAGGGCCACACTTGAGGACCTAGTGGGCTACATGTGGCCTTGAGATCTCAGGTTCCCCACCCCTGCTCCAGACCCTTTCCTCCAGCAGGTATTGTCTTTACATTCTTCCTTAGAAGAGCTGTGAGCCTCTTTGAAGAGCCTCTTTAAATTTCTCACTCTAGAACAAAGCCCTAATCACGAAGTTACTTATAAAGTCAGGGGGGAGGAAAATTCAGTAAATGGCAATCTGTGCTGTTATCTCTTAAAACTATTAATAATTTATGATGCGCTTCAACCAACAAAATCAATCCTATGTTTAAAATAATTTATACTTACAAAGAAGTGGATGCCATCTTAGGTGGTGCAATGAATACAGCACCAGATCTAGAGGGAGGAAGACCCAAGTTCAAATCCTGCCTCAGATACTAGCTGTATGACCTTAGACAAGTCCTTTAACTTTTCTGCTTCAGTTTCCTTAGCTGTAAAAATGAGGGGATTGGACTCAATGGCCTCTAAGTTTTCTTTCGGGACTAAATCTCCCATCCTATGATATACTAACAGCAACTTATCAGTTATTTTTTCTGGGCTCCTGTCCATCTACTTGTTTGTTCACCCCATATATAAGCACAGTGTTCTTCTTTTAAACTCAGGATAACCACTGTACAATTTATGTTGCAATAATGAGGCTACAAGAAGCGGTAAATAAAATCACTTTCCACCAGTATTTTCTTAGCAAATACCTCACAAAAACCAATCAATAGCTGGCCTGCTCCTCTTAACCAATTAATGTGGCACTCTGGGACCAAATGCATAGATAAGGGAGCAAGCAGAGAGGAAGAATTTCTCAAACATGTGGAAGTAGATTACTAATTATTTTGATAAATAAACTATCAGGGGAACTAAAATGTCTCAGAATTCAGAGACCCTGACATTGATCTGCAGAAAATTTCACCTCTAAAATGTATTTTAGGGGGCATGTTGATTTCTCATATAGAGTAGAGAAGAATTTATACCTTCTAAGTTGTGCCCATTATTTTCAGAGTATCCTAAAAGTGAGTATCAAACTGGATTGCTAATCTTATTTTCTTTTATGGGACTTAAACAGAGTTGCCTTTGAAGAGAATCCTGACCTGGATGGCTCTTTACAAGGAATGTGAGGAGTTGACTATAGCTTTTGTTAGGCACTGACTACAGCCTCTCGAAGCAGGAGGTGTGTTTAAACTTTTAAAAATCTTATTTTTATTGATACCTTTTGTTTTTAAATCACATTCACCTCTGAATATATACCTCCCCCTCCACTACCCAGTGAGGCATCAT
>CM053626.1:191390360-191400441 GCA_028646595.1 Phalanger gymnotis
CTCAACTTTTCTCTGAGGTCAAACTTGGTCATTATAATTGCACATTTTCCTTCCTTCCTTCCTTCCTTCCTTCCTTCCTTCCTTCCTTCCTTCCTTCCTTCCTTCCTTCCTTCCTTCCTTCCTTCCTTCCTTCTTTCCTTCCTTCCTTCCTTCTTTCCTCTTTCTCTCTCTTTCCCCTCCCCCTCTTTTTTCTTCCTTCCTTCCTTTCCTCTCTTTTTTTCCTTTTATATTATTGTAGTCATTGGGAATATTATTTTCTCACATCTGCTTGGTTGTGACTCGCTATTTCATATTCTGTTCAGGGACTTTATAATTATAAATTCAGCTTTGATGAAGCCAAGGAAATTTCATTATGGAAATAGTTTTGAGTCAGTGAAAGTTTGTGGATGGAAGGGGTAGGACTAGGAGTCCTTGTGAATTGTGGTTTCTCTTGTGTCACTCAGTATTTGGTATCAACTTGGCAGCTGCTCTACGATTGAATGACTGACAAAAAGGAAACAGAGAAGATATGGACACATCCCTTGCTCCTGAAATGCTAACCAATGCTTATTTCAGGGAGTTTTTTTTTCACCCTCTGTTCCCAGTGGCAGCTTTTACCAGCTGCCTTTCTTTCTTTTGTCATATATAAACGAAAGGTACTTGTGGAATTTAACCCAGCTGACTTTCTTTAGTTTTTCAAAAGTGAGTTTTCCCAGTGGGTCTTACGGCATATGAAAACAACCAGACAAACAGACAGCCGAGCCAGAAAAAGTCTCCTCTTTGGCATATTGCAGCTAGGCCCCTCATTCTGATTGACTAATGACATTATGACTTATGTAAGATAGAATCATTTGTACTACGTGGTTACACAATACAAAGACTGCTTTCAGATACTGATATTACCTGCATTCAGACTTTTTCATGAAATCTCATTTATAGAAGTGAATACACTACTCCAACTACATTTGAAAATTTCCACGTCGATCTTGAATAAATAAATTTTCTGATATTAGGATTGCAGACTAAGATCTACAAGGGACCTTAGAGGTCATCTAGTCGAAGCTTCCCTGTCCAGATGAGGAAACTGAGAGCCGTAATAGTTAAGGAATTTGCCCAATGCTATCCAGAGCTGGGATTTGAATCCAAATCTACTGGCTCCAAATCCATACCACTGAATTTTTTTTAATGAAGCCTTAAAGGTTATCCCCAATTAAATCCATAAATGCTATTTAAAAATATTTAAATACATTTGTTTATATTTATATATAAAAATACATTCGAAAATATATTTTTAGAAATATAGGGCAGTTAGGTGGCACAGTGGATAGAATGTTGGGTCTGAACTCAGGAAAACTGAGGTCAAATCTGAGTTCAAATCTGGCCTCAGACACTAGCTGTGTAACTAGCTGTGTAACTCTGGGTAAATCACTCCATCCTGTTTACCTCAGTTTCCTCATCTGTAAAATGAGCTGGAGAAGGAAAAGGCAAAGCATTCCAGTATCTCTGCCAACAAAACCCCAAATGGGGTCGACTAAGAACAACAAAAATTTTAAAATAAGTTTATAAAGGAATAAAGGCCTACATTCAGGGCTCAGTCATTTCCACCTCCCTCCTTCCCCACCCTGGGGCAAAAATTTATTATTTGGCAACATGCTTAACCAACACAATAAGAACCTGACTGTATTTGAGTGTGCAGGATGTGATGACCTTTTGCAAAGGAATGGCCAGATCTTGAGTTCAGATTTTGGTAGGTAAACAGTAAAAAAACCAGGAATTTCTGCTACCTCCCTTCTTAATATAGACTTGTCCTTTTAGAACACATTTGTAGATTGGGGCCTTAATGAATTGATGGAGAGTCTGTTGTGATAAAAGTGAACAATTCCAAGGAATTAGGATTTAGAACCTCATCATTTCTTCTTGCCTTTTAATATTTACATGTCCTTTGAGATGCAAATAATCACGAATACCCTTAATTTCTGGAATTGTAAAACCAAGTAATCCAGGCACAGTCGGATCATGAATTAGATGGGGGTGGGGAAGGCAGAGGAGTTGGTTTTGACGAAATATAGAATTATTCCTGAATGCCAGATTTTCATCACAATGGGATGACTTGAATAAGAATTTATAATAATCAAGTGAGCCTACATGTTTATTATAATGAAAAATAGATCATGGAAATCTTTTAGACCGGTTTTGCTTAGTTTAAAAGAAGCACATTAATCTCTTGGCTGTAAAGCTGAAGATGCTGACTACTGAAACCCTTCTCTATAAATAGCCCCTTTGCAACATCTTTGCAGGATACTTGAAATGCTTTTTCCTGAAGGATGTCACAGAGGTCAGAGGGCATCATATTTTGTCCGTGGTCCCCAAGTCTCGTTAATTTCAGTAACCTCTTCCTTTCTGCACCCCTCCCCCCAATCTACGGATTGCCCACGGTTGCACGCTATTTTTTTTTTTTTTGCCAGATAAACATTGCATTTCCCTCTCTATTCTAGTCCTAGTCATATTGCAGCGAAAGCTGAATTCCTTCCTTCCCCAGTACATGCTGCATCGAAAAGGAAATACTGTACCTCATAGAGGCCGAGACAGGAATGGGGTAGACATTCCTTATCCTGGAAGTTGCCTGCCTGTATGAAAGCATTACCTGGAGTCTCGCTGAGAGCACCGTCTCTATCTGATTTCTGCTGAGCAGCGTCTCATAGTTTGCCCTGATCTCATTGAGGAGCTGGGACAGCTCCATTCCTTTCCCATCCTCCACCTTGGCTCTAACTGAACCTTATCGATAGGATGAGCCAGCCGCTGCAGTCTGCTCTGCCTGCAATCGGAGCACAGTGAGAACCCGGCGGAACGTTAAAGTAGCAGTGCCCCCTTTTCCAGACGACGGCGATTTCTCGACTTTGAATCCATTTTGCAGACGTACCGTTATGCAAACCACCCTTCCTGTGCCTGTGCACAGATGTTACTTTTTATAAATGGGTGCAATGGAGCTTTGCAAGACCTGGATGTTAGAATAGGGAAAAATAAAATGAAATTGTTCTTTCCTTGTTTCCACATGTTGATTCACCATAAACCCCGGCTCTTTGGAGCACATAGTTCTCTTTCCTTTACTGTAAGGAAGGAAACAAACATTGATTAAACACCTATTATGTGCCAGGTACCGTTCTAAATGCTTTACAATTATTTTCTCATTTGATCTTCACCATAACCCTGGCAAGTAGGCGCTATTATAATTCCCATTTTACAGCTGAAGAAACTGAGGCAGACAGAGATTAAGTGACTTGCTCAGGGTCACACAGCTACTAATTGTCTGAGGCTGGATTTGAACTCGGGCGACTCCAGGCCCACTGTGCCATCTAGTTGCTTCTAGTGCAGGGGAAAAGAACATAACCTAAGAGAAATGGAAATTGGTTTTCATAAGGCTTGGAAATAAGAAGGAACTAGAAAAACTTATTTTCGTGAGATGATAGGTCTAGAGCTGGAAGGGGCATCAGAGGTCATTTAGCCCAGCCCCTTCATTTTACAGATGAGAAAATTATGGCCCAGGTAGCTAGATGGTCCAGTGGATAGAGCAATGGGTTTGGAATCGGGAAGATCTGACCTCAGGTACTTGCTAGCTGTGTGACCCTGGACAAGTCACTCAACCGCGCTTTGCCTCAATTCCTCATCTGTAAAATGGGGACGTGCTGGAGGAGGAAATGGCAAACCACTCCAGTATCTTTGCCAAGAAAACCCCAAATCGGGGTCATGGAGAGTCAGACACGATTGATCAATGATTACCTCGGGTTATGCTGCCAAATTGTAAATATTTTGGGAGCTGCCATAAAAGGTACTATCAGAGTTATTGATGGACAGTAGCTTTCTCCTAAGCGTATGTCGTGACCATTGAGAGCGCACTGCTCAGATAACACTAAGGCTTATTTATTTTTTTTTTGAGAGGAAGGAGCGATGTAGTGGATAGAGCCTTGGAGATAGAGTCAGAAGATCTAGCCTCAAATCCTGCCTTTGCTATTTACTACCAGTATGACTTTGGACTTCAGTTTCCTCATCCGCAAAATGAAGGGGCTGGACTAGATGAGCTCTGAGACCCCCTCCAGCTCCAAACCTGTGATCCTGTGATGTCATCTCCTAAATAGGCACTGCAAATGAGACGAGGGTGAAAAGCCAAGTGGGGAGAGAGTGTGAAGTAAATAAATTGGGTGGTGCCTCAGTGGGATTCATTCAAGGAAGCTGAATAAACTGAAACAGGGAATCGGATGAGCAAACCTCTCTTCCATTTGTATTTAAAACAGACCTTGTACAATGTGACTGCAAATTACTGTGTGAAACTACCAGGCTTTTGTAAAAGACTTGGTATTTTTCTTTTCTTTTTTAGAGGAGAGAAGGCAGGGCAATTGGGGTTAAATGACTTGCCTAAGGTCATACAGCTAATTAGTGTGTCAAGTGTCTGAGGTCAAATTTGAACTCACGTCCTCAGGACTCCAGGCCAGTGCTCTATTCATTATGCCACCTGGCCGCCCCAAGGTGTGGGATTTTTCAAAGCTTCTACTTTCTCATCCGTGATATCCTTACATCTCCTAGGGGTAGAATAATATTCCCATTTTAGAGATAGGGAAACTGAAGCCCAGAGTAGTTAGGTGAATTGCCCAAAATAATATTGTTGGTGAAAGAGTTGGAATGTAAATAGTTTTGTTGCCTGCTGTTGAGTGAATGTTGCCCCGTTAATCTTTGAACCTGGAACCTACTCTCAGGGGTGAGAGGGACATTAGAATCAGATTAGAATTAGAATCAAATTAGAATTTGGTTTGATCTTTCCTCGAACAAGAATCCTGTCTCTCCTCTACAACATATCCAAGGGCGTATTTGGTCTTTCCTTGAAGTGCTCACTTGAGAGGGGAATCCACTTTCTTCTGGGCCAGCCGGCCGGGGTGGCCTATTCTACTATTTGTGATGGTCATGCCCAAATGTGCTTATTTGGCTAATCAACCAATCAAAAATCACCAACAATCTGTTAAGTTCCTACCAAGGGTCAGGCACTCTTCACTAGAGCTAAACAGACCAAAAGACAAAAGAAAACAAAACAACTTTTGCCCACAAGGGGCATATATTCTATTGGAGGAAAATAGACAAATAATTAAAAACAGATAACACAAAGTAAATACAAGGTAATTTCAGGGTGAGGGGAGGCACTGATGCGGGTGAGATACATAGTGGGGATGAATATCAGGAAAGATCTCTTATAGGACATAGTACTTGAGCTGAGTTTCGATGGCAAGTAGGCACTCTAAGGGGGCAGCTAGATGGTGCACTATTTAAGGTCCTGAGCCTGGAATTAGAAAGATGAGTTCAAATTTGGCCTCGGACGCTTAAGCTGTGTGACCCTGGGCAAGTCATTTAAGCTTGTTTGCTTCAGTTTCCTCATATGTAAAATAAGCTGGAGAAGGAAATGGTAAACCACTCCAGTATCTCTGCCAAGAAAATCCCAAATGGGGTCATGAAGAATCAGACATGACTAAAAAAGACTGAACAACAAGAAGGATAGATGAGGGAATATATTCCAGACTTGGAGAACAGCCTGTACAATGGTACATGTCATATGTGAAGAACATTAAACAGGCTAGTTTGGTTTTGGTCTCTAGAGTATATGAAGGAGGGAAATAAGCATTTATTAAGTGCCTGTTGTGTGGCAGGCACTCTGCCAAGCCCTTTACAGATCTCATTGACTGACACCTAAGGAGGTTGGTACTATTATTATCCCTATTTTACAGTAGAGGAAACTGAGGCAGACAGAAGTTAAATGACTTGCCCAGGGTCACACAGCCTGTGTTCGAGGCTGGATTTAAACTCAGCTCTTTCTGACCCCAGGCCCAGCTCTCTGACCACTGTGCCACTTAGCTGCCTGAGTTATGTGTACTAAGTCCGGGCTGGAGCTATACTATGTAGCACCTCATATAAAAAGTTATGTTTTATTCCCGAGGAGATGAGAAGCCATAGGGATTTTTTGAATAGGAGAACATACTTTTGTAATTGTACTTTGACCACTGTGGGGAGGATGGGCTGGAGTGGAGAGTAGTTTTAGACAGAGAGATCAACTAGGAGGCTGTGGCAGGAGTCCAGGTGTGAGGTAATGCAGGCCTTCCCAGGCTTGGTGAGTGGAGAGAAGGGAATGGGTGTGACACATGCTGCAGAGGCACACTTGATGAGATTCAACAACTCATTGGGTTTCTGGGTTGTGGGAGAGGGAAAAGTTGAGGACAACTCCTAGGTTTCATACCTGGCTAATCTGAAAGATGCTAATGCCCTTGGTAAAAATAGATAACTTCAGCAGAGCAGTGGGTTTTATGGGAAATATAATAAACTCTGTTTGCATATGTTGATTCTAAACTGACTATGGGATGTTGACTTTGATATAATAATGGTAGCTGTCATTTATGTAGCACTATAAGATTTACAAAACCCTTTAAGTATATTATTTCATTTTAAGCCCCACAACAACTTTTCTTATTTCCATTTCATAAATGAGTATACTGAGACTGATTAAGTGACTTGCCCAGGGTCACACATTTAGTAAGTGGCTAAGTCAGAATTTGAATTCAGATCTTCCTGACCCTAAGTTCAGCCTTCTACCCACCAAACCACCAAGCTGCCTCTAAAATATGCAATAGATCAGTTGTTCTCCAAATGTAATTCGTGGATCCCTAGGGGTTCCCAAGACACTTGTAGTGGGTTTGCCAGGTCAAATTATATACCTGTAATACTCCTCCCTTTTTCAAACTATGTATCTGTGTGAGGTTGGATTTTCTTCATATACTTCAACCAAAACAGCATATTACAACAGATTGAACGCAGAAGCAGACATGAAAATTCAACCGTCTTCTATTAAGTTAGACATTAAAGAAAATTGAGGACATATATAAAACAATACCATTCTTCTCATCAAATTTTTTTTCTTTTGGAAAATATTTTTAGTAAAATAATTTATTTATGTTAACATATAATGGATTTGTTACGGTTTTTCAAAGAATTAGTAAATAAATATTTTTTAAAATTTATCAGTTTTAATTTATAATACAGTAAATATCAAT
This sequence comes from Phalanger gymnotis, assembly GCA_028646595.1. Classification (NCBI taxonomy): domain Eukaryota; kingdom Metazoa; phylum Chordata; class Mammalia; order Diprotodontia; family Phalangeridae; genus Phalanger; species Phalanger gymnotis. The sequence continues at coordinate 191,397,422 of CM053626.1, forward strand.
AGATACAATCCACATAAATAAAGGGTCTTTAGGGTCCTTAATAATTTTAAGGGCATGAGGGGTCAAGAGAGCAAAACATTTTGAGGATTGGAGCTCAGGAGAGAGACTAGGGTGTATAGATCTGAGAGTCATCTGCATAGAGATTGTCATAGAACACAAGGGAGCTAATAAGGTCACTCCGAGAAAGAAAAAATGTAGCGGGAAAACAAAAGAGGGCCCAGATGGAGAAGTGGGGTACACCCACAGTTTCTGGGGGGGGGTGGTATGGATCATGATCCAGTGAAGGAGACTGAGAAAGAGCAGACAAGTTGGAGAACCAAAAGAGCAGTTTCTCTCTGTCCCTGAGCAATTTGGCCTTGGTTTCTTCATCTGTAAAAAGAGGGGCTTGGACTAGATAACTCCAGGTAGCCCTACCAGCTCTATACCCAATCCTGTTATCCTGTTCCCTCTAAGGCTAGACATCTTCAATTCCTTCCCCACCCATACCCATACACCCAGAGAAATAATAGCTAGCACTTACACAGTTCTTTAAGGTTTGTGAAGTGCTTTGTATATGTTTCTCACATGTTTCGCAACATCCCTGTGAGGCAGGTGTTCTTATCATCCCCATATTACAGTTGAAGAAACTGAGGCATATAGAATGTAAATGACTTGCTTATACTAGTGAATGTCTGAGACAGCATTTGAACCCAGGTTTTCCTGGCTCCAGGTCCAGTGCTCTTATCTGCTGAGGCACCTAGCTGCCTCAAAAACCCAGAATGGAGAGAGTTTTCAGAAGGAAAGGGTAGCAAACAGTGCCAAATGATGCAGAGAGGTAGAGAAGGAAAAGTGGCAAAAAGAGGTTGTTGGTTTTGGCCATTAAGGAAGACCAGAAGAGCAGTTTCTGTTGAGTGATGAGGTCAGGAGCCAGCTTGCAAAGGGTTAAGAAGTAAGTGAGAAAAGAAAAAGCAGAGACAATGAGTGCAGACAGATTTTTTTTCTCGAGTTTTGGCTGTGAAAGGGAAGAGAGTTATGGGACAACAGCTTGAGCATGAGAAATAGTAATACATATGTTCAAGATGCATTACACAATCCATGGAAGGTATGTTTGCTTATTTAGTATGCTGTGTCACAGTACATATTTTGTTGGGGCTAAATTTTATTTTATTTTTTGATACCAACCTGTGGTTTCATCGGTATGGGGAAACTCCCAATACAGAAACTCCCTGAACCAATGTAAATCAGCAACTGTCTGTAAGCGCCCACTGAGTTATTGCTACTTGACTAACAGTCACAAAGCCAGTGTTTGCCAGAGCCTGGGCTTGAACCAAGGTCTTTCTGAAGCCACCGTGAAGATCCATGTGTCAATGCTTGGTATACAGATGGAGTTGCACGTTTCTTGTATTAATCCTGCGTTGTCCTCCTTGCCTCCAGGGGTCCTCAGACCACAGGTTGGGAACCACTGTTCCTGAAGGCCAGAACTATTAGCCTCATGACTGAGCTTTGCTAATTTCTTAAAAAGTTTTTGATTTACACAGTTCAAAGGACTGTGGTTCTATAGCAGGGCTTAAACTTTTCCACTCATGATCCCTTTGGTGCTTCTTAAACTGTGGGTCTCGAGTGGAAAAAGTTTAAGAAGCCCTGGTTTAACTTCACTTCATGTGTATTGGTTAACATTATAGCCATTCTTCCCAAAGTAATTATGACAGTTCCAAAGAGAATAGCTAATATTCATATTACCCTCTAAAACAACTGCTGCTACCATCATACCCATTATTATGCAGCTGAAGAAGCTGAAGCTGAGGGATGTTTACCTTACTGCAAGGTCACACAAATAGTAAGTATCTGATACAGAACACTTTGAACTAGGTCTTCCTGACTACAAAGTGCTAGTGTTCAGATGCCATGTTTTAGATTTTGTGACAGAATGGTCATAGAATAGTGCCACTCCTTATTTTCAGGCCATCTGGGCAGTGCTCTTTGCTGCTGTCACCACAGGGTAAAAAAGGTGTGAAATTTCACCTACGAAGATCTGAATTCTTGAGTTTTACTTTATTCGACCTCACTTTTTTCCAGTAAGTTTCCTTCAAGTCACCCTATCTATTATAGTAGGGTAGCTGGGTGGCACAAAAGATAGTGTGCCAGGCCTGGAGTCAGGAAGACTCATGGCGAGTTGTCCCTCTTTATGAATCCTTCCTAAAATGTAGCATCTAGAACTTTACACAATACATCAGATTCGCTCTGCCTAGGGCAGGGACAGTCTCACATCTCTTGTTTCATTCACTGTAACTGTATTTGTTGGTCAGTCATTATCAGTCGTGTCTGACTCGTGACCCCATTTGGGGTTTTCTTGGGAATGCTCCTGGAGTGGTTTGTCATTTCCTTCTCCAGCTCATTTTACATATGAGGAAACTGAAGCAAACAGGGTTAAGTGACTTGCTCAGGGTCACACAGCTAGTAAGTGTCTGAGGCTACCTTTGAATTCATGAAGATGAGTTTTCCTGACTCTGAGCCCAGGACTCTCTCCACTGTGCTACCTAGCTGCCTAACACCTAGCTGCCTACAACCTAGATGCCCACCACCTAGCTGCCTCATACTTATTTATATTAATGCCATTTAATTCATTTTAGGATATATTTTAGCATAGGATTAAAACCAATTCTGCTCAGAAAGGGAGACATTTTCTGAAAATTAAGTCCGGTTTTTAGGAAAAACACCTGGTTGAGCAATAATACTTACCCCTTGGTGATTGTAAACTGTGCCACACCTTTATCACTGCTAGGCTACTTCTGAAAGATTCATTATACTAATCCATTAATCTCTAACCCCTTAATTGTTTTTTCTCAAAGTTGTCCACGCCAGTGGCTTCCTGCTATCTTTCATCACTCGTCCTGGAAATTTAAGTCTGGTGATATGTTGACATACAGGAATTGCAAGCTCTGATGCCCTTCAGAAACTCTACCATTGAGGCTACGCAGAAAAGTGACTCTTTTCTTAAGAGTGGTGAGCAATGAAGTCAGTGTTGTGGTTTGTAGAACTAA
>CM053626.1:191400541-191412486 GCA_028646595.1 Phalanger gymnotis
AATAAATGTAGTTGGAAAAGGGAGGAGTATTATAAAGGGAAATGTCTTAATATTGTTACAATCATGAAAATCGTTTTGATCTTGTAGATCTCCTGAAAGGAGGCTCTCTCAGGGGCTCCTGAGGCTCCCCTAACCACACTTAGAGAGCCATTGTTATAGGGTTATAGATTATTGTTATGGATCTCCAAATTTTTTTGATCGTGTACCCCTAATAAGAAGGGCAGCTGAATGGAGCCACAGTACACAGACTGCCAGGCTCATCTTCCTCAGTTCAGATCTGACCTCAAACACTTACTAGCTGTGTGACCCTGGGCAAGTCACTTAACTCTGTTTGCCTCAGTTTCTTCATCTGTCAAATGAGTTGGAGAAGGAAATAGTGAACCACTCTAGCATCTTTGCCAAGAAAACCCCAAATGGAGTCATGAAAGGTTGGACATGACTCAACAACAACAAGAGTAAAAGAATCTTTTGAGCAAGCACTCCAATAAATATGAAAACTTATTTATTCACAAATTATATATGTACTGCATCATCACAGGCACTATAAAACATACAAAAATAGATAATTACAAAGGGTGAAGTAAAGGAGAAATGAGGCAGCTAGATGGCATGACAGCTAGATGGGAGGGAGCTGGATTTGGAGTTGGGAAGACCTGAGTTCAAATTCTAGTTCTGACATTAAAGCACATGTAGATCTTTCTGATGTCATATCTAATACTCAGTTCTCTATACCATACTCTGGTATTGTCATGCTACATTTTAATTATTATTCTTGGTCCAGGCTTGTGATTTCCTGAGTAGAAAGCACTATCAGCCTAGAAACAACCTCCAACGGTGGGAGATCAGTTCCTTTCCATAACGTAGAGTCTTAGAGATTTTCCTCAACATTACCAAATAAATTGTGGTATATGAATGTAATGAAATAGTACTGCAAGATAAGAAACAATGAAGACTTTCAGGGCTGCCATGGTTGCTAGAACATCATCTAAAGGCTCCTCTCCTCTCCATTTTTGAATCCTTTTTTCTTCGTACTTATGTATCCGTGTGTAGTTTTTATGAACTCTGGGGATGGGGATCTTTATCCTAACTTGCACTTATGGTGACAAGTTGGGTCCCAGACAGTGGCTACATCTCCTCCTCAGGGTTCTATGGGTATTCTGAAGGAATTCGATAGCATTTTTCTAATGCTATGTAATGCTATCAAGCCCCTGGTCCAGTATATCTCTCCCTTCTCCTATGTCAATTGCCAGTTACAGTTAATATCTCCCTTATATCATTGGTTGTTGTAATAATTTACACTACACTATCAAACGAACAAGTTGGTAGCTCCTAGATATCCTCAATATGCAATTAACCCCAATTATCTTTTATATCTTGATGCCTTGTGAGAATGTATTTACATTGATGAAATAGAGTGAAAACCAGTTACAAAATGGAGTTGGTTTGGCATGGGCATCAAGAGAATCAGTTAGATTTTATCTCACGAATACTGGCTCCATCTTGTGCTGCCACATGTATTCTCTTCCATTTTGTTTTTCTGCAAATCATCCGTGGGAGACTAGATGGTGTAAGCTATCCTTTCATAAATGTAATTTATCAGCATCTCTCAATTCTGGGAAAAGAAAGACCCTGAAACCTACTCATCCCTCTCCCAGCCTCACTAAAACTCACTCTTCTCACTTTTCAACTTGCAAAGCCCCTAATCTTTCCTCCAGTTAGAAAGCAGATGACCTAATTTTGTATCCTGGCTTGTATTCTGTTACTTGTTTTTTTTTTAATTAATTGGTCTCATTTGATTAATTGTTTTTAATATATAAAAATCTGTTTCACTGTATTCAGAATCTTTGGACTAGCTGGGGAGTCCACTAACCTCTTTATTATGCCTGTTTTGCTAATAAATCATATAGCTCAGATTGTTTCCTTAGTTATTATTAATTATCCACCACAACTTATAAAGCAGTTGCTACAAAGCATCCACCCCATCGAGCTCCCTTCTAAATGTGGCACAACTGATGGAGGAAGTCTCTGCTTTCAGGTCATGGTAACCCCACTGCTGGGTAGATCCCCTACTAGGCTTAACACAGTATCTGGAAGGCGCATAGTAGGTGCTTAATAAATGCTTATTTCCTTCCATTCCTTCCTCCTTCTCAAGGGTATGGTAGCTGCAGCAGTTTCTGCCATGGTTGGACTCCAGTCCCTGCACCTCAGGTGGCTTTTTCTTTCAAAATCTCACAAGATCCTGTACCAAAGAAAACAAGACACAAACAGTTAGCATCCCCATCCCAGACACAGACCTCGCTAGGAGGCCATGGGCCTGTAGGTTGGTCCAGCAGGGTGTGAATGAGAAGAGCAGCCCATTAGGTCCCCCTTAGGCTCAGGTGCTGTGTTCGCTCTTCATGGCAGAAAGGAAAGAGATTTTGCCCATCAATGGCTTTTGTATGCATACTCAGTTCAAGCTTAGTAATCATTTACAGTTATCTTTTCCACATCTGTAATTTCCCCTTTGTGGTTTCCTTATATCACAGGTTGATAAGAAATTAAATGGGAATCTTGGGGGAGTTTTGAGGAAGCCACAGAGAACATGCAAAGGCCTGCAGATGACACAGAAAAAGTTTAGAATCTCAGAAATACATAAATATATGTATAGTATTATATGATACCAACATATTTTATCTTTTAATACCACAATAATTCAGACTTCTTCTCTGATATGAATGGAAGGCCAAAAAATTTTTATGTGGATTTTCCAGATCACCCTTACCCTGGAAGGGACACTAAAAGGCTTTCTGTCATTAAGCAATAAAAGTGGACAGAAAACGGTCACTGAAGACTTGCCATGTGCTAGGAAGAGAACCACCATGTTCCTGCATTCCATGTCATCATACTGCCAGAAGGTTTGCTTTTTCCCCCATGGGGTTTCCCAGAACTTATTGTGCCTCCTCACCAGAGTTTACACAGACTGAATGAAACATGTGGAAATGTGTGTGTGCCCAGCTAAGAGGCTGAGAGGGTATGACCATGTCTCAGTGACCAGAACTAGAGGTCCTAAAGTTGGAGAGGGAAGCCAGGATGGAATAAGGGAAGGATTCCTCTTCAGAAACAGTTGTTTTATCACCACCAAGATAGCCAAAATTGAGAAAAGCACCAGTTGTGGGAGCTTCCCTCTTTTTCTAAATCCACCAGGCTCCTGGGTTGATTAGGAGAAGCCAAGAGGTTCAGATGCTGTTTTTCTTTATGCCTGGAAAGTAAGTGCCTAATAAATACTTGTTGGTTGATTAAATGATTGAGCTCCTTAGTGGCTGGGTCTACTGGCTACGTGAGATGTGTGTCATTTACAAGCCATGTTGCATTGTCTATATTCCTTTGTCCTCTCATAGGGTAAATGCTTGGCTATGTAGACTTATATAAACTAAACTGAGTGGTATCTAGAATTTCTGGTTTCAGAGCAGCCTTTCCATTGCCTAGAAACTACTTGAGTCTAGCAGAGGCTGTAGGCATGAAGCCAACCAGTATATGTTTTATTATGCATCTTTATTGCTTTTATGGATCCTATCCTATGAGTAAAATATCCACTCATAGCTGAGCGTGAGTGTCTGTTTCTCAGGGGAGTATGAGTCCATTATGCCAAGGTCATGTGACTATGGCTCAATGAAATATAACAAGTTCAAGGTTATATTTGCCAGATATAGAGACTTGAGGGAGGATTATGAGTGAGTAAATCTACATTAAGATATTGTCCCTACATTTGGAAGTACATATAGACACTCAGAGAGAGGCAGAGCTATGGGATAGAGAGTCATCCACACTGACAATCAGAGGGAGCATATCCCTCAGTAGGGTGGAGGGCAATGACCACCATGATCTTGGGACTTTCCAGGGTCCAATCCTGAGCTGAATAGGACCAGGTCCTCACCTCCTGTGGCAGACTACCTACTGGGTGTTTGTCCTTTGTTTTTGAAGAGGACCAATGACATCACCTTGACATCTTGACTCGCCCATGAATTGGATTTAAGTGAGGCAGCCCCAGTCTCTCATACTGAGTCATCAAGTCCAGTGGCAAGACAAAAGTTAAGACATCTGGGGAGAGCCCAGGATGCAGGGGATGACGTTGGTGTCTTCAATGTCTGACCAAGCTCTAAGAGTTCCACAGTGCCTGCTTTAACAGTCTTCATGGCCATTGGAACAAAACTGTCATCTTTCCCACATGCTTGGGGTAAACGTCTTCCTAACTCCCTGATAGATTTGAGGCCTATTGGTTACCTTCAACCCAGTTTAGCCCATCTGCCAAGATGGTTTACCAGGGTGTGGCTGCCGCACATGCTATAGCTTCTTGGAGCCACAGGAGAGAGCTGGGGGACTGGTTGGATACCAAAGATGGATGGAGAGCCCTGAAAAGGCTCAGAAAGCCCTCATTGATCAGAAATGTTAGTCTTCCCTTAACCCTCCTTAACATCCAGCACCTATTGGATAAAAAGGGATGAAAGTAGGCTTTCGCCTAAGCAAATGGTAGTTCTGAATCACAGTCACTGGAAGAGCATGAGACAGTCATTTGCTGGCCATAGAGTAAGGGGTAGTAGTACTAAGGAGGAAGTTCGGGATTATATTAACTCCCAAATCCAAAGTGAATGTTGTTACATAGGAGTTTCCACCCAATGCTGTCTCTTAGAGTCATCCAACAAGCTGATTGCAGTGTAGGAGGAGAGAACTTAGGTTCATGGCTGTGCAGGATTCTTGAGGTGAGGGCGACTTCTATATTTCCTAAGTAGACTCCTCTTGGTTAATTGGACCTTTCATTATTTTGTCATTTTACAATGAATGTTACCACCTCTATGCCTTTGCTCATGTTATACTCATTCTGAATCAAATCTTGCTCATTCAGTGCAACTATCTCTATTAAATCAAAATAATCAAACTAATTCTGTGATTTTCTGTATCACTATTAAACATATCATACATTCTTTGCCCGTAAAAATATACTGTAAGATATTTATAGCAGCTCTCTTTGTGGTACCAAAGAACTAGAAATTGAGGGGATGTCCATCAATTGGGGAATGGCTAAACAAATCATGGTATGTGATTGTGATGGAATACTACTGTGCTGTAAGAAATGATGAGCACGCTGATTTTAGAAAAAATTCATGGAAAGACTTGAATGAAATAACGAAGAGTGAAATGAGCAGAAGCAAGAGAACATCGGATATAGTAACAGCAATCTTGTTCAAAGAAGAACAATTAAGCTATTCTGAATACTCAAATCAACTCAACTCAAATCAGCTACAAAGAACCTATGAAGGAAGATGCTATCCACCTCTAGAGAAAGAACTGGTAAGTAGAAGTAGGCATAGTATGGATACATACATACATACACACATATATGTATTTGTGTGCATATATGTGTATCTATCTAGCTACCTATCTAACCTATATCTATATACTAAATGGTGGCCCTTCTCCAGTGTGGGGTGGGGAAGGAGGAAGGGAAAGAGGGAAGGAGACAGTTAAAAACTGAAAATGTAAACAAAAAAATAAAATGCTTAATTGGCATGTAATTAACTGTCTCTTAAATATCCTATCTTCCACATAGATTTTTAGCTCCTTGAACGCAAGACTTTGCTTTATTTAAATATGTGGCAGAATGCCTCAAAATATGCTGATCTTGCAGTGCTCAGTAAAGATTTCTCAAATCCAACCACAGCCTCAGATGAGACGCCATCTTATCAAGTTTTGTCCTTTGTGTATTTTGACTGCCTCTTGCCTGGCATTTGCTGCTTCTAAACTACTTAAGAATAGCCACTCAGGTAATGTGTTTATATATACCTGTGGTTTCTCTGCCAGGGAACTGTCTTATGGTACAGTCCATCACATCAGAGCATAGTCCTAAGTCAAGAGTGCCAAATTATATTATCAAGCAAAGGGAATTCTTAGTATTTAGGAAAAGGCGTGTGTGTGTGTGCGTGTGTGTGTGTGTCTGTGTCTGTGTCTATGTGTGTCTGTGTGTGTCTGTATGTGTGTCTGTCTTGTCTTTTGGGGGAATGGATAGAAGAGGGGGGTCTGAGGCATCTAAGTAGCTCAGTGGATAGAGTCAGCTTGGAGTTAGGTAGATTTGAATTCTTCTCCTGCTTCAGACATGTTCTACCTGTGAGACCTTGGGCAAACCACAATTTCTTTTGGCTTCTGTTTCCTCATCTGTAAAATGAGGAACAAGGACTCAGTGTTCTCTAAGATTCCTTCTAGCTCTGAAATCTTTGAAGTATGGTGGTCAAAATCTGAGGGAAGCCCATGAAGAAAATGAGAAATGAGGTTAGGAATGTAGGTGTTGGGAATCAAGTTGTCAAATCAGTCTTGGATATGGGAAAGCAGGGTTATATTTGCTAAGCCAAGGTCAAGAACTCTATGGGTCAGTGTCAGAAAGTGGTGAACCACTATCTGTATTGTAAAATGACTGGCTCTTTCTTGGCATTTAGTATTTCAAAATTAGTTTGAGAATTTTGCCAGGGCTTACATGTTTTCTGCTGAGCCATCATAGTAGGGAAGGGACAAGATTGGGCTAGAAAGGCAAAATCTCAGCAAAGATGAGAGTTCCTAAGGGTCTTAACTCCAGGCTGGACCTGCTGCTTGTCCAACCCTCCTGCTTCCCTGTGGGGCCTTGACATTTGAATCGAATTAATAACACGATATATGGTATAAACTAGAGGCAGCTAGGTGGTGTAATGGATAAGAACACTAGACTTGGAGTCAGGAAGACTTGAGTTCAAATTTGACCTCAGATACTTTCTAATTGTATTCCCCTGGGCAAGTCATTTAACCTTTCTCAGCCCCAGTTTCCTCATATGTAAAAAAGAGATAATAATAATACCTATAATATAATGTGTTTAATTATAACATAGTATTACAAAATATCAGTGTTATCCAGCATTATAGTAATAACAGATAACAGATAATAGTAATATAACTACTACAATATAGCATTATTAATATTATAGAATTACTAATAAGAATGCATAACACCCAATAACATTAGCATAACAATATTATTATAATATATTATCATGATATATTATGTATGCTATTATTATCCCTTTTATAGATTCTATTTAGAAATTATTAAATACAATTCACTGTTTTATTATATATTATAAGCATTTAATTACATTATTAATTATATAAAATGCTATACTATACTCTATCACTCTACCCTACCTTGCCCCACCCCACCCCACCCTGCTCCATCCCATCCCATCCCATCCCATCCCATCCCATCCCATCCCATCCCATCCCATCTACTCCCTGAGTGCAGGTAGTACTCACAGAATTGTGGGATTTAGATAAGATAATGTGTGAGAAACCCTTTGTCATTTTTAAAGCACAATGTAAACATTAGCTATTAATATGAACAGAAATAAAAACATCTAGCATAGATTCCCTGAAATGTAGTGAGTTTCCTTCCTTGCCCCTTCTGTCATCTGGCCTGTGTCCTCCCACTCCACCCTACCTTCCCCATTAAACTCGGAGGTCTTTGAGATAAAGGGCTATTAAATGGTGTCTGGCAAATGAAATCCCTTGTTCTAAGGGTTAAAATCTTCCCTTCAACACTTCCCCCATAGGTATTTATTGATGTTGTGGTTCAGTCATTTCAGTCATGTCTGATTCTTCACGACCCCATTTGGAGTTTTCTTGGCAAAGGTACTGGAGTGATTTACTATTTCCTTCTTCAGCTCAGAATCGTATAACTAGTAAGTGTCGGGGGCTAGATTTGAAGTCAGGTCTTCCTGATTCCAGGCCTGGCAACCTATCCACTGAACCATCTAGCTGCCCCTTTCACAGGGATGGAACACTGCATATATTTTCAGATTTTTTGATGTATTGATCGTTTTTTCTCTTCTTCCAATGTTCTCTCTTAAAGTTTTCTTTGTTATAGGGGATGGATTTCTAAGAAGAAGGATATAGAGGGAAATTTAGGAAATATAAAAATGAAAAATAGCAATGAAATTAGAAACACTTCAATATTAGTCAGCCAATAAGCATTTATTCAACGCTTACTTTGTGCTAGGCACTGTATCTCTGGGGATGCAAAGAAAGGTAAAAAAACAGCTCCTACTCTCAAGGAACTCAGTTTAATAGGTGGGACAACATGAAAATAACAACATACAGACAGGCTATATTGGAAATGATCAACAGAGAGAAGGTACTAAAACGAAGAGAGATTGGGAAAAACCTCTTGTAGAAGATGGAATTTTAGTTGAGACACAAAGGAATCCAGAGAATCCTGAAGGTAGAGATCAGGAAGGAGATTGTTCTCATTTATGGGGGATGGTCAGTGAAAATGGGCAAAGTCTGGAGTCCTGTTCAAGGAACCTGAGGAAGGCAGCATCATTGGTGGAAGGTGTGTGTGGTGGTGTAAGATAGTGGAGGAGGTGGAAGTTATGAAGGACTTTGAATACCAAACGGAGGATTTTTATATTTGATACTTGTAGGTCAGGCCTGTCCAAAATGCAGCCCGCACAGGGTGCATGTGGCCCGCAGATTTATGCGGCCTGCCTAAAATTTACTTAAATGCTTTAGTGTATGAAGCTGAGCTACAGCAGAGCTCTCACTAAAATGGCAAATCAAAATATATTTTCTATTGTTTCAATGAAAACCTAAGGTTGGACAGCCCTGCTCTAGGTGATAAGGAACCACTGGAGGTTATTGAGTAGGATGGTGACACAGTCAGGCCTGCATGTTGGGAAGATCGTTTTGATAGCTGAGTGGAGGATGGACTGGAGCAGGGAGAAGCTTGTGGTAGGGAGACCCACCATTAGACTCCTGTGCTAGTCCTGGTATGAGGTGATGAGGACCTACATCAGGGTGATGGCAATGCCAGAGGAGGACAGGGGGTATATTTGAGAGATGTTATGAAGACAAAATTGCAGGCCTTGGCAACAGGTTGGGTATGGGAGTTTAGAGAGAGTGAGTGTCCCCTAGGTTGGGAGCCTGAGAGATTGAGAAGATGATGGCGCCCTTGACAGTAATAGGGACATTTGGAAACAGGAAGGCTTTGGGAGAAAAGATAACATGCTCAATTTTGGACATGTTGAGTTTAATATATTAGACCTGTGCTCTTACCCTGGAAATTACTTTTTATACATTTTGTCTTCATTCTCTCTCTCTCTCTCTCTCTCTCTCTCTCTCTCTCTCTCTCTCTCTCTATATATATATATATATATATACACGCATATATATATACATATACAAACATACATATACATATGTATATATTGTTCTCCCACAATAGAATGGTTTTGTTTTGTTTTTGAGACTGGTTCTTCCAATTTCACCCAGGCTGGAAGTGCAATAGCCACTCATGGGCTTGATTCTACTTTTGATTGGCAGGGAAATTTTTAACCTGTTCTGTTTCTGACTTCTTTTGGTTTGCCTGGTGCGCCCCACCCCAGTCCTTGGGGCTCACCATATTGGTGCCAGACTTACATAGGACACCTGACCAGCTTTAGATCATCTCAGCTCCAAACTCTGAAGCTCAAGAAATCCTACCTGGTTGGAGAAATTACAGCCTCTGCCTCTCTACAATAAAATGTAATCTCCTTGAGGACTGAGTCACATTTTTGTCATTCGTATTCCCAGAACCTTCCACAATTCTTGGTACATTAGTAGGAACCTAAAAAATGCCTGCTGAGTTGGATTGAAAGCCCATAAAAGGTTTTAAAAACTCCTAAATTCAGATGGTGTTGTGTATGAGAAAAATTTTATTGAAAAAAGAATAAAGAACACCCCAAATATACTTATGGCTTTACTTCTGTGACCTGAAGTAGAGTTATTTGAAAAGCTCCCCTTTCCCCTCAAGCTTTTCAAGACATGTCAAGGATTGTCAAGACCTGGCATTCTATCTCTATTCATGAGGCCTTCCATGCTCCACTTCTCTTAACATTATCAGAGCCTCTTTGATGACCTGTTAGGCTGATCTCTGATGAACATCTTTTATTTTTGATGAGACAACAATTCCATCGACCAACTCTTCAACAATGGTTTTATAGAGAAAAGTTTTTGTCGGTTCTGTGAATGAAATGAAATTAAATGAAAGTTAGAGATTATGTGATACAAACATACTGATGCATTCCCAAGGATCAAAAGACAGATCTCTGTCCAGGGCAAGGTGGAAAGTTCATGTATTTTATGCTTACTAAATTTTTAGGCAGAAAAATCCAATTAATTTTTCTTTTTGCTGATTTTATAGAAAGTTACAAGAGATACAACTAGGGCAGTTTAGAACTTCATTCCAGGGCACATAGATTTAGAGGGTAATTATAATACCTGGAGTTCTTTAAAAGCATAGAAATGAGTTTAGCACCTAGTTAACAAGAAAAAAATTAAGAAAAATAATGTTCTGTCAAATTGCCTTCTCCCTTCCCCCAGAAGTCACCCCCCTCACCCAGGTAAGCTGTTCCTTGGCTATTTCCCAGCCTGTGTAAAGGGCTCCGCAACATGCTTTTTAGGATATATTTCATGCCATTTCCCCTGGGTATGTCTTGTGCTATTAGTCCTGGCAAGAAAATTACTAGTTTTGATTGAGTAATAAATCAATTAATCCTTCAAAAATCATTCATTAAGTATCTATAGGCTTATTATGTACCAGATGCTGGCAAAAATGAAGCAGTTCCTGCCTTCGAGGAATTTACATTCTGTGGCTGGAAGTGACATGAACAGTGGAAAGATCAATGAACTTGGAATCAGAGGTTATGAAATCAAATGCTTTCTCTGCTAATGTGTGACTTTGGGCAAGTCCCTCTCCTTTCCTGGGACTCAGTTTCCTTATTTGTAAAATCATATTTTAGATTAGATGGTTTCATAGGCCCCTTCTACTTTTGAATCTATGATCTTATGATCCTATATATAGAAGTATAGACAAAAAAGGTAATTGTAGGAGGGGGCAGGAATATCTGGAAGGACCAGGAAAGACCTCATGTAGGAGCTGGCATGTCAACAGGGAAGGAAGCTAGGGATTCCAAGAGGTGGAGATGAAGAGGGAATACCTGGGGCCAACCTGTGCAAAGGTATGGAAGGGAGAGATAGAATCTCTTGGGTAAGGAAGATCAAGCTTGGGATAATAATGGTGAAATCTAGTTGATGTTGGAGAAAATCCAGAACCCTAGACTGATTTTAGGTAAATATCATTTTATTGATGTCAAATGCATAAAATAATTAGAATCAGGACTACAAAGTATTTCCAAGTAGAGATCTCTGTTTTAATTACTAGATAAGGTTGATTTATAATTAACATATGGAGTATTGGCAGGTGCTGACTTTTGTCATCCATATCCTTCCCTTAATATGGTGATGAAGAGAGGAGAGATTGGAGGAGAGAGTTATTCTCTGGAAGTCCTTAGTTTTAAGTCTATTATTGATAGGCTAGAGACCAGGAATAAGGAAAATGATAAAAGAGAGGAGCTTGTGAATCTCTAAATTTAGAACTTGGGAAGGACCTTAGAAATCATCTGGTTGAAACTCCTCATTTTACAGACAAAGAAAGTGAGGCCCAAGGAGGCTGTGATTTTCCTAAAATTGCACAGATGGTATAGTGAAGATTTAGACCTATGTGCCCTTGCTTCCCACAGCCAGGCAGCCAGGGGGTGCAGTGGTTAGAGCACCGGGCCTGGAGTTAGGAAGACCTGAGTTCAAATCCAGCCTCAGACATTTCCTAGCTGTGTTACTGTGGGGAAGTCACTTAACCCTGTTTGCCTTAGTTTCCTCTTCTGTAATATAAGCTAAAGAAGAAAATGACAAACCACTCCAGTATCTTTGCCAAGAAAACCCCAAATGGGGTTGCAAAGAGTCGGACATGACTGAAAAGACTGAACAGCAGCTAAAGAAAAACAAACAGCTGGGATGGGAACTAATTTTAAAACCAGACAATCATTTTAGATTATGATTATTTTAGATTATGCAAGTTG
>CM053626.1:191412986-191440497 GCA_028646595.1 Phalanger gymnotis
AATGGTGGGAGGTCTGTTGTTATGTTTTGGGAGAAGATAATAAAGGAAATCCCAATTTTCTGGTTGCTTCGTTACCATAGTTTGAGCCTCTTGTAAATTATCCTTGGTTTTCCACTTGAATGTGCCAACTCTTTACGTAATTCATTTGTGTGACTTAGAATCTTAAACCTCTCTTTGATGTCAAGTCTCCATGGGATAGACCAATTACAGAGATAATTGTTTCCAGCAGAGTGGTTCTGCATACTGTATTGTTTTTTGCAAGGCTGATTCTTCTATCAAAGCATGATTTATGGTTGTTGTAGAATGAACACCAAATTTGGAGTCTGAAGATTTGGGTTCAAATCTCAGTTTTGCCACTCACTTCTTGAAGCAATTTCATTTGCCTTCTGGGCTCCAAGATATAAAATGAAGAAAGTGAAGTAGATAGTGCCTAAGATCCTTTCATAGTCAGTTAATAAACATTTAGCAAGTGCCTACTATGTGCCAGGTATTAGCCTAAGCACTATAGTATAGTATTGTTATCCTCATTTTTCAGATGAGGAAAAGAATGCTGTGAGAAGTTAAGTGACTTGCCATGGGTCCCAGAGCTAGTGAATGATAGAGGGAGGATTTGAACCCAGATCTTGATTTGGTCAGGCACTTCATACTGCTTTTAAGTGCCAAGCACTGTGCTAAGTGCTGGGGATGCAAATGTGGGGGGAAAAGGTCCTTGTCCTCAAAGAGTTTACAATCTAATGGGGAAGAAAATACACAAGTGGATGTTGAAAAAGGGAAGGGGCAGAGGAGAAGGCTATGGTGAAATCAAAGGAGCACAGCAGGGTAGGAAATGAAGAAATGACTATCTAGGGCCCCCTCCTGAAATAATGGTTTTGGAACTCATTGCTCACACACTCATATAAACATGAAAACATATGATTATATATACATACATACACACATACACATACAGCCTCACAAGACAATATTATATATATGTATACATAATTTTATTATATGTATATACACACCTGTACGATTACACATATATATATACATAAAATTGTTATATATGTATGTGCACACATTAAGACATATAGATAGATTATATTTAACACTCACATAACGCATATGTAGGTAGATATAGATACAATATTATTGATTATACAGTGTCCCAAGAGTCTTATTCCAGTTTAAAGCTTAAAGCTGCACTAAGGCTTTTGGGACATGCTGTATAATGCATCATGACCTACACTCCTGGCACTTGAAATTCAAATTTCCCAAGGCTTTCTCTCAGAATGTGTTACCACTATTTTATGGTAGTATTTAAGAAGAGAGTGTTTACACAGACTTCTTTGTTTTCTCAGTGCCTGATTCTCAGTATTTGGGGGTCTCCTGTGTTGGCACACTGTCACTGCTTGTGATACAAAGCCCATGCTCTCATCACTCCTATCTGTTTTGGGGGGCCTTGCAGGTCTTTCTATCAGAGCAGTGGTAGAACAAGGGTAGCTAGGTGGTACTGGGGATAGGGCGCCAGGCCTGGAGTCAGGAAGACCTGAGTTCAAATCTGACCTCAGACATTTTCTAGCTGTGTCACCCTGAGCAAGTCACTTAACTCTGTTTGCCTCAGTTTCCTCATCTGTCAAGTGAGCTGAAGAAAGAAATGGCAAACCACTCCAGTATCTCCGCCAGGAAAATTCCAAATGAGTTCACAAAGAGTCAGACACAACTGAAAAAACAACTGAACAAATGTTTATTTATTTTGTTAAACATTTCCCAATTACATTTTCATCTAGTTTGGGCAGCCCTTGGGAGTTTTGCAGAGTGGGTATAACACCTCTCATTTGGTTTCCATTTGAGGCAGTCATTCCAAGACTTGTCACAATGACTGACATATGTACAGAATTTTGAAACTTCAAAGTGCTCTATAAATGTGAGGTATTAATATTGAGGATTTTCTTTTCAGGTATAGTAGTCATCTCATGCCCAGTGAGATAATATTTGTAAAGCACTTAGCACAGCGCCTGGCACATAGTGGGCAGTACTTAAATGCTTAATCCATTCTATTACAGTTTCAGCTTCTCATAAAAGGGACATGGGGGGTATTTTCCCATCATGTGGGAAATTGACTGGCATCCAGC
Organism: Phalanger gymnotis; assembly: GCA_028646595.1. Lineage (NCBI taxonomy): Eukaryota > Metazoa > Chordata > Mammalia > Diprotodontia > Phalangeridae > Phalanger > Phalanger gymnotis. The sequence goes on from CM053626.1 coordinate 191,415,104, forward strand.
GGGGAAAGTGGCAATTGTCCAGTAGAGGTGGTGGGCAGCAGCAGCAGTGGCCTTCTGGATGGTTTAAGCAGACACTTACATGAATCACTTCTCTAGCCCTATAGACCTCTGTCCCCTCCCTAGAGGAAAAGTGAGTAAAAACTTATGATAGTCAGGTTCAGAGCACTCCAGCCCTGAGAAGAGTGGGGCTATCTTTGAAGAGAGAGGACCTTCACCTCAGGAAATGTCGCCCACCTATCTACACTTGAAGAGAATAGAGAATGAACACTTTAGCCAAGAACTCAGTTGGTGTGCAGCTTTTGGTGGGTGAAGGGGACTATGATTGGAGCTTTCATGGCTGTCTCAGACTTTTTAGACCAGAAAGAGCTGCTGAAGGCTAGGGCTGTCTGAAAACCCAGAGCTGGCAGAGAGAAAAGGCCTCAGAGGCTTTCCATTGAAACATTGCTTTCCCTGAGTGTTGCTCATCTATGAATGGGTGGGATAGCTGGCAACAGTCTTTTCTTCATCTGGGGCTGAACCAAACCAACATTTGGCAGCTTCATGTGGTATGATCTGAGGGGCACCAACAAGTCCCTCTTTCTCCCTCTCTTCCCAAACCTGATCCTCTCCTTCCTTTCCCTCCAACTTGTTTGCTGATGCCTGAAATTTCACTGTTAGAAAGTCTTTTCTGTAACTTAAGATTTTTGGTTTCTTGTAAGTGCCCGTTAGAATGGAAGCTTATCACCATTTAACATTTTTTCCCATGATCACATGAGTAAGTAGATTTTGATCAGGGGGAGGGGTAGAAAGAATCCTCATCTCTTGGGTGTCTGAGTATCATGTTATTGCAATGTTTCCAGTTAGGTAAAAAGAGGTAGGGGTACACTGATGAAATGGAATCTGATCTCTCCTGTTTCATAATTTTTTCACCAGGACAGCATCCAGACAAGAGAAAGAAGTGGTTGTCTGGGGTTAGAGTAAAGGGAAAAAAACAGGAAGGAAATAATTTCCTCTGCCTGGCAAACATTTTTACTTGAAATCTTTAACATCACCCTCATTTCCATATATGTATATTTGGATATATATATATATAGCTACATCTATACATCTACATCTACACTTATTTATCGTTGTTGTTGTTTAGTCATTTTTAATTGTGTCTGACCCCATTTGGGGTTTTCTTGGTAGAGACTTTGCAGTAGTTTGCCATTTCCTTCTCTAGCTCATTTTATAGATGAGGAAACTGAGGCTAACAGGGGAAAGAGACTTGCCCACGGTCACACAGCTAGTAAGTATCTGAGGCCAGATTTGAATTCAGGAAGAGATCTTCCTGAATCCAAACCTGGTATATTATCCATCAAGTCACCTAGCTGTCTCTATCTATACTTTTACCTATACCAATCACTGTACCCGTATCTATATCTATCTCCTTTTCCTCCAGTATGTGTACTGGAGCCAGCTCTTACTTACTCCAGAGAACTGATTGTTACAATGTTCAGTCTGAGCACTTGCACCTTAGATAGTGGCAAATGCTACAAATCAATGTTTGCTTATTTGTTTAGTTGATTGTAGATTTAAGAAAGTAACGGAAAATTAAGCTTAAAAGTTTATCATGTAAACAATTTTTTTCCAGAGAGTCAGTTATTAAACATTTATTATCACATCCCTCTTCCCACCATCCCTCCCCAGAATGCTGTCCTTTGTAAGAAAGAATGAAAAAAGAGAGGAGGAGAGAACAGTTCAACAAACCTAACCAATGCCAATAGAGTCTAACAGCCTTATTCCACACTCATGAATTCCCCATCTCTGCAAAGAAGGGAGAGAGGTGAATTTTCTTTTATCTTCTTCTCATCTGTCTGACTTTTAAGGTCATTCTTAACCTCATTTCATTTTTAACCATCTGACTGTATTTCATATTATTCTCCCTTGATAGAATGTAAGCTCCTTAAGGTCAGGGATCTTTCCTTCCTTCCTTCCTTCCTTCCTCCCTTCCTTCCTTCCTTCCTTCCTTCCTTCCTTCCTTCCTTCCTTCCTTCCTTCCTTCCTTCCTTCCTTCCTTCCTTCCTTCCTTCCTTCTCCTCTCTCTCTCTCTTTTTATTTCTTTCCTGAGTTCCTAGTTCAGAGCTGAGAACATTGCAGGCACTTAATAAATGCTTGTTGATTGACTTGGGCCTGTAAAATGAACTCTCTCTCAGACCTGTTTCCTAAGTGTCCCTGGAACAAATCTTTCCCCATTGCCTACAGCACTTTCACCTCATACCACTATACAGAAGCATTTCATCTTATAGTTTCTTGGATTATTTGCTAATTCTTTTTTTGTTTAGTTTGCTCCCATAACTGAGGGCAAGGGCCATCTCTCATAATTATTTCTATCTGTCATAGTGTCTTGCATTTAGCATGAAGCCTGGACACTGATGCTCAATAAAGACTGCCTGACCAGCTATATCTCTCTTGTCCTCCTCTGGAGGCTAAGCAGTTAACTTGGGTTCAGGGACTGGTAAGTGTAAGCTTAAGTGGACAAGGTCATTTTCTGTCTGATCTTGAAAACAACCAGAGCATTGTCTTCCTTCTATGTAAAATGAGGATCTTTCTTGCAAGGGATGACTTTCTTGCAAGGGATCCCTTGTAAGGACTATTTTACAAGAGATAAAACCAATCAGAGAAAAATGCCATGCTAAAAAATGCTAATCTTGAAGGGCTGTTATGATTGACTGTAACTGACAATCCAGGACCATGAGCTCTCTAAACTATCCAGGACTAGAGATGGATGGTTGCCGAGCAGATGGAAAGCTTGCCTCAGAGACAGCAAACTGTGTCCAAATCTTGCCTCTGACACATACTGGTTGAATGACTCTGAACAAGTTCCTTAAGCTCTTAGCAGCAACCCTCACCCCCTACTCCCTATCCCCATTCCCAACATGCCAAGTTGTGGACTGGTTACTGATCTGTACTGGTAGACAGAATTTCCTTGCTGGGAGTTCTTCTCACTAATGAAATCATGTCTGGTTTCTCCACCCTCAAACATTTATACATCTCTAATACGAGTTTAATGAACTTGCAAAAAAAGTAAGTTTATTGAAGCACTGAAACAATTTGATATAAGTTGTCATTTCTATTTTGACAAGGATCATTCTATTAAGAAAGGAAAAGAAGCAGAAACTTTGATGAGACATTCATCTACTGGGGGACCGAAGCAAATTCCTTGGGCTCTTCAGGATTCTGGCTTGGTCCAAAGAGGTTTCTTCATTTGTGGCTTTCTGTTTGTTTCACTGAAAGGCACCGTTGGACCCAAACTTGTTTATTTGACCTTGACCTCAGAAACATTACTGACTTGAGATGAGACAACTTTGCCGTTCACAACCTCCTCTACAATAGTTTTGGTTACCCTGGTTTTGTTTGAATCTGGAAAAGGAAAAAGAAAGAAAAAATGAGCAAGTCAGAATTTGCAACTGGCAGAGATCAAAAAACAAAGCATAAAAATACAAGTTTTAATTTGAATTCAATTTAGTCCCATGAGAAATCTTGAGTGCCAAGGCCTAATGATGACATTTTCCTACTCTCAGCAGAGGGGTGGTGGGCTGCAGCTGCAGAATACTGCATGTGCTGTCAGATAGATAAATAAGTATGTATGTAGGTAGGTAAATAGGTAGGTAGATAGATAGATAGATGTGCCAGTTCCTTCCTCCCTCCCTCCCTCCCCCTTCCTTCCTTCCTTCCTTCCTTCCTTCCTTCCTTCCTTCCTTCCTTCCTTCCTTCCTTCCTTCCTTCCTTCCTTCCTTCCTTCCTTTTTCTTCCTCCCTTTCTTCTTTCTTCCTCTCTTTCTTTCTTTTTTTCTTTCTTTCCTTCTTTCTTCCTACATGAGAAGAGCCTATGGGGGGGGCAAGAGAATATTGGGGAAACAAAACAACATTAAAAAGTATCATTAAAACTTTTTTAAAAATGTGGAATTTTAAGCTACTGCAATTGTTTAAAGAGCTGATTAACCTTTTTCCCATCATGGACTCCTTGGGTAGTCTGGTAAAGCCTATAGCAGCTCCCTTCTCAGAATAAATATTTTTAAGTAATTAAGAGAAGTGCTTAATTTCAGTTAGAGGTTAGTGAAAATAAAGCTATATTTCTTTTTTTTTTATCCAAGTTCACAATCCATCCTGAAATCTGTCCTCAGATCCCTTGGGGATTGCTTGGTGGATCCCAAGTTAAGAATTCCTGGCTTAAAGTATTGTGATTTTTGGAGGATAACAAATCACATTTATTTATTATGTTTCTAAATTGCATATAACTTAACACAATTGTAATGAAAGCCTTTTGCTCTAATTACCTTTTCCTTGCCCTGAAGAGCTTCCACATCTTGAGTCACCGGATACTGAGCCCCTGTTCCCTGATTTCCAAGAACTTGATCCTTCAGAATGGGAACCACTAGAGAAAAATTTCAGGATTAGTTCCCCCCACCTTTTTAAAACAGTCTATACAAAGTGAATTCTAGTTGTTGTAGAAAAGGGAAAAGAGAACCAAAGTTTATGTAGGAACATAGATTTAGAGGTGGAAGGGATGTCAAAGGTCTTTTAAAACCTAACCCATTTTAGAAATTAGAAAACTAAGATGTAGAGAGAAAAAGTGATTGGGTGGAGATGGCTTGTTCAGTTTCTGTTGTGACCTACTCTTCATGACCCCATTTAGGGTTTTCTTGCTGTTTCTTTCTAGGCGAACAGGGTTAAATGACTTGCTCAGGGTCACACAGCTAGCAAGCGTCTGAAGCTAGATTTGAATTTAGGTCCTCCTGAATCCAGGGCCAGCATTCTATCCACTATGCCACCTATCCTCCCAGTGGAGATCACATAGGTTGCAAATGGAAGGGACTTGAACCCAGGACCTTTAACTCATACTCTTTTCACTACACTATAGGAGAGGAGGTCACTTGTGGTACACAAAGCTCTTTTCTTTGCCTGCTGTTTGTTTAGAATGTAATTGTTATTTTATAATACATCATTCCATCCCCTTTTTTATTTGTTTATAAGAGAATTTCATGACGGTGTGCTTTTCCTCTAGGCAAGGCTTTTGCTTACCCTCCTTCTCCATCAAGCAGGCGGCGGTAAGTCTCAATCTCCATCTCCAGGCGGGTCTTGATGTTCAACAGCTGTTCATACTCTGAATTCTGACACTCCATCTCTCCTCTGATCTCGCAAATTTGTTGCTCCAGGCTGCTGATCTGCATCTGTAACTGGGAGAGCTGGGCCACATAGTCGGCCTCAGTGTCTGCCAAGGTGCCTTCCAGGGAGCTTTTCTGCCAGCAAAAAACACAACCGAGGTGAATAAAAAGCAATGTGAATCCTGAGAAAAAGGACTAGTTCATTGGAGTTGCTTCTTTCTCTCCCATCGACTGTCTACAGCATTTTCTGTATCATTAAATCATGGTCTTAGAACTGCTTAGAGATCTGGGAAGTTAGCTGGCTTGTGTATGACCACGTAGCTAGTACATGGCAGAGACAGATCACGAATTATATCAGGCATTGTAACGTCTTAACTTTCTGCCATCCCCAGTGGCAATTATGGCTTTGGTGAAATCTATTATAGAATTCTATACAATGAACACTGAAGTGCCTACTATGTGCAGTAAACTGTGCTGGAGATTCAAAGATGAAACTGAAATAATCCTTGTCCTCAAGGAACTTATAGTCTGCTGGGAGTAGAAGCAGCAAATACCCAAATTCGTAAATATAAGACCTATACCATGTAGGGAGACAGATGGGGAAAGGAAGGGAATAAGCATTCATATAGTGCCTACAGTATGCCAGGCACTGTGCTAAGTGCATCTTTAAAATCTCATTTGATCCTCATGAAAGCCCTGTGAGGTAGGAATTATTCGTTGTCCTCATTTTATAGTTGGGGAAACAAAGGCAAACAGAGGTTATTATTATTATTGTTGCAAACAATAATAATAATTATAGCTAACATTTATGTGGTGCCTGAAGGTGGATAGAGCAATGGGTCTGGAATCAGGAAGACTCATCTTCCAGAGTTCAGTCCTGGGCTTGGACACGTATAAGCTGTATGATCCTATTTGCCTCAATTTCTCATTTGTAAAATGGGGATATGCTGGTGAAGGAAGTGGCAAACCACTTCAGTGTCTTTGCCAAGAAAACCCCATGAACTATGTCACAAAGAGTCAGACACAATGAGAAGAAGAATGAATTCTATGGGGTGGAGGGGATAACAGTGCACTCCATCCCTAGGAAAAGTCCTGTGCAAAAGGCTGGAGGCAAGAGATCAAGTGTTATGCTCAGCGAACAGAGAGTAGTTCGGTTAGATTGCAATACAGAGTGTGTGGAGAAGTGTAATATGGTGTAAGACTGGAAATGATTATGAAGGGCTTGAAATGCCAGGCTGAGAATTTTCTCCTAGAGATAACAGGAACTGTTGAAAATTTTAGAGTTAGGGTCAGGGCAATAATAACCTATAGCATTGTCTGCGTGTTAAAAATTTAATCATAAATACAATTACATATAATATATAATTAATTGCCTACAAGTTATAGAATATATAATAATATATAACTATATTATATGATCATATATAATTAATGTAATATACAATATATAATAAAATACATATAATAGAAAATATAAATATGTTATTTATAACATAAATATGTAGTGCATCATATAATTGTAAATAATACAAGGAAATATAATATATATTTATATACAATTATATATAATATGATTATATAATTTAATTAGAGTAGTTTTTTGTAGCTTTCCTGTAAAAACAAGTTCCTTTTTGTGGTACCTAGCAGAGCTTTTTTGGCAAAGTGAATATCACCAATACAAAAATTACGTTCTCACAAATTTTTCTTACGTGGTTTGAAAAAGAAACAAGCAGTTATTAAGCACCTACTGTGTGCCAGGCACTGTGCTAATCTTGCAAACATCATCTCATTTGAAAAGCCACTCTTCAGTACACACCATAGCCAGTTGGGATTGAAGCTCGATTTCAAGGCCTTGAAGAGTTCTTTTCAGCTCCGTTATTTCAGTCTTGGCTGAGTTGGCCGCTCCAGCGTCAGTAGAGATCTGGGCTTGCAGCGAGGCACTCTGAGGACGAAAATGAAACGTAGATGGAGAACTTGCTAGAGAAGGGCTAAAAGTAGCTTGTTTGGGCTCACGATTTGGGCTCCCTGGGGTCGCCTTACCTGCTTGTTGAACTGCTCTTCGGCTTCTCTCCGGTTTTGTTCGGCCAGTTCTTCATACTGCGCTCGCATGTCGTTCAGCACCTTAGTCAGATCAGTGCCCGGGGCGGCGTTCATTTCCACTGTCACATCGCCTCCAGAGGATCCCTGCATGCTCTTCATTTCCTAGCAGGAGAAAGGAAAAACCATTGGGAACAAGAATGCAGTGAATTACTTCTAAAATACAGTTGCTCATAGTGTCAAGATACTGAAAACTAGAGCAATGCCTTAAGTCCATTCTTACATAGTCTTTGACAAAATGCCCCAAAAGCAATCAAACGGATATTTTACTATTAAGTAAATGAATTATTAGAGAAGTTCTTTTTTAAAAAGTGAGAGTTGGTTTAATTCAGTGGACCGCGTGGATACCTCCTCATGATTCTTCTTGAGGTAAGCCAGTTCTTCAGTAAGGCTTTCAATCTGCATCTCCAGGTCAGATCTGGCCATGGTCAGATCATCCAGGACCTTGCGTAGGCCATTGGTATCGGTCTCAACACTTTGTCTGAGATACAGTTCATTTTCATACCTGAAAAGGGTTGTAGGAATAAATTACTATTAGCTGTATTAGTCACTTTTTTTGTCAAACAAAATTTTTATTTGCGCTGACAATAGAAATTCTTATAGAATCCAATTAGTAATATTTTATCTTTATGTAGTGCTTTTCTTTTGGACTGGGTCTATGATTTTATTGGTATAGGAAATTCCCTGGTGCTGAAACTGCCTCTGTCAATAGAGATTAGCACCAGTTCTGCATTTTATAGTCTGGAGTTTGGGGGAAAGTTAAATGTCTTCTTTTAGTCTACAGTCTGCAAGTCCACAGTCACGCAGCCAGTATATGTCAGGGGCAGGATGTGCACTTTACTCTTAGGCCAGTTTTCTATCCACCACATACTGACTCTCATGGCACCTGATACTTTACAAAATATTTTTGCATTATTGGCCACCTCTTAAAGAGGATCTTCCAATTTAAGTGAATGCAAAAATAGATACTGGAGTAAGAATTCCATGTTCAGGGCCTTGATGAAAGAAATATATTGAGTTCTAGACCTAAATCTCTTTAGATTTTTCTTTCTTCTCAATGAGAGGCATAAGTTTAATATATCTCTTCCATGAATACGAAATAACTTCCATAGAAAAAATTTTCTCTTATAGAGTGCCTGTTTCTTTTTAATGTGATTTTTGGTAAAATCATGACTTTTAAAATTGGTGCTTATTTTAGCATCTTAAGTATGAGGAATTATGCTCAAGAAATTTTTTTCCATAGCAAAACAAATTGAGGACATTGAATTTTAATTTTCTAGTAATGCTTAATTGAAAAGAGCTAATTTTTCTTACTTCAGTCTGAAGTCATCAGCAGCCAGTCGGGCATTGTCAATCTGTAGGACAATCCCGGCATTCTCAATAGTGGCAGCAATGATCTAGAAAATAGAAGAGATTGTGAGAGAATGAGTCAATTAAAAAATACTACAGTTAGAAGTAGAAAGATTGGTAATATTCTAGCTTTTAGCAGTTTTTTTTTTCAGAATTAAGTTGATATCAGAATGTGGTTGATAATAGTAGCAGTAACTATGCTACAATTATGTTTAGAGAATGCCCTACATATAATAAACTTATAGGTTTATAGCCAGAAGATATTTTAGAGGTCATTTATTATTATACTTATTTGCCAATAAGATAAAGATCTAGGGAATGTAGGGACAGAGGTATGACATATTTCATCTTTCCTGAATAATGGCATTTATATCTAATCCAGACTGTCATTGTGCATCGATTCATACAGAAAATAGTACAAAATGGTAATTGCACTTTCCCTGAAATGCTTTATCCTTTCCCTGGGTTTTCGTTGCAGGACTGGCTGAAATTGATGCCTGATGATGAATCTTGGGAAAGCTATTGTAAAGAGACTCCCCCACATTCATGTAGGAGGCTGATGCTAGGATTCACCCTTGATTCTAGGATGTCACAGAAACTAGTACATCACAGAAACAATGTTACTCTGGTAGAAATGATCATGGGATAACTCTGTAGGTGGATGACTTTGGTCCAGTATCATCATTCCGAAATGTACATTTTTATCAGTGTAATCCATCACAGTTTTAAGTTCCACTCAGACTTGAAAAGCAACTCGATGAATGATGAACACAAGCTGAATAGGTTGGTATTCAGGCTTCCTGTCACTTTGGAATTTCAAAGGTCTGCAATAGCCACAACACGTCAAACATTTTCCTAGAGATTCACTAATTTCAACTTTTCACATCAGTTCATTATCTGAATACAGTCTAGCCCTCATATATAAAATATCATGAAATACTCCAGTGTATGCCTTCTTACCTGATTCTTCAGATCTTCAATGATTGAATAATGGCGGCTATAGTCTTTCCCAGATCCAGAATCTGTAGATCCAGGTCCAAATTTATCATACCACTCCTTGATCTTCATCTCCAGATCTGTGTTGCCATCCTCCAGAGCACGGACCTTGTCCAGGTAGCTAGCCAGGCGGTCATTGAGATTCTGCATGGTTTGCTTCTCACTTCCAGAAAAAAGGCCTCCATCGCTGGCGCCAAAGCCCCCGCCACCAGCACCCCCACCAACACCTCCACCATAACTATAAAAGCCTCCACTGGAGCCACCACCAAAGCCAGCACCAGAGCTTGAGCCACTTCCATAGCCTCCCACTACTGAGCTGCTCCTGAACCCACCTCCGAAGCCCACTCCAAACCCACTGCTGAAGCTTCCACTTGGTCCACAGCTGCTGGAGCCTCCGAAGCCCCGAGAAGAGCTACCCCCTATGCCACATCTGCTGCTACTGCTGAAGCTACTTCCACCGCTGGACGCTCTGGCACAGCTACTCCCTCCAGCTCGGGAAGAAACCCTAGAGAGACAAGACATGCTGCTTTGGTCAATATTTCTCTCGCCCCAATGTAAGAGAAGAGTGGAAGTGAAGAGTGCATTGATAGAAGCAGCTTTGGGGCCTTTATATACAAAGTTTTAGGGTGTTTCTTTTCTGTGTCACATTTTAATCCCAGTTGCCTTTTTCTAATCCATAATTAGATAATTTCTTTTCAGCAAACCAACTTTACTGGCTCCTTTTCTGAAGCTAGGTCAGGGCCTGAGGGTGTTTGCTGTATCAGGAAGGAAAGAGGGTGGAGCAAAGGCAAATTTTTCAGCATTAGACATTTAATCTTTCTGAAATTCTGATGACCATTCATTTCTCAAAGTCCATAAATATAATGCTATTATTTTTGCTTTATAGTTTCCTGACTTTTTACGTAAATCTTCAGATTCAGGAAGAGAAAATTAAAAGCCATTAGTATAATGAGAATGATTTTTCTATCAACAAGATTTTTTTAAGATCCGTATTATTTTCTAGTCAAATGACACTAGTGTCAGTAAAAGTTCTAGGAAAAATGGAATACCCCTTGAGAGTTTTATAATTTGAGTTTAGCTGTTTTTCCTTGACTAAAATCTGTAAGAGCTATTGATGCTTCTGTATTTGCAGTCATTTCAAATATATCAAAGGATGAAGATCTCTGTTGGCAACCCATTTTCATGATATAATAATTTTTATAATTACGGAAGCTAGAAAGCTTTTCCCAGTCCTTTTTATCCTCCTTCATCTTTCTCCTTCCTATTGTTCACCTGAATCTTTTCATTTGCCCATGCATGTTGTTTCTTTGGTTCAAAAGCCTACTTTGAGAAAACAAACCCTTTAGCATAAATACAGTCTTTCCATGTTTTCTTTGGCCTTGACAGCCAGATATCTAAGCCACTAGTTTTTGTTTAATCAGGGCTGCTCTTTTTCTTCATCATCTTGACAGTTTCTTCTTGGTTATTTTTTTCCTTTGCATTATTTGAATGTCCTGATGCTCTTTCTAGGGCAGTGAGGTGACACAATGGATGGAGTGCTGGGCCAGGAGTCAAGAAGACTCATCTTCCAGAGTTCAAATCCGGCCTCAGTCACTTAATAGCTCTGTGACCGTGGGGCAAGTTACTTAACCTTGTTTGCCTCAGTTTCCTCATCTGTAAAATGAACTGGAGAAGGAAATGGAACAATCACTCTGGTATCTTTGCCAAGAAAGCCTCAAATGGAGCCAGGAAGAGTCAGATAGGACCAAAAAACAACAGCAACAAAGATAAGCCATCTTTCCTGGTAGCTGTGTTATTTTTTCATATTTCTAAGAGGACTTCCCTTCGTGGAATAGAATATGCTTTGCAAATTTAAAACTATTTAGCAGGGATAACTCTTCCCCACACCCTTCTGAGGAAGGTAAAAAATGTATCAAAGGTTGTAATATGTTGTCTCCTTTATTTCTCCCTTCCCCAAAGCTGTGAAATCATGAGAGCCCTGGCACTAATCGTGGAAAAGTATGTTACTGCCAGTGGTGGGAACAACAATTATCTAATTATAAAGATCATAAGATTTTAGATTTAGAGCTGAAAGGGGCAGCAAAGGCCATTAGTCCAACGCCCTCATTCTGTAGATGAAGAAACTAACACCCAAATAATTGACTAGCCTATGTTCACATAGGCAGTAAGAGGCAGAAAAAGGATTGAACCCATGTCTTCTGATTCTGAATTCAGTGCTCTTAACTGTCCTACTTTGGCAGAGAAGGCATTTGGAGAAAATAGGAGCAGAGACAGTAATAGCAAATTGTGACCAAAATTGGAAAAGACTTTGAAATTTGAGAGATGAAAAGAGGGGATGAGGAAAAAAGGCTGCTTGGGAAAAATGAATAAAAACTCCAGCAACATTTTCTCGCATGACTTTGGAGTCTTTGTTATTTATGAAACTCTTTTCTGTGGACACCTAAATTTTAGATTTTATGTTTTAGCATCTTGTATTGGGACCCTTAGGTATCTAGGTTGAAGAAGCTTGCTATTGCAGACTGTGTTATGGTTAAGAGAAAACATTAAACTTGGACTCCAAATACCTGGCCTCAATAGAAGGTGTGATAACTGAGTTTGGCCCCATAGAAGAGGAGTTGAGGAAATGCACCTCCCTTCCCTCTATGCAAAGGTATGGGACTCTGGAGGCAGAACACTGATTATACTGTCAGAATAGGTTGTTTGTGGGGAATTGGTGGTTTTTTTCATCATTGCAAAGGACATCTCACTGGGGGAATGTATGATGATGGAAAAAGAAAAATGTATCAAAAAAGTTTTTTTTTAAAAGAAACATTGGCTTGGTTACTTACTAACCATATGACCAACCCACTTAATCTCTTATGACTTCCATTTCTTCTTCTGTAAAATTAACAGGTCGGGCTCCTTCACCAGAGGGTTTAGAGTTGTAAGGGATCTCAGAGGTCATTTAATCCAAATATTTCATTTTATATATGTGGAAATGCATCATAGAGAGAGGGAGTGACTTACACCTTCAGGTAAGCACATAGCAGAACCAGCATGTGAAACCAGATCCTCTGATTTCAGACCCCAAATTTATTCCATGACACCATACCCCATTTCCACTAGACTATACTGATCTCAAAGGTCTCTTGCAGCTCTAACATTTTCTGGGTTTGTGTTCATATGAAAGTTTGCCCCTTACTTTCCCGATTTTTTTGCTAGCCTTCTTAGTTCTTGTCAATTCATCTCCATTTTGTCCTTCAGATTCTACTTGTAAAACTAAATCTCCCTGAGGCTTCTCAGAAATTACATATTTCAGAGCTGACTCCTGCCAAATGCATTCAGTGAATAAAATCCTGACTGGTTTTTCTTCCCTGTTAGTGCTCTCTTGGATGAGTCCTAATTCCTTCTGTGCATATGTGACTTTCCTTACAGATGGTGAACTTCTTAATTAAAAATAGTCTATGATTTGCACGTCTAGTGTGATATTCCCTAATGTAGGCTTGTTTTCAACGATGATAAGGTTCTCTTTCTAGATGATTTATGGTTTAAGATAACTTCCCTCTACCAGTTTCTTCAGCAGCTAGGTAGTGCAGTGGTTAGAGCTCTGGAGCTGCAGTCAGGAAGACCTGAGTTCAAATTTGACCTCGGACACTTACTAACTATGTGACCCTGGGCAAGTCACTTAACTCTGTTTGCCTCAGTTTCCTCATTTGTAAAATGAGATGGGGAAGGAAATGGCAAACCACTTCAGTATCTCTGGCAAGAAAACCCCAAATGGTGTCACAAAGAGTCGGACATGACTGAAAAGACATAACAACCCATGAGGATTGATGATATATATTGATAGGATTAAAAAATATAGATCTAGAGCTTAAATGAACACCAGAAGCCAATGCTCACATTTTACAGTTGGAAAAACTGAGACCCAGTTTGTTTGAGGAAAAGGTAACACACAAGATGTAGGTCTACAATTTCTTTCTTAATTCTATACCTTCAAAGCAACATGGCTCATGTATCTCATGCATCATCTTATGCTCTTAGGGTTTACAACTCCCAAATCACATATATTAAATGATAAAGAGCACACACAACTATGAAAATAAAAAGTAAAATCCATGATTATTTTCTCACAAATAAACTGTTTGAGTTTTATTTGTAGCAGAACTGTCCATTGGTCAATTTTTTAAAAAATTGCTTTTGATATTTGATTAATTTCAATTGGCTGAAAGGCCTCTCACATGATGCTTTTGTTATAAGTGAAGTTAACAATATCCTTATTACTGTTTTCAGATTTGCGTAAGATTCAATAAACCCTTATCCATGCATTATTTTCAGGGTGCTATTACTAATTATGGAACTGTGAAGTTTGATTATGTCTGATCTTCAAAGCTTTCTATCATTAATGAAATATCTGCACATTTTAAATTGCTGCTATATTTTTTGTCACTTGTACTTTCTTAACATCAAATGACAAAGTTGAAAAAAAATTTTCTTCCCGAAAAATTCAAAATCAGTAGAAATGTTATTTTATTTTTTATAACCTTCATAGGATCATAGGGCTAGAGCTAAAACAGAGCTCGTAGAATTCATCTGGTCTGATCCCTTAATTTTCCAAATGAGGAAACTGTGGCTAGTGAGGTTAAGTGATTTACTCAAGGTCACACAGTCGGGAAGCCTCACAGAAAGGATTTGAACCCAGGTACCTTGAATCAAGTTGGAATAACTTTATATCCAGCAACTTTTAAATTTCAGTCTTTTGCAGGTGTTTCGCAGAAGGACTGAGTCCTCAAAACTAAAGATTTGCATCCTTCATTTTGTGGCTCACAGAAATTGCCAACTGACTTTAGAATTTTCAGGCACAATTCAGTAGGAGAGCTGGATTTGGAGTTATAGGACCTGGGTTCAAATCCTGGATCTGCCACTTATTACTTTGGTTGCGACCTTAGGTAGGTCATTTAACCTCTAATCTCTCTTAGTGTTAGCTTCTCCACTTATAAAATGACCAGTTTGGACAAAATGAACTCCAAGGTCCCTTCTACATCTCTATATGTGGTCCCATATCATCTTTGTTTCAATCGTTATTATGGTATTTTTGCCATTTCTAATCAGTTTTCAATATATAATTCTAATCTAATATATAGTTGCATTTTTTTTCGCTCAGTCATATCTGACTCTTCATGACCTCATTTGGGGTTTTCTTGGCAAAGATACTGGAGTAGTTTGCTATTTCCTTCTCCAGTTCATTTGACAGATGAAGAAACTGAGGCAAGCAGAGTTAAGTGACTTGCCCAGCGTTACACAGCTAGTAAGTACCTGAAGCCAGATTTGAACTCAGAAAGTTGAGTCTTCTTGACTCCAGGACTGTTACTTTATCCATTGTACCACCTGGCTTCTCCAAAACTTATCATTGTTTCTGTTCAGTCATGTCTGACTCTTAGTGACCCCATTTGGGGTTTTCTTGGCAAAGATACTAGCGGCTTGCCATTTTCTTCTCCAGTTCATTTGACAGATGAGGAAATTGAGGCAAACAGGGTTAGATGACTTGCCCAGGTTCATGCAGCTAGTAGTTGTCCGAGGTCAGATTTGAACTCAGGCAGATGAGTTTTCCTGATTTCAGGCCAGGTACTCCATCCAGTGTGCCACCTAGCTGTCCCATACATTTGCATACACACATGTGTTATTTATACATACATGTGTCATATACACATAGTAATATACATTCAGAATTAAAGTTAATTTATATAATGATATTTTTCTTTAAGATAATAGATTTTGAGCTGGAAGAGCCCTTTGAGGTTATCTGATACAACCTTCTTATCATACTGATAAAGAAATTAAGTTAAATTACTTGGCTTTTCTCAAGGAGATCACATTTTAATGGAGAAGATGACACGTGTGGACAAGATCTCAGCTGCAAGTCAGAGGGATAAGTCCCATGGTCCTTAGGGTACAGCATAGCAGATGCTAATGCCTCTTCTTTAACATTATTTCCACTGATAAAACCCCATTAGGTTCTGATGTTCAACTATTTGTGCTAAGGGTTTTGATGGCAAGAACTTTCCCATGGGTCTTCAATATGTGTCTCTATGTGGTAGGGAAGTGAGAATGGGGAGGGCTTGAATCCAGGTCTTATGGGCTTTGAGGCTGGCTCTCTATATAATACTCCATGAAGCCTTTCTTTGAGATATATCTTAAAATATTTGTTGTATATATTTTAAAAAGTTCATTGTTCCTAATTTCAACCAGGTGAATTCAAACCCTTGTATCTGTCTCTGAAAGAAAAAAATCACACTGATTACTTCCCGAAAGAGATCTCAAAATGACAACTCCCAGCAACATTATAGCCAAATTCTAGAACTCCTAAGTCAAGGAGAAAATATTGCGAACAGCCAGAAAGAAACTGTTCAAACATCAGGGAGCCACAGTTAGGATTACACAGGACTTAGCAGCTTCTACACTAAAGAATCAAAGGGCATGGAATATGATATTCTGGAAGGCAAAGGAGCTGGGATTACCCAGCGAAACTGAGCATAATCCTTCAGGGGGAAAAATGGTTATTCAATGAAACAGAAAGCTTTCAAGCTTTCTTGATGAAAAGACCAGACTGAACAAAAAGATTCGATTTTCAATTACAAGACTAAAGACAAAAATTTACCAAAGAAAAAAAAAATCAATCTATAAAGGGCTGGAAGAATAGAGGACTGTGAACAGAAACTTTGGAAAATGTGCCTATGTGGGAGGCAAGAAGAGAAAGTGTAGCCAGTAAAAAGATAAAATGAGAAGCAGTTTGAGGAGGAAAAGCATTTGGTTAACTTTTTTCCCTCCTTTGTCTCCCATAGGAAAAAAAATGTTTCTTATTTCTGTGTTAGAAAAAGGGATAAAATCCCAGCCAAATGCCTTGATTTCCACTTTCCTTAGATTTAACTGGATAGAGTGCTGGCCCTGGAATCAGGAGGATCTGAATTCAAATGTGGCCTCAGACACTGACTAGCTGTGTGACTCTGGGCAAGTCACTTAACCCTGTTTGCCTCAGTTTCCTCATCTGTAAAATGAGGGGAAGGAAATAACTCCAGTATCTTTGCTAAGAAAACCCCAAATGAAGTCACAAAGAGCTGGGCATGATTAAATTGACTGAGCCACAGCAAAAAATAAAAAAGTAGTTCTCATATTTCAGGAGGGCTGCAGAGCTCTTTCTTTTCTAATTAATATGCAATAAGAGCACTCTTTCTAAAATATTTGATAGGTTGGTTGGAGCTTGCTATGTTAGCATTGATTTGGAGATATTTTAATTGAATTCTTTTAAATCACTCTTTTGTTGAACACAACACACACACATACATCTTGTAGCAACCCAGAACCCTGGCAAAGTGATTGAGAAATATTGTGTGAGGTACTATGTTGTTTAGCCCTATTTTTCTTCTGTTTTCCATTCTAGGCCATATTTTTATTACCTCCCAAGATATGAAGTGATTCCAAAGACAGATGCATTCTCCATACCATTGTAAGAAAGTACATTCATTTCTAGTTTTGCTGCCAAGGTTTTAGCATTTATGCCCCAAATCCTCCATGGCTGCTGGGCATGCTTGGTAGGAATTGCTTTATTTTGATAGAGAGAGAAGATACCCACGGATATCAGGTTAAACATGTTCAGAATGGAACTCATTATCCTCCCCACCTTCAAACTCCAAACCTGCCCCTCCTTCAGACTTCCTTATTTCTCCTTTATCTTCCCCATATAATTATCTAGTCACCCCAGTTTTTACCGGAGTCCCCCAAGCCGGACAACTGATTGCCAAGGCTTGTCAGTTTTACTTCTAAAATATCTTCTATGTATGCCTGTTTCATTTTTGTTTTTGGTTCTAGCATCTAGCACAGTGCCTGACCTACTTAATAAATTCTTGTTGATTGGTCTGTCCTTTTCTCTCTCTTCCCATGGTGTAACAGCAAGGCAATAAACACAATGTTGATGATAATCATGAATATGCCCATGTAGCTCTCTATCTCAAAGTATGAAAGACTCTCCATATAGAAGGTAGAAGTAAAACATTTATTCAGACACCAGATAACCATATCCCATAACCAAGTAATCTCCTCCGACAACCAGTAAGCCCATCTTATCATAACAGCAAGGAACTTAAAACACAATATCACAGCATGGAGCCTCACCATCCCAAAACCTCTCTGACCTCCTGCTGGGGCCTTCCCCAAAACTCACAGTACAACTATCACAGGTTGACTTTCTTTGCCTTAGCCCTAACTATCATGATGGCCATTAACAGCCATGACGGCTCTCAGCATTTCCCATGACACAACTTCCTTTTCCTCTCAGAAAGCTCCTCCCATCATATGTATCTTAGTCTTACTGTGATGTAAGCAGGTCACATGGTCTATTATTGGATGGGAAAGATCTTCAAATCTAAATTGCTATCACACATGACCATCACCTTAATCCAGGCCCTTCTCACCTTTCTTTTGAACTATTACAATAACATGCTAATGTATCTCTACTTCTATTCCTTCTCCTCTCAAATCTATCCTTCACCCAGCCTCTCAAATCATCTCTGCAATACACAGGCCTGACCATGTCACTCTGTTGCTTAAAAAGATCCAGTTGTTCCCTATAGGACAGGGGTTCTTAACCTTTTTTGTGTTTGTCATGGACTCCTTTGTCATTTAGTGGAATAGCGGAGTGCCATTTAATGCCAATCCTGGAGTCAGGAAGACTCAACTTTGTGAATCCAAATCTGGCCTCAGATACTTACTAGCTGCGTGACTCTGGGCAAGTCTTTTAACTCTATTTGCCTCAGTTTCCTCATCTGTAAAATGAGCTGGAGAAGGAAATGGCAAACCACTCCAGTATCTTTGCCAAGAAAACCCCAATTGGGTCATGAAGTGTTGGACATGACTGAAAAACTACTGAACAACAACAACCTTTGTCATTCGCCGCTGAGGCCTACGGACCCTTCTCAGAATTATATTATTAAGTGCATAAATGCATAGGATTACAAAGAAAACCAATTATATAGTCATTAAAATATTTTTAAAAGTCCAAGTTTATGGACCCCAGGTTTACATCCCCTGCCTTGGATAAAATACAAATTCTTCAATTTGGTATTTAAAACCTTTCCCAGTCTAGCTCCAGCCTGCCTTTCTTGGCTTATTTCACATTACTCTCTTTTCACGTGCTTACTATCCCAGTCAAACTTGTCTTTCTGTTGGTTGGACTTGATATTTAATTTCCTACCTCCTTGCTTTTGTACTAGGAATTCTAAGAGAGCTTGAACCTCTTAATGTAACTTTGCATATAATCAATATGATAGTGTATGTAAAGCTCTTTGTTCAGGATATCCTCCATGCCTTAAATGTAGGTGGAAGAGAAGGCAGATTTTTGCTGATTAAAAAGTTACACATAACTAGAAAAAAGCAAACCCTTTTCTCACCATAGGATTGAAATAGTCAGAGGTAGATTGAGGTACTCAACAGATAATGAACCGCTGTGTTTGGTAGTGAGTCTAAGGATGCCCTAATGTTCTAATTCAATGGCTACATATAACAAAATGAGATAACATAGCAAAATACTGCAAAATATGACAAAATGTAAGCCAATATCATTACAAATGATTCAGAGGTGTTTGAGGAATTGGATTGTTGGGCTCTGCAGCTTACTATCGGTGTGACCTTAGGAGAGTCAATTCATTCCAGTGTGCCTAGTTTTCTCATCTGTTAAATTAGAGATTTAGACACCTCCAAGGTCCCTTCCAGCTCTAGGTGTTGGATCTTATGAATTATTGTAGCACCTTGCCTGCAAAATAGTGTAATTATTTCCATTTTTTTCTATACAAAATAGACATTGACATAAATTTCTGCAAGCTGGTTGTGATTTCTAGGAGGTTCATGGCTTATAAATAGTGGCTGAATAGATGTGCATAAAGGTAAAGAAGGAAAGTTTGTGGAAGATTGTTTTTTTCTTTTTCCCTGTTGATGAAGAGGAAATCTGTTTATGTTACTTTCAGCAAGTTGCAGTTGAGGCTTTTCATCTGTCTGTTTGACAATCAAGTATTATGTGAGTTTTACAGTGAGCTGTTATGAAGGTAATTCCTTCAGAACTAGCAGAATATCATAGTTGTTGAAGACACACTAGAGGCAAATGCAGTTGAAATGAACTTTAGCTGTTATTTTGTACTGAGTACTTGGAGGGTGATAGTCACTTCTTTAAAATATATGTTTCCCTAGTATCTGACATCTAGTAGATTATAAATTAAGGCATGAGTATCCCAATATAGTACATTTGTCAGCTTATATCTTAATATAGAATTAGTAACTATGGCCATGAAAATGGATGAAATCATCTTTATCTGTAGTGGGAAAGAAGAGAGCCTTGGGTGGAGTAGGCTAGATCACAGCATCATGTATTTTAAACTGGAAGGCTCTCAGAAGACATCCAATTCAATGCCTTCAGTTTACAGATGAGGAAATTGAGATCCAGAGAGGTGAAATGACTTACCTAAGGTTATATGGGTGGTAAATGACATAGGAAGGACTTGAACTCAGGTTCCAAATCTGGCTCTGGCTCCAAATTCTAATGCTTCCATTATGCCAATGATAAGCTGCAATGATAACAAAGTTGATGAAAATACGTTGTCATCAGTAAATATCTATTATTGACATCATTAATTGTTATAATTTTAGTAACTTGTTAATTAACCAACTAAACTCAGGGCTCACAGTTCATGAAACATTACTTATTTAATTAACTAGAGAAATCTTTATTTATACTACTTACTTATATCTCTCTACATTAAATCCTTTAATCTCCTAGGATTAAATTTATTAGTTACCAAATATGCAATTTATTAACAATGAAATCAATAATAAATACATAAGTCAGGGCTGTCCAAAATGTGGCCCGCAGAGCAATTTATGCAGCTGCCTACAAGCATAGAAATTTACATAAATGCTTTAGTGAAGGAAGCTGAGCTACTGCAGAACTCTCACTAAAATGGCAAATCAAAATATATTGTCTATTATTTCAATAAAAACCTAATGTTGGACAGCCCTGACATAGAAGCAATTATTTACAATATTTTAGTTGTGATAACAATCACACTCAGGATCATCTCAAACCTTCCCTGTAATTACAAATGTTCAGTCATTTCAGTTATGTCTTACTCTTTGTGACCCCATTTGGGGTATTTTTTGGTAAAGATATTGGAGTGGTCTGCCATTTCCTTCTCTAGCTCATTTTACTAATAATTAACTGAAGCAAACAGGGTTAAGTGACCTGTCCAGGGTCATACAGCTATTAAGTGTCTGAGGCCATATTTGAACTCACGAAGACGAGTCTTCCTGATTTCAGGCCTGGCACTCTGTCCACTGTGCCATGACTTCTTGTTTTTAGAAATATAGTTTCATCATGCAGTTCACAGCAAAGAAAGTCTCTTCTCAAGAATTTTTTTATCCTTTTCATAGTATAGTAGTTAATATATATATACATATATATATAAATTAAAACATATAATAATATAAAAGTCAAAACAGTTCCCTCAAGAAATAAGACCTCTCTAACCTCTTTCTTTTTGTCTCTTTAAGCAGTTCTTAATCCATGACAGGAAAACAATCTCTTCAGCTTCTTCAAAATCATTGCCCTTAATGATCTCATCAACTTGACAGTCAACCCTACCATTTTTCCAACATTCTATTTGAATCTTAAAGCAGCCTTTATAGGAAAGGTTTTATGTTATAGGGACAAGCTTCAAAAAAGGGGAGAAGAAAGAAGCAATACAACCTAGCTACCCAACAACTACATGAACAATAGTTTCAGATAAACACCAGATTGAGTAGTGACAAGGAATCTAAGGAGAAACCACAGCAGATCATCCTTCCAGCGTAAGCTCACAAATTTGACCCATAGGCAAACAACTATTGGAGACTGACTCTAGGAACAGAACATGAGGATTGGGATTGCAAACTTAGCCCTCAGGAGTAAGAGCTGAAGCTCTGTCCTTCCTCCCCTCTTGAGAGGGAGGATCTTGGACTCATCCATTGGGTGAAGAACAGGGCCTCAATACTGTCACTCTGATCAGAAGAGGAGAAATCTGAGAATCAGGACTCGGCCTCCTGATGTGCTACAGCTCTGTCACTCTCACTAGGAGTGGGGACCTCAGACTTAGCCCCTGAGTAAGAACAGGGCCTCAGTAGTGTGGTTCTGATTGAGACCTAGAATTCAACCCGTAGGTGTGGAGGCCATAGATCTGTCACTTTAACTGGGAAAGAATACCTAGGACTCAGCTCCAGGACAAAAAAAATAAGAACTTAGCAGGAGCACAAAAGATTAAACATGGCCATACAAAGCCATAATAGCACCACCAGAAATGCAAAGAACCTAGACTTAACACAAAGTTCCAATTTGAGAAGTAAGCCTGGAAGACTGAGAAGACAAAAAAACATAAAGAGCTATTATGATGACATACATTTCCAAAACATACACACAGAAGAGAATAATAATCCAAAACACTCACCAAGAAACTCTCAAGAAAAATACAGCTTGGCAGAATCAATTGTAATTCTTAGAAGAAATGAAGCAAGAGTTAAAATAGTTAAAATGATAAATGAAATGAGAGAGCAAGAAGAAAGAATTGGAAAAGAAATGAGAGATATAGACGAGAAGAGGTGGATAGAAAATAAATAGGTTAGCACAAGAGATAAAAAATCTTTTTTTTTAAATTCTGAACTTAAGAAATAAAACAAGCCTTTCCATAACATAGTAGAATAGAAAAAAGATGATTGCACATTAAACTGCAAATCTATCATGTACGACATGCTATTCCTTTTAAATATATAAGAAAATTTTCATGTAACTTTTTTCTTCCCCCCAAACCACCTTAGAAATGACTACCATTAGACACAGATATAATATATATACACATATACATATATACACATATTTGTGTCTAATATCTAATTTTACATACACACACTTATATATGTATATATATGTATATATATATGTGTGTGTGTGTGTATGTAAAATCATTCTATACATACTTCTATCGACTGGTTCTTTCTCTGGATGCAGATAGCGTCTTCCTTCATATGTCTTTGGTAGCTAATTTGAGTATTTATAATAGTCAAAATGACTCAGTCACTCAAAGTTGTTCTTAAAATGATATTGCTAGGTGCAACTAGGTGGTGCAGTGAGTAGAGTATAGGCCCTGGAGTCAGGAGAACCTGAGTTCAAATGTGGCCTCAGACGCTTGACACATTTACTAGCTGTGTGACTTGGGCAAGTCATTTAATCCCAATTGCCCTGCTCTCCCCTCTCCAAAAAAAGAGAAAAAAACCCAAACAATACTGCTGTTACTGTATACGACATTCTCTTGGTTCTGCTCATTTTGCTCTTTGTTATTTTGTGCAAGTCTTTCCACGTTTTTCTAAGATCATCCTGCTCATCATTTCTTATAGCACAGCAGTGTTGCATCACTATCATATACCTCAACTTGTTCAGGCACTCCCCAATTGACGGGCATCCCCACAATTTCCAGTTCTTTGCCACCACAAAGAAAGCTGCTATAAATATTTTAGAACATACAGTTTCTTTTCCTTTTTCCCTAATCATTTTGGTAAACAGATCTAGTAGTAGTATTGATGGGTCAAAGAGTATACACAGTTTAATAACTCTTTGGCCATAATTGCAGATTGTTCTCCGAAATGGTTGAATTAGCTCACAGTTCCACCAACAATGAATTAGTGTCCCAATTTTTCCACATCCCCTCCAATATTTGTTGCTTTCCATTTTAGTCATTTTAGCCAATCTGATAGGTATAAAATGATACCTCAAGATTGTTTTATGTATAATGATTTAGAACATTTTTTCATAGGACTAATACAAAATCTTAGTCAAATAAAAGACTTCCTGAAAATTAGAATGGACCAAAAAGACATTAATGACTTCATGAGAAAAGAAATATCAGAACAAAGTAAAATGTTTGAAAAAAATAAAAGAAAATGTCAGGTATTAGAATTTGCTGATCACCTCCTAAAAGAAACTTCAAAATGAAGACTCCTAGGTAAAAAAAGTCTAGAACTTCTAAGTCAAAGGAGAAATAACACAAACAACTGTAAAGAAAAAATTCAAGCCAGGATCGCACAAGATTTAGCAGCTACTGCTTAAAAGGAGAGAAGATTCTAGATTATGATAATTCAAAAAGTAAAAGATAGAAGCTGGAAACTGAGAACAACTTATCCAGCAAAAACAGCGTAATCCTAGAGGAAGAAAAAGTGGATTATTAATGAAATAATAGACTTCTAAGCATTCCTGATGAAAAGACCATAGCTGAGTAGAAACTTTGAAATACAAACTCGAGGGTCAAGAGAAACATAAAAAGGTAAATGTAAGTACCATAGCTCCCCAATGCCTTAGCTAAATTCTATCCCTATGTATAAATTCCATCTCTGCACATCACACAATTACTCATGACATACTTCAGCTGCTGCTCTCCTTTTTTAAAAATACAGTTCCTTTAGTTAAAGTGCTAATATATCATCTCCTTTCCCTTTCCAACTTTCATATTTCTGTTATCGGCACTGTCATTCTTCTAGTATTGCAGTACTCTCTCTAGTATTGTCTTTCCGAAGAACTTTGGAATTTATTGTGCAACATGGGAGACACTGGTAAAGGACTGCCCAGCATGGTGTGCCTTCATCAAAGAAGGTGCTTTGCTCTATGAGTGAAGCAGAATTGCAATACCTCAAAAGAAATGTGAGATGTGCAAATTTAAATGTGAGATGTGCATCTCCACTCCAAATATCCATGTGGACTATTTGTGCCTGACCTGTGGTACCTGAGCTCATATTGGTCTGATCAGCCACAACTTAACTCCAACATTGTGATGTCATTTTGGTCTTTTTCAAGAATGAAGGACAAAGCCAACCAACTATTGCAGACCCAAGACCTTAAAGTCCTTTGGGAATCTTCTTCCTCATCCTTGAGATCAATATTGCTAGCAATTTCTTTTTGTTCATATTTTTGTCTCTTCCTCTCCATTCCTTATGCCCCTGCCCTTTTTGAGGTTCTCATTACTTCATGAATTTATCACCAAAATAATGGCTTGATTAGCATCCCTGACATTTTGTTTCTAATTTACACTAACCTTCTCAAAACATTACTTTTTGCTATGTCAACCTCCTTACTCAAGAACCTTCTATGATTTCCTCTTTTCTTTGATTAGAGTCAGTATAAATTCCTTTGCCTGACTTTGGAGTTTTTATATTCAATCTATATGTCACTTCTTAACTTTGAAGATCGTAGAATTTTTGTTGGAAGGGACTTTAGAGATCACTTAGCCACTCTCTTCATTTTATTCATTTTCCTATATTAGATGAGATAACAGACCTGAAGAGGTTAAGTGATTTGCCCAAGAAGCTTAGTGGCCACTCGTAGGCTCAACCCTATTGCTGATTGGTGTGCTCTTTCACCCTAGGCAGCCTAGTGGCCTCCCTATTCCCAGGGACTAATCATATCGGTGCCATACTTAATGTGGACATCCTGTACATTTTAGTGCTACTGAAGGTCAGAACTTTTTGAAATTAAGTGATCCATCAGCTCCAGCCTTTCCAGTAGCAGGGACTATGGGCATGTGCTACAACACCCAACTTTCTCATCCTTAAAAGAAATATAGAAATACTAACCTTATAGGGTTCTTGTGAAGATCAACTGAGACTAGGGCCATTACTACGAATTTTGCACCCGAGGCAAATTCAGTTAAATGGGATGTACTTGACTAAAACATGACCACTCCTGTATATTACTGAAGTAAAATAGAGATAGAATTTATAGAAATTAAGG
>CM053626.1:191440997-191456345 GCA_028646595.1 Phalanger gymnotis
GTTTATATGGCTCATGGGGCAGCTAGGTAGTACAGTAGGTAGAGTATCAGGGCTGGAGAAAGGAAGTCTCATCTTCTTAAATTTCAATCTGGCCTTAGATAATTACTATCTGTGTGAGCTTGGGCAAGTCACTTAATCCCATTCACCTTAATTTCCTCATCTGTCAAATAAACTGGAGAAAGAAATGGCAAACCAAGAAAACTCCAAATGGGATCACAAAGAGTTGGATATGACTGAACAATAACAACATATGACATGTGGCTTATATCTATCAATATTTACCATATATAAAATGTAAAATATTTACTAATCTGTTTAAGATAATTAGTAATAGATTATAGTACATACAATAATAATTACATATTGATGTAAACAATTATGAAAATTAACTGTTGTTGTTTAGTTGTTTTCTGTTATGTCCGACTCTTGGTGACCTCATTTGGGGTTTTCTTGGTAAAGACACCGGAGTGGTTTGCCATTTCCTTCTTCAGCTCATTTGACAGCTGAGGAAACTGAGGCCCAGGGTCCCACAGCTAGTAAGTGTCTGGGGCCAGATTTGAACTCGGTTCTTCCTGACTCCAGGCCTGGTACTTTATTCTGCTCTATGAAAACTAACTATATTTTCCTAAATGAGAAAAATTAGTGAGAAGAATGGCATCGTTTTACATATTTTTGAAAATCTCTTAAATATCTCATTTAATAAAAGATAGCCGAGTTCTCCTATCTGCTTCTGCCTTCAATCTGTTGTGATGTTTTTTTGATAGAAGCATATGAAAGAAATCCAGACTCACACAGAAATGTGATTGGAAGAGGTAGGAGTATTTTTTTAAAGCTTTTAAACATAATTGTGGGCATTCTTCTTTGGTGACTATACCAAAACTTGACAAATGGTAGTTTCTTAAAGGACAGTTGCAACGTGGAATCTGAAATATTATCAATGAATGAATGAAAGTGAGAAAGACAAATAATGTCTTAGTATTACTGTGAAAATAGTTTTGACTTTGTGGAACCCCTGAAAGGGTCTTGGGGATCCTAGAAGTCCATGTACCACACTTGGAGAGCTGCTGTAGATAAAGTGTTGGATCTTCAGTAAAACGTAAGCCCCTAGAGGACAAAAACCCTTAAAAAATGTTATCTTTATATCTTCAGCACCCAGATTAATGCCTCACACTTAATATACTCATAGGACCATGGAACCATAGATTTAGAGCTGGAAGGGATTTTGGAGAACTTCTGATATAACCTTATCAGTTTACAGATGAAGAAATTGAGGCCCCTTTATATTGAGTGACTAAACCAAGTCACACAGATAGTCAGTGAAAGAGCCAGGAATCAACACCAAATCCAGAGCCTTCTGTGTTAACAAATGGCTGCTATACTTTTGAAAGACTTAAGAACTCTAAGCAATGTGATGATGCGCTAGTGTCCCAGAGAACTGATGGTGACGCATACTGCTTACCTCCTGTCAGAGAGGTCAGGAGTTAAATATACAGGATGAGATACATTCTTTTTATGTGGCCAATGTAGGAAATTGTTTGCTTGGATATGCGTATTTGTCACAAGAGTTTCATTTTTTCTTTTCTTTTCTTCTAAGGGGATTGGGTAGGGTAGAATAAACGTCTGTTAATTGAAAAAATTAATAAAAGAACAAAAACATGCCCAAATTGAATTGAATTGAAAGAGAGTGACCAGAATTTCTGTCTCTTTTTGGTAGACCTTTTACAATGGGTTCTTAGCATATTGTCAGTGAAAACTACCTTTTAAGCCCTTAATTTATGTGAAAAATGAAAAAAAAAAATAAGCTCTACCAACATAGAAGAGGAGGCTACATCCAGATTTTTCATAATCAAAAAAGTTTTTTTGGGAGCATTTTTGGGGACATATTCATATGCAACAGTAAGTTTGAGTGTTTGAAATACCACAAAATACTAAAACCCAATCTGTTTGATTTGCAACAGGAGGAAAGTTTATTGACTGACAGCATGGCTAAGAAGCGAAACACATTTTGCAAGTTTGTATTTGGCAAGAGAAAGCCAAAAGGAAAGCAGATAGGGCCTGAGCTGATTTCTCTTAAGCTGCTCAGACTATTTCTTTCTCCAGGAGGACTCGTCATTTCATTTTCTGTGACAAAGGCCATCTGAGCATCTGCTTATTTAATTTTCGTTCCAGAAACATAAGTAGCTTGAGATGACACCCCTTGGCTACCAGTAGAGTCTTCTCTCATCGTCCTGGTCACTCTGATTTTGTTTGATTCTAAAAAAAAAAAAGAAGCAAGAACTGGAATAGAGAAGGTTAAAAGACATATGCTTCCCAATTATGTTTTAAATAGGTTTTGGTTAGAATAGATGAATGTTTTACTCATGATTGATGCACAGAAAGGAAACTGGGGTAAAAAGATGCTTTACCTCCCTTCCATTGGTCCATGCCTGAGTCAACGGATGGTAGATCTCTTGATACTTCTCTCTTGCCTCTGGAACTACTGGAAAAGAACCAGTTAGAGAAAGTATTATCACCAGTTATTTAATTAAATAACAGCAAGAATTTGGTGCCTATTTTAAGGAGAACACTGTGCTAGATTCCCTGCAATCTCAAGAATCCCTGTCCTCAAAGAGCTTAGATTTTATTGGGGAGTGATATCATTTCCACTGAAAAGTATGTGCAAGATAATTTGGGTCGAGAGAAAGCACTGAAAAAATATTGGTGATCTGGAAAGATTTCATATAGAAGGTGGCACCTGCATTGAATCTTGAAGATGGGGACTGTAAGAGGTGGAGGTGAGAAGGGAGCACATTCCAGGCATGTGGTATGGCTTGTTTTTCTGATGTCAAAGAAACGGGAGAAAGCTGATATAATTTCCTTCCAAACATAGGGCCTAGGACATAGTAGATGCTTTAAAATGCTTGTTGATTGGTTGATAACTAATTAGAGTGTATTCCTTCCAGGGGATGCCTCATTTCAACCTGCTAGATATTTAGTTTCAGGGGCCAGAAAAATCACGAAACTGAGTCATTGATTGTGTTGAATTTAATCCTTAACTCACCTCCCCTCTCCATCAAGCAGGCGGCGGTAAGTCTCAATCTCCATCTCCAGGCGGGTCTTGATGTTCAGCAGCTGTTCGTATTCTGCATTCTGACACTCCACCTCTCCTCTGATCTGGCAAATTTGTTCCTCCAGGCTACTGATCTGAAGTTGCATTTGGGAGAGCCGTGCCACATAGCTTGCTTCGGTGTCTGCGAGGGTGCCTTCCAGGGAGTTTTGCTACAAATGTGTGCATGTACACACACAAAATATAAAAATGAAATCATTGAAAATATAGGAAAATATTAATGGACATTGAACATATATATATGTATATGTATACATGTATATCTATGTATAGATAGATAGATAGATAGATAGATAGATAGATAGATAAATAGATAGATAGATAGATATAGATAGATATGTCTCAGTGGTGAAAAGTATCTCCTTGATACCTCAGTACAATGAGGGTAAGGTATCCGACAAAAGGCAAGCTATACATAAGGACCTATGATTTCACTGGAGATTTAGAACTGAAAAAGAGCCTTGGAGACCTTTTGTCTAATCCTTAATTTGGGGAAAGTGAGGCCAGAGAGATGAAGTGATTTGGCCAATGTCAGGTAGATATTAAGGGAAAGCTCTAGGTTTCCAACACGGGTCTGCTGATGCCACGATTGGTGTTCTTTTAGGCAGGACTTAAACACAGGTCTTCTAGACTCCAAGTCTCGAACTCTGACCACTAAACTATACTGCCTTTATAATGTGCCATGAAAGCCAAGTGGTATAAGCTTCAGTCCTGAAGTGCCTGCCTTTCCATCTTCTAGCACTGGTTTGAATTTTGCTCACATTGAAGGAAAACCTCATAGGGCTCTTGTATGGAAGCGTTATGTAAGCCTTAAAACTATATGTGTGTGTGTGTGTGTGTGTGTGTGTGTGTATACACACATATATATGTATGTAGTTTTTTCAACTAAACCTGTGATTTTATTAGCAAAGGAAACTCTTAATAAAGAAACTCCCTCTACTAATGCTGATCAATACCTGCTCATACAGTGGGAGTAATAAAAGAAGCCGCTTTGACTGCTGGATCGGGGACTGTGGTGGCCACCTCATAGAGCATGTCTGGGAATGGACTTTTACCCTGGATTCTCTAGAAGACTCATGATAGAAAAAGCTATGCACAGCCATGGAAAGAATTATGGAGTCTGAATGCAGATGGAGGCAAACTTTGCTCTCTTTTTTTTCCTTCTTTTTTGGTTTCATTTCTCCTTTCTCATGATTTATTCCATTGGTTATAATTCTTCATTACAACTATACTATTATGTAAATAAATTCAATGTGAAGGTATATGTAGAACCTACATTGGATTACATGCCGTCTTGAAGGGTTGGGGGGAGGCAAAGAAAATTTGGAACCCCAAAACTTGTGGAACTGAGTGTTGTAAACTAAAAATAAAGAACAAATTTATTAAAAAAATAAGTATATGTGCAGCCAGGGGCTGCGGGCTCATCCCCATGATCTCTTTCACCAGGGTCTGTGTCAAAGGTGATGAGCAACTTATCAGTAGAATTAAATAAGAGACAGCTTCCACTTTCACTGTAACTTCCTCTCTTTCAAATGGGTGGCTGGCAACTCTAATAGCTCTCCTTTGGAGTTCTTGTGGAGGATGTGGGTTTCACTCTCTCTCTCCCTTCCCACAATGTCTACATGCAAATGGTTACAAGAGAATGTCTTGGTACTTAGGCAGCCTAAGATTGGATTTCAATTTCCTAGTTCCATCTTCTGCTTTGTGTTTCTTTTCCTGAGGATAGGTGACTGAACAGCAATCTTGGGATGGATATTTCTAGTCTGGTGGCTACCTAATGACCTTGAGAGATCCATAGTCATTGAGAAGTTTGGATCTGGATGCCCAGAGGTAGGTGCTTTCTGCAGTCACACCTTTCTAAGAGCAGAAGATGACCTCTATCAGGAGGATGAAGCTGGCTGTCTCTCTCTGCTTCTCTTTCTCTCTTTTCCAGCCTCTTTCTCTTTCTCTGCTTCTCCTTCTTTGTCTGAGTTTCTCTCTCTCTCTCTCTCTCTCTCTCTCTCTGTCTCTCTCTCCGCCTTCTCTCTGTCTCTGTATCTCTCTGTCTTTCTGTTTGTCTCTATCTCTCTGTGTCTCTTTTTCTCTCCCCACCTCTTTCTTCTCTGTCTCTCTGTCTTTCTCAGGCACTTTCTCTCTCTCTATCTCTTCCTGTCTCTGTTTGTCTTTCCCCCTTCCACCCTCTTTCTCTCTCTGTCTCTGCCTTTCTATCTCCTAGTCTATGTCTCTCACACCCTAGATTTACCTATGGCATTAGCTATCTAGATATAGATTACCCTTGCCTTCTATCTCCTTACCTGCAGAATAACAGAAATGCATGCAAAACAATTTCAAGAAGTTTAAAGTCAGGGCTGGCATTCACCTACCATGGCCATTAGGGACTGAAGCTCGATCTCCAGGCCCTGAAGAGTCCGCTTCAGCTCCAACATCTCACTCTTGGCTGAGTCGGCTGCTCCTGCATCGGTGGAGATCTGTGCTTGCAAGATTGCACTCTACAGGCACATGGGAGGCAATAGAGAATGGAATAAAGGATGTGTGAATTGCCCGTCTCCAGTCTTTGCTCTATGATTGCTTAGTTGCTGCTGACTTACCTGCTTGTGGAACTGCTCTTCTGCCTCCCTACGGTTTTGCTCAGCCAGCTCCTCATACTGGGCCCTCATGTTGTTCAGCAGTTTTGTGAGATCTGTTCCTGGAGCAGCATTCATCTCCACGTTGACATCCCCATGATTCATTCCCTGCGTACTCTTCATTTCCTAGCAAGTGAAAAAGCAAAGGCCATTATAATAGTGATGTTGGGATGGAGAAGAGGTCTGTGTATCAGCTACTAGACATACTAGAGAGGAGAGAGAGTGACATGAAGGCCCATAAATGACAGCAAGTAGGAATTGGACAGACTGGAGTGAACTTTGAAGGAGGGCAGAGCACAATGGTGACTGAGAGAAGGCTGTAGTTAAGTTTGCTCAGATGATGATGGGCAGAAGTGTGGCAACAGCAGTGTCTAGCGCACCTAGCAGTTAGCTACCTTCATTGCCAATGCCCCCAGATGATCCCAGGGGTCCCATGTGGTTCGATAACCTAAGCTAGGATGCTCATGGTAGGAGTGAAGGAGGCAGTCTGTTTAGGCCAGTGGGAAGGCACCCTCTGCAGAATGAGATCTTTGGTTGCAGCAGACTGATGACTGAGGAAGGGAGCAATGGGGCGGGGGTGGGGGACGGGGAGGGACCTAGCTTCCAGGGATTCCAGGGGCTGTCCCATGTTGTTTTCAACTCTCTCTCTACCTCTTCATGATTCTTCTTGAGGTAAACCAGCTCTTCATTCAAACTTTCATATTGCATTTTCAGGTCTGATGTGGTCATGTTCAATTCATCAAGCACTTTGTGAAGGCCATTTGTATCTGCTTCCACAGTCTGCCGTACACAAAGCTCGTTTTCATATCTTAAAAAATGTGCAGAATGTGATTTTCAGTTAGTTGAATTATTTTGAAAGCTTTCGATTTCATTTACAAAGTATTCATAGGATTATATGCTCTAGGGCTGGAAGGGACCTCAAAGACAATCTCGTTCAACCCTCTCATTTTTCAGATGGGGAAACTGAGACCAAAGGAAGTTGAATGATTTTTCCAAGGGCACACAGGTAGTTAACATCTTCAGAAGGAGGATTTGAAAACAGGTCTTCTGACTCTTTCTATGCTATCTTATCAACCTTATAGTTTACTCAGCTGCTTCAGAGGAGTATCAAACTCATCACCTTTTATTTCCCATCTTATACACTGATGTACCATCATCATCAGATGCTAAGTGATTAAGCCACAAAAAGATTGTATAATCTTAGAATTTCTCTAATAGAATGCATATTTCAATTCTTTAGCAATTTCTTCTTATATAGGGTTGTCTAAATTTATGTGACCAATTAATTAGATGATGTTGGTTTAAAGTTAGAAAAGACATTAGAAGTCATTTAGACTTTTCCCTCTTACTTTGGAAATGAGGAAACTGATGCCAAGCCTATACTCTTTTTGCTACATCACTCTTTCTCTGACTTTTCACTAGAATTCTCTAGTCCTTGGTATATGAAAAATAATGAAAGTTTTATTAGTTTTAAAAACCGCTATTAGAAATAACAGTTGAAAATAAACTCACTTCATTCTAAAGTCTTCAGCAGCCAACCTAGCATTGTCAATCGGTGTGATGATCTTGGCGTTGTCAATGGTGGCTTCGATGATCTAGAAAATTTTCAAAAATGGTGGAAAAATAAAGCTACATATTTCCAGATACTACATAGCTCCCTGGTGCTAGTTTATTAATGTAGCCTTAGCTAAGAAATACTTTCCTGCAATGTAAAAAAAAACTTTTCTAAATTAATATCTGTATTTCTGATGTTTTAGATAATGGAACTGAAATTTACATAGGACTTCAAAAGATGCGAAGCAATGAACGTGTATCATCTCTTTTGATCCTCATGACCCTATGAAGTGGATCCTATGGGATTTTTATCGTATCATCCCCATTTCGAAGGGATCTGCCCAAGGTCACACAAATCAGTAAAATACAAAGGATTATGTGTCTTCTGACTCCCGGTCCAGGAAGATGAATGTAGGAATATAGCACAAATAACAATTTTCACATGTATAACATATTTTCACATAACATTATGTTATTATATTACATCATTAATGTCTTTAATATGTTAAATTATATATATATGTATATATATATGTATATATATATATATATATAACTAATATATAACAATTTTACCTGATAAAAGTTTAACATTTTAATTTTGTAGGAAACTTTTTTTGGGGGGTGTCCACGTCTATGATTTCACTGATGTGGAGGAGCTGCCTCTATGGAAACTTTCTCTACCTGAGCAAGTTAGTGACTCATCTTTAATAAGGCTCAAGGTTATTGCATAGGATGCAAAGTACCCAGTATCACATAGCCAGATGGTGCAATGGATAGAGCACTAGGCCTGGAGTAAAGAAGACCTGAATTCAAATCTTGCCTCAGATACTAGCTCTGTGACTTTAGGCGAGTAACTTAACTTCTACTTGCCTTAGTCTTTTTGACTGTAAAATGCGGATAATAACAACATCTATCTCTCAGAGATGTTGTGAGAATAAACTTAGATATTTATAAAGGGCTTTGCAAATCTTAGAGTGCTATAAAAATGTTCATTCTTATTATGTGTTAGGGACAGGATTTGAAATCAGATCTTCCTGACTTCAAGGCTATTCTTCGATATTTTATGTCATGCTACAAAATATTATTATTTAGCAAACATTAATAATTCTATTACTTTTGCAATTTTTATGGCATAGAAAAAGAAGAAAAAGATATTGAGATTTTATCACTTTACCTGGTTTCTTAGATGGTCAATTATTTGATAATACTTGTCGTAGTCTTTCTTAGATTCATCATCTCTAGCCCCAGACTTATCATACCATTCCTTGATTTTGATCTCCAAATCAGTGTTGGCCTCCTCCAGGGCACGGACCTGGTCCAGATAGCTAGCCAGGCGGTCATTGAGATTCTGCATGGTTTGCTTCTCACTTCCAGAGAGAAGGCCCCCATCATTGGCGCACAAACTGCCAGTAGCGACACTGCCCACGGCACCAGCGCAGTAATTGTAAAAGCCTCCACCGAAGCTAGCACTGGAGCCTGAGCCACTTCCGTGGCCTCCCGTTAGGGAGCTGCTACTGAACCCACCTCCGAAGCCCCGTCCTAACCCACTGGCAAAGCCTCCACTGGTTCCACAGCTGCTGGAGCCTCCGAAGCCCCGAGCAGAGCCACTCCCCAGATAACATCTGCTGCTACTGCTGAAGTTGCTTCCACTGCTGCGCGCTTTGCCACAACCACTACTTCCAGTCTGGGAAGAAACTCTCAAGAGGCAAGACATAATGCACTCTGGTCAACCTTGTCTCAGTAGTGAGGAATGGAAGTGAAGACTGCCCTGATCAGGTCATCTTTATATACAGAGATCTAGGGTGTTTCTTTGCTTCTTTCAGTTCCATCCCTGTCCTTTTACCTCTTAATCCCCAGTGGATGAATTTCTCATAATTAACCTCACCCTACTGGGTCAATTGATATTGAAAAAAAATTAGCAAGGGTGGGGAAAAATGAGCATCATTGTCACGTTTCAGCTTGTGAGCATCCCATTATCTGTTATTTCTCCACATTTCCCCCTTTCCTTCTGTTTGTCTGAACTGCATTGTCACACTCTGTAATTTTATGAGGTGTTCAGGTGGGATTTAGAGCCCCAAAGCCTCCCACTTCTCCTGTGCCACTCAGGCAAAACAATTATACACAGTGTCAGAATTAGTCAGAATCCAATTCACTACACTTAGTAGTGAGTCCTCGGGGAGATTTTTTTTTTAATCCAGTGATAATTAGGAGTAGCATCATATGCCTACCCTCTTTTCATTTGGGGGCACAAATAGAGCATCGTGGCTCTCCTTGAAAAAGGAAACGTAAACCTGACTTTGCAAATTTATGGACTAGCTTTGAAAGCAAGGATTGTTAGGTCAGATGAGGTCATTTATGGAAGATGTTCTATGCCAGTTGATGGTCTAAATCATTCTCCCAAGAAGTAGAGAGTGAGTTGAGGTAAATGGCCCCTCTCAGAGCCTTGATCTCAGAGTCTTTCTTTGATTGTCCTTACCTCCCAAAAGAACATTTAAAGAACATTTCATCTGCTTTGGTTTATCCGCAAGCATTTCTTTTTATTTTTCTTCCCATTGTTTCCTTTCTTGCAATTACAATCGCCAGTTTTTATTCAGAGGGATTATTGTCCTACTTTTCCCCTTTTATCATCATTTCAGTATTATTCAATAGCAACAATGAATTTTTGTGAACACTTAAGAAGGGTCTGCTATATGTATAATGTTATAGTAAACTCTAGGGGAAGATGGAAAACAAGATACAGTCCCTTCTCTCAAAAGAACTGCTGAGCGTGTGTGTGTGTGTGTGTGCGCGTGTGTGCATATGTGGCACGTATGTGAGGAGCCGCACATCAATATTAGAAAAAAGAATGTATTGAGTGCCTAACAAGAGGTAGAAAAAATATTATACGTAGTCTGAGTAAGGAAAGCTAATTTCTAATTTTGATGATAAATTGGTTCAGTGCTAAATACCTGGGTTTTTTAGATTAATTTTGAAAATAATGTTGCTGTGGAAAATGTGCTGATCTTTCAATCAGAGAACCTGGATTCAAGTCTCAGCCCTATCACTTTCTACCTGTGTGACTTTGGGGCAGTCACTTCAACTCTCTGGGACTCATTTTCTTCATCTGTTAAATGAAGGAATTGCACTATATGACCTTCCAGATTCCTTCCAGATCCATATGCAGTATAGATTTTTCTTCTTTTTCCTTTTTGGAAGCAATTGGTGGAATCTTTTGACTGGTACTTTATTTTCTTTATTCATAAGTTCTGGGCAGTTTTTTTTGGAGGGATATTCTTTTCTGTATTCTGGTATTCATGTGTTTTGATTTGTTGCGTCCTTCTTGGAAACCAATGATATTTTTTGTCTCTGAGTATCCTCCCTTCCAGGCCTATAGCTTTGGCTTGTAGAGCTATCAGTGTCATTTAAAATTTTTTACTTTTTTGCTTCTCTTTTGCCAGATTTTCCTCCAATTCAGTATTTTTGTGTTCCAAATCTGTTATTCTCTCTTCAACATTTTTGGGATAAACTCACTATTATGGAATCAATTTTTTCTAATCTGCTAACTATTTTTCCTTTGAAAACTACGTATTCTGACCTTTGCTCTGTTCCAATTTCTTATATAAATTTGTCTTTTGAACCATTCTGGAATTTCTTCTTGTTTTCCATGCTCTCCTAGGAGTCCACAGGATTCTGTTTCATCAGGCATTGGTTCACTTTCCTTTGTCTTGTAATGTTTACAAGAATTTTATACTCTTTTTGAGGATTTAGTACTCATCCTTCCAGTTACAGGATCATCTCTGTTGATTTGTCTGTTTGAACTTTAGGTTTTACATTAAATTTTCTTCTTTTTGAAATCTTTAGTTGTTTAGCTTCTTATATTCCCTATCATTCACTTTGTGACTGCTCTCCTGTTGAGGGAGGACACTCTTGGGGCTGGACTGCAAGTCGCCTTAGCCATCTCCCACATTGGGGTAATTTATGTTTCGCCAGCCTTGGTCTTTGCCCTAACTAGCTTTTGGCAGGATAGAACTAGACACATCTAGACCTCAGTTTCTCGTCCTTCAGACTAGGTATAACCATGTATATTGGCCCCTGGGTGTCCTAGTTTCTTCCTTGGCCTTTCCTTCCCTGGCTGGGTTGAATCAGTATTTGCCACTTTTTTTTTAAGTGTTGGTAGAGGTTCTGAATTGAGTTCCTATAGACTTAGGAGTCCTAACCTCGTGCCTACTCCAGGCATAGGGCAGTCCAATTCTCCTCCTCTCCTACTCATGTGGTTTGGCAGAATCAGTGTTTACTTTGTGGGAAGGAATGGTTAATGGGTGGGGTGTGCTAGAAGTCTCCTCAACAGGAGTCTGGGTCCTAGGCAATAGCCTATGAGTTAGTTTTTAATTTTTGTATCCCCCAGCATGAGTGTGAAAGCTGGTGGGGGATGGGGACTGAATGAACTCTTTAAAGACCACCAATGTCCAGTGTTAATTATAAAGCTTTTTAACAGGTTTGTTGCTATCTTGTTTTGTCCATTCAACTGTACTTGTTCTGTAGCTGGCACATAACTCCTGTTTTGGTGATTTTCAGAATATTAATGAAGATTAGGAAAAATATCTAGCCTGCTGTCTTGTTGGCCATGTGAGCAGCTCTACTTCTCTAGCCCCAGTGTAATCCTAGGTGTTGCTATTTCAGTCAGGTCACAATGAAAGTTAAGCTTACAAGTATATTGGAAGTGGCTTGTCCTGAGCTCCTCTTTTAATGGGTCTTTTTTGGGGGGGGGGTCATAATTAGTGAAAACACTAGATAAATGGACCAGTGATCTCAGAGACAAAAAAGTTTCCCAATCAGTGCCTGGTCTTGCTCCCTCTCACCCCCAACTGCACCCTCAGAAATGCACTTCTGGCTCCACCACGGACACTTCTGAGAAATAAGACTAACTCAGCAAAACACAGCTTCTAGCAGAGTACGTGAACTACCTCAGTCATGCCCAGCTTTAACTGGGGCAGTGGGGAAGAGTGGGCAGTAAATGGCTATCATTTCATCTTCATTCCCCAGTACCATCCACTTTGCTTGCTCAGGGAACTCGGGGCAGGCAGGGAAGCAGGGGCAGGGGTGGGGAGGAGGGAGGAATAACTTCATCTTAGCCATAGTTCCCCTGCAGTCACAAAACTGTTCTTAGCTGTGTTTATTTGCATTACTGCTTCTGCCTGTACGCCAGGCCTCTGGGGGAAGGCTTCCTCTAACCTTCCTCTACCCTCTTGGTGGTTTATCTGATTTTTTGTGGGCTTTTAAAATTTCTGCTCCCATCTCCAAATCATGCAATGTTTCCCTGGCCCAGGAGATGAGCAAAAACTCAAAACTCCAGCAGTCTATAAATGTGATTCAATTTCTGTAGGAGGTCATTCTCTTGCCCTACTCCCCTGCCTTCCTTCTGAGACTATCTCCTATCTCCTTGTACATACCTTGTATTTTACATATCTTCCCTATTAGAACATGAGCTCCTCAAAGGAATTTTTAAAATTTTAAATATTTTAATGTCTTTTCATTTCTCAGCTGTCTTCTCAGCACTTTTCAAAGTGCCTGGCATATAGTTAGCACTTAAACGCTTATTGGTTGATTGTTGTGCATTCACTGGGCACCTGGCTACTCTTATTCAATTGATTGATTCACTTTTATACTCTATATGGTCCTATATTTATACATGGATGTACCTTATTTCTTTCTACAAGATCAGGGATTCTTTAACTGGGATCCAGGGACTCGATTTAAAAAATATTTTAATAACTACATTGCAATTTAATTGGTTTCCTTTGAAATTCCATGTATCTTATTTTATTAATTTCAAAACATTATTTTGAGAAAGGGCCCATAGCCTTCAATAGCTACCCAAGGGGTCCAAGACACAAAAAAGTTTAAGAACTCTTGGATTAAACCATAAGCTTCTGAGGGCAGATGTCATAATGTTCTCACATCACCTCATTTTTATGACACCCCCTTGACCTAAGCCATCCTGTTGCCCCTTGACAGGTCGGGACTGAACAGAAACCATGAGTAACACAGTAATCAGATTTGGATAAGCTATATGAAAAGAAGGGGCAGCTAGGTGGTGCCATAGTGCACAGAGTGCTGGGCCTGGAATCATGAAGACGCATCTTCCTGAGCTCAAATCTGACCTCAAACACTTACTGCTATGTGACCCTGGGCAAGTCACTTCACCTATTTGCCTCAGTTTCCTCATCCGTAACATGAGCTGGCTAAGAAAATGGCAAATCACTCTAGTATCTCCGCCAAGAAAACCCCAGATGGGACCATGAAGTATCAGAATGACT
This sequence comes from Phalanger gymnotis, assembly GCA_028646595.1. Lineage (NCBI taxonomy): Eukaryota > Metazoa > Chordata > Mammalia > Diprotodontia > Phalangeridae > Phalanger > Phalanger gymnotis. Next base: position 191,454,581 of record CM053626.1, read on the forward strand.
GAAAAATGACTGAACAATAAATATATGAAACAGAATCTGACTTTATAGTCCCTGCACACAGCTCTTGACATGCATCCTCTGTATGTGTCTGTATAAAGAGAGGAGCTAGCAAAAAGGCCACAGCCTGATTCCTGCATACAGTCTTGTGTACATCATGGCTTGTCAAGGCATAGACAGGCCTCTGGAGTTCCTCTCCTTTCTCTGAAAGGTGTTGACTCTTTTGCTAATAAATTCCACCCACTGCCACTGAAATGGCTGTTACCATGAGCTCACTCCCTAGATACACTAAGCATTCACTCATCAGTGTATGTTCTCTCACTACATCTTACAATCAGACCCTTACCATTGCTCTTCCTCCATGGTCCCAGGCCAATTATATCCCATCTAAGACCAATCAGCCTCTAGCCTACCTCCTGATTCTCTTAAGCAGGCGACTTCAAACCCTTGAAGCTTCTAGTGTAAACCTTTCCCCTCTCTCAGCCCAACAGGTTTACAAACCCTTCACAGTAGGAAACATGTTGTTTTTATCTTGCTGCATCCTTAACACCTGGCATGCCCATAGCAGGTGATCAGTAAATATTGAACTGAATTATATCTTCCTGCAAATGATTTACAAATTAGTTGAATTACCTTAAAAACATTCATTTTTAATTTGAAATATCAAACGCAAAGTGATTAATGTTTTTGGAACATTGAAATAGGCTATGAAAAAGATTTTAAACATTTAGTTTTATAATCTATTAGTTCAGTCCTTTTTTCAGTGGTGTCTGACTCTTAGTGATGCCATTTGGCAAAGATACTGGAGTGGTTTGCTATTTCCTTCTCCAGCTCATTTTACAGAGAATAAAACTGAGGCAAAGAGGATTAAGTGACTTGCCTGGGGTCACACAGCTAGTGTCTGAGCCAGATTTGAACTCAGGTAGAGGAGTCTTCCTGACTCCAGAGCCAACACTCTATCCTATAGTCTATGAGAATCCACATCAAAAGGAAATGGCCCTTAGCTCCCATGCAAGCACTCAGGTTAATAAGATATCACATATAGGTTAGGGCCCAGGGGTGGGGAACCTGTGACTTTGAGGCCACATGGGGCTCTCTAGATCCTCAAGTATGGCCCTTTGACTGAATCAGATTCATGTGGCCTTAAGGTCGCAGATTCCCCACCTCTGAGGCTTTTCTTCATCCAATAGATAATACCAAGTCTTGACGCAAAACTCACTATCACTATCAAACTACTTTTTCTGTCCATCCCCTTCTAGTTAGTGTCTATCTCCCTAAGGACCCATAATGTCTTCTATACTATTACCCTGGTGTCAAGTCAACAAGCATTTATTAGGCACCTGCTATGTGCTAGACACTGTACAATAATGTTAATTTTTTAAAGTCAATTTGTGCCTGCAGGGATTCTTATGTGTGATTTAGTGACCCACTTTTCCATCTGAGTTTGACACTGCTGGCCTAGAGTACCAATATCTGATTGGGGCAAATAGATATCTAGTCAAACATCTCATTCAAGACTAGAATCTGAGGAAAGAAACTTCTAACCTTGTTACTTCTGGAATTTGCCTTATTTAACATACTGGTGGTTCAGGCAGGGTCTTTTGTCCTTCTTCTAATCTCTGTAGAAGCAAGTTAGATCTCAGATCACAAATATGCATACCATTCTTAAACTATGCCTTGGTTTATCAGGGCACAGATAGGGTTCCTTAGACAATACATTGGGAGCATATTTTATGTGTGGATATAAATGAGCCCTTCATATTACTAG
>CM053626.1:191456845-191499322 GCA_028646595.1 Phalanger gymnotis
ATTTTGCTTAACAACACAGTGGGCTTTCTGGGCCTGGAGTCTTTTTGTCAAAATGGTGGAATGGGGAGGCTGGTTCACAGTTCTGCTGCGGTGGGGCCTAAATAAATTTCTTGTTGTTTTCTCCTTAGAGAATCTCTTATACCTTGTGATTTCGAACCATTCAAACATATACATGATTATATTTGAGATTATAAATTTGTCCTTCCTACTACAATGAGATTATGACACTGTTTAACTAAATTTGTCCAATGTTTATGATGTTGAAGGAAACGTGGGATTATGGAGCTGTCTTTTCCTTAACTTTTATGGCCTAAGAGGAATGTACAGGGTTGCAATATGTAGAAGAATTATTTCTCTGTCACTCTGACATAATTTTACCCATAAGAAGACCTGTTACAATCCTAACGGTTATTCAGCTTTATTGTTTTCTCTGAGGCCTGACCCTATGCTTGAGCATCAGAATAAAACCTAGGTTTTTTACCTCTGTGATTTTTGTATCATGGTAAATATATCATGGCAGCAATTACCTACTATATGAACTCAGAGAGATGTTTCTCCCAAAACTTTAGGATAAAATACAAAATCTCTCTGTTTGTCCTTTGAGGTCTTTCACAATTTGGCTCCAGTTTATCTTTCCTGACTGATTTCATATCACTCCACCCCTCATTCACTGCATGGTCTATTCAAACTGGTCTATTTGTTGTCGCCTGTACATGCCATGTCCCCATTTAAAAAATTCTTAGCTTCCTTTAAGGCTCTGATGAATTGCCAACTCCTATAGGAAACCTTTCCTGTGCTGTCCTCCCCCTTTTATAAGTGTCTTTCTTCAGAAAAAAATTGCATTTACAAGGACCTAAAATGATTCCAAAGGACTCATGATGGAAAATGCCATCCATGTCTGGAGAAAGAACTATGGAGTCTGAATGCAGAGTGAAGCAGACTATTTTTTTTGTTTTTTTTTTCTTGTGGTTTCTCCCATTCATCATAATTCTTCTATGCAACATGACTAACATGAAAATATGTTTAATAGAAATGTATATGTAGAGCCTATATCAGGTCACAGGCTGTCTTGGGGAGGAAGGGGGGAGGGAGGAGGAGAAAATATAAAACTTATGCAAGTGAATGTTGAAGACTAAAAATAAATTAACTAATAAAAAATTTAAAAATTTGCATTGATTTTGTATTTAAAAATTTAGCTGTATACACACACATTATATATGTATATATATGCATGTATATATGTATATAGTTTTCTTTCAACAGACTGTAAACTCCTGGAGGGAAGGACTTTCATTTTTGTCTTTATATCTATTGCACATGGCACAATTCCTGGGGTATAGTTTTTTTGCTCAATAATGAATGAATTAAATTTTTAAAAAGGTATTAAGGTATTAAGGATTTACTCCAAGCACTGTTTTAAGTGATGGCGATAGAAAGCAAGACAGTGTGCTCTTGGAAAGCTCAAATTCTAAAAAGGGAAGAAGGAGGAGGTATGGCAGGCATGGCAACAAAGCATAGAGATGGCAAGAAAGCATCATGTTGGACCTCAGACTAAGGCCAGGTAAGGTTGAAAGCTCACCAGCGACAACCAGGGACAAAGGAGCAGGAGCATAAATCGGTGTATAGAGAGGCTCTTCAAAGGAAATGGGGGGAAGCATTGTTAAGTACCTACAAGGTGCCAGGAACTGTGCAAAACTGTACAAAATCTTTACAAAGATTATCTCATTTGAAGGGGAAAGAAGGTAAGGGACAAGACTAGGAGCAATATTCATTTATATTACAAAGAGAAACTTGAATTCTTTGTAAAGGAAGGTTGATCTTGTCCTTTTATCATGAGATCAGCCACAGATTTGCAACCAGAGTTTGCAATTCATTTTACAGACTCCCCTTTATGTAATCTACAATCCATCCAAATTGACCTCTTTTTTGGTCCTCATACATCCCACCTCCCACTTTTGCGTCCCATAGGTGGTCCCTAGGCCTGGAATGTTCTCCCTCCTCACTCTACCTCTTGGGGCCCCTCCTTCTCTACAAGATTAAGTTCGAGTGTCACTTCTTTCAAGAAATCTTTCCACAAAACTAAGCCCCCAAGAGATAGATGGCGACAATGCAGAATTTGAGGGTTGGAAGGGACCTCAGTGGCCATGTAGTCCAATCCATACACAAACAAATGTTCACTATAACATATCTAACAAATTATCATCTAGCCTCTGCTTGAAGACCTTGAATGAAGTTGTTAAATCAAAGATGTTTTTGTTGTTGAGTCATTTTAGTTGTGCTGAACTCTTTGTGATTCCACTTAATTTTGGTTTTCTCGGCAGAGATACTGGAGTGGTTTGCCATTTCCTTCTCAGGTTCATTTTACAGATGAGGAACTGAGACAAACAGGGTTAAGGGACTTGCCCAGGGTCATACAACTAGTAAATTCCTAAGGCTAGACTTGAATTCAGGTCTTCCTAATTGCAGGCCTAGCATTCTGTCTACTGCACCACCTAGCTGCTTTGTTTAGTTGTGCCAGGAACTGTACTAAGGGCTAGGAATGCAGATAATAATAACAATAATAAAAGACAGATTGTCCCTGTCACACAAAAGAAAGCTGAGAAATGGAAGCAAGGGGGTGAGGTTGGGGGAGATCCCACTTCTTTGTGAGTCAGCCCATTCCACTTTGGATGGCTCTAACTGTAAGAATTTGTTTTCTTTAAATCATACTGAACTTTTCCTCTTTGCATCCTCCACCTGTTGCTTCTGGTTCTGCCCTATTCCATATGATACCTTTTAAAACAGTGGCGTTAAACTCAAATAGAAACACATCTTTGCAGGTACATATTGAGTTAGAAAACCACAAATTAACACTATCTGTTATATTTTTATTATATTTTTTATTTACTTTGTTAAACACTTCCCAATTACATTTTAATTTATTTCTAGCAGTACTTAGGAGTTGTGTCTTGGAGGCTGAATGTTTGATGCCTCTGCTTTCAAAGATAGTTATTGTTTCCCCACTGAGTCTTCTTAATCAACCAATAAGTGTTTATTAAGTACTTACTATGCACCAGGCACTGTACTTGGTGCTTACGTACAAAGAATGAAATAATCCCTGCTCACAAGAGACTCACAGTCTAACTCTCTCCAGGGGTGGGGAACCTGTGGCCTCGAGGCCACATGTGGTGTTCTACGTCCTCGGGTTCGATCTTTTGACTGAATCTAAATTTTACAGAGCAAATCCTTTTATTAAGGGAATTTGTTCTGTGAAGTTTGGATTCAGTCAGAAGGCTGTACATGAGGACCTAGTGGGCCACATGTGGCCTTGAGGCTGAAGGTTCCCAATCTCTGCAGGCTAAACCTTGGTAGTTACATTCATCATTCATTAGATGGTAAGGACTCAACATCTATCACCATTCTGATCACTGTCTCAGGCTTATCAATGCTCTTCTTAAACTGTCATGCCCATCACTGAACTCCGTACCCTAGATATGGTCTGATCAAGGCAGAGCATGGGCAGATTACCACTGCCTCACAGAGGTAAGATGTGACAGAGCTAATAGTCAAGCCTAGGCTGACTTCAAGTTTAACAAAGTGCACCTTGCCATACTGTCCAAACACGCTGGAAGCCTCTAATTTTGCTGTTTCTTTATTTCTACTAAAGATACTCTCTAGTCAATCCTTCTTCAAACCATTCAATAGTCTTCTTTGGGTATATTTTGACCCATAAGTCTTCAGAGAGATATAATGGATAGTGGCCTTGAGGCTGCAGGTACCCCACCCCTGGTTTTGATCATCAACCATTCTCTGGAATCCTGATTGGTCATTGCATGGATCAGACCTTAAGTCTTTTAAAGTCGTTTGTCTTTGCAGTTTTGTTTTTATTATACTATAACTAATTCTCCTGGTTCTGCCCACTTCTCTCTGCATTAGTTCATCCAAATCTTTCCAGTGTTCTCTGAAATCATCCCCTTGATCGCTTCTTATAGAACAATCATATTCCATTATACCATAATTTGTTCAGCCATTTCCCACTTTATGGGCAACCTAAAAAAAGGCTGGTGTGATTTTCTACAATTTAGTTCCTTTAGAAAACGATACCAGATCTTCCTCCTCCCCTCAAATGAGTATGAAATTCTTCAAACTATTTGTAATTCAGTTCAAACAAACTATCTGTAATTCGATGTAGCTATTGCAAGATTATTCATCCATGACTGTTAGGTTCCCTTGGTGGCCGCAAGATTTCCCTTTCCTTTCGAGGTTTCCACACTATTTTCTCTTATTTCATAGCATTTACTATAGTGACTTGAAGCCCCTTCTTTGGTTAGTTGTTAATTTTTTTCAGTCTCTTTTTTGGTCTTTCTTTGATGTTTCCCTTGTGATGAGTTCTTTTCCACCTCCTTTTTGGGTGTTTTTTTTTACTGTTTTTTCCCTTCAGCTTGTATTTCTTGCTTGCAGTGCTTAAAGATGGTCCCTTACTCAGTCTGCCTGCTAGAATCCCTTTGAAATTCAGTGGAGGAAACACCTTATTAAGCCCCAGCTTTGAGTACCAGGTAGAGTGCTAGGTGGTGAACACTGTGGTGAGTCAAACCTGACAGCGAATGGAAACAGTGAAGAAATCAGAGCCGGCATCGCTGCTGTTAGGAGGTAGGTAATACTGAAATTCACTAGGGAGCGGTGTTGACACACTGAACGCATTTTCTTTCCCACACTGTGTTTCGCAAGCATTTTGTAAGCCCTGGCTGGCAGCTGTGCCATTTGCTACCTGTGTGACCTTGGGATAATCAGTTTTAAGTGATAGATTTAGAGCTAGAAAGGACCTTAGAGACCTTCGAGACCAATCCCTTTCCCCCTTCCCCCCACTTCTATGGATTAGGAAACTAAGGCGCAGGGAGTTTAAATGACTTGCCCAGGGTCAGACAGCTAGTGTCTGAGCATTTGAACTCAGTTCATCTTGATTCTCTGAGTCTGTTTCTTCCTCTGTAAAATGAGGGAGTGGGACTAGATCACTTTTAAGATACTTTCCGTGCTAAATCTGTGATCCATGATCCCCCTGAAAATTGGCTACTTCCACGTAATCAGTATTATATTGCTTGCCTTCTGGGAGGCGGGAGTGGGGGAAGAGAAAGGGGAGAATTTGGAACTCAGAATTTTTAAAAATGTTTTATATGTAAAAATACAATAGGGGTGGGGGGACTATAACTGACCGGGAATTTTTGAGGGCTTTTGAGAGAGGTTTCTTTTCTAAGGATTATGCTTTGCTTCATACTTTATTTTCCTCATTCTTCCAATAAACCTTACTTTCCTCTTAAAAAAGAAAATTGGCCGCTTCATTTAGAAAGGAGTTATTAACTTGGGCTCTGTAAATTTGCTTTTAAAAATATTTTCATAAATGTATTTCAATATAATTGACTTCTTTTGTGAGTCTGTGTTTTGTTTTATGCAATTAAAAGAGCAAAGGGGTCAAAGACATAAAAAAAGGTTAAGAACCCAACTTTTTGCCCAATTAAATCCAAGTGAACTCAAAATCTGTTAGTACTACTAGTGAAGCATTATTGGGTAGTTTCAGTGGGCCAAACCTGTGATTTCATCAGAATTGGGAACTCCTAGTATCAAAACTCCCTCTGGTGATACAAACTGGCAATGTGTCTGTCACTTCATAGGTTTAGGGAATTCCCAGGGACTGTGACAGAGGAAGCAACTTGTCCGTGGTCATTCAGCTAATGTGTATCAGAGGCAAGACTTAGACTTGATCTCCCTGACTCCAAATCCAGCCTTCTAATCACCACGTCCTTCTTTCTATCGTCAGTACTGTACAGTTTTCTCTTCCATATCGCCAAGGTTAGGTGCCCCTCGCCATCTAGAAAATCTGCATAAAATATTTTGTCCCACCTTTGTACCAGAGAAGTCCGAATTATTATAATATTAAAAGATAAAACACACTGATAAACTGTACATATGTTTTATGCATTTCTGAGTTTCTAAACTTTTTCTGTGTCATCTGCTGGCCTTTGCATGTCATCTGTGGCTTCCACAAACCACCTCCCCTCCAAATTCCAATTTAATTTCTTATGCCAATTTATGATATATTGAAACCTTAAGGGGGAAAGTCTCGATGTGGAAGGGGTAACTGTATAATATGTAGTAAATTCCAAATTTCCTTCTTAAAAAGGCAGCAAGGTTGCTCAGTGGATAGAGCACTGGTTCTGGAATCAGGAAGACCTAAGTTCTAGTACGGCCTCAGCCACTTACTAGCTGTGTGATCCTGGGCAAGTCACTTAACCTCTATTTGCCTTAGTTTCCTCAAATGGAGATAATCATAGTAGCACTTTCCTCCAAGGGTTGTTGTGAGGATCAAATGAAGTAATATTTGTAAAGCACCTGGCAAAATGCCTGGCACATAGTAGGTGCTTAATAAGTGTTCAGTTCCTTCTTCAATGAATGTTCATTATAGCATGGATACCAAAGGATTGAATAAGACTTGTTTTAATTTAGATTTGCAATGTGTTCTTAGATTTCTCTGTATATATCATATATATGTTTTGAGAACTCATGTAACTACCTTGGGAAGCACAACCTTTTTTCTGCTTTAATGAAAAGTACTTTCAGAACCTTGATAGGCAGTGTGGTGTAATGGTTAGAGAGTGGTCATTGGAGTTGGGAAGACCTGGATTCAAGTCTTGCCTCTGACACATCCTGATTGTGATAGGCAAGTCACTTAACATCTCAAGTGTCCCAGACAAATTCCTAAGGCTCTAGGTTACAAAAATGTGGCCAATCTACATTGATAAAGGAAGTTTCCTTGTTAGGTATATATTCCTTTATACTGTGAAATCACAGGGCCAGACAAAAACCAATCAACCAACAAATAAATCCTCTAATCAAAAAAAAAAGTTTTGTAATTCTATTATGAAAGTAACTCAGACAGAGATCCCTTGTCATGGATGTTTTCAAGGGTATACAGGAAGATAGGTTGACTGTATGACTAGAAAGTTTCCTTCCAAACTTGAGATTCCATAGGGAAAACTTGAGGGAAATATCCCTTTTTTAAAGTGCCAAACCATGCTCAATAAGGGGGAGACTTTGAATAGAAGCAGATTTGTTTTTACTGAATTGTTTTTGCTTGTAATTATTGGGAGGAGAGTCTCAGAATGATGTTGGGAAAATAGGTAAATTATTCATAATGACTTCATAGAAATGAAAAACTGATGTGCTTGCATATGTTGGGGATTGGGCCTATTATTTCAACGGTATGGGGAGTTCCAATTGGGGAAAATCCCTCTTTCCAGGCAAGTTGGCACTTCTCCATCATTTGTAATCTTAGAGAATAAGAGGTGTCAGATATACCTGCTGAAAGCCTATATGGCCCATTGCACCTGAACCAGATTAAAATGTAACTGGGAAATATTTAGCAAAATAAATAAAAATTCAATAAAATAAAATGTTACATTTAAAACTGACAACATGCTGCTGGCAGTCATCCTTATGCACAGATTAATGGCTCCCATTGTTGTCCAGTCATGTCTGACTCTTCATGACCCTGATGGACCCACTGTCCATGGGGTTTTCTTGGCAAAGATACTGGAGTGGTTTACCATTTTCTTTTACAGAAGATTAAGTCAAACAGAAGTTAAGTGACTTGCCCAGGGTCACATAGCTAGTAAGTGTCTGTGGTCAGATCTGAACTCAGGACTTCCTGATTTGAGGCTCAGTGCTCTACCTACTATGCCATCTGGTGTGTGACCCTGTGTAAATTATTTAACTCCTAAGCCACCTAACTGCCTCCTAATGGCCCCCAATTAATGGCCCCCTTTCCTATTTGAGTTTGACAGCACTGGCCTAGAGATTAAGAGATTTCCCAGAAGCCTACAGCCAGAATGTGTTGGAGATTGGACTTGAACCTAGGTCTTCCTGGAAGCAAAAACATGTCTTTCCACTACCTCATGCTGCATATGCTATAACTATGAATTTTGGAGATAAGATAACAAAAAGCGCCAAAGATAACTTGCAAGAGGGAGAAGGTTTATTGAGTACTAAGAAATTCCAACAGATGAGGTCAGGTTGAGTAGTCATCATCATCTTTGGCCTACGCTGATGACACAATTGTAGGCAATGCTGCTTCAAACAATGTTATGCCAGACGATGCTACCTTACATGAATGTATGTGTGTGTATGTGTGTGTATATGGTTAAACAAACTTGGCCACACCTATTGAACAGAAAGAAGCTACATTTCAGGAACTAAAGGGAAAAACTACATTTTTTTTTCTCTTCTTAGAGCTGTGTATATATCCAGATAGTTTCTCAATTCCTTTTCTCTAAAGGTACTGAGCATGAGGCCCTGTACTCTGCTCATTTATGCTTAGTTGCTTGGGGCCTTCTCTTCCAGAGATTGGAGCCTGGTAGTGAGGACTTTGCTTCGCTGGTCAATTTCCTCAAGCACCTTTTTCACCACAATGCCTTTACCAGACTCTGGAGAGGAAATGGAAAAGAAACCTTTAGAAGTCTGGAAGTGCCAGAGAGATCTCATGACCCCAGCGATCCCAGTACTTGGTGTGTGCTCCAAGAAGGGAAATGTGAGAAAGAGAGACTGTCAGAAAGACTCATCTGCATGAGTTAAAACTCATGCAGATATCCATAGCAGCACTTTTTTGTGGAAACAAAATGGGTGCCCGTAGATTGGGGAATGGCTGAGCAAAGTGTGGTCTGGGGATGGAATGGAACGTTATTGCTCTCTGATAAAAGACGATGAAGAGTTCAGAAAATCATGGGAAGACCAATCTGAAGTGATACAGAATGAAGCAGGTAAAAGCAAAAGAACAGCATGTGGAAGGTTTTCAGAAATGGAAGTCATAGATGTTAAATACCCAGCCTACAGGCCCTATTTGGCCGGCAGCGCTGTCCAAATGCCCCAACCAGATTAAAACATAATTGGGAAATATTTAACAAAATAAATTAAAATATAATAAAACATAGATAATAGATTTTAAAACTAAGTCAACATGTGGCCCTCAGAAATCCTTATGTATAGATTAGTGACCCATTTCTTGGTAACTTATGGTCTTAGAGAGTTACCTGGCCCACTGAGAGAATAAGTAACTTGCTTAGGATCACACTAGTTAGTATGTACTGGAGGGAGATTTGAACTCAGGCCTTCTATGTGGTGCAAAGGCAGTGGAGAGAGCACTGGGGCTGGAGTCAGGGAGACCTGAGTTTAAACATGGCTTCAGATACTCAGTAGCTGTGTGACCCTGGGCAAGTCAGTTAGCCTCTGCCTTAGTTTCCTCATTTTCAAAATAGGATTAATAATAGCACGTACCTCACAGAGTTGTGAGAACCAAATGAGATCATATGTGTCTGGCACATTGTTATGGCTGAGTTGTTTTTCAGTCTTGCCCAACTCTCCATGACCCTAATTGGGGTTTTCTTGGCAAAGATACTGGAGTGGTTTGCCATCTCCTCCAGCTTGGTTTACAGATAAGGAAACTGAAGCAACCCGGGTTAAGTGACTTGCCCAGGGTCACACAGCTAGTAAGTATCTGAGGCTGGTTTTAACTCATGAAGATGAGTCTTTCTGACTTCTCGCTGCCCCAGCTGACACATAGTAGGTGCTTAATAAATCCTTTTCCTCTTTTTTCTGTCTTCCCTTTTTGGCCTTGAGAGCAGCTTCCAATCCACTAATGCCACAGTGCCTTTAACAACATTAAAAAACAGTTGAACTCTGATGTGTTGTTAGGAACATCTTGGGGAATTATTAATGAAATACATCTTTCTCCTCTCAGCAGAGAGGTGGTGAACTATGAGTGAAGAATGTGGTATATGCTTTCAGACATTGTTGTTGCATTGGTTGGCTTTCTTTCCTTTGTTAGAAGGAAGGATCCGGTGGTGGTGGTTGGGGAGGTATGAAAGGGTAATGCGTGTGGTAAGGGGAAATAACTACATTGAAAAATAAAATAGTGATAAAACTTTAAAAATAAAAAGAATCAGAATAAATACGAGGGATGAAACATCAGTTAATTGGATTCCATGTCACACAAATCCATGGTGTTCTATGGGAGACACTGATACTTCTGATAAGGTCTTGGTATTGCCATTAGGGACACTTCATACCTATTGCGACATAATGGAAAGAACTCTGGTCTGGGAACCAAGATGAATGAATGAACTAATGGAGAATGTGCAAAATGTGTAAAAACTAATGAAAACACGTTCAAAGCACTATGCTGATACCAGAAGGTGTGGCTTTAACACTTATTAACTGTGAGGCTTTAATCTTGGCTTGCCTGAGCTTCAGTTTATCTATAAAATAGGGATGAGAAAGTGTATACTACCTGCCTGTCAGGGTCACTCTGGTGAAAGTATATCGCAAGCCTTAAAACATTAGAAAGACATCACTTTTTAATTAATATTTGTCCAATTAAAAAGATGGGCACATGCTACTTTGGGGGGGGGCATAATTATTTGTCATAAACACCTAAAGACATATTCCATTAGTATTTGTTATAATATATTCCTTATTTAATTATGTATTTATTGTTAAATTAATATATTTATAATAATTCATATATAAATTTATATTTTAGTTTATATATAAATTTATATATAATATAATATGTAATATTCCACATATGATACTTTAGTCAAATTATTACAGTGTAAATATTTCTATTTTAAGTTCAATTAAGCATATATTTAGCCTCTCCTGTGGGCAAGGAAGGCACTGGGCCAGGCATTAGGAAAACTGTGATGAAATGAAGTACAGTCACTGCCCTCAGGGAGTTTAGAATCTGGGAGGATCTGCTCACAGAGTGTGATTGAGAAGGCAGAATATAATTCAATTAGTGTAGCTTAGAAACAGACTTTCATTCCAGTTACCTTTAGCTTGACTTCCCAGATTTCCAGGTCCATGATCTTTAGACTTGTAGCCTCCAGACTTGCAAGCTCTGTGGGGACAGAGGGGGGATGAGCACATCACAAAGGGGAGAGGCTCAGTGATGAAATCCTGGACTCAGAAGGGACCTCGGGGGCCACAGAGCCCAACTCATTCCTGAAAAAGATGCCCTCCGTGGCTCACCTGAGGATCAGGCGTCCAGCCGGGGCTTGATCTTCAAGGAGGGGGACGTCGCCCCTCCCAGGGCAGCTCATTCCACTTTGGGAAGGCTTGAAGTGTTAGGAAGTTTTTCCTGATATTGAGTTTAAATTTGCTTTGTTGTAACTTGAGCCCAGCATCCTTTGTTCTACCTTCCGTAGTCAAGTAGAATAGATAGCCCTTCAGATGTCTGGACAGCCATCATTTGGACAGCTACCTTTAGGTCTTCTCTTCTACCATCTCTAGTTCTTTCAACCATTCCTTAGAAGGCTGAACTTTAGACTCTTCTGTTTGCTAGGGAGGAAAAAATCTCCTGGCGTCTGTTGACTAGTGGATCCTTGTTTGTCTGTCTGTCTGTCTGTCTGTCTTTGTCTCTCTGCCTGTCTCTGTATCTCTGTCTCTCTCATTTCTTTGGCTTAGGAAACTTTCAGTATGGAAACTCAACTCTCTCCACCTATGAAGGTAGTATGATATGTAGTGTGTAGGGTCCTGGACCTGGAATCACGATGACAGGGATTCAATACCCACTATAGACATTCATTAACTGGAGTGTCACTTCTCTCCTTCCCCACCCTCCACACCTCTATGGGAAAGCCTCCTGAGACTCCATCTGCAGGCACCTAGATGGCTCCATCTGAGGCCTTACTTTCCTTAGAACCCACCTTCAACTTTCTGCTGATGCCTCCTTTTCTTCTCTTGACTGAACAGTACTTCCCTCTCTGTTCTGATTCTTAGATGTACTCTTGCCTTCCCAATGGTAAGAGGCTGCTCCTGAGGGGTAGATTCGCAAGTCCCCCCTGGGCCTTGCCATCTGCCCTGAAGCTGGCACTTAAGATCCCTGGTCCTCTCCTTCCTCCCTACAGTTCAACTCTCCTACACATTGTCTTCCCTAACTAGAATTTGAGCTCTTGAAAGCAAGGCCTGTCTTCTTTTTCTGATAGCATCTCCATGCCTAGCACCATGCCTGGCACATAGTAAATAACTTTTTTTTATTCATTTATTACTAGCTGTGTGACCCTGGGCAAGTTATAACTTCTGAATCTCAATTTCCTCATTTATAAAATGAGGGGGTTGGATTAATTTCCTCTAATGTTCCTTCTAGCTCTAAATCTAGGACAAGATTAAAAGATTATAAGTAATGTCTTTTTTGAGAGTTGCTTGGCAAGGGTGGGGGGAGGGCCTGAGAAGTTAAGTGCCTTATCCCTGGTCTAACAGCCACTTATATATCAGAGATGGGACTTGAACTCAGACCTTCCTGACTCCAGGTCCAGCACTCTCTGCTGCCTCTTACTATTAGATTTTCTTAGGAACTTTGGTGAGAATCCATCTAGTATATTAAACTACTGGAGAAAACTAAGCTACTGAATGAAACTATACCATTTTTTACTTTTCTGCTGTGAAAAAGTAGATTTGATCTATTAAATGTCTGTCTTTTTAAGCATTACATTTTTTGTGTGTGTGGGGGAGAGGAAAGAAGGCAATTGGTGTTAAGTGACTTGCCTAGGGTCACACAGCTAGTAAGTGTCTGAGACCAGATTTGAACTCAGGACCTCCTGACTCCAGCTCTATCCAAGCTACCCTTAGCTACCTATGAAATCACATTTCATGTTTTTCTCTGGATACTTTATGGTTCATTTTCTAAGGACCCAGATTGATACCAAGTTTAACTTATTTGTTTTCTATAGAGTATGCTTTACCTAGGAAGGGAGGAAATAAGCACTAATTAAGCGCTTACTATATGCTAAGAGCTATGCAAATATGATTTCATTTGATCCTCATAATAGCCCTGGGAGGTGGATGCTATTATTGCTATTCCCATTTTATAGATGAGGAAACTGAGTCAGGTAGCAGTTTAGTGACTTGCCCAGGGCTGCACAGCTTCTAAGTGTCTGAGGCCAGATTTAAACTCAAATCTTCCTGACTCCGGGCCCAGCGCTCCATCCACTGTTCCACCTCGCTACCTACCCTTCGTCTCCATTGATCAGTTGGCAGTAGGTTTCGATCTCCTTCTCCAGGTAGACCTTGATGTGCAGCAGCTGGTCATACTCCAGCTTCTGGCCCTCGGTCTCAGTCCTGACCTGCTGCAGTTGCTCTTCCAGGGCCCCGATCTGGGCCTGGATTTGTGAGAGCTGCACACAGTAGTTCCCTTCTGTCTCGCTCAAGGAACATTCCAGTGAGTGTTTCTGTTATGGGCAAACAAAAGAATGTGTAGAATTTTACTCAGATCCATAGAGTTCTTCCACTGAGAACTTTGAGCAAGCCTTTGGGATTTCATATGGACGTGCATGCAAGTCAAGTCTTGGGATCATGAGATTATAGGATCATGGATGTAGATAGAGCAGAAAAGGACCTGAGAGGCCTTCTGCTCCAACTCCCTCGTTTCAGATTTGAGGAAACTGAGGCTGAGAGGAGTAAAATGTCTTACCTAAGGTCACGCAGATTAAATAGCAGAGCCAGAGATTTGAACCCAGGTCCAAATTCAGGATCTGACACTGCCTCGTAGAAATGATTACGAGATGTAAAATCCTTAATTTTGAGGTCAATGTTTCAAATTAGGCTTGCTGCACTTTGCCAAACCCCAAATATTTTATGACATTTCAACAGCTCACGTGAAAAACAAAACAAAACAAAACAATGGTTTCTCAGTTGCCAAGAGCCTCTGACAATAGATAATGGTCCCAGCAGAGACTGGTGGTGGTGACCAGGGTTCCTGTGGGGCAGATGCCCTGGTGCAGCCTAAGCACTCCTGGGCTTTGGCTCTGCTCTGTAGCTGAACTCTAAGGTCTCCTAGACTTGCCACCATTTATATACATTCGAGAGAATTTTCAATTTGATTAAAAAAGTCTGATTTTGTGCTGAGCACTGTGTTACACTCTGGAGGATTACAAAAGGTCAGTGGTCAGGGTCACTGCCTTAGTGCAACTGACAATCAAAAGCTTTTTACTATAATTGGAGGTGGGAGAGGAGGACATCACACAGATGAAAAACTGTAATACGAAACAACCAGATGAGTACATAGGAAAGCCACAAGAAAACTGCTAATGCAAGGTATATTTTTTAACTTAGGACACATATAAAAGAGGAAAAAGTCAAGGAAGGCTTGAGTGGGGTAATAGAGACTTAAATAGTGGAAAGCACTATTTAATTATATTAGGGTACATTGTGGGGAGTGAATATAAGCTAGAGCTGCAAAGCAAGGTGGCATCAAATAGTTTAGTGTCTTAAAGGGTCTGTATTTATTTAGTAGGCAACAGAGAGTCACCGATGGATTTTGATCATGATTAATATATATCTAAAGCTGGATTGGAGTGGGGAGAGAAGGAAGACAGAAAGATCATCTGCAGTCAGATTTTTTTTTCAAAGCTGATTTTTAAGTGATATAAAAATGATGGAAGCCATACCTAGGGAGGGATGATCAGAGCTTTGTACCCCATGGATACTTTAGAGGGTAGGACAGCAATGCTCTGGGGATACTTGCTCCTCTGTGCTATTCACAGGGTGGCAGCAGCAATTACCTCGTCTCAGGTGTGTGGCCCACTCTCAGGTAGCACCCCGGTAGGTGAGCCTACCCAGCCCACCCCGACTCCTGCTGCTGCTTGCCCAACTAATGAGAACTCTGAAAATGGTCGCTGAGACCATGAGAAGTCATCCAGGTCCTACCGTGGCTAGGAGGGACTGAAGCTCAATTTCTAGGGTTTGAAGGGTGCGTTTCATTTCGGTCAGTTCACTCCGCGCTGATGTCGTGGCACCAACATCATCCGAGATCTGCTGCTGCAGAGATAGACTCTGAAACATCACGGAAAAGGCAGCCAAGTCTTAGTTCTGTGGCTACTATTGGAGCGCCAGATACATAAAAAACCAAACAAACCAAAAAATAGATGAACCTTTTCATTGAACCAGGCTTCAGCGTCCCTGCGGTTCTGCTCGGCCAGGTCCTCGTACTCGGCCCTCATATTGTTCAGCAGAAGGGTCAGATCCACCCCTGGGGCGGCGTTCATCTCCACGTTCACATTCCCACCAGCAGCGCACTGGAGAGCTTGCATCTCCTAGAAACAGAAAGGCATTTCCCTCAGATATGAAGACAATAGGCAGCTAGGTGGTGCAGCGCTGGGCCTGGAGTCAGGAAGACCTGAGTTGGAATCCTACCTCAGACACTTACTAGCTGTGTGACCCTGGGCAAGTCACTTGACTCTGTCTTAGTTTCTCCATCTGTACAATGAGCTGGAGAAGGAAATGGCAAACCACTCTAGTATTACTTTGCCAAGAAAACCCCAAATGGGGTCATTAAGAGTCTGACATGACCGAAACAGCTGAAAAGGTGGTATGTATAGGCATACGCACTGGACTTGGTGCCAAGAAGATCTGAGTTTAAATCCTGCCTCAGACACTAAGATATTCCAAGGCCATTATCATGTCTTCCCTTAATTTTCTTGTATCCAGGCTAAATATACCTCATTCCTTCAACATACTTTACCTTATTCAGTGACTGGTACTGATGTAAATAAGATAATATTTATGAAGCACTTTGCAAACCTTAAAACACTACATAAAATTAGGTATTATTATGGTGTACTTTTAATCCAGCTAAAGCCCAAATTTAAAAAATCCCTGCATTGTTGAGGTTTAGAATATGAATAACTCTGAAATAATTTGGTCATACACAAATTATTTTTTTCCAGAGTACAACTTCTTAAAAAAGTTATCAATTAGATTTACTTGCAAAGAGAGACTGAAATCTATTCCCCAGCTAAAACCTACATTCATTTTAAGCTATTCAGCACTCGTATGCAATTGGGTCACACTAATCAGGATGAAGGAGGTGGTTTTGCAGAACAGATGTGGAAGATATCATTAGGAAAAAAAGAATTAATGGTAACCGAAGGTGTGAGAAATAACACCAGTAATGGTAATATCTTCAAATAGATCTAGAGCATGACTAAAAATGAGACTGATTCATTAATTGGCACGAAGGCTATTCTAAAAGGAGCTTCCAAAATGTTGGAGTAATGGTGACATCATTGGAATAAGTGTGAAGTATCTTAGGGTCCCCAGGTAGCTAGGTGGCAAACTAGATAGAGTGCCGGGCCCAGAGTTAGGAAGACCGGAGTTCGAATCCAGCCTCAGACACATATTAGCTATGTGTACTTGGGCAAGTCACTTAACCGTATTTGCTTCTGTTTCCTCATCTA
Source organism: Phalanger gymnotis (assembly GCA_028646595.1). Lineage (NCBI taxonomy): Eukaryota > Metazoa > Chordata > Mammalia > Diprotodontia > Phalangeridae > Phalanger > Phalanger gymnotis. The sequence continues at coordinate 191,473,105 of CM053626.1, forward strand.
TAAAATGAGCTAGAGAAGGAAATGGCAAAACACCTCAGTATCTCTCCAAGAAAACCTCAAATGAGGTCACGAAGAGACTGAAACAACTGCAAAACAACGATCTCAGCGGGGCTGTTTTGAACATCATACCTTTGCATGCATAAGTTCCTGTGTATTTGTTAAAAGGGAAAAAAACCCTATTCATTGTTTTATAGTTACATTTTACTCCTGATGAAGAATATTGCTGCTCTGATTAAGTACCCACCTTAGAAGGAGACTTAGCTCCCAATGAATTTTTGACATTTTCCCCAATCAAGCCCATCGCCAGAAGATGAGATTTTCCCATCGCTGCCAAAATTCAAAATAATGTGCCACAGGATTGAAAGATATTTCCAAAAGGTTAGGTTCCAAGAAGCTTCACGGTGATCACATGCTTGGAGTAGGTATATGGAAGCAACCCTCTTTGGAATGTATGGGTTTCTTTATGCTTGTTTAAAAGTAATTCTTAATACTTTGTAATCACACTTTTTAAAGTTATTTTTTCCAAGGTATGACATGATGAGAAAGCAATATTACATATATTTTAAAATATATGTAAAAGCTATTCACCACTATGCAAAGCTCCCAATGTGATCTAGGAATTCATGATCAATGTCCTACTGAAGCGTCTTTTGGTAAGTTTCTTCTTTCCATGACTGAGTAGTTTGGTAGATGGGAGCACAGTGCTAGTGAGACCAAGATTAAAGGTCTAGCCCACATGCAGGTTATTCATTTTTGTTCTCTCGATCAAAGTCGTGAACTTCGAGCTATAACTATTGCTCTCCTTTTGGTAGTAAATAGGAACCCTTGGTCACATGAGGGATTAGGTGAAAAAACAATGACCCATCCACTGAACAGGGTCATAGTATCATAGATTTAGAGTTAGAACAGATTCAGAGGCCATCTAGTCTTTTTTTTTTTTTAACAGATGGAGAAACCAAAAGCCCAGAGAGGGGAAGATAATTGGCTAAGTCCACACAGGTGGTAAGTGGTAGTGAAGGAAGAGGGGGTAGGAATAGAAGGAAGCTGAACACAGGTCCTCTCAATTTTAAATCCAATGTTCTTTCCAAGTACTATACTGCTTGCCCAAACCCAAACATTACATTACAAGTTTATGCCCTAAAGACAATGGGTCAGTAGCATTTCCATAATATCAGAAAGCTAGTTCACACTGTATTTCACTATGGGTAATCTGTCTTTTTAGAGGGAGAAAGTAGTTAGGAAGCTGAATTCCTACCTCTTTATGGTTTTTCTTGAGGTAAGTCAGCTCCTCATTGAGAGTTTCATACTGGATCTCCAGGTCTGTTCGGCACAGAGTCAGCTCATCCATGACTCTTCGAAGCCCATTAACATCAGCTTCCACATTTTGATGAAGAGCCAGCTCACTTTCAAACCTTAATGAGTATTAAAATTTGTGTTACATTGGGATAGATTGGGGAGACTCTTAACCACAAAAGAAAGGGGATCCAGTGCTGGTATCCTGTACCTTTGGTAGCCACATTGACGTTTCCAATTATAGGAGTTTTTATAAAGGTGAATGTACTGCCTTGGAGTCTTGAGTTGTCTCTTTCCCCACAAAGCCAATGAAGATGACTGGCTATTGACCACAGATTGCACTTCTGAGACAATGCCGACACACATTGCCTCCTCACCTCTGTTTCTTATAGGATCATACATTTTGAGTTGGTGAATGTACCTTAGAGGGCACCAAGTCATCTTACCCAAATCCCTCATTTTGCAGATGGGAAAGCTAAGATTGAGAGAAGGGAAGCAGCTTTCTCCAAGGTCAAACAGCTATTAAGTGGCAGAGTCAGAACTTGAACCCAGATCTTCTAGGCCTAGGACTCTTCCCACCATACCACACAAATGTTATTAGCTAGTTAATGTCATCTACCTCAGACAGGTAGATAGCACAATGTATAGATCACTGGACTTGGAACCAGAAAGACTCATCATCCTGAGTTCAAATATGGCCTTGGACATGTACTAGTTCTGTTATCCTTAACCTTGCCTCAGTTTCCTCATCTGTAAAATGAACTGGAAAAAGAAATGGCAAATCATTCCAGTATCTTTGCCAAGAAAACTCCAAATGGATCATGGAGAGTCGGATACAATTGGAAACATGACGCAATGTTATCTAGCTCATTTTCCAGATTGGTTCCAAATGACTTTTTGGCTATTTCCTAAAATCACATATGATCTCAAAAGATGAAGATTTGCCCCTGAAGTTGCTTAAAGGAAATGCTAATATTCTCCTCCTTTTCAAAGTGTCTTATGCTTATTTATCTGTGTATATGTCTTGTCCTCTCATTAGAATGTAAACTCCTTGAGGGCAGGGACCATTTTCCCATTTATCTTTGGATCCCTAGTGCCCGCCACATGGCAGTCACCTAACAAATGTTTGTTGGGTTATATTGGATTTTATTTTTATATTTAGCTTATTTTTTAAAATGAAAGAGGTGGACTTCATAGTCTCTAAGGTGAACCCATGACCCTATGATCCTACGAGTATCCCATGAGTATCCTCTTTACATTCATTGTAAATTTTAACTTTTGTAAAATTTGGGAATAATGTAGCCAGAAATATTTAATGAAAGGACCAGCAAGGTAATTAACTTTGACCGCTTCTGTTACTCCTGAATGTCTTTTCCCCATACTTACTTCATTCTGAAGTCATCAGCCGTGAGCCTGGCATTATCGATCTGTAGGACAGCACTGGCATTGCTGGTGGTCGAAGCAATGATCTAGAAATAGAAAGGTTGACAACATCCTGACAATGTTTTTGTTGCATGGGCAATTATTGAAAACTGTATAGTTTTTCCCGTTCTTGAATTGAAAATGGAAGGACTTCAGTTCTTCTATGATTCAACGTGGACAATGCTTCTACTGGTGCAAATGCCAGCCCCACCCCTCCCACCTCCCCCCGGGCCTTCTAAATCCTATGCAATTCCATTTTCTCTTTCTCCTTCTTCCATTCATGTGTTAAAATGATGAAAGTAATGATCAAAATTAGAATAAAAGAATATGCTCACTAGGAGACATTTTCATGATGGGTTAATCAGTTCAGGTTGATAAAAAACCAGCTGTGTTTGTTGATATATCAAAGTTTTCTGGTTTGTTTTTAAACTTTAGTAAGGACATTAAGGGAGCTTAGATGGTAAGATGGATAGGGCACTGGGCCTGTTGTCAGGAAGATTCATCTTTGTGAGCTCAAATCTGGCTTCAGACACTTACTGGCTCTCTGACCCTAAGCAAGTCACTTTGCCTTGTTTTCCTTAGTTTCCTCATCTATAAAATGTGCTGAAGAAAGAAATGGCAAACCATTCCAGTATCTTTGCCAAGAAAACTCCAAATGGAGTCACAAAGAGGCAGACGTGACTGAGAAAACACCTGAACAACAAAGGTTTTTTAAAACCCTGCCCCTCAAAACACTTTTCTGGCTAGATACTATGGCTAGCTATATTTTGAAATAAAGGATAATAGGATTATTGATTTAGAGTTGGAAATCAACTCAATTGAATTCAATAAGCTTTTATTATTGCATTAATTGGAAGGTGAAGTTATAGCTTATACTTACAATTGTTCTTTGAAGTTTGCAAAACGCTATATATATATATGTATGTATATATATATAATTTCATTTGATCATCAAAATAATGCTCCCAGGTAGGTCCTATTATTATTCCCCCCCCCCTTTTTTTTACAGACAGGGAACCTGAGTTTCAAAGAAGTTAAATGACTTTCCCAAAGTAACAATGCTAATGTCCAAGGTTAGATTTCAATTCCAATTTCCTGACTCCAGGTCCAGTAATGTCTCCACTGCACCAAGCTGTCTCAATTTGCTCATATTTAAAGATGGGGAATGTGAGACTTTGAGAAGTTAAGTATTCTAACAAAGATAATAAATATTAGAGCTGGGATTTGAATCTAAAGTCCTCTGAGTCCAAATTCATCACTCTTTTCATTACACCAAGGGCTCACAAAAATCACTCTGAATTATTTTCTTACCTGATTTTTAAGATCTTCAATTATCGGTATGTATCGGCTATAGTCATGATCAAGACCCCGGCAAGATCCAGGACCAAATTGCTCATACCACCCCTTGATCTTCTCCTCCAGATCAGCATTCGCCTCTTCCAGAGCACGCACATTATCCAGGTAAGAAGCCAGGCGGTCATTAAGGTTCTGCATGGTCACCTTTTCATTGCCAGAGAGAAGTCCTCCTTCATTCCCCAAGAAGCTAGCACAGGAAGTGCTACTATTCCCTCCAATGGAGCTGCTCCCAAAAGCACAAGAAAAGCCACTTCCAATGCCAGGCACCCCACAAGCATTTCCACTCCCAAAGACTGACCCTCCACTAGAGAGCCTGACAGAGCCTGTTGTGGGCCGGGAGCAAGATCTCCTGGGACCACTGGAAAGGCAAAGAGACATGGCTGATGGAGTGTGTGTGCAGAGCCTTCTTGTGTAGTCCAGAAGTCCAAATGGAGAGTTGGTGTTTGAAATAATTTGGTTTGCTTTTTTTATAGCCAATTCCTTAGGGTGTTTCTGCCTGAATTGTGCCTACCAAGAGTAAAACACTGCTTGCCTATTCAGCAAGTTAACCTAATTGGATGTTTTTTTGTTTTCATAATTAGCAAATAACTTTGCTGGGTCCATTTCCGTAGGTGGGTGGTTGCCCCTAGGTTGGTTGTTATCTCCAAAATGGTTTTGGGTGGAGCAATGTCAGATTATTATAATGTTTTTAATTTTGGATGAGTAATTCCTCTCTTACGACCTTTGGAAGTTTAAAACCATCATTCCATGAGCAGAACGAAAATTTGGCTTCATGGTCTCATAGAATAGAAGAAACTTAGAGATGGATGGAACTTCATTCTGACCTATGATGGAACAGAAATGACCTCGAAAACATCTCCAAGAACTTCTAACTCCTGCTTTGTGATCTCTAAAGGAAGAGAACCGATGACCTTCCAAGACAACTCATTTCACTTTCGGATACCTTTGGATATCTGAAATTCTAAGCAAGTCTTTCTTTACATCTTGTTTAAATCTTTCCCTAACTTCCACTCTTAACAATCAGGGCAAAACTGAACAAGTCTGACCTACCTTATACATGACAGTGTTCATATTTCTCCTATGGTCTTTGACCATGTCTGATTTGCTTTTTTCTTTTGATAACTCAGGGTTCCTTTGCCTCTATTTTACAATTAAGATAAACATACAGGGTCTTGGATGGCAAGCCTATATATCTTAGTGTGCTGTATGGATTATGCAAATGCAGAAGGCTAAGACTTCATTTCACTAGAGTCTTGTGCAAGATTATTTCATCATGGAAATCTCCTAAATCCAAGTACCAACCTCTTGGGGAATGAAATCCTAACTTTCAGGGACCATCTAGTCCAATACCCTCATTTTATAGATGACGAAACAAAGACACATAGAGGGTATGACTGGACCCACATCAAATAGGTGGTAAGTGGTAGGAGTGGCATTTGAACCCAGGTCTCTGACTCTAGAGTCCTCCAGAATAATTGTTCTTTATATTCTACTACCCTGTCTCTCTTTGTTGGAAACTGTCCTTTTGGGTATGAATGGTTAGAGGCACTTGATAATTTATCATATTCTAAAATTTGCATAAGCTCTCTCTCTTTGAAAATGGAATACAAGTGTCAGCAAATGAGCAGTAGGTTAAACATGGAAATTCATACGGATGTGGAAAATTGGACCATCAGAGAGAGAGTAGTGACACGAGTGAGATTCCAGATCCATCTGAGTCTTATTATATGAAGTAGCAGGGCAAATGGAGGGGGACCAGCCTTGTTTATCATATGGAACTTGGGAAAGCTGGTTCTCATCACTTTTCTTGTATGCTCTGGTGATTTTGATGATCTAGGGCAAATTAATCCTGCTGAGAATCACAGAATCATTGAATAGGAAGGGATCTTGAGATCTCATCTGATTTCAGCCCCTGCCTTTAGGCAGATGACTCCTTAAACTATCCAGCACAGATGCTTATCTCTTCTTTGCTCTTGCTGTCAATAGCACTATGGTCTGTTCCCATGTCCAAAACTTTGGTGTTTTCTTGGATTCTTTACCCTCATTCACCCCTCAGTCACATCAAAGAATTAATGTTGAGTTGAAACTTTCCTTAATGGAATCTCCACTCATTATTTCTGGTTGTCCCCTTAGATACTGTCAGTCACGAGAGTTTATAGACAATTATGTCAAAATTTGGTTGCCTGGAGAAGTTAATCAACGTTGTATGTCCAGTTTCATGACAGCATGCTTGCCTGGCTTCTGGATAATGGACAATGCTCTTGTGCTTTCCCAGTGTCCAATGGAGTGAAATAAGGCTGTGTGTGTTTGCTCCTATGCTTTTTAGCATGATGTTTTTAGCCATGTTGTCAAACGCCTTCAGTGAGAATGAACACGGCATCAAGGTTAGCTACTGTACTGACAGTAAATTCTTCAACTTGAAAAGGCTACAAGCCAAGACCAAAGTGGAAGGAGTGTTAATGCATGATTTTCTGTTTGCAGATAATTGTACACTCAATGCAGCCACCGAAGCTGAGAGACAATAAAATATGGATTGATTGCTGCTTGTGATGATGTTGACCTTACAATTAACACCAAGAAAACACAGGTGATCCATCAGCTACCACCCCACCATCCATATGTGGAACCATTTGATACAGCAAATGGAGAAGTTTTGAATGCTATGGATAACTTCACTTACCTTTGTAGTGTACTTTCCAGGGATGCACACATTGACAATGACAGTGATTCCTGCATTTCCAGAGCTAGCTCAGTGTTTGGAGACTCCGAAAGAAAGTGTGGAAGCAAAGATGTATTATGCTGACTTCCAGACTGAAGGTCTACAGAGCTGTTATGCTGACCTCATTGTTGTATGCCTGTGAAACTTGGGCAGTCTACCAGCACCATTCCAGGAAACTGAATCGCTTCCATTTGAATTGTCTTAGGAAGATTCTGAAGATCACCTGGAGGGTAAGATACCAGACACTGAGGTCCTTTCTTGAAATAAATGGGCAAGCATTCAAACTCTACTTCAGAGAGCACAACTTTGATGGGCTGGCCATGTTGTTCAAATGCAAAATGTATGCTTGCCAAAAAGACTATTTTATGGAGAACTTACACAGGGCAAGTGTTCACATAGTAGTCAGAAGAAGTGATACAAGGATACTCTCAAGGTCTCTCTCAAGAACTTTGGAATTGATTGTGTGACATGGGAGACACTGGCACAGGACTGCCCAGCATGGCGTACCCACATCAGAGAAGGTGCTGTGTTCTATGAGCAAAGCAGAATTGAAGTAGCTCAAAAGAAACATGAGATGTGCAAATTGTTCACATTTGTGTTTGACCTATGGGAGAACATTCCGAGCTTGTATTGGTCTGATCAGCCACAGTCAGACACACTGTAACTTGACTCTAGCATAGTGATGTCACTTTGGTCCTCTTCAAGAACAAAGGACAATAACCAGCCAATATACTGAAAAAAAAAATCTAATCTAATCTCATCTAGCCCAGTCTAATCCAATCTATTTCATTCCAATCCAGCCCAGTCCCATCCCATCCATCCCATCCCATCCCATCCCATACAACCCAACAAGGATCTCATATCCTACAATGACAAGGGGAAGGAAGATACAAATAAATAAATAGATAAGTAAATGCAGTTAATTTGGAAAGGGAGAAGTCACTAACAACTAGTTAGGATCAGGAAAGGTTGGAATATGCCAAGGAAGGCTTTATAGAAGAAGGATCATATGCATTAGGCTTTGGAGGATGGATAGGATATTAATAAGGTTTAAAAAAAAGGGGCAAAGGGTGAAGGGTGTAGAATGAGGTCTTTGTGGGAATCAACATATTTTCATTTTGGCTTCCATGTGCTGTGAGTCACCTTAATTAATCCAGGGTAAATTAGTAATTGACATTTAATTAGAATCTTTGTAAGTGACGTGTGTGTGTGACATAAAGGATGTGACTTTGCCAGGTCATCAGAACATTCAGAGAGAATTTTGGATTGGCCAATGGAATCATGGGGTCATAATTTGTATTAGCTTGCCATGAGCATGATCAAGAGGTGGGCAGAATGGCTAAGTTAACAGAGAAGAGGACTCTGAGAGCAGCAGACTTGAATTTGAATTCTGTCTCTGACAATTGTTGATTGCTTTTACCCTCCATTTCCTCATCCATAAAACTGGTGGGTTGAATTTCTAGATGATATCTATGGTCTCTCCCACCCCATGCACCCATGATCCTATGAATATTCATTTATAGTTCAATATCTGGGTTTTATTTAAATGTGAGTAATTAGTTCCAAGAGCTGGGCTTAGTTACCACCATCATAGGTGCTAGAGAAAGCCATTTGCGAGTGGTCCCTCACTATTTCTAGTGCTAAGTCTCTGATGAGATGTTGAATATATGTTAGTCTTTCCAATAGTATGAATGATGCTGATGACATGGAATTAAGAAGACTTTGAGAGTTGAGGTCCCATGTTTATTTTCTATTATATCCTCGGTGTAGACTTACTGGAATCCTTTTTGGTCGGTAGGGTAAGGGGATTTAAAATAGCCAGGATCACCCGAAGTGACTTGCAACAGAAGAAAATTTATTGAAATCAAAGCACAGAAAGAGTAAGGTTTTTATTACTCTAAAAAGTCTATATGCCAAGAACAAGTGCAAAGGAAGAACAGAGACATTTCTGGAAACTTTTATTTTCAGGAGCAGAAATGATTTCTTTGTGTAACTTTTGTTTGTTTTTAATTTTGCTTTTGGTTGACCAGATTGGTGATTTCACTGATTAGGGAAGCTCCTGCAGAGAAACTTCTACCAATGAAGACTGGTACCTTTTCTGTAACTTCTGGTCTTAGAGTGCCACCAGAGGTATGTTACTTCATCTATGAAATTTTGCAGAGCGAAGTTTTTCATTCACCTGTCAGCTTTATGGTGCTTTAGAAGGCACCCTCTGTTCCATTGTAATGTTGCTTATCTTAGAAGACTTTTCTTCAACTGAATGGACCTTGACAGAAAGGACCGGACCATTTGGATCTCTTTCCTCAACAACTGTTGTGACCACAGTGCTTTGTGCTGTGTCTAGAAATGAACCAAACATGGCATTAGTTCTCATGTAGCTCATGCTCCAGTGAGACCATCAGATCATGGGGAGTGGGGGTGGGTATGAGAGGCAGTCCTATTTTTGTATCTGACCTTGAATAATTATATCCATTTGGGATAGGGTATCTTTTGTCATATGTAAAAATACATTGATTAAAATTGATGCTTATTTAGATTCAAGACTGACTTTTATACACTGATAGTTTCATTTTTATTAGCAGATGTTTAAAAGTGCAAAGTAAAGTGCCAGAGTCCCACAACCTCTTACTGCAAGGGTCCTATGACCTCCCATGTGTACACACATGAACTAATGAAGAAAGATTCAAAAGGTGCTGTCAAGGCCCTTGGGACACAGAGTTATTAATCTCCCTTTAACTCCTTTATGTGGGCCAATCACCAACTTGGTTCTCGGTTTCTGCATTCTCTCTAACTTATCAATCTCTTTTCTAACTTGTGGTTCTCAGAATTGAACAAAGAAGTGGTCTGAGCAAAGACCAGAGGGATGATTGCCTCCTTATTCCTGAAAGCTATGTTTCTGTTAACATGGCATGACATCAAATTAACTCTTTTGGTCACCACGTTGTGTTATTGACTGAATCAGAGACTACAATCCATTGAAACAAAGAGATCTTTTTTAGACCAACTATTGTCTAACCATATCTCCCTTATCTTGTACTTTTCAGGCTGACTTTGTTGAATCCAAACTAAGACATTACATTTGTGCCTGCTCTGCATTTCATCTTGTTAAATTGAGTACAATAGTCTAATATATTCAGATCTTTTTTTTTTATCCTTACTGTCATCTGGCATGTTAGTTTTCCCTCCAACCCTTGACTCTATTTATTTATCCATGTTATTTTCCCTCAGTAGAATGTAAGTTTCTTGAGGTCAGGGACTATTTTGTTTCTGTCTTTGTATTCCCAGCACACAGCACAGTGCCTGGCACACAGCAGATGCTTAATAAGCGCTTATGGATTATGGATTACATCCCAGCCTTTTGGTGTTCATTGCGTCTAAGATATCTGGCAGACCACATTACAACCTGTCACAAAAGTCTTCCCTAGGGACAAGTATAACACTCAGAGAAAACCACCCAAGAACACCAGATCCCTGCAGCTGGACTCCTCTGCAGTGAGAAGTCTCACTTGGTTCTTTTGTTTTCCTTCCTTCCAAGACAAATGACTCTATAATCATAATATAATATAAATGTAATGTCTTACATTTGGATTCAACAAAGTCAGTCTAAAAGCACAAGATAAGGGAGGGATGGTTAGACAGCAGCTGGTCTAAAAATGATCTTTGGGTTTCAATATGATATAGCTGTGTGATCCTGGGCAAGTCACTTATCCACTCTTGGCCTCAGGTTCTTTATATAATGGAGATAGCCTCATAGGGCTGTTGTGAGGGTCAAATGAAATAATCTTTGTAAAGTGCTTTGCAAACCTTAAAGTATTATATAAATATTTATTGCTCTTGTTAACAGGCTGGCTTTTAACAAGCCCCAGTCCGATATTCTAATTTTTTCTGACTTAAAAAACATTACAAAATCATTGCTTGTAGGCAAATTGAGATAAAGGCTATTGAAAAGCCATTAAAAGTCAAGAGCTGCTGCCTCCCTGTCCTTACAGATCAATTGCTTAGCCTCTGTGATTATGGAGCTTGAGGGATTAAAAAGCATTAGTGCTCTGTCAAAGATGGACATTAGGTGGTCTGAATTTGAAACAAAGAAAGATAACTTCTTTGGCATCTCACCTTGTTCCCCTAATCCTATTGTTTGTGCTAAAATGATGTTGATATCAAACTCTGGCAAAGATTTATATCAAACTTTGGAAATGACAAAGTCCTAGGTTAATGAGACTTTAATGTGAGTCACTGTTTTAGTACCTTTAGGATTTGGTCAAATTTGCTCTAACCAAATACTCCCAAATAGATGACAAATAGCCAACGCTGTAATAATGACCATCCAGTCTTTACTACATACATAAATTTAGTGGAGGAAAAAAAATACCCTTTCCTGAAAATATGAATCATTTATTTTGACAAATTCTTTGATGAGATCCACCTTAAATTTGGGCACATGGCTATCCCTAATCAAAGAAAACTTAAATACCTTTGACTTGATTTTCTGACTTTGTTGTTCCATAAACTTTTGAGTTCAGACATGCAGATTTGCAGGTTCTGTGAAGGAAAGAAGGCCATGCTCATTATTTCTTACATTAGGGAATCCAGAAGTAAGTAAGTAAGAAGTCTATAGAAATTCCAGTAGGATTTTTTTTTCTGCTGGTCACTTTTAGGGGGCCTTGATCAGTTTTTACCAGGTAAACTGAATAACCCAAGATCTTCTGTGACAAGAATGTTTATACTCATAAATCATTATGTTATTAGAACTAGAGCTCATGTCTTGTTGGGTGGAGATCAATAGCTTAGCATGGCAAAGTTCTAATTCCTTCATTTTGATAAATTGGTCAAAAAATTGTTTAAAGCATAGTTCCTTCCTCTTGGCAGAGAGATGGGGAATTATGTGGGCAGAATGTCATATACATTGTCAAGTACCATCTCTGAATAAGTCATCTTTACTTAACATGACTCTTCATTACAAAGGAGGAGGTGCTGAGGGCTATACCTGGAAATGACTATGATGCAAGACTATAATACATTATCAATAAAACTTATTAAAATATTTGTTCAGTGCATACTACTATATGCAAGGTGGTGTACCAAGCACTATGGGAGAATAAAAAGGTATGTCACAATCCTGGCTTTCCAGGAAATTATAATCTGTTTGGGAAGACAAGACACAAATACATAAAAAGAGTACAATAAGGGATAGTAGAAACAGTTATGGATTTGTCGCTCTAGGACCAGGGTTCATATCCTAGCTCTGGTGGTAATTTACAAGTTGTATAAGCCACCATGAAACTTCCCAAAGGCCTTCAAGACAGTTCAAATACCATCTTCTATAGGAAGTCTTTCCTAGCCCCTCCTCCAGTCTGGAGGGCCTCCCTTTAGCTTCTGGAGCCTTCTCATCTAAGATCACTTTTTTTCTATTTTGTGTGAGTTTTATGTACCTATTTATTTGAGTGTTGTCTCCCTCATTAGAATGCAAATTCCTTGAAGGCAGGGATTGCTTTTGTCTTTCTTTGAATCCCAGGAGCTTCACACAGCACTTGGCATATACCAAGCTCTTAACAAATTCTCAGTGATGTTTGGGTAATTCTCTCAAGTTCCATCTCCTCCTCTATAAGACATCTAAGGTTCCTTCTGGCCCTAAATCTGGGATCTTTCTATCATAATACAAGGTAGCTAACAATACAATAAGGAGTTTGCCAAGTGAATGAAGAGAGACACAGATATTGGAGGAAGGACAGAGCACTGTGGACTAATTAGGGAGGCTTCCTAAAAGAGTTAAGTCTTTAAGGATTCCATTGGCCCACTGGATGACCATGAATAACTTACGGAATCCCTCTCTTTACTTATATTTTAAGTGGAAATAATAATGACTTGCTAAGAAGAGTAGGTAGATTGAGAAACTAGTAAAATAGCCGTAGAATATCAAATTTGACATAAAAATACAATACACAGCAGATCATTTAAAAAAAATCCTCCTTGTCACTGGGGTAGTTTAACTTTTTTACATTTGAATTTGAGTATCTTCAAAATGCATAAAAACTAATATATCAAGGAAATTTAATTCAGCTACCTGCTTTTATTTTTCTTAGATGTGATAGAAGCTTTTAATAAGTTCTTGCTATATGCACGTGTATGTATATATTCATATGTATACAGGGTGTTCCAAAAGTCTTAGAGCAGTTTTAAGGTCTTTAAGCTTAAAGTTACACTAAGAATTTTGAGACATCCTGAATATATACATATATAATAGGTTATGTGATATGCTTTATATATAAACACAAATATATATTTGTGGCTTCAAATTCATGTATATTTATATATATATATAGATTATATATGCAAATGTGTATTTACTTATATGAATATTTATATAATGTATATATGAAATATTTATATTTACACAAATATACATAGCTGATATATATGGTATCATGGGAGGACCACTAGATTTAGAACTGGAATTAAAAGACTTGGGTTCAAATCCTGTTTACATACATATATAATAGATAGTATTATGTTATATACAAACACAAATACATATTTGTGTCTGTAAATTTATGTATATTTACATATATAGATTGCACATAAACATATAAATATTTACATATGTGAATATTTATATATGATGTATATATGAAAGCATTTATATTTACCCAAATATAAATAGCTAATATATATGAGATATCATGGAAGGACCGCTAGATTTGGATTTGGAATGAAAAGACCTGAGTTCAAATCCTGGCTACATGACCCTCAGAAAGTCACATTACTTACCTCTCTGCCTCAGTTTTCTCACATGTAAATGATACTTGCACTACCTACCCCACAGGTTTCTTGTGAGGATCAAATTAGATGAAGCATTTTGTAAGTTGTAGTAAATATATATATATATGTATATATATATATACACATATACATACACACATACAAATATACATACATAAATGTATACACACATATACACACACGCATACACACACACACACACATATATATATATTATATACATACACACACATATAGGCCAACTTTCAATATTGGCATCATTTTTTGATTGGGATAACACAATGTGGAATAGAAGCTAGAGGGCTGGGGCAGCTAGGTGACCCCGTGAGTAGAGTACTGGCCCTTGAGTCAGGGGGACCTGAGTTCAAATATGGCCTCAGACATTTGACAGACTTACTAGTTGTGTGACCTTGGACAAGTCACTTAACCCCAATTGCCCTGCCTTCCCCCCTCCAAAAAAAATAATCTAGAGGGCCAATCCTGGAGTCAGGAAGACCTGGGCTTTAGCCCTGTCTCTGACACATCCCAGCTATGTGACCACAAATGAATCACTTGAAGTCTCAAAGCCCCCCAGGGGTATTTATTCTCTTAGACCATTTTAAGTTATGGATAAGTTAAGTTACTTTGCCTAGGTGGAGGTGCTTTCCACACAAGGAGTACCCTCCAGTTCTGAGAACTCAGGTCCAAACTAAAGCAAATGTGCAATTTGGTCAGGACTTGTTCTTTTTACAAGTCCTATTGCTGCCTAATAAACCTTCTTCAGAGACAGCACGATGTAACTGCTGAAGCTAGAAAGACCTCGGTTCGAGATCTGCCTCAGATACTTACTGGTTGTGCCACCCTGGCGCAAATCACCTAAGTTCTCAGAGCCTTAGGCAACTCTCTCTACGACTGAAAGTCACCAGAAGGTTGGCAATCTGCATTGGGAAGGGAAATTTCCCTCAATGAAGGCCCCAGATCTAGACCCTATGTTCTATCCCTAAGTCTTCTTTACCCTTCTTCTCCATCGATCAAGCAGCAGTAGGTTTCAATTTCTTTTTCTAGGTGGATCTTCATATCTAAGAGCTGCTCATATTCCGCCTTCTGGCTCTCGGTTTCGGTTCGGATCTGTTGCAATTGATCCTCCAGGGCCCCAATCTGGTCCTGGATCTGGGAGAGTTGAAGATAGTAGTTTCCTTCTGTCTCTACCAGGGAGCACTCATAGGAATGTTTCTGAAATGAGAATAAATAAAACAACATGCTAAATGTTTCAAATGGAAACAACAGGTTTTAGACTTTTTTCTTCTATATCTTCAAACAATAAATATTTGTTTAATATAGGAAGACGAAATGTTTGCATTTCCATCAGAAATCTTGGTAAGATTTTAAATATTTTTTCCTTTGTTTAAAATCTTTCTAAATTAAGTTTCCTACTTCCTTTTCATTTTTTATTTTCCTTCTTGGCTTTGAGGATGCAAATGCAATGGTGTTGGTGATAGTTCTAAGTGTAAAAGTATTAGCATGAATAATGAATCTCTTGAAGTGGTTATGTATATTTGAATTTTCACTAATCGGAGTTACAACAATGGAAAAGATGGGACTTGGTTTCAGCCCAATGTAAATAAGCCACATCAGTCACTTTAGGGGATTCATTATCCACACTAGTTGGGACCTAGTTATACTTTTTCAATCCAATAAATTTCTATTCAGTGCTGTTTTGTGCCAGAAGTGGTGCTAGGCACTGGGGATACAAAGCTCAGTGGATAAAGTGCTGGGCCTGGAGTCAGGAAGACTCAGATTCATCAGTTCAAATCCAGCCTCAGACACTTACTAGCCATGTGACCGTGGGCAGGTCCCTTAACCCTGTTTGCCTCAGTTTCCTCATCTGTAAAATGAGCTGGAGAAGGGAATGGCAAACCACTCCAGTAACTTTGCCAAGAAAACCCCAAATGGGGTCATGAAGAGTCAGACATGTCTGAAAAAAAATGACTGAATAACAAAATCCCATGAAGAGTATAGCTAGAATTGGAGGCATGCAACCTGCATGTTTGTGCATAAATAGAAAGTATACACCAAGAAAGGCAAAGTAACTTGAAGAAGGAGAGAGTGGGAGTGGGGCACATGAGAATCGGGACCTCAGCAGCCTCCTAGTATAACTGCTACACAAAAGGACTCCCCATTCTAACATGCTGAACAAGAGATGGTCCACCTGGGGGTTGAAGACTTCCAAGTATGGGGACCTACTGTCTCTTAGGCAGATCATCCCACTCCTGGAAGGCTCTAATTATTAGAAAGTTTTTTTCCTGACATCAAGTCTAAATTTCCTTCTTTTAAACTTTCACCCATCGCTCTGAATTTGACCTTTTGGGACCAAAAAGAATAAAGTCTAATCTCTAAAGGCAATGAGGAGCCATTGAAGATTGTTGAGGTGGGGTGTGTCATATGTTTGGATCTCTGTTTTTGGAATATGAAGTTGACAGATATAGGAGGAAATCATTGAAATAAAGTCACTTTTATGACAGCACTCACATACCGTGGCCATGATGGACTGGAGTTCAATCTCCAGGGTTTGGAGATTGCGTTTCAATTCAGTAAGTTCGTTTCGGGCCGCTGTGGCCGCACCAACATCATCTGAGATTTGCTGTTGCAGTGATGCACTCTGAAACAGGATCAACAAGATGGTTTATTGTCTATAATTAATAGGATTGCTTCAAGAGAGCTACCACTTGCCATGTTCCCTGAGAGATATTTACCCTTTCGTTGAACCAGGCTTCGGCATCTTTGCGATTCTGCTCAGCTAAATCTTCGTACTCAGCTCTCATGTTGTTCAACAGAACAGTGAGGTCCACTCCTGGAGCAGCGTTCATCTCCACACTCACATTCCCACCAGCAGAGCACTTCAGAACTTTCATTTCCTGAAAACAGGTGAAGATGCTTGTGCTGAATGACTTGGGGAAACACATTTCTACCAAATGAACTTCTTTCCTGGGGATGAGAATCAAGAACTGGGTAGAAGTGTCTATATTGAGCACCCTACCTCCTCATGGTTCTTTTTGAGGAAGGCTAGCTCTTCATTTAATGCTTCATACTGGATCTCCAGATCTGTTGTACACAAGGTCAGCTCCTCCATCACTCTGCGGAGCCCATTGATGTCAGCCTCCACGCTCTGGTGCAGGGCCAGCTCATTTTCATACCTTAAAGGATATTAAAGTACTTGAGTTTGCTGGGCAGAGAGGATTGCAAAACCTACCATTGACTCACCATGTTATTTTACGTGCTGGAATCTGTAGAAGTGAAAGCTCACTTTTGAGGTTCCTTAGTGTGGAAAACTCTAAAGATAGTTTGAGGTTCACATTGATCCATGGAAGAAAGAGAGAGGTGATGGAGCATAGTGGATAGACAGCTGGCCTCAGAGCCAGAAAGACCTGGATTCAGTCCAGCCTCTGACATGCATGTGCTTTGTGACCCTGAGTAAGTCACATCCCCTCTGAGCATACTAGACAACTCTAAGAATTTAAGTTACATAGAATATAAGTGACCTGAATTGATAAGAGTCAGTCCCCCCATTTGTCTCTTCCCTATAGCACTGAAATCACACATCTGGTCCTGATCCCTAGGTATCGTGTTGTTGTTCAGTTGTTTTCAGTCATGTCTAGCTCTCCCTGACCCCATTTGGAGTTTTCTTGGCAAAGCTACTAGAGTGGTTTGCCATTTCCTTCTCCAGCTCATTTTATAGATGAGGAAACTGAGGCAAACAGGGTAAAGTGACTTGCCTAGGGTCACGAAGCTGGTAGGTCTCTGAGGCCAGATTTGAACTCAGGAAGATGAGTCTTTCTGACTCCAGGCCTGGCACTCTATACGCTGTACTACCTAGTTGCCTAATCCCTAGGTATATATTCTGGCAATGCTGAGTGTAATATAGAGACTGCTTTTGCTTTTGAATTATTTCTTACTTATGATGGAGTTCTGTGAGTAAAATATTTTGAGGGTTTTTAGGGGCATCACATTATGATTTCATCAGTGTAGGGAAATCCTGGTATGAAAACTCTCTCCCCTGTTGCAGATCGACAACTCATGGGCAATGAAAAGTTAAATGACTTGCGCTAAGTAGAAGAACAGAGCTTCAAACTTAATGTCTTCTGACTCCAAATCCAGGGTGCCTTTCAATACAATAGGCAACTTCCTATTCATGTATTGCTGTCAGTATAAGTATTAGATATACAATAATGTAGTGTGTGTATGTGTATGTGTGTGTGTGTGTATGTTTTGGTCAGATCTGGGATCTCATTGGTACAAGGAATTCCTACCTTTGAGACATACTGGCCGTGTGACCCTATGAAAGTCACTTAATCTCTCAGGGTCCCAGACAATTCTTCAAGACTATAGATAATAGAACTGTTTTTGGTCTTCATTGATAGAGGGAGTTTCAATAAAATCTGAAGTCTACCCCATCTCCTCCTCAAAAAAAACTCCCAGTATGGAAACTCTCTTCACTGACACAGATCATCTCTCTTCTACAACATATATTCTTAAACCCAAATCACTCTGGCTCTCATTGATAGATCCTAGCCCAAGCTTCATTTGGTCATTGTTTGGGCTCTGATGGTTCAGAGTGAGCGTAAATAGCAATCATTTCTGTTTTGGCCAGAAACCCTGAGGATCTTCCTCTCCCAGACTGCTTTTTTTTTTGACTAGGTGAAAGAAGCCTTTCTTTTCCTCATTTCTTACCTAGCCTTGATCACTGAATGGGTGTTACCTCAGACAAATTGAGACCTGGGAAAGACCTTAGCTTAAAAAGGCCAAGGTCTCCCATGGCATTGGGGTCATCTCCAGCCATCTTGATCTATATCTTACCACTGGATCCAGATGGCTCCAGAGGAGACAGTGAGGCTGGTGACTTTGCACAGCCCTGCCTCACTTAAATCCAATTCACTTGCACGTCAGAAAGGACCTGAACCCAGGTCTTCTTGACCCCAAGGCACTTTTTATACTACACAATATTGCTTCTCAATAAAGTGCTTAAAAATATTTTTTAAAAATTTCCTGCCTCACCCAGGCTGGAAATGCAGGGGTTACTCATGCCCAACCCCACTCTGATTGGCTCTGGAGTTTGACCTGCCATTTTTTCTGACATGCCAATTTTTCCCTCCTTGGGTAACCTGGTGTCCCTAGCTACCAGGGGCATCACCATATTAATGCCAAACTTTGTTATGGACACTGAATTGACAACCCACTGGAGCCCCAGACTCTCTAGCTCAAGTGATCCACCATCCTCAGCCTCTTTCATAGCTGGAATTGTAGCTGTGTGCTACCATAGCTGGCATTTAGTAAAGTATCAAACTTAAAAAAAATTAAAGCTGCATGTTATTGAATATCACCTTTTAGAAGATAAAAAGCCTAAATGTACTATAAAATTTCATATCCCCTTTTAAAGTCTAATATGCGGCAGACACATTAGCTGTGTGACCCTGGGCAAGTCACTTAACCCTGTTTGCCTCAGTTTCCTCATCTGTAAAATAAGCTGGAGAAGGAAATGGCAAACCACTCCAGTACCTTTGCCAAGAAAACCCCAAATGGTCATGAAGAGTCAGACATGACAGAAAAACAACCAAACAGTGACACCTCTAAAATTTTTGTGGTTATTATTTTGTGCATTTTTTTTACTCTTTACGTGAAATTTTCCATATTTCTTTTTGTGTTTATTATTTCTTTTGGTATAATTACATTACCTCATGTTCACATATTGCATTTCGTCCAGAGCTACAACTGTGTAATATGGATTACTTCTAGTTGAGCTCTTAAAGATTAAAGACATTCGTCATTCTTCAAAAAGTTTTGAATCTCATTCTCCTGATGATCTAATTTGCATTCCAAAGGGTAATAGCTGTCATTTACAGAAAGCTACTAATATTAGCTCATTCATGTCTCACAGCAACGCTATGATGGAGGTATGACAGAGATCATTATCCTTATTTTATAGATAAGGAAACTGAAGTTCAGGTAGATTAAATGTCCTGCCCATAATCACAAAGCTAGAAACCGTCAGAGTCAGGATTTGAACCCAGAACTTCCTGACCTCAAGTTCAGCACCCTCCCTTACCACCTTGCCTCTCATGAACACCCTCATTATAGATAACGTATAGGAGTAAAAACTTAAGTCACATGCTAGGTGGTGCAAGAGATAATGTAGTGGCCCCCGAGTCAGGAAGACTTGAATTCAAATCTAGCCTTAGACACTTACTAACTGTGTGAGTCTGGGTAAGCCACTTAACCTCTGCCTGCCTCAGTTTCCTCCATTGTAAGTTAGGGATAATAATAGCTGACATCTATATAGCACTTAATTTATGCCAGGCTCACAGCTAGGTGGCACAGTGGATAGAGTACCAGGCGTGAAGTCAGAAAGACCAGAATTCAAATCTGATCTCAGACATTTACTAGTTGTGTGACCCTGGGCAAGATACTTTACCCCTGACAGCATAAAACTGGAGAGCGAAACAGCGAATCACTCCAGTATCTTTGCCAAGAAAACCCCACGGACTGTTGGTCCACAAGGTCACAAAGAGTTGGACACGACCGAATGATGACAATGTTCTAGGCACTTTATGATGATTATCTTATTTGACCCCCACAACAATCCTGGAAGTTAGGTACTATTATCCTCCCCATTTTACTGATGAGGAAACAGATCACAACAGCACCTATGTCCCATGGTTGTGTGAGGATCAAATGACATAATATCTGTAAAGCGCAGTGCTTGGCACATAGTAGGTGCTTAAAGAAAAAGCTTGTTTTTTTTTTTTTTTCTCCCCTCCAGTTTCCTTCTATGTCTGCACTTACTTCAGTCTGAAGTCATCTGCAGTCAGTTTGGCATTGTCGCTCTGCAGAACAATATTGGCATTGCAGGCAGTGGTAGAAATGGTCTAGGAAATAATGGAATAGATAAGCATCTACTTAGAGACTTGATGTGTTTCAGACTTAGGAAATACAAGTCAAATAACCTTCCAGATGCCAAAGCCATTCTGAATTTTCTTAGACTTTGAAATAGCTTTTTAGTAGTTAAACTTTTTTTTTTCATTTTTGCACAAAACTGGTGGATATTTCTGCAAGCAATATATAAACAAGGGAAGGATCTGTGATTTTGTCAGCATTGGGGGTTGGGGGTCAGGGTCCCTGTACTAAGTGTCTGAGACCTAGTACATAAATGCTAGCAAGGTATCTTACAGGTAGGTGGCAAAGTGAACAGACTACTGGGCCTGAAGTCAGGAAGATGCATCTTCCTGAGTTCAAATCTTGCCTCAGACACTTACTAGCTGTGTAAACTTGGGCAAGTCAATTAACCCTATTTGTCTCAGTTTCCCCATCTGTCAAATGAGCTGGAGAAGGAAATGGCAAGTCACTCTAGTATCTTTGCCAAGAAAATCCCATATGGGTTCATGACTGAAGGACAGCAACTTCTGATTTCAAATTCCAGGGCTCCTTCTAGATCATAATACCCTCCTCATGCCATTCCCCTTTTATACTTAGGAAAAATAACCCCTAAGATAATAATAATAGCTGACATTTACACAGTGCATTAACAGTTGCAAAATGCTTCACATGCATATTCTCATTTGACCCTCCTAATAACCTTGCTAGTATTATTGTCATTTTACAAACAAGGAAACTGAGGCTGGAAGGATGAGTGACTTGTTCGTGATTAGAAGCAGGATTGGAACCCAGGTCCCTCTCGACTCTAAGTCCCACACTCTACACCCTGTCAAAATGAATGGAAAAATATGCGAATGTTGATTTCTTACCTGACTTCTAAGCTCTTCAATTATTGGAAAATATCTGCTATAGTCATCATCAATCCCCCGGCAGGAGCCAGGGCCAAATTTTTCGTACCATCCTTTTATCTTCTGCTCTAAATCTGCATTTGCTTCCTCCAAAGCTCTCACGTTTTCAAGGTAAGAAGCCAAGCGGTCATTCAGGTTCTGCATGGTCACCTTTTCGTTGCCACAGAGCAACCCGTTTTCATTTCCCAGAATGCCCGTACAGACACCACTTCCCAAGCCCCCACTGAGGTTCCCACAATAGCTCCCTCCAGATGAGGCTCCCACCAGCGTACCAGAAAAACTACTGCCCACACCAGAGCCACCACCACATGAATTTCCAGCACCAAAGCCAGCTCCGCAGCTAGACAGCCTCACAGACCCAGGGCGAGAGCAAATCCGCCGGGACCCACTAGAAAGACGAAAGGACATGGCGAGTCAGGATAGATGTGCAACCCTTTCCCAGAGGAGAGCGCAGAGTCAAAGTTTGCAGCGCCTGGTGCCATTCGTCTTTTTATAACCAATTGGTAAGACACCAGTCTTAATTAGGCCAATGTCTAGTAAAACGCTATTTTCTACCTAATTATCAGTTTGCACAAATTGTTTGATTTAAAATGGTATCCACCAGTAGGTGGAAAGATGCCTTGAGGGTATTTTTCTATGTTTAAAAAGGTGCCAAGCGGAGTAATTTTAGATTATGGCCTTAACCTTCAGACTTTAAGATGAGTAATCATACCTATTCTTACACCTCTGCAACAGGTACTATATTGTTTCACATGAAAAGAAGTAGGAGCTGGAAAGAGAAATGTTGGCTTCCTTTTCCCATCTTCCCAACAAGGATTCCCATTGCCATCTCTTATTAACATTTGCTTTCTCTTGGAGAGTGTGGTGGATTTAAGGTTGGAGGACCTGAGTTCAAATGCTGTTGTCCTATTACTATCTGTGTGACCTTAGGCAGGTCTCTTAATTTCTATGGGCTTCTGTTTCCTTATCTAAAAAAATGAGGGAGACGCCACAAGACTTCTGAGGTCCCTTTGAGCTTTATTTCTGTGATTTTGTGGTTCTCACCTGCTCAATGATTTTTTGTTCTTTTGGATTGATATCCTTAATGATTGGTACTCCCCCTCCCCCTTTAAAATTTGCATTGTATTACTTTCTATATATTATTCTGTATGCCAGTTTTATCCTCCTCTCCTCCCAGTAGGACATAAGCTCCTCGAGGACAGGGATTGTTTTGTTTTTTCCCCTTGTGATGCCAGCACCTTCAATACAAGAAAGTGGGGTCTAGTGAGGTTAAGTAATTTGTCCAGGGTCACATAGCCAGCAAATAAGTGTCTAAAGATTCAGGTCTTCCTGGCTCCTTCCAGACATGTTCCTATAAGAGTCCTGAAATTCTGTTCATTTAAGGCATCTTACATACACACACACACACACACACACACAGAGACACAGACACACACACACACACACACACACACACACACACACACTGCAGAGCCATTAATTTTTCCTGTTTTTCTAACCTCAACATATTTTGACTAGCTCAACTAACTTTTTTCTTCATTTTTGAAAAGGATGCTGTGACACATGGAGCTCATTTGGGTGTGCTCATAGTGTCAAGATAGTTAGCATATAACATCATGAATAAAAGGATACAAGTGTTTCCTTTAACACTGCTCCCGAGCCCATAAGTCCTTACGTCTTAAAGAAAGGTTTGATTATCACAAAAAGATCATTTTAATTTTGGGCTCCCCACTAACTGGATGGCCTCTGGTTAATTGTTTTTTCAAATAGCAAAGCTGTTAATTGAGACAGAATAATAAGTAAATATGAAAGGAAAAAAGACCATTCCACAACGAAAATTTCCATGAGCCAAGGGCACAATTTCCCACAGGTTGTCCTACCATTGGTGAGAGAAAAAATATTCCACAGAAAATTCAGTCCTACAATTGAGTCTCAGCTGAAACATGTGGTTAATTATTTAACCTACTGTTGCAGACTCCTTGCTAGTCAAATGAAAATAATAATATTTAGTATCTTCAAATAAACTTTGATTGGGTTCCCTAATTAATGCCCATAAAGCCATTTGAAAGGACACAAACATGATATACATATTAATTATATAAATTACTATAATAAAGTTGGCTCTGTCAGATAGTGGCTGGTCCCCATCAATTATCATGAAATCATTGCTGTTGTTTGCTGATTAGAGGCCTATGTCTTTCAGAAAGTACTATTTTTCTAAATGGGAAATTCAGTGTCAGAGAGATAAAGTGCTTTGAAAAGAAGCCCTGACTTTTTGGTACTATCAGACTATCAGGAAATCTTTGGCAGAAAGATCATAAGACTGTCGACTGAGACCAAGAAGGAACCTCAGAGGCTATCAGTCCAACTCTTTATAGATGAGGAAACTGAGGCCCAGAGAATTTAAGTGACTTGCCCAAAGAAACACACTCACATTTATAAGGTATCTGAGGATGTGAAACTGTAATTAAATATGTAACCAGCCTTGGCTCTTGAATAAAAATATTTTATTAGAATTAACTCTACAGAATTCTTTCTTTTTTTTGTTTGTTTATATACATGGTAGAGCAAAGTATCACAGAAAAATGAATGCCAAGTCAAGACACCTTTGCTCAACTCTATGTCTGCTCTTAATTTAGTTTGTAACTTGGTGTAGTGATTTATATTTCCCTGTTTCCTAAGAGTAATACATATATACATGCGTATACATAAATATATATGTATATACATACATATACATATATACATATATATTTTTTATATGTATATATATATAGAGAGAGACAGACAGACAGTGTTTTGAGTATGAACGCGAAACTTTATAAATTGCTTTGACTTCCTTAGATGAAAGGTGTTCTAAAGACATAGAGTATTATTAACACAGCAATCTCTAGATCTCTAAGAATTTTGTAAGCATGAGTTAACTCATACAATCTTTTCTGAGATAAGGGAAACCTATAATTTTCAAGGGTTTTGAGACAAATAAGTAAAGATAATGTTAAGAACCCACACAAATCACAGGCCATGCTAATGCCAAGGCTGGCCTGGACTTTCTGATTCTTAATCCTTATTTCAGGATTTATCCATAAGCAGAGCTATAACTTGTAATTTTGGTACCTGGGGCAACTAACACAAAACAGGGCCTCAAATTAACTTTGTAATTCATGATATGAACATATCACTCCATGTAAGACGAAGTCATTTGAGGGAGCAGAAATCTATAGCCCTGGCTTTTGTCTCTGGGGTGCCTGGAAACACCTGCTTTCCAGGGTCAGGGGGAAAAAGATCATGACTTCAGGACTGAAGGACTGAAGGAATTTATCTGAGAGTATAACCTTAGTGGGGAAAGGAATACTTTATCTGCTACATTCCTCTTTCATTTTTCCAATGTAGGCATTAACTTTGATGCAAGTATGGTCAAAATATAAGTGCAGCAAAATTTCAAATTGTGCAGTTTAAAAAAAATCATTATTTTAGACATTTGTATCTGGTTAAGTTTTGTAGCCCTTACATTTATCAATGGTTTTCGAAGTATAGTCTGGGGCCTCCTAGGGGTCCACAAGGTCTAAATTATTTTCATAATAATACTAAGATGTTTTAATTTCTGACATGGTAAATATTGTTAGATGTAACACACATAAGTAAAAGTTCTTTTAGGATTCCTTAATAATTTTTAAGAGTGTAAGGGAGTCCTGAGACCAAAAAGTATGAGAACTTCTGCCTTAGACAAAGTGCCTTTCATCCCATCCTAGTTACAGGTTTGTCCATATTGAATGTTCTAAATGAATATTTTGATATTCAAATGATTATTCAATTGAATCTCAATATCCTAGTGAATACTGAAATAGTCTAAATGAATATTCTAGGTGAATGTTCTAAATCAGATGATATTAGAAAATACTCAACTAGACCATGTTTTTGTAGGAAGAACTTTAATTTTTTTTTAGAATGGTTTTATCTCCTTAATTGCTCTTTTCTCCTCTGAACTAAAACCTGTCAGAATGTTTTAGGTAGGTTGTTACCAGGGAAGTTTTTATGTGAACTTTAAAAGCACTGCATAATTATGTTATATTATTATACATAATATCACACATATTATATGTAGTATATTATTGTTATTCTTGTGGTTATGATATTTTCCTAGAGTGGTGGCAGTGAGGATTCAGAGGGTCGTGGCAATTTCTGAGGACATGCTCCATTCCTTTAACTATTCACTGGTTGAAGTTATTGTACTAAGTTGTATCGAGTGATTTATATGGTCCTCATATTATGGACGTCATCATCAGCAGACATTTATTCAGTGCTTACAATGTATAAGACTTTCTCCACTGAAGCCCTTCTCTGGTGCCTCAACGGTGGTGTGGAGGTGATCCTAGCTTCTCAAAGACTGTGCTAGTGGAACATACAAGCTCTCACAGGCCCTACTGAACTGGGACAGTTTTGAGTATGCCTCTATTTCCTCATCTGGGAAATTGGTATAATAATGCCTGTAGTTTCTATATCACAGGGTTCTTATAAGGCTTAAACCAGATACTATATGCAAAATGCTTCGCAAACCTTAAATCACTATCTAAAAATGTCAGTGGTTATTATTATCTGCTATGGGTAAGAGTAGGGCAGCTAGGCAGTACTGTGGATACTCCAGGCCTAGAGTCAGAAAGACCTGAATTCAAATGCAGCCTCAGACACTTACTACCTCAGTGACCCTGGGGAAGTCACTTCACCACTCTCTGCCTCAGTTTCTTCAATGGTAAAATGGGGATAATAATAGCACCTACTTCCCAGGGTTATTGTGAAGATCAAATAAGCACTTAACACATTGCCTGCAACATAGTAG
>CM053626.1:191499822-191545603 GCA_028646595.1 Phalanger gymnotis
TCCTTCCTTCCTTCCTTTCTCCCTCCTTTCCTCCCCTGCAAACTGACCTCCCTTAATTAGACTGCAAAGAATGAGATGAGATAACCTTGTCAGCTTGATCTATCTTCCTCATTCTATGGATGAGTAAACTGAGGCCCAGAGACATTCAAAGGCATCCCTTAGGGCACATTGGTGAGCAAATGGCAGAGATGGTCTTTGAAATTCAACCCCCAATTCTATGTCCAATCCTCTTTCCACTCTACCATGCTGTCTCTCTGCCCAACACTTAGGGTTGCATTGAAATCATTTTTATTTCATAAATGAGATGCAGTCCTGAGTTAAAATAACTTCCCATCCTTCCATGGACCTGAAAATCCAATTTCAGCTTTCCTTGTCCTGAAACAAAGATCACTGGAACCAGGTAGATGGCTTGCAATAGGCAAAACTTTTATTGAGACGCCACCAAAGAAAAACAGAATGGAATGTTTGCTATTCCAAGAAGACTTTGCCTTAACTTGTTAAAAGAAAACTAGAAAAAAAAGAGAAGCCTTTATTTTCTGTACTTATTTTAATTGTATATTTGAACTTCAGGGCTTCTCTTTAGGCAAGGCATGGGGAACCTTTAGTCTTGAGGCCACATGTGGCCTTCTAGGTCCTCAGGTGTGGCCTTTTGACTGAGCCCAAGTTTTACTGAACAAATTCTTTTATTAAAGAAATTTGTTCTGTGAAGTTTGGATTCAGTGAAAAGGCTACACTTGAGGACCTAGAGGGCCATATGTGACCTTGAGGCTGCAGGTTCCTCACCCCTGCCTTAGGCCTTGTCTTTGAGCGTGTTTAGGAAGGTGCTCTCTGCTCCGTCTTGATGGTGTTAATTTTGGAAGATTTCTCTTCAACTGAGTGGACCCTGGAGGAGACCACTTTGCCCCGGGGATCAATTTCTTCCACTACTGTTTTAACCACAGTGGTTTTGGTTGAATCTAAAATGAAAGAGGACTCGCATGAACATTCAGAAAGTATAGATAATTAAGTTATAAATGTGGAGCAGCTCTCACTCCTTTGCAGTTATACATACATGTGCATCGTGTGCACACATGTACATATGTTCACACACATATATAGTCACATGCCATTTGTGCACACATGTGTACATACATGTATAGTCACACATGGTTTTACGTGTGCATATGCACATGTTTATCCAAATAATTTCAATCTAGGCTGCTTTTCTATGTCTGCATAGAGGTATATGTATATAAATGTATATATACATAGTATATATATGTATATACACATATGTCTGTGCACGTATAAGACAAACATACATACGTATCTATGAAAAACATGGACATGAGTGCACATATACATATATATGTGATATACACATGCATGTGTACATGTGCATCCATGCACAATATATACATAAACAATGTATATGTATACCTAGGTGCATGTGCACACATACATACAAGTGTGGGTGTATATGAATGCATGTAGATATGTAAACATGTACCTGCATTCAAACACATGCATACATGTAGATATACACCAAACACAATAGCAATATATTCTGGAAGATAGAAATTGTACTTGTTTACCTTTTATCTGATTTACTGGTTCTCCAGGTACATAACCACCTTTGGATTTGTAACAATCTCTATTAATTTAGAAAACAACAACAATTAGCTCCCTGGAGACAGGGCCTGGGATTCATCTAATTTAGTTCAGTTCACAGCTATTTACTTAGTGCCTACTATATGCCAAGCACTGTGCTCAGTGATGGTGATACTAAGGTGCCTAATCCCATGTCTCCTCTAGTGACTTGTGCAGCACTTGACATATAACCAATGTTTTTAAAAAAGTGTTCTCTCTCTCTCTCTCTCTCTCTCTCTCTCTCTCTCTCTCTCTCTCTCAGCAAAGTTTTATGTGTATCTGTTCACAATCCATAGATTCTTTGACTTGCTTCCTTCTCCTCCTGTCTCCGACACAATAAAAATTTATTTAGCACCTACTGTGTGCAGAGCAAGCACCACTCTATGCATGGGGAGAACCACATAGTTTATCTACAACCTAACTGCTACCTTCATGGAACTTAAAGAAACAGGGTGATAGCAATTTAGAATTAGAAGAGACCTAGCTGGTACAGTGGATAGAGTGGTGGGTTTGGAGTCAAGATGACCTGTGTTCAAATCCTACCTCAGACTCTTACTAGCTGTGTGACCTTTGGCCAATTTCTTAAACCTCTCTGTGACTCAATTTTGTCATCTACAAAATGAGGGAGTTGGACTCCATGGTGCCTATGGTCCCTTTCAGCTCTAAAGCTGTTGTCCTAATTTAGTCTACCCCCCAACCTTGTTTTACTTTTCCTTTTTTTCAAAGTATTTGCCACTCTTCAAAAGCACAGTTTTCAAAAGAAGTTGCACTCACCCATCCTCTCCATCAATGAGGGAGCAGTATGTTGCGATTTCTTTTTCTAGATAAACCTTAATGTCTAGAAGCTGCTCGTGCTCCAGCTTCTGGCCCTCGGTCTCAGTCCTGACCTGCTGCAGTTGCTCTTCCAGGGCCCCGATCTGGGCCTGGATTTGTGAGAGCTGCACACAGTAGTTCCCTTCTGTCTCAGTGAGCGAGCATTCAAGCGAATGTTTCTATGGGAGTAGTAAGAGAATTGATGGTTGAATTGAAAAAGAGACGGTAGAAATAGACACTGTTATGATGTTATAATGCGGGGTTTCAGAGACCTGCCTTTCTGGGATTAATTTCTGGTGTCAATCCAAAATTAGCACTTCCTCAAGAATTTTCCAGGATCAAATTCTCCTTCTCCTTGCATTTGAAGGTGGTACTACTGATGGTGGCTATCTTTCTGGGATGTTGGTGCATTTGAAAAGGTTGACTCAGCCATTTCTAGACTGGTTACATCTTCAGACTCATTTTGGTGCTTAAGACTCACTTTCAAAGGAAAAGTGTTCCTAAAGTCAGAGTTTTTGAAATCCCCCTCTGATGGTAATTACCTGTGTGACCTTGGGCAAGTCACTCAACTTCACTAAGCCTCAGTTTACTCATCTGTAAAATGAGCAGGTTGGACTAGATGGCCTCTGGGGTCTCTTCCAAACTTGGACTGAGGATCCTATGGTCCTTTGGTTGTAGCCACAGCTTCTCTTTCTAAAGCCTACGAGCTCTAGTTCTTAAGACCCACATTCTTCACTCCTATTCCTACTGCCCCATTTCCAGTTTCTCTAAGCCAGGCTGGTCTGATTGCATTTAGATGCACTGTGTTTAGAAATAACTAGAATATTCTAAGACAAGCCTGTTGAAACATAAAACACATCCTATAAATAGACCCAGTGAAGGGATTTGCTCTGTAGGTTGAAAATCCTTGGCTCTGTAGGTGAAAAGGCATGAAGGCACCTTGTATAATCCATGGAGAGACACCCTCTCTAAGCTTGCATGATGTATGATGTAGGGGATGAGTGAGGGGGGTGCATTATGTCTGTATTCCAGCCGGCATGGTCCATTTTGGCCATGGCAGAAGGGTGTAGGGAGAGTGACATTTTGGCATTTTCTGTGCCTTTGTGCCTTCCACCTGATAACTGTCTATAACACTTAAAAAGTAGCTTTGTAGGAATGCTAGTGCCTAAGGCTTATAAGGATGCTGCCAGCGTAGATGAATGTAGAAGCTGGTGTCTAAGATCTTCTTTTCTTTTCTCTGTAATATTAGAGGGCTCCCTATTAAGTTAGGGTAGATCAATGTTAAAACACATTGACATAATTATTTCCCCATTTCAACAACATTACATAAATAATATGTGAAATAAATTCTAATTTGGAATGTATGTTAATGAGCAAATCTTAATTAATAAGACACATAGGGCTCTGATGAGTGAAATGCAAATGTACTTTACCTTGGGGGCCTAACACAGATGAAAGCTAACATTATGAAAGAAGAAAGGCATTATTTTAAATCCCTCCTCCACCCCCCAGATCTCTAAAGGAAATCTATTTCATAAGTCTCCACATACCGTTGCCAAGAGGGACTGCAGCTCGATCTCAAGGGTCTGGACCATACGTTTCATTTCTGTGAGCTCGCTTCTGGCTGAGGTGGCAGCTCCTGCATCATCAGAGATCTGCTGCTGGAGCGTGGCACTCTGAAATAAAACAACATCGTTAGTTCAGGTCACTTTTTAAAATGCAAAGCATAAAAACAGAACCCTCACAATCAAGAGGGATGAAAAGGGAAGAAAGATGAATGGATGAAGAATGTTGGAGACCTAGAAGGAGAGACTGAAGAGTCATGTACTATTTTAGGCACTGAATTTCATTAAGTTAAATTTAAATAGTTACCAAGGAAGTTTAATGAGTTTTGTTGATATTCAATGTTAAGATTACGCTTGATCACTTTAAAGAAAGTCTCTTATTGACAGGCAAAAACCAAGGGCCAAATACAAAGGTGACTGGTAAAATTACCTTTTCATTGAACCAGGCTTCAGCATCCCTGCGGTTCTGCTCAGCCAGATCCTCATACTCAGCCCTCATGTTGTTCAGCAGAACTGTCAGATCCACCCCCGGGGCTGCGTTCATCTCCACGTTCACATTCCCACCTGCAGCGCATTGGAGGGCTTTCATTTCCTGAAGGAGAAGATTAACTTAGACTAAATGAATAAGATTCTGCATATTTTTGAAAGAGCATAATGGCCACCATCTCTAGGTCTGGGGGTCTGAAATTTTTCAAGTTTCAGATCATGAGCATCTGTTTGTGAAAAAAAAAGGAAAAGCAGCAATGTAATGTGTGTTTAGAAAATAAATCTTTCTTCAATGGATTGGGTAGAATTTGGTCAGCTCTTCCTTGGAGTGCTCTTAAAGACTTGACATTCGACATCTGGCAAGTGAAATGTCAATATTCAGAAGGAGGTAATTGGTGCAATGGAAGTTTCTACCTCTTCATGGTTCCTTTTCAGATAAGCCAGTTCTTCATTCAGTGTCTCGGCCTGGATCTCCAGGTCTGTTCTGCACAAGGTCAGCTCATCCAATACTCTCTTCAGACCATTGATGTCAGCCTCAACACTCTGGTGAAGAGCCAGCTCTGTCTCATACCTCAAAGAATTGTAAAAAGCTTTCTCAGTATGAATCCTGATCATTAAAGGGGTGTGTAAAACATAAAACTCAAGCTGAAATAGGTAGAGATTAAACATCTTAATTGCATTCTGGGATAAACATACTGTGTTGATCACTTTTCGTAAAGGGATGAGACTAATAGTAAAGAAAACACTTTCTTGTATACTCCAGACTTTAACTTTTTCCTATCATGATTTAGATGCAAATTTTCATAAATATACTGAGGTTTGAAGCTATTTATTCATTCTTATACTCATTTGAGCTTAACAACAAAACATCCAACTCCTTAAAGTTATTTTAGATCCAATGAATCGGGGAGGGAGATGCTCTGTGAGCTGGTTCTCAAAATTTCACTTACTTTAGTCTGAAGTCATCAGCGGTCAACCTGGCATTGTCATTCTGCAGGACCACACTGGCATTGCTGGTAGTCACTGAAATTATCTGGTAAAGAGGGTGCAGATTAAGAAAAGAGAAAATATTTCCACGGATCATTTATAATTTTTCTGAAGCCAAGTCACTTATCACATTATAGTAAGACATCTGTTGCTCTCTGGCATCAAAGGCTGGCTTCTGATAATTTCAGATTTTGCCTTTGGATTAGTAAAGACTTCTGCATGGAGACACTGCTTTCCAGTAAAATAGCCAAAAGATGCAAGTATATCAATAGGGACTTTTTTCATTCCTGTGCTCTTTTGGAGGGGTGAAGGTGGTTGTGGGGGGCTACATGCTCAGTTATAGACAAACATATCCATAGAATACCAGTTAGTGGATATGTCCTACCCAAAGATTTAAATTTTTACAAAAATTGTCCTAATGTCTAGTAACCAATGATGGAAACTTGAAAGCCTATAGAATGAAGTCACATTATATATTGTGCAACTATTTTGAGATTTCAATATGTCTTAGAGTTCTGAGCCTTAGGAAATTATGTTCTCTTACCTGATTCCTAAGATCTCCAATTATTGGGAAATATCTGCTATAGTCATGATCAAGACCCCGGCAAGAGCCAGGACCATATTTCTCATACCATCCTTTGATCTTCTGCTCCAGATCTGCATTTGCTTCTTCTAGAGCATGCACATTATCCAGATAAGAAGCCAAGCGGTCGTTAAGGTTCTGCATGGTTACCTTCTCATTACCAGAGAGGAGCCCTGCTTCGTTCCCCAAGTAGCTGGCAGAGGAAGAGCTTCCCCCACCCAGACCATAGCCTCCTCCTGATGGGCTGCCACCAAAGGTATACGAAAAGCCACTTCCTATTCCAGGCACGCCACATGTATTTCCTACCCCAAAACCTGCTCCCCCACTTGAAAGTCTAACAGATCCAGCTCCTCCACATGAGCCAACCCTTCTGGATGAAGAAGAGAATCTGAGAGACATAGTGTCTGTGTGGAAGGGACCTCTGCTAGGGTGATGGGTTCAGCTGCAGTGTGTTGGCCTCCAGCATTTTTATACTCCGTGATTAGGGTGTTTCTCTCTGAGTTTTGTCTACCAATCACACAATGGTGTATGCCAGCTCATCATGCATTATGTGTAATTGGATGATTTTTCTTAATTAACATCTTGCTTTGTCCAGTTCTGTAGGTGGGTAGTTAGTTGCTGGCTATTTGTTATCTCTGGGATGGGGTGGAGTATCTTCAAGGTCATTCACCACATTACATTTTTAATTTTAGGAGAGTAATCTTTTCCTGAAGTCATTGAGACTTCAGGAATGTAGGAACAAAGTTAAATTAAAATGTTAAGTCTAGGTAACTCTTGTGTTAGAGGATCTCAGGATATGAAGAGCCTGAAAAAGGGAAGGGTGCTCCTTCTTCTCTTGGCTTATGCCTCCATATTCCATATGGGAAATGGAAGGAAATGTATGGTAGCATTCTGGTATCATACTGCTTCTGGTAGCTCTCTTTCCCTTTGTCTTGGCAGGATGCATTTTTACAATATTATATAATATATTTTTTTAAAGGAGAAAAATAAGAGAGACTCTTGAATGAGTTACCATTAAGCCTAAGGAGATCTGAAGATTGTGGAAGCACAGTCCCAAATGAGAGCATTCCTCTGGTGGAAGATCTCTGTCCCTTCAAGTTCTAACTTGGACCTCAGATTTATGATATTTGAAGGGGAATGGGGTGGCTTTTTGTTTCTGTCCATCTGCTTCTCTCTCTCTCTCTCTCTCTCTCTCTCTCTCTCTCACTCTCTCTCTCTCTCTTTCTCTCTCTCCCCTTCCCTCCCTCCTTCCCTCTTTTTCTCTCTGTCTCACTGTTTTTCTCTCCCTTTGTTGTTCTTTTTCTGCTTCTCACTGCCTCTCTCATTTCTCTGGCTGTTTCCTTCTCTTTTTATTTGTCTCTGTCTCTGATTCCGTCTCTCTCTGTTCCTATTCCTCTGTCTCTGTTTCTGACTCTATGTCTCTGATTGCTTCTCTTTGTCTCTCTCAATTCCTGCACCTGTCTTTCTCTCTGTCTCCATCTCTGTGTATGTCTCTCTTTTTAACTCCCTGCTTCATAACCCTCCTATGAAGGCAGGGAAAGAGTTTGGTAACACTGTTTAATGCTATTGCACACCTACCAGTCTTTTAGGAAAGGTAAAGATAAGTCTCTAGATGTCTGCAGTCTTTTGGTACCATTACTTCAGTGCTGGGTGAGTGAGAAGCCTCTACAGTCTTTTGTTTTCCCCCCAGGATGCCATAGCTTTCCTTTCCTCTGTCCATCTATCTTTTCCTTTTTCTCTTTTTTATCCTGAGGTCCATGAATTTTTTTAAAAATTGATAACTGTATCTCATTATAATTGGTTTCTTTTGCAATCCTATGTATTTTATTTTATTCATTTGGAAACATTCTGAGAAGGGGTCTGGAGGCTTCAGCAGACTGTCAAAAGGGGTCCTCTGACATAAATAAACTTAAGTTAATAGTGTTTACCAATTGCACCTTCCTGGCATATATACCACAACTTGGGCTGATGTCATTCATTTTCCTTAGTCTCTCATAGGGAAATGTTAAAAGGAAAAGGATTCAACATTTCTTTTCCCTTTTCCTAATCAACCCTGTTTTCTTACTTGCATTTCCGTTAATTAAGAAACATTGTTTGCTCAGAGGAGACCGCAATTTCCTCCCCACTCCCCAATAAGTTGATGCAGTGAGGACTTTCTGACCACCTGGTCAAACAAACAAAGTTAGGTCAGAATGTGAGTGTGTTGGCAATGAGGCCAAGATGCCCCATCGCATCCAAAATGGTTTCCAGATTGACAGTGGGGTTGACCATGAAGTCTAAACTGGCAATGGAGAAATCAAAATGCAATTACTTTGGGGGCAGAACTCAATATTAATCATCACAGGAAAAGGATATAATATGGCATCTTAGAGAGCATAGCATTATAGATTTAGAACTGGGAGAAACTTTTAGAAGCCATTAAGTCCACACACACATCCTTTTTTTAGATGAGGAAACTGAGTCTGAGAGAGGCTATCTTGCCCAGGGTCACACAATTAGTAAATGTCTGAGACAAGGTTGGAACCCAAGTCCTCTTGATTCTGATTCTGAATGCCCTAATTATTAAACCATATTGAGAAACCAAGAAAAAATACAAACCCAAAACATGATAAACAATTTCTGCTAGTGATGATATGTGGGTATCGCTTTGTGAGAAAACTCTTGTCTACTAATATGTATGTGAACTCCTCATTTTATAAGTTCAATTCAACAAATTCCATTTTAAAACATTGGTTGTCTACTCTGCACAATGCTGGGCTCTGGAAGTATAATTATGAAAGAAGACCTTGTCTCGTCCCTTGAGGAAATTACAACTTACAATATGACAAATGAACAAATAACTATAATATATATTCTAAGTGTATAGGACAGGTTCAAAGAGAATGGAATAAGAGATGGGAGAAGGGGGAAGGGAGAGATCGTGGAGAAGTTAGGGAAGGCTTCCTGGAGAAAGGGGCCTCTGAGCAAGGCTTGAAGGAAAGGAAAGATCCTAATAGATGGACATCCCTGGGGAACAACTCCAGATATGGGGAGCGATGTACACTTAAAGATGGTTCCATATATATATATGTGTGTGTGTGTGTATATATATACATATATATATATATATATATAAGACACATGCCTCCTTTTCCACTTTACCTACTCAGAGATTGAACAATATCTCTTTGCCCTTCCCCAAAGAGTTACAGTAACGAGACAACCAAGAAGTCAGTTCCAAGAGTTGGCTGATTTGGGATATCTCTTCCTTACAGACAACTAGGTGGCTCAGTGGATAGAGCATTCCTTCTGGAATACCTAATTCTCTTTATGGCTCAGCGCAGGTGCCACCTCCTTCAAAATGTCTTTTTTGATTCTACCCACATGACGCTTTGTATTTACCTTATATCTATTCTATGATTTGTTGTCGTTGTTGAGTTGTTTTGTTGAGTTGTTCCTTGAATCAGGAAAACCTGAATTAAAATCCAACTTCAAGACACTTACTAGGTAAGTGACTGTGGGTAAGTCACTTAACTCCTGTTTGTCTCAGTTTCCTCAGCTGTAAAATGGGGATAATAGTAGCACCTACCTTTCAAGGTGATCGTGGGGCTCAAGTGAGATAATATTTACAAAGTTCTTAGCCCAGTGCTGAGCACATAGTAGGTGCCATATAAATGCTAGCTATTATTATTTTCTCTATCACTTAGAAGTTTAGATCTGGAAGGGAGCTTAGAGATCATCTAATTTAACCATCTAAATTATTAAAAAAATTATTTTTCTTCTGAACTTAGCAATGCCAAATGAAATGAGTTCCTTGAGAGCAGAGACTGTCTTTTGGCTTTCTTTGTGTCCTCAGTCCTTAGCGCAGTACCTGGCACATTCATACTTATTGACTGACTGACTAACCTCTTTCACCCAAGGGGAAGGGGAATGAAGACCCTGGGCTGTTCTGGAAAAGGCTGGACCAAGGCTAAACTGGGTAAATCTGAGGTCTACAGCTTTGCAAATAAGTCTTGTGCACACCGGAGCAGCCTATGGCAATGATTCTTAGTGGCCTATCAAGCTCCCACCAGTGTTAAGCGTGAAACTGAAAAAGAGATAAAGATTGTTTTGTCTGATCCCTGCTTCTGACCCTTCCCCACCCTGCCTTCCCTCCCCTCCCCCAGTCTACTGTTACTGAATTCTATTTTAAATCTTGGATTCTCTCCCCAGACACTCACTCAGTGAACTTCTACTCTCTCTGGCTATCTGATGTTACCTAGACTGCCCATGTGGATAAATTATATCCCCTTGTCCCTGCTGGAGTCAAAACCATTTCCTGAATGAGCAGCTAGGTGTTAATCTGATTATCTGATTAAAATAATTCACACTAAGGTATAAGAGGCTTATCGGGAAAGTGGGTATTAGCATTTTTTTAAAGGGAATTTGTTAACCCAAATTAATCTCTAATTATCACTT
Organism: Phalanger gymnotis; assembly: GCA_028646595.1. Taxonomy (NCBI): domain Eukaryota; kingdom Metazoa; phylum Chordata; class Mammalia; order Diprotodontia; family Phalangeridae; genus Phalanger; species Phalanger gymnotis. The sequence goes on from CM053626.1 coordinate 191,510,323, forward strand.
GTAGGGATCCTGTTGGGGCAGGGGAAGCTTTAGGTGCTCACTTCTATTTTGCTATCTTTCTATGGTCTTATAGTCTTCCAGGGAGAAAAATAAATAAATAGAGTAGGTGTTATAGCCTCATCCTGTCCATGGCTTCACTCTACCCCCAGCAGCACACCTGACTTTGTAAATGGCCTTGATTCAGTGAAACAAGAGTCACACAATCATAGGATTTCAGAGCTGGAAAGAACCTCAGAAGCCCAAATGTGGAATAGTGGCCAGAATGCTAGACTCAGAGTTGGGAAAACCTGGGTTCAAATATCACCTCAGAACCTGGGCAAGTTACTTCGCTGTTCACTGCCTCAGTTTCCTTACTTCTGAAATGAGGGAGGGACTCAATACCCTCTAAGGTTCCTTCCAACTTGAAATTTATGCTGCTGTGACTGTATAGCACGGTTTCCAGTTTTCTCATCAACCTGGCCACCCTCTTCTGGGTATACGCCTCTTTGTCAATATCCTTCCTAAGCTATATATGGTTTTTGTTCAGTCATTTTCAGTCATATCTGACTCTTTGTAACCCCATTTGGGGTTTTCTTTTCAGTGCTACTGGTGCAGTTTGCCATATTTTTCTCCATCTCATTTGACAGATGAGGAAGCTGAAGGAAATAATAGTGTTAAGTGACTTGTTCAGGGTCACACAGCTAGTAAGTATCTGAGTCTGGATTTGAACTCAGGTCTTCCTGACTCCAGGCTGGTACTTAATCCACTGTGCCACCTACCTGTCTAAACTATATGTGGTACCTGGAATTGAACCCAATATTCTACATGTGACCAGGATAGAGTATATCAGTTCAATCACTTTGACTTAATCTGGCACTATTGTCCTTTTTTTGTTTTAGTTTTTTTGGCAGGGCAATTGGGGTTAAGTGACTTGCCCAAGGTCACACAGCTAGTACATGTGTCAAGTGTCTGAGGCCAGATTTGAATTCAGGTCCTCCTGACTCCAGGGTGGGTGCTCTACTCACTGCGCCATCTAGCTGCCCCACACTATGGTCCTTTTAACCCAAACTATGATTCTATTAACTATTATGGCAATAACACATTGTTGACATATTAAATTTGTAGCCCAATGTTTCATTCTCATTGAGTTCATCAGCTCCCTTGGGTTCAATTACTATTCATCCCTTCCATATGTCTCACAAATCCACATATAATGTTAATAGGTAGCATTTAAGGTCTGGTCTGCAAAGTCCTTACAAATATTATCTCATTTGCTCCTTGCAACAACTCTGTGAGGTAGGAGCATATTATTATCCCAATTTTTGCACATGAGGAAACTGAGAGTAAGTGATGTGCCCAGGATCACACACCTAGTAAGTATCTGAGATAGGATTTGAACCTAGATCTCACTGACTCAAGTTCTAGAACGCTCTCTGCCCCCTCATTACCTGTCCTGTCCAGTTCCCTCTCCTGAGCTCCATTCTCATGTCACCAGCTACCTGTTAGACATCTCCACTGGCATGTCCCATAGGTATCTCAAATTCAACACATCCAAGATGGAGCTTGTTATCTCTTTAAACCTTTCCCTGTTTTAAGTTTTCTCTGTTCCTGTCACCACTATACTTCCAGGCACCCAAGTTTGCTACTTTAGATATATCCTTTCCTATTCACGATCTACTGGGGAAAAATCTCACCAGTTTGCCATCAGATGGGATGAGCCTGAGACAAGATTCATAGAGTCTGAGCCAGAGTTCCTTTCTCATTACAGTCTTTCTCTCTTCACAGTGGCAGTAAGACGTCTGAGCCAGAAATTCTCCTGTCACAATAACATTCTCATGCATTATCCTTATTCATTTTTTGTAGACTAAAAGTTCTAGAAGATTTTTTTTTTACCATCCTTTCTCCTCTCTGGAAGAAAATTGTGTTGTACATCTGTGTGGCTTTAATCTTCTATTCAGTGTCAAAAGTGTAAATAGAAACATGCTGGCCCTTCAGACAGGGACTTGTGCATAGTAGGTGCTCAGTTAATATTTGTTGAATGGATGCATTTAGATTGTACTCTGAAATATTTGGGGTCTTTTTTATTGAGTCATAGGATATACATGGTTGCAGCCTGTGTCTTCAGGTTTTTACAAGAGCAAAAGATGCATTACATTTCTCTCTGTTTTCTCTACATTGTAAAATGTTTTGGTTTGTTCCTCTGCCATTGAATTAGCAGAATATTGGCCTCCTTTGATGGATTTGGGCTGAAGTTTCAATCAAACTTGCTGTAATTATCCCATTATTCAGCACTTCTTTGAAGTTGAAAACCCACACGACTGTTGGTTTTTTTCTCATTAGCCTGATGGTAGCTTAAGCCAAAGGATGTGAACCATCTCTTCTGGAGTTCATGCCTTCTTCTAGGACATGCTGCTGGATTCTAGCCCCATTTTGTACACTCTGCTGTGTTCATTGATGTCCAAAGGAAAAAGAAGCTATGCTTTCCTATTATTAGAGTATGTATTCATTGGGAATTCTCAATGTAGATATTGAATCAAAAAGTAGGCAGACCTAATGATACAATTTATCATATATTTATATCTATATCTACATAGATATGTGTCTTGTTTGTGCATAGTTGTCCACATGTTGTCTGCCTCATGAAATTGTGAGCTCCTTGAAGGTAGGGATTATATTTGTTTTTGTATCCCCAGTGCTTATAATAGTGCCTGGCATATAGTAGCACTTAATATTTGTTGACTGGATCTGGATTGATCAGGATGGACTTTTAGCCAAAATCTTATAAATCTATGCTGAATATTCATTAAAATTTTTTATTCCACCTACTTCCGAAAAAAAATTAAGGTGTCTATTTATTGAGACATTTTGTTTCTATGTTACATATATTTCCCAATATATTTTCCTTACCCTTCTCGGAGTCATCTAACAGAATAAAAAATAGAACTCCTCTCCCCAATTCAGTCAAACTAACCAGAATGTCAAAAAGTATGATGTTATATTCAGGGATACACATCCATATTCCTCTACCTCTGCAAAGAAGACAAAGAGGCACCTTCTTATATCTCTGGGGCCAAGTTTGGCCACTATACCTTCATAGCATTGAGTTTTGATTATTTTTTTATTTTCCATTTACAAAGTAGTAGTCATTGTATATATTGTTTTTCCTGTTTCTTCTTACTTCACTTTATATCAGTTCATATGTTTTTCCATGTTCCTCTGTATTTCTAGTGGAATTCTTTGGTTAAAGGACATAGACATTTAAGTAACTTTCTTAACTTAATTGCAATTTGCTTTCCAGAATAGTTGAACCAATGTACAACTCAACCAACAATTCATTAGTGTACCTGTTTTTCTACAACCCCTCCAGCATTGACTATTCCTATCCTTCATAATTTTTGCCAACTTTCTGTATGCAAGATGAAACTTCAGAATGATTTTGTTTTTGTATTTCTTTATTACTAGGGATTCAAAGTAATCCTTTGTGTGATTAATAGTTTGTAATTCTTCTTTTGAGAATTGTTTGTTCATATTTTTTGATCATTCATCTGTAGGAAAATGCCTTTTGGTTTTATATATTTATGTTAGTTGCCTCTGTATCCTGAATATCAGATGACACCCTCCCTCTGTTTATTTAACATTTTATTTTTTCCCAATTACATGTAAAAACAATTTTTGGCATTTGTTTTTTAAAATTTTGCATTCCAGATTCTTTCTTTCCCTCTTTCCCTTTTTCCCTCATTGAGAAGACTAGCAATCTGATATCAATTATACATTTGCAATCACACAAAACATGTTTCCATATTAGTCATATTGTGAAAGAAAACAGAGACCAAAAAAAACCCTAAGAAAAGTAAAGAAATATTTTTTTAAAAAAAGTATGCTTCTATCGGCATTCAAATGTCATCAGTTATTTCTCTGGAGTTGTTTAGCATTTTTCATAATAAATCCTTTGGAATTGTCTTGGATCATTTTATTGCTGAGAGTAGCTAAGTCATTCATACTTGATCGTTATACAATACTGCTTTTACTGTGTGCAGTATTGTCCTGGTTCTGTGCATTTCACTTTACATCAGTTCATGTAAGTCTTTCCAGATTTTTCTGAGAACATCCTGCTCATCGTTTTTTAATAGTACAATAGTATTCTATTACAATCATATACCACAACTTGTTCAGCCATTCTCTAATTGATGGGCATCCTCTCAATTTCTAATTCTTTGCTACCATGAAAAGAGTGGCTATAAATATTTTTGCGCATATATATCCTTTACCTTTTAAAAAAATCTCTTTGGGACACAGATGACTCTTTTCACAGATAATTGACACAAAAAATTTTCCTCCCAGTTCATTTTTCCTTTCTTATCCTACTGTATTATTCCCTTGTTGCATTAATTTTGTTGATGCAAAAGTTTTTCAACTCCATGCAATAAAATACCATCTGTTTCATTATCTGTGGTTGCTGCTTTTATTTGTTTGGGTACAAGTCATATTTGTGAAAGTTATCTGATTTTTTTTTGTGGTATGACCTATAATATTCAAGTCATGTATTCATTTTGAGTTGATTGTGGTAGATAGTACAAAATATTGCTGAGGTATACAGTTTCCATGCTTAATAGCTGAGAGAAAAATGACAGGGTCACTTTAATTAGACATGGGATATCCAAAGTAAATTGGGTGAAAAATCAATATAGAAAAAAACTAAATGGATAAAAAATTACAATCGTCTATACGATGAATATGCTCAGAGCTGGAAGGCCAGTTCGCATAATGTGAAATGCAATCCAACTCCTCATATCTACCTCTAAATCTCTTGCTTCTTTCAAGGCTTACTTCTATCCTTTCCTGAATTTCCCTACCCCATCGTTAGTACTACTGAGTACTACTACTGTCTCCTTTCTAAAATTATTTTATATTCTCTTGGTATAGGTTATATTCTTCCCTATATCCTCTCCCCCTCTTCCAGCAGAATGGATACTCCTGAGGGAGAGTACTATGTCACTTTGTACAGTAAATAGAGAGTCAGAAAGAGACCGTGTCAAATATGATCTCAGATGCCCACCTGCTGCATAACTGTGGGCTCTTTAACCACTCTGCCTCAATTTCCTCAACTGTAAAATGAGAGTAATAATAGCATCTACCTCCCAGAGTTATTGTGAGGATCAAATAAGATAATATTTGTACAGTGCTTAGCAAAGTGATTGCCTTAGGATGGATGCTATATAAATGCTATTTTTATTCTTACTTTTGATTACACTCTTTTGTGTTGTTCAGTCCTATCTGGCTCTTTGTGTCCCTGTTTGGAGCTTTTCTTGGCAAAGATTCCAGAGTGGTTTGCCCTTTCCTTCTCCAGCTTATTTTATAGATGAGGAAACTGAGGCAAATAAAATTAAGTGATTTGCCCCAAGTCACACAGCTAGTAAAAGTGTCCGAGGTTGGATTTTGAGCTCTTGAAGAGGAGTCTTCCTGATTCCAAGACTAGTGCTCTATTCCCTGAGCTACCTAGCTTCCCAGGGGTGGGGAACTTGTGTCCTCGAGGCCACATGTGGCCTGCGCTATACCCTTTCTGTTTACAGTGACATCTACTGGTTATATTAATATGAAAATCACACAAACAAAACATCCCAAGTATTTCCTCTACCCATTTGTCCAAGTATAAGGAAGAAATAGGAAAAATGACATATTAAAGAAATGATGATTAAAACACTCAAAAATAGAAACATGTGTATTTTGCTTCTTTATTTAACAGCAAAACACCCCAAACTTGCTATCTGTGAAAAGAAAAAAGCACAAGCAGAGATTTTTCCTAGGTACTTTAAGAACAGAAAGTATTTCTCTTCTCATGGTTAGAATCATGCATCTTGGGAGCATCCTTTGCCCTACTTCTCTTTTCTGGGTTCTCTAGAAAGGGATCCTCTGTTCTGTTTTGCCATTGCTCAGCTTAGAGCTCTTTTCTTCAATGGAGTGAACTCTGGTTGAGAGGACTTTGCCCCTCTGATCTAGCTCTTCAACAACAGTCTTTACTAGTGTGGTTTTGGAGAGATCTAGAAATGAAACATGCAATATTAATCAATCAGTAAACATTTATTAAGCTCCTATTTATTATGTATCAGTTACTAAGTGCTGGGGACCCAAGAAGAGGCAAAAGATAGTCCTTGCCCTGAAGAAGCTTATAATATAACAGGGGGACAACATGCAAACAAATGTATGCAAAACAAGGTATGTATGGGATAAATAGAAAATAAAAGAAAGAAGGTACTTGGACTAAGAGGGGCTGGGAAAGACTTCCTGTAGAAGGTCAGATTTTAGAAGGGACTTAAAGGAAGCCAGGGAGGTCAGTAGGTAGAGCAGAGAAGGGAGAGCATTCCAGCATGCGGGACAGTTGGAGAAAATGCCCATAGCCAAGAGATGGAGCATCTTGTTCCTAAAACAGCTAGGAGGACAGTATCACTGGATCAGAATACTTGTTGGGGAGTAAGGTGTAAGAAAGCTGGAAAGGTAGAAGGGGGCTAGGTTATGAAGGACTTTGTCAAACAGACAATTTTTAAAATTTGTTCCTGGAGGCAATAGAGAGCCATTGTAGTTTATTGAGTAGGGTGTGGTGACATGGTCAGATTTGCATGTAAGGCAAATTACTTTAATGGCTGAATAGAGGACAGATTGGAGTGAGAAGAGACTTGAGGCAGGCTGACTCAAAAGTAGGCTATTGCAATAATCAAAGTATGGGGTGATGAGAGTCTACCCTGGAGTTGGGGGAAGTGAAGGGGGTGTATTCTAGAGGTGTTGTACAGGTGAAATGGGCAAGCTTTGGCAACAGCTATATATATATATATATAATATGAAATAATAAAATAATATATGTGGAATGGGAGTTTTAGCATAAAAATGTTCCATATGCTATAAATACACTTAAGATGACAAAGTTGGCTTCTGAGAGCAGAACAGATAGTTCTTTAGGAGAGATGTATAGCATTCCATTTTCTATCTCCATACCTTAATATAGGGGACCCCTGCCCTGCCCTCCCCCAAGCCTGGATGCACTCAGTTCTCAGTTCTGCTTGTCAGAATCCCTGGTTTCTTTCAAAGCTGGGCTTCAAAGGCCACCTAACATGTAAGATATTTCCTCATTTTTGAGACCATTTCTCTGCAGTTTTCACACCACTCATCTCCCTACTCCCCTTCTCCCTTCCAGCTCCCCATATGTGTTGTCTTCTTTTCACTAAAATGTAAGGTCCTTGAGGGCTAGGGAGTGTCCTGATTGTTTTTTTATCCCCAACATTTATAGCACAGTGCCTGGCACATAGTATGAAAGAATGCACTACCTATCTACCTGTCTGTTTATCAATTTAGTCATTTCCTCTCTCTCTCTCTCTTTTTCTCTCCCTCTCTTCCTCCTTTCTTTCTCCTTCCTTCCTTCCTCCCTCCCTTTCTTTCTTTCTTTCTTTCTTTCTTTCTTTCTTTCTTTCTTTCTTTCTTTCCTTCCTTCCTTCCTTCCTTCCTTCCTTCCTTCCTTCCTTCCTTCCTTCCTTCCTTCCTTCCTTCCTTCCTTCCTTCCTTCCTTCCTTCCTTTCTTTCTTTCTCCTAAGTCTTAAGGGTTTGGGATGTGAGAAGGTTGAGAAGCATCCTTTTTTTTGCTAGATGGATGGTTACAAGAAACAGTAAAAATAGGAATGAATTTTAATACCTTTAGTCAAATTTCCTGGACCTCCTGACCCATAGCCTTTTGTTTTGGAGCAAGAACTGTGAAAATAAAAACAAAGAAAGACGACTTTTCTGTTTCTGCTTAGTGTGATAGCAGGAATATTTAAACCTAAGTGAACTTTCCATCAAAAACAAAAACCGGATCTAGGTTTGCTGTAGAAGACACTAAGACCTGTATGTTTAAAACCTGAAATTAAATGACATTTTATCTGAAATGAACATTATTTAAAAGGCCAGGACTGTCTTTCGCTCATGAATCTCAATATCCTAGAATGGCAAGATAGACACATAGAAATGTAAATTTACTTTTGTCCTTAGGGATTTAAGAAATTGCTCTTTCTAGGTTTAGTTCAGGTCAATAATCTTATCCTTTCCTTTCTTTACCTTATTCAGAGTTGCTGATGAGTTTACTCATCCCTGTCCCACCAAAACCAGGACTCTGCCCCTGGCACAAAGTTTTATGTTATAGAGAATGAGGCCTCCATGACACTTCTAAGCAGTACTTTGTACCACCTCTCCCCTGACTTCCAACTCAACCTTTATGTATTTTCTTTCCTAATTAGAATGTAAGCTCCTTGAGGACAAGGACTAACAGCTGACTGGGCAGGGACTGTCTAGCTGGTTCATATTTATATCCTCAGTGGATAGCATGTTGTCTAGCACATAGTAACCACTTGATAAATGCTTTTAAAAATTAATTTCATTCATTCATTCTTAACAGATTAGGCAGAAGGAAGTTTTCAGGTAGGCCTGCCAAGAAGTCAGGGAGATGAGTTTGGGATGGGCAGTTTGATGTTCTTTAGGGAGAATAGACTGGTTACAATGTTAAAAATGAAGAATAGCTACTAAATGAAGTTATTTGATCTGAGTGTCACAAGTGAGGAGAGCCAAAGGTAAGAGGAAAGAGAAATTGGAATGGTGAATTATGAATATGGTAATAATCAATTGATAGGAAAAATGGTAAATGGGAGCTTGTGGAAGTAACAATGATAGTGATAATAAGGGCAGGCCATGGAGTTATTGTGAGTATAATACCATTAGAAACAGCATGCTATAAGAGCTAGAGCTGAGCTCAAAGCCAGAAAGACCTGGATTCAATCCCTACCACTGATCTGTGTCACCCTGAGCAAATTCCTTAACCTCTCATTTCTCTAGGCAATTTGATGACAACTTGGTTGTGGTTTCCAAAGTCTTGTGATCATGAAACTGAATAAAAACCACATTTTCTAGTGGACTTCCCTACCTTCCATCCCCATCTATGAGTAGACAGTAGGTCTCAATTTCCTTCTCCAGACGAATCTTGGTATCAAGCAGCTGCTCGTACTCCAGCTTCTGGCCCTCGGTCTCGGTCCTGACCTGCTGCAGTTGCTCTTCCAGGGCCCCGATCTGGGCCTGGATTTGTGAGAGCTGCGCACAGTAGTTCCCTTCTGTCTCGCTCAAGGAACATTCCAGTGAGTGTTTCTGTGGATGCAGGAGAAAGGCACAACTGAGGTTAAAATTAAGTTAGAGGAGTCAGGCAGATGAGTCAAATAGTGAAAACTGGACCAGTAGATCTCAGGCAGGGATGTTAATCTCATTTTTGGGTCTTGGACTCCTTTTGCGGTCAGATCTGTGAATCCATTATCAGAATGATGTTTTTAATTGTACACTCATGAAGTCATCTCAGCGTCGATGTCCTGCATCTAAGTGAATGGACACCTGGCCCATGAGTATGGTGTATTTGGTCTCAAGCTCATTTTCCTAACTTCTGTTGGGATGATGGACATGATAGAGTTAGCATTTTAAAACTTAAAAAATGCCATATGTCATGCGCTTCCTTCCCTCCTGCCTAGCGAAAAGGAAAATGTGTCTCCACACTGGCCTCTTTCTTCAAACACAGTAAACAGATGGCTAAGGCTGAATGGCTTCCATTCTTTGGTCATAATGGGATTTGATTTCTAGTTTTTGTGTTCCTAATGATTCACAGGCAATGTGGTTCAGTGGAGAGAGGACTGGTCTCAGAGCCAGAAAGATCGGAGTTTCAAGTCTTGCTCCTGAAACATATTATCTGTGGTAGAGGGGGGCTTAACTTTTAGTACCCGAAACAAGCCTCTGAATTACATATGAATTGCTGATCTTCTCTGGTAGAGGGAGTTTTCACAATGGGAGTTTTCTAAATCAATAAAATCACAGCTCTGTATTTTTTAAGTAGTTTGAGCATTGTTTTGTAGAGCTAGATAAAGAATTCAACATAGCACATTAGTGGAATAATTACATTAATTTCTTAGTTAAACTTAGCTGGGCACATATAATTTATAGTTGTTTAAAAGGCTTTTACTAAGCCCTCCAGAAATGATGTTGCGTAGACTTTGTATATGTTATTATGTATGCATAAGATTATGAAACTAGAGCTGGAAGAGACCTCAGAGGCCATCTAGTCCAATCCCATAGTTTTACTATGGGAGAAGAAACTGACGCCCATGGAAGTAGAGCGACTTAATCAAAGTAGTTAATGACAAAAGCAGGATTAGAATCCAGAGCCATGCCCTTTCTAGCATACCAGGCTATGGCCTCCCTGCTAAGAATGGAAGCAGTGAGAAGCTGGAGAACTATTTCATTTCTGTCTTTGTATCCCCACTGCTTGACATGTAGTAAGCTCTTAAGACACGCTCGGTAACTGCTTGGTGGATAAGGCAAAATTTATTTTATAAGATAAACTCCAATTAACCAACCAGCAATCATTTATTATGTGCCTACAATGTGCTAAGCGTTGTCCTAGGGTGTTGAGTATTGCAAAGACAATTACAAAATGTCCCTGCCCTCAATGAACTTCTGTAAGGTCTCAGGGTCAGAAGATTTTTCTGTTATTGTAGATTTGTTATTAAAAGCACTCAGTCCTCATCAGGAACTAAGTGCTTGTTGATTTCAAGAATGAGGGAAATGTCATTTTTTTTTTCATTTTTTTTTTCCTTTTGCTAACTAGCTTTTTGGGTAGAGAGACTTGGGGGAAGGATTGATCTTGGGGCTTGAGCTTGGGAGTCAAGGGCAGTCCCTTCCCAGAAGGCAATCTGGGAATGCCAAAAGGTAATCAATCAATCAAGCAAGCAGATCACACGAAAAAATATAAAAGTATGATGCAGCCAGTGTGCACAAAGATGCTACTTGTACAATTTTAGAAAAGCCTTTTGACCTCTCTTGGCTTGAGTTTCCACAAATGAGGTCAACGAGGTGGTTTGAAATAGAAAGTCCTGTCCAGATCTGAATCTGTGATCTAAAGAAAAGGCAGATTTCTTTTAAAGGTCTTTAAATAGTGTAAATGTGCCCAATACACACAATTCTCACCCACCGTTGCAAGGAGGGACTGTAGCTCGATCTCCAGGGTTTGGACGGTGCGCTTCATTTCGGTGAGCTCGCTCCTGGCCGATGTGGTGGCCCCAGCATCGTCGGAGATCTGCTGTTGGAGCGTGGCGCTCTGCATCGGGAGACAGGGTAAGTCAGGTCGGTGAGGACTGAAGAGCGCTGGGTAATGAATAGTTGTGACTGACCTACCTTTTCATTGAACCAGGCTTCAGCATCCTTGCGGTTCTGCTCAGCCAGATCCTCGTACTCGGCCCTCATGTTGTTCAGCAGAACAGTCAGATCCACCCCCGGGGCTGCGTTCATCTCCACGTTCACGTTCCCACCTGCAGCGCATTGGAGGGCTTTCATTTCCTGGAAGGGAAACACCAAGAAGACTTTCCAGGTGAAGTTGGATGCCAGCACATAGAGAACCAAAGAGCTGCCATATCAGCTTTGTGGGTTGAATAATTTTTTTGTATTGGATTCAAATTCACCCAATTCTTTCTTTGATAAGGTTTCTTGCTTTTTTTAAGTTGTTAATAATTTGGCATAATGCAGGAATTCCTAACCCGAGGTCCATGAATTTATTAAAAATTGTTTTGGTAACTATGTCAAAAATAATTCATTTTCTTTGTAATCCTATATATTTTATTTTATACATTTAAAGATTATTCTGAGAATGGATCCATTTATAGGCTTCTTCAAATTGTCAAATGGTTTGATGATACAAAGAGGTTAAGAATTCCCGGCTTAGGAAGGCATGCAATCAAGTCTTGTCCAGTGACACGATGCACACTGATACAATGTCACCCTGGGTTAGTCACTGAACCTCTCAGTGCCCCCAGGCAGTTTGCTAAGACTCTAAACTTCAGAACTTTTGTCACTGTACTCTGGTTGGGCGAGTTTCTTTAATAGAAGTTCAATTCAATTTAATAAACATTTACTAAGTGCCTACTATGTGCTAGGCACTGTGCTAAATTCTGGGGATACAAAAAGAGGCAAAAGACAGTCCCCATCTTCAAGGAGCTTATAATCTAATTGGGAGGGGCATAACATGCAAATAAAAATATACAAAACAAGCTATATTCAGGATAAATTAAAAAAAATTCAAAGAGAGAAAGCACTGGAAATCCACTAATACCAACAAAATTATAGTTTTGATTTAAAATAAAAAAAATCAACCCCACCCAATAAAAAACAAAAAATACTCTTTCAGACCCTAAACATTTATGGAGAGCTTAGAGGATGTTGGATATTGTTTTAAGTTCTTTGAGGAAAGAATTTAGAGGACAGACATATTAAGCAATGTAACTGTAGCTTTCCAAGTTAGACAAATGCAGTCCGTGATGGATTTGGAATTAGAAAACCTGGGTTTGAATTTAGAGTTGGCCATCTGCTACATGGGGCAAGACACTGAGCCTCTCTGGGTCTTGACTTTCTCCTCTGTAAAATGAGGAAGTTGGACTAGATTACGTCTAACAACCTTCAGGCCCTGTTCTGTATCTATTTTTGTATAATCTCGAATCTCATCAAATGAGATCATATTTGTAAAGCACTTAGCAAAGTACCTGGCACATAGTAGGTGCTTAATAAATGTTCTCTTTCCTTTCCCTTCCCCCCTTCTATTTTAAACGATTTTTTTTGTGAAACTATATAAAATGTACTATATCCTCTCCTGCTCTTTTAAACAAAGCATACCAAATGAATATGCTTTATTCCACAAATACTCATTAAGCAACTATTAGATGCAATGCACTAGAGTTGGAGGAGACCTTGGAGGCTTCTAGTCCAACCTTCTCATTTGACAGATGAAGACACTGAAGCACAGGGAAGTTTTGTGGCTTGTCTGTGGTTATGAAGGCAGTGGATATCACAGGCAGCAAAACCTCTGACCCTACAGCTAACGCTCTTCCCCCTTTAACACAAAAATGACTAGGATGTGGTCCCGTGTCTATGTTGTTGTTAATCCTTCATTCTCAAAGAAGACCAATGACATCGGGGTGATGTTGCAACTTGCAAGTGAATTGGATTTAAGTGAGGTAGGGCTGTGCATAGTCAGCAGCCTAATTCTCTCCTCCAGAGTCATTGGGGTCCAGTGGCAAGACATAGGTCAAGATGCCTGGTGATGGCCCCGGATGAAGTGGGGGACTTTGGTCTTTTTAAGCTAAAGTCTTTCCCAGGTCTCAGTTTGTGTGAGGCATTGCCCATTCAATAATTAAAGCCTAGGTAAAAATGGAGGCAAAAGATGGCCTAGTTTGCCTTTATAAAAGAATCAATCGGGGCGGGGGGCAAGGTGGGGGGAGACCCTCAGAGTTTCTGGCCAGAACAGAAACAATTGCTATTCTCACTCACTCTGAGCCATCAAAGCCTGAAAAATGACTCTGGAGGAGAGAGTGGCGGGTGATGACTGCACGGCTCTGCCTCAGGCAAACCCTAAAACTAGATCTATATTAATCCAAAAGGAACAGTAGATACTGAGCCTAGGGCTTACAAAATGACTATGAAAAAATTTTGGCCTCCTTGTCCACCTCCTCCCCTACTTTTGTAATTGTATGACAAACTGTAACAAGTCTTCCTTCTTAAATAAATAAATATCCAAATACCAAGGAGAGTGAAAAGTGTAGACTCATCAATAGCATCAGAACTTTTTAATGAAAAGAGCACTGGAGATGAATTTTTTGAGGTTTTATAGTATCACAAATTTAGAGTTGGAAGAGATATTAAATATCAGAATTGAACCCTTTAATTTTATAGATGAAGAAATTGAGACCCAGAGGGGTTAAGGGACTTGTCCAGGATCACACAGAAAACAAGTGTCTGCGGCTGGATTTGAATCCAGATCTTACTGTCTAAAACTCCATCAGTCTTATCTACCATGCCCCCTCCTTAAGGCTACTATGTTATTATTGCTTTTTTCCCCTCCTTAAATCGTCCTATACCTGCTTATATTTACATGTTGTAGTCTTCCAGGTAGATTGTAAACTCTTTGACATCAAGAACTCTTTTTGTCCTGTTTTTGTTATCCCCAGGGGATAGCTCTTTGTAGGATTTATTGGATTGGACTGTAATAATGTACCTGAGGATATTAACTTTTACACCTGCCTGTTCTGGCCCTGGAGAGCCTCTATGAAGATTCTGCCCCAAAATTGGGCCATTAAGGATGGGAGAAATAGTCTGGCATAAAGGGGAAGCCTGCATGATTACTTTTTTAAAAATTGTTTTAAAAACTATTTTAAACTTTTATTTTTATTTATATGTATAATTTTATATCATTATTATTTGTTTACTTAATATCATTTAAGACTATTTTAAAACTATTTCTAACTGACCGGAAGGCAGTTTAGTTGGCCGAGGAAGGCATGGGGCTTTAGTTTACTCCTTACCTCTTCGTGGTTCTTCTTGAGGTAAGTCAGCTCCTCATTCATAGTTTCATATTGGATTTCCAGGTCTGCCCTGCAGAGTGTCAGCTCATCCAGGACTCTACGCAGGCCATTGATATCTGCCTCAACACTTTGATGAAAAGCCAGCTCATTTTCAAACCTTAGAGAATGTTGCATAGATTTTCAGGACAAAGTAGGTCAGCATAAGGTAAGATAAAACCAAAAGCAAATTCTCTTTAAGTTGAAAATCAGAATGGGCCAAGATAGAATTAGGAATAATTTCTTCTGGGCAATTATTATTAATAAATCATTAATAGTATAAATTATACATAATATAAATTATTAATAATAATTTCCTCTGGAAAATTATTATTAGTACTATAGACTGTTCCTGTGATAAGTGGCATAAAATGGTGTCTCAGTTGTGGGTGGGGTAATACAGAGAACCCTCACTTCACCCACTAGGATAACAGTATGATGAGATCATTGCTTGGGAGGTTATGTTACTGCGGGGAAGGAAGAAGCAGAGCAAAGTAGAGGTAAAGCTCATTCCTGCTCAGTGCCTGGCATGTAGTAAGCAGTAAATAAATGCTTCATCTAACACTCCAAGCCACCATTTGGGAGCTTCTTGTTTTAATGAAATGCTTTTGTGTTTATGTTGCTCAAGGACTGCAAATACTGTCTTGTTGTTCAGTCATTTCAGTCACGTCCAACTCTCTATGACTCCATTTGGGGTTTTCTTGGCAAAGATACTGGAATAGTTTGCCATTTCCTTCTCCAGCTCATTTGACAGATGAGGAAACTGAGGCAAACAGGATTAAGTGACTTGCCCAGGGTCACACATCTAATAAGTGTCTGAGGACAGATTTGAACTCAGGAAGATAAGTCTTCGTGGAT
This sequence comes from Phalanger gymnotis, assembly GCA_028646595.1. Lineage (NCBI taxonomy): Eukaryota > Metazoa > Chordata > Mammalia > Diprotodontia > Phalangeridae > Phalanger > Phalanger gymnotis. The sequence continues at coordinate 191,525,592 of CM053626.1, forward strand.
ACTGTAGGAATTGTGCCACCTAGCTGCACGCAAATACTGTCAGTGTTCTCCAAATCTGGCAATATTTCAATTCAGCCTCCTCAGAAAAAGCCCCAGTTACTCCACCCTAGTTATAGCTCTAACGACCTGCTCTTTGGTACACTTAGGGAAGCATAAAGGAATTTTTTTTTACAATTCTATCTATAAATCAATCAACAAACATTTACTAAGTGCTAGGCACTAGGGTAGTATGTACCTACTCACAGTAATATTGCTTCCAAATTATTTCTTTGGAGTAGAGTTCCAAAAATATGTTTAAGCTTTTTCTGTCCCATTTTTCATTTAATTTTTTTTTTTACTATAGGCAGTATTTTGTTAATAACTTAACTATTTTATAATCATGATTTTGGTTGGTAGTATTATGTTAGGAATCTCTTTCCCACATTTTTTGTTGTCATTCTTGTCATCACTGCTATTTATTGAGGACTGAAACATATTCAATCAAAGAAATAATAAGAGCCAGAATTTATATAGCACTTCATGCTTTGCAAAGTACTTTACAGATATTATCTCACTTGAGCCCCTAAACAACCTGTGAGCTAGATGCTATTATTGTACCCAATTTATAGATGAGAAAACTGAGGCTAAGTTTAACCAACTTATCCAGGGGTCACATAGACACATATGTGTCTGAGGCAATATTCAAATTCAAGTCTGTCTGACTCCAAGTCTAACACTCTTTCCACTGTATTATGTAGCCACCCAGAAATAGAAAGAAACATTTCTCCCTTGAACATCATCCCTATCATTACTGTACACCCCTTACTTCAGACGGAAATCATCTGCAGCCAGCCTGGCATTGTCAATCTGCAGAACAACATTAGCATTGCTTGTGGTGGAAGAGATAAGCTAGAACAGATCAAAAGAGAGAGAAACTTATGCATTTACAAGCCAAAATCTCATTTCACAAGACCAAATGTGTTACAAAACTAAATGGAGAGCTTTCTTAAAAAGCAATTAAAGTGTTTTTGACTTAAAAAAGAAGTACTGGTATAGTTTTATTTCACTGAGGATCACAGATGTCAATCTGTATTCCACTTAACAGGTTATCCTTCCAGTCTATTCATTTTAATTTTTGAGTGAGAGATGAAGAGACTTGTCCATGGTCCTACAGCTAGTAAATTGCAGAGCTTGGACTCTGAGCCCCAGTCTTCTAATTCCAAATCCAGCCCTATTGCATATTATTGTATAAAATAAATCATAAGATCACAGAATTTAGAACTGAAAAAGACTTTAGAAGTCATCTTCTCCAACCTCTTCTTTTTTCAGTTAAGGAAACTGAGTCTGTGAGAGGGAAAGTGACTTTTCTAACATTATATTGGTAGAAAATAACCAAGCTAATTTGCCCAACTCTAGACTCAGCACTCTTTCTACTATCCCAAGCTATCTTGCTTTAGGTGAAAATGTTCAAAGCTGAGGATGAATAATTGAATTGGAAGTATCCAATCCAATGCAATATTTACTAAGTGCCTACTGCATGCAAGTCACTATCCAAAGGTCTGGGAATGAAAAATGGCATCAGTAGTTCACATCAATTTTAATGACACTTTAACTCATGAACATAAATGCCCAAGTATGACCTAAAAGAATAGAGATTGCCAATTAAAATTAATTATACTGATCTATCATGTACAAGAAATAACAGAACTTTGGATGTCACCTTATTGTAGAGACCTCTCTAGGGAATTCACAGTTTCAAAGCCAAGAATAGTTGGAATTGTTTCAAACCTGGGATTTCTTACCTTATTCTTAAGCTCCTCGATTATCAGGTGATATCTGCTATAGTCATGGTCTAGGCCACGACAAGAACCAGGACCAAATTTCTCATACCAGCCTTTAATTTTTTGCTCTAGCTCAGAATTGGCCTCCTCCAAAGCTCGCACATTGTCCAGGTAGGAAGCCAGACGGTCGTTAAGGTTCTGCATAGTGACCTTCTCATTGCCGGAGAGGAGGCCTTCGTTCCCCACAAAGCCAGCGCAAGAAGCACTTCCAAAGCTACCACCGACAGGGTTCCCACTGGGGGCACCCCTTGAGCTCACACCAAAGCAGCTTCCATAGCCTCCACCAGTTAAGTTTCCACTTCCTACACCAGAGGCACCACACATGCTGTTATTCCCGATGCTAATGCTACCATTGGGTATTCTGACTGACCCAGCTCCAGACCATGAGCAGATGTGCCTGGGTCCACTAGAAATCCGAAGAGACATGGCTTTAAAGGAAGCTCAATTTGTCTATGGGTAGCTAGAGAGTCAAAGTGGAAAGACTGCTTTAGTTCAGATGGTTCCTGTGAGTTTTATACACAATGTGCAGAGGTGTTTCTCTTTGAATTCTGCCTGAGAAAAATGGTATCTGCTAGATCAGCATGAATTATCTGTAATTGGATGATTTGGGGTAGGCAATTAACATCTAACTCCTATGGGTCCCCTCCATATACATGTTAGCTATTATTATTGTTATTATGAGGCATCTACCTTAAGGATATTTATTATCTTAAAAATAATAGGGTGCAGCTAGGTTGCTTTAATTATTTATCTTCTAATTTTTGGATGAGTAATTCTTTACTTTCGTCCAGACCAGTGGACTATAATTATCATCATCTTGTGTAAGGTATTATTGTATTTCAAAGAAAAAGTAAAAGTTTGATATGGGTCCTGTTTGTCTTTGGAATATCAGCCAATATTGGAATCAATTGATTTGATTCAAAAGACCTTATGATATATAACCATTGCATCTTGGGCTTTATGCAATCAGTATAACATCTATACCCAGAAACATTAGGAGAACTTCACTATCCTTATATAAAGGATTCTTATTCCATTTGGATTCTGCAAAGAATATCCTCTCTGGCAATAGTGAGGATCTTTGGTTAGCATGTCTCCTTATTTTATGCTCTGCTTAACACTGATTCACTCTATTCCTCTCTGCTTTACGAGATGATACTGATCATAACTGTCAATCATCCTTCTTTGTAAGATTTTTATAGGCAAGTTTATGATCTAAACCATTATGGCCTTTGGCAGCCATCTTTCTCCATTTGGGGAACAAGTGAGATTTTTACTGACTAAGATGCTTTCTGGGCTCTTTTGGTCTTATTATGGCAATTATTTTACATTGTTTAGAATTCTGGGTAGAATTATAGTTGGCATCAGTGTCATTTTTGCTTTTAATTTTTTTGTTTTGGTTCTTGGTAGCTTATTTAAAGAATTCAGAATTAGTCCATTTTAATTGTCTGCCTTATATTTATCATTATTTTTCCTCCTCCTCCTCCTTCTTCTTCCTCTTCCTCCTCTTCTCCTCCTCTTCCTCTTTCTTCTTCTTTTTAACAAATTTTGACAACTTTGATGAGTTGACTGTGCACAGTCAGGTGACTTAGGAATAATTCCCACATCAATGATAGCTCTTTTCCTTTATGTGAAGATACAGTCAAATTCATTTTCTGGTGGTATTTACTGCCACCCAAGTCCAGTACCTATCAATTCTGTTTTATTTCTGTTTTTGAAAAAAGGAGTCATGGAAAAGTGGTGCAGTGCCTACAGCAAGGGACCTAGAATTAAGAACTGAGTTCCACTGTAGTCTTAGATATTTAATAGCTGGATAACCCCAGGCACATCGCTTAGTTTTGTCTCCCTTGGTTTCTTCATCTTAAAATGAGGATAATAATAGACACTATCTCCCAGGGTTGGCGTGAGAATAAAATGAGATAATATTTCCAAAACTTTTTGCAAGTCTTAGAGCACCATATAAAGGCTAACTATTATTATAGAGGAGTAAAGCTCCTGTCTAATCTACAAATCTCAGTTCCTTCTCCTCAATTATAATTTCCCATATATTGAATGAATGAATGAAATGCTTATTAAGTGCTTGCTACATGTTTAGCACTGTGCTAAGTGCCAAGGACACAAATAGAAAAGTAAGACAGTCTCCATTCCTAAGAACCTCACATTCTTAAGGAAAAGACAATGCATGTAACATATTTTTTCCCATTCTCACCCTTTCCCCCTTTGCACTGAAATAGAAGATATTTTGATTTCATTTAAAGAATTTTATCAAATTCTTCATAAAATTTCTCTGTCACATTATCCTCAGCAACTAATGTTGGTACAGAAGCTACAGTTATTTTCATGGTAGTCTTTTTGGAAATACTTATCATTAGTACTTCAGTACTAATGGCCCACTAACTCATGAAATAACATGTCCCAAAAGTCTCGGTGCAGTTTTAACCTTTAACTTAACCCTTCCTGACCCTAACCTTTTATTAGTTTAATATTGCACTAAGATTTTTGGAACATCTTGTCTTACTTTTAGCCTCTGGGCAGACTATAAGACCCATCATGCCAGCTCCTTTCTTTGCCTCTCCAAGGAGTATCTGTGAGCCATCCTTTCACTGAACTGCAGCTTCCTTTGTTCTTCTGGCTTCATTAATTGAAAAAATGTCACGGTGGCTATGATTCAGCAATTCCAACAACGAATATGCTCATTGATCATGGGACAAAGATCTCACATTTAAAGGGCCAATAGCCAAACTGGTTTTTCGGTTATTGAAAATAAACTGTATGATTCTTCAAATCACCTGCCTTCTTTCTCACCATTAAGTCACCATCACTGTAGGTCAGTACAGGTGTATTAAACTTTTGTACATCTTACATCTCTCCTTTCCTTTGTCTCTCCCGGAGAAGGAGCAGGTAGGGAGAGAATAATCATTAAGCACCTACTATGTGCTAGGCACTGTGCTAAGTACTTTACAAATACAATTTCATATGTTTGTGACAACAACCTTCAGAAGTAGGTACAATTATTACCCCATTTGATAGGAAAATTGAGGCAGGTTGTGTGGTCTGCTTAGGGTCATACAGCTATTAAGTGTCTGAAGTCAGATTTGAACTCAGGTCTTCCTGATTCCAAGATCAGTGCTGTATCTTTTGCCACCTAGCTACCACCCACCCAATAGAATGTAATCTTTTCGAGGGCAAGAGTTATTTCATTTGTGTCTTTGTATCCCCATACTCAATACATTGCTTTGCACAACGAGTAGATATTTGTTGAATGGAAAGATCTTGTAAGATCACAACATAAACATGGGAATCACTTTGTTGGAGGAGAGCCCTTAGGGTTGCCTGGTACCTAGGGCTGACCTCCTTTCCTTCAGCTCTTCATAGTTCCTTGTCTTTTATGCATTGCAGCCTGTTCACACGAACCATGTACTTTCCCATCACTCTCTGACTAATACTTAATTTTAATACTTTGGAGACTGTTGTGTTCTATGACTCATTCTGATTATTAACCTCAAATGGGGCATTCAAAAATATTCTCCGGTATCACAGAGGAGATCCAGCACAGTGTCCACACTGAAGAGGGATGGTGAGGTCTTTTGTTTGTGGATAGCATTGTTTAGCACAGTTCTTGACCCATTAAACATTTAATAAATGCTTGTTCACTTACTAACTTGACCTGACTTGTAGGTTGCATCAAACCTTACAGGAAGGAAGGAAGGAAGGAAAGAAGGAAGGAAGGAAAGAAGGAAGGAAGGAAGGAAGGAAGAAAGGAAGGAAGGAAGGAAGAAGGATGGAAAGAAAAAAAGCATTTTTAGCCACTTACTATGTTCCGAGCACTGTGCTAAGCACTTTACAAATAATAGCTTATTTGACCCTCATAACTGCTTGGGAGGTAGGTGCTGTTACTATTACCCTTTTATAGTTAAGGAAGGGCAGCTAGGTGGTATAGCAGATAAAGCACTGAGCCTGGGGTCAGAAACACTGAACTCAGTTAAAAATCCAGCCTCAGACACTTACTAGCTATGTGACCCTCAGCAAGTCACTTCACCTTGTTTGCCTCAGTTTCCTCACCTGCAAAATGAGCTGGAGAAGGAAATGACAAACCACTCCAGTAACTTTGCCAAGAAAACCCCAAATGGAGTTCTGAAGAGTTGTATATGACTGAATAACAATAACAAAACAATTAAAGAAACCGAGGCAAACAGAGATTAAGTGACTTACCCAAAGTTACACAGGTAGTAAGTGTGTGAGGCTAGATTTTAAACTCAGGTCTTCCTGACCCCAGGTTCAGCACTATATGCATTGTATCACCTGGTTAAAGCTTTTTTTGATTGTATACCTAATCAATAAAAAATGCACCTCTAATATATGCATATTTTCCTAATTATAAATTATGAACATGTACCACTACACTAATAGTTCTGTCATAAAACTTACAGAAAAATAGAAATTAAACAGGATGAGATAAAGATTAAAATTTGATCCAAAACTCACTATGGAGCCATTGGAGCTTATTGAGTAGAAGAGTGTCATGGTCAGACCTGTGGTTTAGGAAAAATCACTTTGGCAGCTCTTTGGAGGGCAGATTGGGAACAGAAAGACTGTAGGCAGGTAGAACAGTCAGGAGATTATTGCAATAGCTGGGGCAAGAAGTGATGAGAAACTGAATCATGGGTCTGACCGCATCAGCTGCCGATTCAATGAATTTCAGAGGCTCCCTATCACTTCGAGGATAAACATAACAATTTCTGTTTGGTTTTTAAAACCCTGCTCTCCTAGCTTTCTGATCTTCTTACATCTGACTCCCCTCTATGACTGCAGCCATCCAGTGACACTGGCCTCCTTGCTGTTCCTTGTATATGACCCTCCATCTCTTGATTCTGTCACTTTTTACTGGCTGGCCCCCCCATACCTGGAATTCTTTCCTTGCTCTTCTCTGTCTGTTGCCCTTTCTGGCTCCCTGCAGGTTCTAACTGATGATCCCCTTAATGCCAGTGCCTTCTCTCTGTTGATTGTCTCCACTGTAACCTGCCTGTATCTTGACTGTACATAGCTGTTTGTTTCTTGTCTCCACTGTTGAGCCAAGAACTCCTTGAAAGTAGGGACTGGATTTTGCGTTTGTATTTTCAGTGCTCAGCACAGTTTCCATCATATTTGTACTGTCCATGGTATTTTCTTGGAAAAGATACTACGGGGTGTCCCCTAAAGTCTGGACACATAGGCGAAATGCCTATTTTGAAACATTTGGAATATTAACACACCTTAGCCCCCTTGACTTCTTTTTCTGGGGTACGCTAAAGGAGAAGGTGTACTCAATGAAAATCACAGATGCAACATACTTGATTGAATGCATAAAGAGTGAATGTGCTAAAATTGATGGCAATGTGGAGTTAATATTCCAATTAAACAAAATGTTGCTGAAAATTTCATTCATTTCATTTCTTGAAAATATGCATTTTTGCCTATGTGTCCAGACTTTAGGAACAGCCTGTAAAGTGGTTTGCCATTTCCTTCTCCAGCTTACTTTACAGATGAAGAAACTGAGACAAACAGGGTTAAGTGACTTGCCCAGGGTTGCACAGCTAGTAAGTGTCTGGGGCCAGATTCGAACTCAGGTCTTCCTGACTCAGGCCCAGGGCTCTGTCTACTGAGCCACCTAGCTGCCTCCTATCACACAGTAGGAGCTTAATAAAATAAACATTTCTTGATTCAACTTGAATTGGGCTGGTGGCTGTGTGAGTAGAGAGAAGTAGGCAGATGTGAGCGATGTTGTAGCAGTAGAAATGACAAGATTTGGCAAAAAGGATGAAAGCAAGTTTACCAACCTGGATACCTGGAAAGATGGTGAGTGTCCCTAAAAAAATAGAGAACTTCATAAGAGGGACAAGTTTGGAGCAAAAGGTAATAAACTCTGTTTTGGACATGTTGAGTTTGAGATGCCTACGGGGCATCAAATGCCAAGTGTTCATCAGGCTGTTGGTAATTCAGGACTGAAGTTCAAGAGAAAGATCAGGGTTGGACATATAGAGCTGGAGGAGTCATCAGTGCAGAGATGATCATTAAACCCAAGGGGAGCTATTGAGATCTTGAGGGAGGGTGTAGAGAGAGAAGAGAAGAGAGTCCTGGATGGTCTTGGGATAACCCAGCACGTAGTGGGTGTGCTGATGAGCCAGCAGACTGAGGATCAGTCAGATGGATAAGAAGAAAAACAAGTGCCATGACAGCTCAGAGAAAGCGTATTCAGGAGGAGAGTCCTCAGTGTCAGAGGCTGCAAAGATGATAATGAGGACTAGGGAAAGACCATTGGACTTGGCAATTAAGAGATCACTGCTGCTTTAGAGAGAACAGTATCAATTGAGTGAAGTCTCCAAGATAATAAAGGAGGTTGAGAGCCTGGGATATTAGAAGGATGCTGGTGCCTTCAAGGTGTTGAATTTTTGTCTATTTTTTTCTGAGGCATATTACTTCCAAAAGAAAATGATTTAATAGCAAGGTCAGTGAATTACCATTAAATCATGTCAACCAATCCCTCAATGATTAGTGACAATTTGACAGGTTTACAGAGCTTATTTTATAACAGAAAAAAGGAGCTATATTAATGAGACTGATTCATAAATTTTACAGGGAAGTAGGTAGCTTTGTAGTATTAAACTTCTGGGCATGTTGGGGGTGTAATGAGGAGCTTCTAGGGTGGGATAACTGCTAGATTCAGTATTTCTTTGGTTTAGAACTCATATGTATCCTTCTGTGAATTTTTTTTTGAGAAATATCTGTTAGTGGTCACTTAAGAACTTCTGCTATGGGTCTCTGATGCTCACTGAAAAAGAATTAACTTAGTAAAAGGAAGAACTTGGGGTGAGCTGAGAGGCAACCTTCGCCTTCTGGCTGTCTGAAAAGGGCAATTGGACCTTTAGTAAAGAGTTGTGTGAGAGCTAAGCTTAATCCTATGATTATTTTATTTTCATTTCCGTGATGATATGTTGATTCTAACTCATCTACTACCAAATCTTGTTAAACTATTTATTCACTAAATCTATAGGTAATTTAGGTTTGAAGGAATATTTATGCTACCTTAGCTCTTAAGGAAAGTAAACTTAATCCCAAGAGAAATCAAAGTAATTACTATTAACTGATTTAGAGATCACCTTTTTCTAAGGGACATAGGGATCACACATGTATCTGTCTTTAATTTTAAATTATTTGTTAAAATTGTATTTATTACAGCATTATTTTTCATTGTGAAATATTTATATGCATATGTATATGTTTAAAAATATATTTGCATGCTGGTATTTTTATATTGGTGGTTCTTATCCTGGGATCTATGGACTTGTTTCTAAGATACTTTGAGAGATGTATTTCAAGGTAATTAGTTTACTTGATAATCCTATAAATTTTATTTTGTGTATTTCAAAACTTTATTCTGAAGAGAGATCCATAGGCTTTGTCAGACAGCTAAAGGGGTCCATGACAAAAATGCTAAGAACTCTTGATTTATATCTATTTGTACATTTATGTATCCACATCTGTATCTGTATATTTTTGGGAAGGAGTGTCCTTGTTTCTGGGGCAGCCTGGGAAAAAGCCCTGAATGGCTTGAAATACTGGAAAATAATTTTTAAATAGCTTCTTTGGCAAGATGTACAAAGATATAGGCATTATTTTATTGCTGTAATATTGTATGTTATGTTAACTGTACATTAATTCATGTTGTCATTTATTGTAAATGTATCAGGGTTTTATTAACAATAAACACTTGTTAACAATAAAAAAAATCTATCATTTACATCTATATCTTTATGTTCTCTGTCTCTGTCTCTCTGACTCTTTCTGTCTCTCTCCTTGTGTGTCTCTCTGTCTCTCATCAAACCCTACCTATTCATTTTTCTCTCTCCTCTTGCTGTCCATCTCTATCTTTCTATATAATTATGTATCTCAACTATGTATCAATCAAGCTTTGATAATGTGTTTTATTTTATACACCACAGTGATGTGCTAATCTACTCTCTCCACCCCCTATTGAATTCTTTTTTGTTACAAAAGAATACAGCTGAGCAAAATCAACCGACAGTGAATGTCTCTGACAATACATACAACATTCCTTCCCCGTGGTCCTCTAATCTCTCTCCAGAAAGGAAGGAACATGTGTTTCATGATCTTTCCTCCAGGATCAAAATTCGTTGTTGTGTTTCATCTGAGTTTGGTTTTCATTTGAAGCTATTGTGTCTCGAGCGTTTCTTGTGTTTCATTTCCAGCAGGGGTGGCAGAATGTCTCCGAAATCTCACCTAGGAATCCTGTTTTCGGTGTCCTGGAACTCCATCAAAATCCTTATCTGGCAACTGTTAGCTGGACCAATAGAAAGAGGGTTCTTTTATTAGAAGTGGCCACAAAACTTGCCTATTAACAGTTCCACTGGGGCAAAGAAAATGAAAACAAACTAGAATCATTCAATAAGCAGTTTAAAATTTTTTCCATGCTTTTTAATTTTTCAAAATTGAAATAATTTTATTTATTTTATTAAATATTTCTCAATTACATGTGAAAAAATTTAACGACTACTTTTTAAACTTTTGAGTTCCAAATTCTCTCTCTCCTCACCTCTATTCCCTCCTCCTTCTTTGAAAAGGCAAATACTTTGGTTTCAATTATATGTATGAGTGTAAGGACACAGATCAGTTCTGTCCTGATTATGTCAATGTAAGGATGCACACCGTGCAAAGGTACAGTCCCGCTGTTATGGGAAGGTACTGAGACTGAAGAAAGAAGGGCAGTCCATGCCAGCTTGGGGATATATATGTAGATTTATTAGGGTTTATTGGGTTGATTAGGGGAGTTTACTCACAAGATTACTGCTTTGCAATATAGTTTGAATTATGGAACTGCTAGGCCAGTATCTTAAACATTTTAAGAAAGGTTCATTAATTCCTGTTTCCTAGTGTTTTTAATAGGAATAAGTATTGTATTTTATCAAAGGCTTTTTTTGTCAAAGATTTTTAAATAGGGATTAGTATTGTATTTTATCAAAGACTTTTTTTGTCAAAGATTTTTAATAGGAATAATTATTGTATTTTATCAAAAACTTATTTCTTCATCCATTGATATAATCAAATGATTTTTGCTGTTACTGTTATTGATTTCCTAATATTGATTCTGATAGAATCCGATAGAGCTGATAGATTTCCTAATATTGAATCAGTTCTGTATTCCTGGTATAAATCTCACCTGCTCATAATGTATGATCTTTGTGATATATTTCTGTAATATCCTTGCTAGTATTTTATTTAAAATTTTTACCGCAATAGTTTATAGTTTTCTTTTCATTTTGGCTCTTCCTGGTTTAGGTATCAAACCCATATTTGTGTCACAAGAGGAATTTGGTACAATTCCTTCTTTGCCTATTTTTTCAAATAGTTTATACAGTATTGGGATTAATTATTTCTTAAATATTTTGTAGAATTCACTTGTGCATCCATCTGGTCCTAAAGATTTTTTTCTTACGGAGCTCATTATGTCCTGTTTAATTTCTTTTTCTAAGATAGGGTCATTTAAGTGTTTTATTTCCTCTTCTGTTAATCTGGACAGCTTATATTTTTGTAAATATTTATCTATTTCACTTAGATTGTCAGTTTTACTGATATGTAATTGGACAATATAACTTCTAATAATTGCTTTAATTTTATCTTCATTGGTGGGTCATTCACTCTTTTCACTTTCGATACTAATAATTTGGTCTTCTTTCTTTTTTTAAATCAAATTAAGCAATGCTTTATTTTATTTTTTTTTCATAAGACCAGCTCCTAGTTTTATTTATTAGTTCAATGTTTTTTTTTTTACTTTAAATTTTTTTCAATCTTTCCATTGATTTTCAGAATTTCTATTTTGGTGTTTAATTGGGGATTTTTAATTTATTCTTTTTCTAGTTTTTAAAATTGTGTGCCCAATTCATTGTTGTGCTCTTTCTCTCTTTCATTGATTATGCATTTAGTGACATAACTTTCCCCCGAAGTACTGCTTTGACTGCATTCCACAGATTTTGGAATGCTGCTTCACTGTTGTCATTCTCTTTAATGATTGCTTCTATGATTTGTTCTTTGATCCCTCATTCTTTAGGATTAGATTATTTAGTTTCCTATTAACTTTTAATCTATACTTCCATCATCCATTGTTAAATGTAATTTTTATTGTGTTATGGTCTGAAAGGGGTACAATTAATGTTTCTGTTTTTCTGCATTTGGTTGTAAGGTTTTTAATGTCCTAAAACTTGGCCAATTTTTGTGAAAGTGTCACGTCCAGCTGAGAAAAAGATATACTCATTTTTATTCCCATTCTGCTTTCTCCATAAGTCTATCATATCTAATTTTTCTAAGACTATTCATCTCCTTGACTTCTTTCTTATTTATCTTATGATTAGATTTATCTAGCTCTGAGAGGAGAAAGTATACTAGTGTAATTTTACCGTCTTTTTTTCTCCTGTAATTCAATTAACTATTCCTTTAACAATTTTGATGCTATACCATTTGGGGCATACATGTTTAGTATAGATATTACTTCATTGTCTATGGTTCCTGCTTATCCATTTTAATTGGATCTATTTTTCCTTCCATAAATTTTCAATTCTTCTAAAGTGGTTGCCATTGTTGTTTGTCCTTCACTTTTGAAAAAGATCAATGACATCATGGGGTGATTTCTTAACTTGCCCCTGATTTAAGGGAGGTAGAATTGCATAAAGTCATTAGCCTCATTCTTTATTCTTGAGTTATCAAAGTCTGGTGGCAGGACAAAAGTCAAGATGACTGGTGGTGGCCTGGGATGCAGGCCATATATATCAGACCTTAGTCTGACAATGCTCTAATTGCTCCACAGTGCTTTCTATAGCCACCTTTATGGCTGTTGGAGCAAATTGTTCTTATCTGCCCATTCCACCAGGGGAAGTCTTCACATACTTAGGATAGACATCCCTCAACTCACCAACAACCTCAACCTGGATTAGCCCATCTGCTGAAATGGTTTACTGTGTGTGGCCACTGCATGCTACAGCTTCTTGGACCCACTGGTCAGAGTTGGGTGAATCAGATGGACACCAAAGGTGGATGAACAGCCCTGAAAAGGACTTGGCAAGACCTTACACCAGAGATGCTAGTCTTCCTGAATACTCCATTAACACTGAAGTGGTATGATCTAAAGAGAGTTTTGGTCAGTTTGTCCTGGTCTCTACTCTGGTTTGTGAGTGACCATATGTATTTTCTTCTGCCCTGAAACTGTGGGACTGTGATCAGGGTATCCACTCCCTTGTAGCCAGAATCTCTAGTGTGCTTGTGCTCCTTGTTGCCCTGGGACTGTGACCTGGGACCAAGTATTGGCAAAGCTAAAGAGTCCTACACCTAGTGTGACCTAAGAGTTCACTGTAATCTTCTTCTGACCAGTTGTCCAATCCCCTTACCATCTGTGGGCTGAGAGCTTCAGAAGTCACTGCAACAGATTCAGTTGCCCCCAAGGTCTGCTAATGGCTTGTGCCAGGCATAGCTTGCTACTGGTTAACTGATGTAGGGCCCTGAACCCTACTGTTGGTTTGCTAGGCACAGCATGCACTGGACTGCATTTTCCTCTTACCCCGGGAAAAGAGATCTTTCCTGCTGACCTTCTAGACTTTCTTAGACTGGAATATTGTTTCACCTCATCCTTTTGTTGGTTTTACAATTTTAGAATTCATTTTTTTGCCAGTGTTTTAAAGTTGTTTCAAGGGAAATTTTAAAGAGTTCGGGAAAGTCCCTGCCTTTACTCCTCCATCTTCTCTTCACCTCCTATCATCTCTTTCTATTGTAGCAGCATGCCCTCTGAAGATCACTCCTCCAGCTTGCACTGGCATTGGCTGGTGGGATGCCCAGGGGAGCAGTTGTTACCTTGGTTTCTAGGGATGACCTTCTGGGAGACCACATCCAACAGTGTAGCTTATGAGACCTACTATTAAATACTTCCCATAAGTACTCAGCCAGTAGATGGTTCTTCAAAAAGACATTTACTCCAGTGACACAGAAAAAAATTACAAAGTATTCCAAGTAGACACATACTTATGGTACAATAGTCATGATGTACAGGTGTAAGAAATACAAATGGCTGTGGCAACTTACAGCTTCAGAACTGAAGACTTTCCTTGTCTTTTCTTCTCTGGAGAGTCTTCATAAAGTTCACTGTAGCTCAGGGCATTGGAGATGGGTGAGTTGCTCTTCTGTTAGCTGGACTTTTTCTTCATGGGACTCCTAGGAGTCTCTAATGAACAGGTTGATCTGCTTCTGGGCTGTCTACTCACTGGAAAGGGCTGATGCCAATATGGGCTGGTACAGGGGCATGACTGCTGCCATATTGTGCCATGCAGTTTGCTTGGCTGCTGAGCTTGGTTAATGTTAGTCTGGACTAAACTGGTTATTTGGCTACTGGGATGGTTTTTACTGAATGGATCAATCTGCTTGGATCCCTGGATTTGCTCTTTGATGGATAACTATACTTTCAACCACCTCCAGTCACTAGGTTAGCTTGGTGTTTGTGTGCTGTTTTTTCTTGGATGTTATATTGCTCCTTTCCTCTGTATTGCAACTGTTCTTTTTCAGAAAAGTGAGAGAACCTTATCCTAGGATAGGCAGAGGGCTGCCTCCTCAGATTTTTGGCCTTGAAGTTTGTCACCTCTCAAGCAGGAGGTATGACCTCTCTTGTTAGAGATTTCTTGCCCTTTGAGAGTTAGTTAATTTCAGTGAAGTACCCCACCCTTTCTTAGGGTGACAAGCAAGTTATGGTTCCCAGATTCCTGTTTGGACCTTATGCAACTGAGCAGCTGGGGACAAAGGTATTGAGTTAGTCAGGGTTGCCATTTAAATGGGACACACCTTTACAACAGGAATTATCAAAATAGTATCCAATGTAAGATCTCCCTCCTATACAAGTCAATGGCTCCTGATTGTCTTAATGCTGAGAAATAGCTGAGAAATATTCCAAGACAAAGATATCAAAAAGGTTTCCCAACCATTTGAACAAAAGGGACACTTGATAGTCTGAGCATCCCAAAAAGAAAGAACTGAGAAAAGTCTTGATTGCCTTAACAAAGACCCATCTCCTTTAGCCTACTTGCCTATCTCAATTATTTCTTCCTCTTGGTGGTCACTGGTTAGAAGGGCAAGTAAATTTTCAAACTTCAACGTATGACTTCACTTGAATGCTGAAGGACAAATATATACTGAGAACTCACCCCATCTTCTTTCCTAAGTTGCTGTACAATTTCTGCATCAACCAAGCCATCATCATTCTGACCTTTTTCCTCAGCCCTTTCTCCATTGGAGAGATTACTCAACATGTTGTGTACGTGAGGAGGTGCTCATATCTTTGACTACAAGGCAGGAGGAGGCAGGGGAGGAGTACCTAGATCAATGCTGCTTATTGTAATGTTCAATTATTTTAGGCACAAGGCCAAATTTCTGCCCATTGATTTTCATGGATTTTCAGAAACCATGTAATTGTATCCCAGAGAATTAGAAAGAGGCTACACACTCTATATAATTATGGAAGAAACTACTCTTAAGATTGGCAATGAATGGGCATTGTTTTTTTTTTTTAGGAGAAACTGCTTTACACAATCTTAGAACACTAGTCTGAAATGGGACAGGACTTTTGTTTCAGGAAATTGAGATAAGCTTGCAAAAAATTTTTGGATAAACAATTTTCAAACATAGAGGCTCACTATGAATATGTTGTTTTTGGAAAAACCCTGGGTTTGGAATCAGATGATGTCTGGTCAAATCCAATCTTGGGACTTACTACTTGTGTGACCTTTGAGGAAGCCACTTCCTTTCCCTCATCCTCAGTTTCCTTCCCTGCGAAATGAATGGGTTGGACTAGATGGTTTCTCTAATATCTTACTTTGACTCCTATGATACTAAAACCTCTCCTGTTTAGGCTATGAATGTGTCATTCAAAAGAGAAAGATAACGTGTACACAATTACATTGTTTGCATCAGCAAGGAAGTTTATTGAAATATAAGTAATTAGGAACAGAAAGTTTCCTTATGAATAGTTTTCATAGAAGAATACTCTCTGGTAAAGTGAACAGGAATAGGAAAGCAACCATGAGAAACCTTTTAGACACTTTGTATTTAAAAAGAGAGAAGGTGCCCATGACCATTAGGAAGGATGGAGGTTTTCTTTGCCTGACATTGATATGTTGCAGTCTAGGGAAAGAGACTTTTGCATGTCAACACTGGTTAATAGGAGTGCTTCTTGGTCTCTGATGCCACTCTGGATGAAAGGACTCTACCATCAGGGGCCACCTCTTCAACAATGGTCTTGATCAAATGGCTTCTATTAGAATCTGTAAGTGAAAAGTGACCAATATTGGTATTTCTTCTATATGATGAAGAGCGCTCCTCTTCAGTGAAATTGAGGAGAGTTTTAGCAGCCCCCAAAGCTGCCTTGAGCAAGAAAAATTAACAAGTAGCAGTGAGTGAACTCATTAACTGGAATACTCTGCTATAATCAGAGAAATTATGGTTTGGTCCCTGAAAGGCATACTTGTCAACCAAAATGTAGATACATAAAATACATTTCTAATCTAAAGGAGAAACAATGGCCCCTGCTGAGTTTTATTCAAAATTTCAGGTTTGAATTATTTTCTACCATGTCAATATTCAAGGATGTGTGCTTTTGTTAGTGTCGGTCTTCCCTTTGCCAACATAGGTTACAACCCTTTGGCATTCACTAGATGGCCTTCTACAGTTGCCCAGACCAAAATTTTCCTCATTATTTAGCCAACTTGATAAAGTGCTTCTCCAAAGTTAGCTAGGGTGGTTCACAAACAACAGATCCCTAATCAGTTATTTGGCTCATATTCAAAGTCTTGCCTCTAGGACCTTCCAGAGCTTGCATTGGACTCCTGTGTTCTTTGTGAAAGAATCTCTCTCTCTCTCTCTCTCTCTCTCTCTCTCCCTCTCTCTCTCTCTCTCTCTCTCTCTCTCTCTCCCTCTCTCTCTCTCCCTCTCTCTCTCTTTCTCTCTCTCTCTTTCTCTCTCTCTCTCTCTCTTTCTCTCCCTCACCTAACGATCAGGGGAGATGTTGCTTCAATTGAAATGACTTTTAGTGAGAGTTAGCCCAAGTGAAAACATACAATTATATCTAAAGCCTGTATTTTTAGCTTCAAAATTATTATCAAAAGAATTTCTTTCCGAAAACAGAAACTTTCTTTAATGCTTTTGTGTTTCCAAACTTAAGAAAAATGAAAGGAAAAAAAGACCACCTAATCAAAACCCAAAAGAAATTAAAATAGGTTCTATTACCCTACTTAGTTTCTGCTGACCTTGTTCCAGAGCTGCTTTTAGGTGGAGATTCTCCACCAGATACAGTGCTTTCTCCTCGTATTCCGATTGAACCTCCTCTGGAGACAGAACTTTTCAATTCTCCGCTGCCACCAGAGCTTCCTTCATATCCAGCACTGGAGTTACCACCCCCCTGAACAGCACTGGATCTTCTACCATATCCTCCGCCACCAGAGTTTCCTCCATATCCTCCAGAACTTCCTACATGGCCACCACCTCCAGATGTGCTACCAGAAATATAAAAAGGTAGATAAAAATTAATGATTAGTTATCCATAAACATTATAAAATGTATATCCTTCTCCCTAGAATTTCTTAGACACTTTGAGAAGCTAAAAAATTTGAGAAGAGATTGATGGTAAAAGGTGATGGTGTCTCTCCTACTAGGGGAAACTGAGATGGGTGGTTCACTTGAGTTTGGGCATTCTGATCTTCAGTAGGGTTAAAGCTGATTGGATATCATCAATAAATAAGAAAATAAGTCACCAATACATAAAATATCACTAATAAATTGGTGTCCCAGGGCACTCATATGATGAGCCCACACACAGAGCAGGTGAAAGAACTCATGGCAGTCAGTATGGAATCAAGCCCATGAGTGGTCACTGCTTTTTCAGCCTGGGCAAGAGAGAGAGAGAGAGAGAGAGAGAGAGAGAGAGAGAGAGAGAGAGAGAGAGAGAGAGAGAGAGAGAGAGGGAGAGAGAGAGAGAGAGGGAGAGAGAGAGAGAGAGGGAGAGAGAGAGAGAGAGAGAATTTAAAGACATTTGAAAAAGGTGTCTTCTTGGTCGTGATGATCCTTCCTTGGCCGGAATCAGGGAGGACCAACCCACCATTTCAGACAGTGCCATGTATTCCTCCTCTAACAACTCTTTGCTTCTCAAAACTGGGAGAAGTTCCCCTTCCTAGAAAACTAATAGGCAGGAGAATTTCCAACAGTGGTGTTTCCGTCACTCACCCTCCTCCCTCTAGCAGGCTGCGATAGGTCTGAATTTCATTCTCCAGGCGGATCTTGATGTTGAGGAGCACCTGGTATTCCAAATTCTGGGATTCTGTTTCAGCTCTGATCTGCTGTAACTGCTCTTCCAGAGCGCTGATCTGGCCCTGGATTTGTGAAAGCTGAACGCAGTAACGACCTTCTGTGTCTGCCAAAGTTGCTTCCAGGGATTGTTTCTGAGAAGGAGAGGAGAGTTGTATGAATCGACAACATCATTGATTAAATGGGATATAACAAAACTCTTTCTAATTAGAAAATTCATGGAGGAATGAAGAACTTTGACTACATTTGGAAATATGTGACTTAATGTAGTTTTAGCTATTTAGCAATTTCAGACCTATACAACTCACAATTTTGGTTCTGATATGGGGTCTTTGGTGTATTTCAAAAGCCTGATACTACATATGCTGTTCCTTTTTCTCTGTTGTCATTGTTGTCAAGTCATTCAGTCATTTCCAACTCTTTATGGCCCCATGGACCATAGCAAGCCAGACTCTTCTATCTTCCACTATCTCTCAAAGTCTTTCCAAGTTCATGTTCATTGTTTCCATGACATTATCTATCCATCTTCTCTTCTGTCATCATCAATCCTTTCCCATTTTCCTTTTATCCTTTTATCATCAATCTTTCCCAACATTATGGTCTTTTCCAATGAGTACCACCTTCTCATTATGTGGCCAAAGTATTTAAACTTCATCTTTAGTATTTGACCTTCCAGTGAATAGCCTGAATTAATTTCTTTAAGTATTGATTTGACCACCTGCTGGCTAAGGGACCCTCAAAAGTCTTCTATGGCACCACAATTGGAAAGCATCAGTTCTGTGGTGCTCTGCTTCCCTTACACTCCAACTCTTGTTGTTACTGGAAAAACCTAAGCTTTGACTATCTGCTTCTTAGTATGCTGTCCAGATTGGCCATAACTTTCCTTCCCAGGAGCATGTGTCTTTTAATTTCATGGCTGCATTCACTATCTGCAGCGATCTTTGAGGCAAAGAATATAAAATCTGACACTGCTTCCATTTCTTCTTCATCTATATGGCATGAAGTGATGGGACCCGTTTCCATGATCTTAGGCTTTTACTTCAAGCCATCTTTCAAGCCAGCTTTTATACTCTCATCTTTCACCCTCGTGAAGAAGGCTTAAGGAGATATTCCCTAATTTGGTGAATGTTCACCCATGGGATCACAAAGTTGAATAGGAAAGCTTAAAAAATGAATTCTCTAAAACTTTGTACTTTCTTGAGAAATACCTTAAAACACTTTGGAAACCCAGAGCTTATGTTACAGAAAAAGAGAGTTCATTGTTAACCTACCAGGGCCAGTTGTGACTGCAGTTCAATCTCCAAAGCTTGTAAGTTGCGTTTCAATTCGGTGATCTCGGATTTGTAGCTGGACACTTGTTCCACATTGGTATCGATATCTGTGGTCAGCTCCTTGCTCTAGCATCATAAAAGCAAAGGAGAGAGAGAAAAGAATCATTAGAAGACAACAACCACCTTTATGGTGAGGTGAGTGACTTTTAGGCATGATAAGTAATTTTCACCTTTTCATTGAACCAGGCTTCAGCATCTCTACGGTTTTGTTCAGCCATTGCCTCATATTCACTTCTCATGCGGTTAAGATATTCAGTCAGATCCACTCCTGGGGCAGCATTTATTTCCACATTCACATCTCCAGTGGACACATTCTGAAGATCTTTCATTTCCTGCAGGGGAAGGAGAGCTCATAATGTGACTACAGTTTTCATGACTATAGTGAAAATTTAGGAGATTGGGGTGTGGCATGGTGGGATGGAGCAGAATTTTATCTCACCTCCTCATGGTTCTTCTTCAGGAAGGCCAATTCCTCATTCAG
>CM053626.1:191546103-191563246 GCA_028646595.1 Phalanger gymnotis
AGCCTGAGAAAATGTAAAGTAACAGAATACAATACAATATAATAAAATACCGTACCATAGCAGTCCAGACCATACAATATACACTAATTAAATACTTATTGTATCCAGAATATTTTTTTGGTGCTAAAGAAATTGTACTAGGCTGAGAAAAGGACAAATTCTATTAATAATAGAATGGTAGCCATTCATAACAGAATAGTAACTTGATTACTAATAGAATTATTTTCATAGTGTGGTAACCAATTGATTTCATATTTTATTTCAGCATGTTCATTCTACTTCACACACAAAGGATGGTAACAGTTGAGTAAAAGCAGCAAAGCCTAAAATGACTTAGAAGTTATTTGCAAAGTATTATTGATCTCAAATATAATAGAAGATATTATTACCACTGAAAATTTTTCTGATGATCTAGAAAATATTTAATTTTGAATGAATTTTTACTGGGCACGATGTGCCATTTGGGGGACGTTGGGAATTCATTTTCATTTTCGTTAAGCAATTACCCACTAAATTCATGTCTGACAATTTCAGGAGCACACACTCCTTATTTCCTTTGCTTACTTCAGTCTGAAGTCATCGGCAGCCAGCCTGGCATTGTCAATTTGCAGCAGCACACTAGCATTGTCAGTACTTAGATTCCGGATCTATAGAGGAAAAATAATTGAGAAAGAGGTCATGTATATGGATTTTTGAAAAAGACCATGCTTCTTAAGAACCGAATTTAATGATTATCATCTCATAAGTTCTATCATCTATGTTATTTAAGAATGACATACAGTGCACTCACCTGTTTCCTAAAGCTTGGATCTTCTAGGATTACTGAAATCATGCCTTTTCTGACGAGGCATTTATTTTTTACTCAGCAATTGAAATCTTTGATCTGATCACATCATGTTATTTCACTGACTTCAGGACTCCTTTGACTGATTTGGTACTATATATATATATATTCCTAAATAATTGTATTTAGAACTGACCCACCAGATCTGAATTTTAGATATCCTTGGAAGATATGAATTGCATCTCTTTTGCTTCTGCTTGGGAGAATTCATACTTTTGGAAATGTAAGAGAGAGCAAGTTTCTATGAATTTAGGAATATGTTTAATTCGCCCTGATAGAACTAGCAGAAATTTTCCTCAACGTTTGAATAGTTCTTTAGTTTTTCCTTTCGTAGTTTCTCATTTCTTTGATTACACTTCCTTTCTTCAGGAGTTCCCTAGAGGCCCAGCAATTTTCAGCAGTCTCACATTCTCATTGACCAATAATGATTTACCATTGCATGAATAATATAGGCAATAACAATTAGCAGCCCCATGTTTCTTGATTTCAGATTTCTCTATCTCAATTATTTTTTTTCTTTTGGTGAAGGAGAGGAGATGAGCTGGGTCTGTGATTTCATTGCTCTAAGTAACTTCCAGTGAGAAACTCCTTATAATGGAGATCAGAACCTGCTCTGAAACTTAAGGTCTTAGAGACTAAGAGCACTGGAAGAGGTGAAGGGACCTAATTTGGGCCATGTAGCTGCTAGGTATCAGAGGAATCTTGAACTTAGGTCTCCTGACTCTGAGACCAGCTCTTCTTATCTATGAGACTAAGAAATATGAGACCCTAAGAATAAGCACAATATTGGTTCAGAAGCAGTATAAATGACATTTCTTACCTGATCTTTAAGTTCCTTGATTTGGTCATAAAAGCGAGAGTAGTCACGTGGTTCTCGCTGATTTGCATTGCCATTTTTGTCATACCACTCTTTGATTTTTTGCTCTAGCTCATGGTTAGAATCTTCTAGAGATTTCACTTTGTCCATGTAGGAGGCCAGGCGGTCATTGAGATTCTGCATGGTGACCTTCTCGTTGCCTGTGAGGAGGCCTCCATCGCCTCCACCAAAGCCTCCTCCAATGCCTCCACCAAAACTTCCTCCCCCAAAGCTTCCCCCACCAAAGCTTCCCCCACCATAGCTTCCCCCACCAAAGCCTCCTCCACCAAAGCCTCCTCCACCACAGCTTCCTCCACCATAGCCACCACCACCATAGCTACCACCACTGAAGCTACTCCCAACATAGCTGCCACCACCAAAGCCTCCTCCGAAGCCCCTTACTGATCCACTGCCAAAGCCCCCTCTTGAGCAGCTGCCATAGCTAGAGCCTCCACCTGAGCTAAATCCTCCACCAAGACAGCTAACCCCATAGCCAGAACCTCTACTGCTTGAGATTCTGACAGATGAACTTCCTCTTCCTCCTCCTCCTCCTCCTCCACTGCGGGAGGAAGAGTAATGTTTGCTGGAACTATATCTCTGGGACATAGTGATGCAGTTAGAGGTTCAGCTCAAGCAATGCTTGCTACCCAGAGACTGTGTCAATCCTTTATATACTGAGCTGGGAGGGTGTGTCCCATCTTCAGTCTCTCACTTGTCTGGCTTCTTTTTGCCAATTTAGCATTATCATTACTAATACCTGATCTGATACATCCTGGTGTGTGTTTTACCTTTAAAATAAATAGGACATTTATTATGTTGAAATGGAAGATGGGTGGAGTTCAGTAAAGACTCACTTTCATTATTCTTTTTTATCTTTTGCAGAACATTGAGCAACTGGTAAAAAACTATATTCTCAGCAAAAAAAAAAAATATAGAATGCAAGTGATGTATCTGGTGGTAAGCTTGTCTGTTTCACACACACAAACACACACATGCAATTTTCTTCTCCACAAAAGGGAAAAAGCATGGCACAAAGTACTCCAAGTGATAGCCTGAAAAAGTAATTTAAAAATTATAATTTATTGGAACAATTAATAAAGTGAGTGAGCATCAAAATCCTGGTGCAGATGCCTAGGCTCTTTCATGAAGCTGAAGGGATTCATAAGCTTTTTAAATGAATAACTCACAGTGCTTCAGAGCTATTATGTACATAGGATTCATAAGACTCACGAATACTTAGGAAGTGCCTATATATTTCTCTCTAGAAAATCTTTTCCTTCGGAGAGTGAGAACTTATTGACATTTTGCCTAAACATGGTGATGATTAATCTGTTTGGGAGAGGATCCTTTAAATTGAAAGGATTTATGCCATTTAGAGATTTTTTTAATCTACTGAGCACATGAAGTCATACTGGAATTCTTTTTTTGCTTTTTAACTCATCCATCATCATTGAGGTGTTGGATTTTGTTACTCTTACAGTAGCAAAACCAAGTACTATAACATATGAGCTCAAAGACCCAGGGTTCTTATAGGTGACTTCTCAAGTCCTTCCATTCCTTCCAGCTCTGAGGTTCTGAGATGGTGGGATTGTGTAACACTTTGTTCACATTCATCTTCCATTCAATGAACCTTTATTAAACATAATCTAGGTACAAGGCACTATACCAGACATGGAGAATACCAAGACAAAAAGCCAATCATTACCTTTCCTCAAGCACATTTGGCTTTGGGAGGCATATAAGAGGGATACAATGAATATAAGGGTGTTTTATACACACATATACATACACACATATTTATATGTATATGTACACATATATAAAAAGACATATATATATATTTGGTAAAGTAGAGTGAAGTAAATATAGTAAAATAAAGTAAATATAGAGCAAAGTATAGTAAAGTAGATGGAAGACATTTGACAAGGGAGAGAGTATGAACTATTTGGGGTGAGCAGAAAGGTTTCACAAAGGAGATGGGTTGAGCATTGAAGTCACCAAGCATTTATTAAATGCTTACTGTGTGTAGGTATTATGCTAAGTGGTAGGGATACTAAAAGAGGCAAATGACAGACAGCGCCTGCTCTCGAAGAGTTCCAGTCTAATGGAGGATGCAATACTATGTCTAAACTCAATATAGACTAGATAAATTGGGAATAATTAACAGAGGAATGGCGCTAGAATTAAGGGGGTTTGGGAAAGGCCTGTAGTAGGAGGAAAGATTTTATTGAGAACTTGAAAGAAGCCAGGGAGACCAGGAGAAGGGGACAAGAAAAGAATTCCAAGAGCTCAGGAAAATGCCCTAGAGTTAGGAGATGAGGTATCTTGTGGGTGGAACAGTCAGGAGGCCAATGTCACCGCATCACAGAGTAGGTGGAAGAGAGTAAAATATAAGAAGATTGGAAAGGTAGGAGAGGTCCAGGAAGATTAAAATATTGATTGAAAGGTATAATTTAAGTATTTTTTTCTTGAAAGAATGAATATTCCTTCATCTGTATCATCATGACATTATTGCTAGCATTTATATATCGCTTTAAGGTTTCCAAAGTGCTTTAAATATATTAATATTTATAAATATTATATATAAATGTATATTATAATAATAACTATTATATACATTATAATAAAATATATAAATATAAAACTACATGAACGCATTAGATTCTAACTATGATTAAGAAATGACCCTTGTCCCAATGTACTTAACAGTAGCTTCCTGAGTTAAATTCCTTTTTCGATAAATATTCACATTTCCTTAGTTGTCTATCACGTATATGACCTTGGGTAAGTCCCTTCACTTTTCTGAAACTCATTTTCAGTGTCTGCAAAACAGAGGCAACAATGTCTCAAGTCCTTCCCTCCTAGGTTCTTGTGAAGTTCAGATAAAACAATGTAGGCATGGTGTAGGGTGGCGATATTTACAAGATTAAAGTGCTATGTAATAAATGAGTGAGATTGTTATTTTTATTATTAGTATAATTACTATGCCAGACTCAGAGGCATTCATTGTTCTAGGACAGGTCATTACATAGGCATGAGCTACAGCTATAGGGTCAAGATCCATGATTTCCTGGAGATACAGAACTCTTGCAGGAGGAAGCTCTTCTACCAAAGCAGATCAGCAATTACAGTCTTAGAGAGATGTCTAGACCACTGAGGTTATACAAGGTCTGCCCCAGGGTTACGTAGCCAGTGTATGTCAGAGGTGGGATTTGAACCCCAGCTCTTTCTCCATTCTGCCAGATGCCAGGACTCCCTCTCACTTCAGATCTGAAATAATAACATTAAGATTTATATAACACTTTCAGGTTTCCAAAATACTGGACAAATACTGTCTCATTTGATCCTCAAAGCAGCCCTGGGAGGTAGATTCTATTATTAAGTCCATTTTATGGATGAGGACACTGAGGCAAAAAGAGGCTAAATACCATAGCTAGTAAGTGTCTGAGGCAGGATTTGAACTCAGATCTTCCTGACTCCATGCTCTATCCACTATTCCATCTAGTAGCCTAAGGTCATACAGTTCATAAATGGTGAATCTTGAATTAGAGACTGTCTTCTGACTTCCAGTCTTGTGCTCTTTCTCCCACAACAATCTGTGTGTGTATATATACATATATATTATATATATATACACACATACATACATCTATATATACACATATATATGTATATATATACATAATCATAGTGGCTGGCATTTATATAACACTTAAGAGTTTGCGAACTACTTTAAATATATTATTTCATTTGAACCCATGGCTTTTGTGAGGGAGGTACTGGACCTGTTATTATTCCCACTTTATAGATGAGTAAACTGTAGCTGAGAACTCATGTGATTTGCCTAGGGTTACAAAGCTAGTTTTAGAGTTTGGAGGTGGGGTCTTATCTGTAACTTTCCTCACACTGCCCCCAACCTGTTTGCTATGCTATCTCTGGAGTAATCTCTGTGTATTGCATGAGAACACTGGGGTTAATCTGCCTGTCCCAGATTTGTCTCTCTCTGGAGAAACTTTGTTCCAAACTTAAAAAAAATATCCCAACCAGGAAGTTCTTGGAGACATCTTGAAAATCAAGTTTGGATATTTGGCATCTCTCTCCCATTGCTAATTAGATTTTCATATTAAATTTACAGCTACTCAGTGCATTTCATGAGAACAACAGAAAGTTTCTGCAGGGAAGGAAGATTAGTTGCAAGCATTAACACAAAGTGTATTGTTTCTATGGGAGATCCCTACCTGACACATTGTAGGTTCTTAAGCTTGTCAGTACATGCTTATGGAAGAGGAGTACACCAGAAAAGGAACTGATCCTTCATGAAGATAAGGAAGACCAAAGAAAGCCTGTGATAAGTTTGCAAAAAAACAAACAAATCAGAATGGGAAACAGAGTAGGGTGGGAAGGTTCAGAGAGGTCTTGTGACTCAAGGAGTGATGGAAAAAGCCCATGCTCCTTTGAATTTCTCAATGTGTGTCTGAGACTAAGTGGATAGAGAGCTAGACCCAGAGTTAGAAAGACCTGAGTTCAAATCTTCCTTCCTAACTGTGTGATTATGAGCAATTCACTTAATTCCTGTCTGCCTCTGATCGGGGGGTAATAGCAGCACCTACCTCTCAGGGTTGTTGTGAGGATCAAAAAAAATTGTTTCGGAAATTGTTTTGTAAACCTTAAAGTGCTATATAGATGCTATATACATATGTGTGTGTGTATGTATGTATATATATATATATATATGTATGTATAAATATGCGATAGCATATGATAGCATTTTGGACTCCTCTGAGCTGATCATATTCTGTTTTGTA
This sequence comes from Phalanger gymnotis, assembly GCA_028646595.1. Taxonomy (NCBI): domain Eukaryota; kingdom Metazoa; phylum Chordata; class Mammalia; order Diprotodontia; family Phalangeridae; genus Phalanger; species Phalanger gymnotis. Next base: position 191,552,609 of record CM053626.1, read on the forward strand.
TTAAGGTCGTTTGTGTATATGTCTTATCCTCAATGGCAAGCTAAGTGAATTGTTTTATTTCATCTTTGTTTCCCAGAACCTTAACAATGAGCAATTAACCAGAATTTGTCAAATAGAAGTGGATTGCATCTAGTTAGGGACATGAGGCATATTGCATGCCTGAAGACATAACTAAAGAAATGAGTGGCAAGAAGTTCAGAAGAGGGGGGGACCACTTGGATTGGAATTGACAGGAAAGCTTTGTAGAGAATGCAGGAGTGATTCTAGGTCTTTTTTGAAGTGTGGATAGTATTTTTTGATTGGTTGAGAGGTTGGTGTGTGTGTGTGTGTGTGTGTGTGTGTGTGTGTGTGTGTGTGTGTGTGTGTGTGAGATATTCCAAATAGAGGAGAAAAGATATGAAGAAGGACTTGGAAGATTAGGCAGGGACACAAACAATCAGGGCAATTCTGTTACTATCTTGTTAAATATGAAAAACACTTCAAAAAGCTATCTATGAGAGAAGGTCATTTTTTGATTTTTTTCTGTACATTGAAGTCTTTATTGATGATTATCAAGTTCATAATAAGAAGAGAAAAAATTTTAAAATATTTATTTCATGTTTCATTTTCCTCCAATTACATGTAAAAACAATTTTAACATCCAATTTTTTAAAATTTTGAATTCCAAATTCTCTCCCTTTCTTCTTCTTCACCCCCCTCATTGAGAAGGCAAGCGATTTGATAAAGGTTGTACATGCACAGTCATACAAAACATATTTCCATATTAATCATATTGTGAAAGAAAATGCAGACAAAACCCCCCAAGAAAAAGAAAGTAATAAAAAGTAATGCTTCGGTCTGCATTCAGACTCCATTTCTTTCTCTGGAGGTGGATAGCATTTTCCATCATAAATCGTTCAGAATTGTCTTAGAAGTCATTCACAGTTGAACATCAATACCATATTGTTACTTTATATAATGTTCTCCTGATTGGCCTATTTCACTTTGCATCAGTTTATGTAAGTCTTCCCAGGTTTTTCTGAGAGCACCATGCTTGTCATTTCTAATAACATAATAGTATTGTATCACAATCATAGACTACAATTTGTTCAGCCTTTCCCCAGTTGATGGGTATTCCCTCAATTTTCAATTCTTTGTCACCACAAGAAAAGCTGCTATAGATATTTTTGTATATATCAGTCCTTTTCCTGTTTGTTTTTTAATCTCTTTAGGATACAAACCTAGTAGTGGAATTGCTGGGTCAAAGCATACACATGATTTTGTAGCCCTTTTGGCATAGTCCCAAATTGTTCTCCAGAATGGTTGAATCAGTTCACAACTCCACTGTAACAGGGTGAGTTAGAGCCAACCCCTGCCCTCACTGGACCTCCGCACCCAGGCCCTGCTGAGGTAAACTCAGGGCTCTGAGGCAAGGGTGGGACAAGATGGCATTAGGAGGAAGGGTCTCGCCCTCGTTGGCAATGTGCCATTTCAGGGTCTTTGCTTGGACTTACCTGTGCACAGGTGAATTATGGGGAGAGCGCAGGAAGAAAAGGGGAGGAGAGTAGGAGGAACCAGGGCGGCCCTAGTGCCTATGTAACCGAAGCTATAAAAGTGTTGCTACTTACCTGAATAAACGGAGTTGCTCACCATCTCGCCTCCTGCCTCATTCATTGCCCGCGAGATCAGGCCTTTGCTGGACAAAGGCCTGAGATTTGAGGTAACAGGAAACCCCAACACTCCACCAGCAGTGCATTAGTGTCTCAGTTTTCCCATACCTCCTCCAATATTTGTCATTTTCCATTTCTGTCATGTTAGCCAACTTGATAGGTCTGGGATGGTAGCTCAGATGTATTTTAATTTGCATGTCTCTAATCAATAGTTATTTAGAGCATTTTTTTCCATATAACTACAGATAGCTTTGAATACTTCATATGAAAACTACCTGTTCAAATCCTTTGACCATTTATCAGTATAAGAGGATGACTCTTATTTTTATAAACTTGACTCAGTTCTCTCTCTCTCTGTATATATATATATATATATATTATATATATATATAATATATATATGTGAGAAATGAGTCCTTTATCAGAGAAACTTGCAATAAAACTTTTTCACAGTTATGATTACTGTGTACTTCCCTCCATCCCATTTCCCCCCTTTTTATCCTACTTTCTCTTTCTCTTTTCACCCAGTCCATCCTCAAAAGTGTTTCGCTTCTGGCTACCACCTCCCTCAATCTGCCTTTCCTTCTATCAGCAACCCCATTCTCTTATGCCCTTCCCCATCTACTGTCCTGTAGGGTAAGATAGATTTCCTATACCCAACTGAATGTGTATGTTGTGTATATGTTTCTCTTTGAGAAAATTCTCATGAGAGCAAGGCTCAAGTGTTGTCCACTACCCCTACCCCATATTCCTCTCCATTTTAAAAGCTCCTTTGTACCTTTTTTTTGAAAAATAATTTACCCTATTGTACCTCTGTTTCCCTTTCTTTCTGTGCATTTCTCTTTTTGAACCCTTAATCTTATTTTTTTCAGATATCATTCTCATCTGCCCTCTGTTTATGTACACTCTTCCTAACTGCCCTAATAATGAGAAAGATTTTAAGAGTTGCAAGCATCATCTTTTTGTGCAGAAATGTTTCCCATGGAAACAGTTTAACCTCATTGAATCCTTTATGATTTCTATTTCCTGTTTACCTTTTTTATGCTTCTCTTTAGTCTTGCATTTAAAAGTTAATTTTCCACTTGCCTTCAGTCTTTTCATCCGGAATGCTTGAAAATGCTTTATTTAATGGAATTTCCATTCCCCACCTCTCCCAGAAAGAGTATATACTCACTTTTGCTGAGGAGGTAATTTTTGGTTGTAATCCTGGCTCCTCTGCCCTTGAGAATATCATTCCAGGCCCTTTGATCCTTTGATGTAGAAACTGCTATATCTTGTGTTATTCTCACTGTGGCTCCATAGTATTTGAATTATTTTCTTTCTGGCTGCTTGCAACATTTTCTCCTTGAGCTCTGGAATTTGGTTACAATATTCCTGGGAGTTCTCATTTTTGATGTCTTTCAGGAGGTGATAAGTGGATTCTTTCAATTTCTATTTTACTTCCTGATTCTAGAATATCAGGGCAGTTTTCCTTGATAATTTCTTGAAATATGATGTCTAGGCTCTTTTATTTTGATCATGGCTTTTAAGAAGTCCAATAATTCTTAAATTATCTCTCCTTAATCTGTTTTCTGGATCAGTTGTTTTTCCAATGAGATATTTCTTATATTTTTCAATCTTTTTATTTTATTTTATTGTTTTTTTCATGTCTTATGGAGCCATTAGCTTCCACTTAACCAATTCTAATTTTTAAAGAACTATTTTCTTCAGTGAGCCTTTGTACCTCCTTTTCCATTTGGCCAATTCTACTATTTAAGGAGTTGTTTTCTTCAGTGAATTTTTGTATTTCTTTTTCCATTGGCCAATTCTGATTTTTAAGGAGTTCTTTTTGTTGATGAATTTTTGTTCCTCTGTTATCATTTGGCCTATTTTTTTTAAAGGTATTATTTTCTTCGGTACTTTTTTTGTGCCTCTTTTACTGAGCCGTTGACTATTTTTTTCATCATTATCTTGCATCACTCTCATTTCTTTCCCCAATTTTCTCTCTACCTCTCTTATTTGATTTTTGAAATCCTTTTTTGAGCTCTTTTCGAGGATTCTTTTTGGACTTGAGACCAATTCATATTTTTCTTTGAGGCTTTGGCTGTAGTAGTTTTGACTTTGTTGTGTTTTTCTGAGTCTATGTTTTGATTTTCCCTGCCATCACAGTGTAACTTTCTATGGTCAGGTTCTTTTTTTGTTGTTGCTCATTTTTCCAGTCTGTTTCTTGATTAACTTTATATGTTTAAGATGGACTCTGTTGCCAAGATGAAGGGGGAACTGTCCTAAGCTTCATATTTTTTCAGAGCTAGTTCTAGGATCTGTAAGTTTTCAATTCTTCCAAGGAAGTTTGATCTAAGGAGAGGTGTGTTTACTATTCTCTCTGCTCTGGTCTGTGAGCAATCAAAAGGAATTTTAGTGTAGAAAAAGTGTGTGTGTGTGCTACTAGTATGCTACTGCTTGCCCTTCTTGTCCTGGGACTGCAAATATGACAGTGACTTGGAGCCATGTTTGGGCAATGCAACCAGTGCAAGTAATCTCCTTTTGACCAGTTGTCCAAACCCCTTACTACCTGTGGGCTGAGAGTCCTGGAAGTTGCTGGTGGTGCTGCTGAATCAATCACCTTAAATGTCTATTGCTTGTTTATTGGGGCGGGGCCTGTGTTGGCACAGCTTGTACTGGACTCTGCTTCACTCTTGCTCAGGTGCAACAGACCTTACCTTCTGACTTTCTGAATTCTCTTGGGCTAGAAATTTGTTTCATTCTGTCCTTTTGTGGGTTCTGCTGCTCCAGAATTCATTTTGAAGCATTATTTAGAGTTGTTTGAAGGAGAGCTCTCCACCACTGAAGAGAAACTATTTTTAAAAGGACTTGGAAGCAGATAAATGTATGAGATAGGATGATACATGGTTAATTAATTTGACTTCACCAGGAGGGCTTCATGTATGGAAGTAATAAGAAATATTTTACAGGTAGTTTGAGGATGACTTTGAATGCAAGGTTAAGACTTTTGGACTTTATCACACAGCTAAAGTTTTCAAATAGAGAATAGACATCCTCAGAGATATGTTTTAAGAAAATGAATGGATATAGGTTGGATTGAAGAAGACGAAAGACTGGAAGTAAGACACCATTTAGGAAGCTGCTAAACTGTGTGTGAAGTGACAAAGGCATAAACCACTATGGAAATAGTGGGAATGGAAAGGAGGGGATGGATATGAGACATCACACAAAGATGACCCACAGAATTGGATGTTCAAGGTTACACAGTTCCAGACAAGACTTGAACTTAGGTCTTCCTTGCTCTGAAGTTGGCTTTCTATCTACTTTGCTAAGCTATATAAATTCAAGTTTATATAGTGCTTTAAGCTTTCCAATAGGATTTCATTTATGTTATCCCATTTGATCCTCTTAACAATGCTATGAAGCAAGACAAATTATCTCCCAGTCGTGTATAATAGTAATACTGTTAAACACTGTATAAATGCAGGGAATCACTATCATTGAGCAGTGCAGTATCAATAGAGGGATGAGGATAGAAATTAAATTAATTGATAGCTTGGCAAATGCTTTGAATTTGTGCTTCTTTGAAGGACTACCTTGATTGGCCCTAGATTTAAAAAACTTTATGGATTATTATTTTATTTTTCAAAAGAAATGGGAGAAAAGAATTCTGCTTCCTGGGGGAGGGTGAGTAAATGATTTGAAGTGAGAGAATTTAGGTTCTGGTTCCAACTCTGTTCCTCTGTGATCTTGAACAAGTTACTCTACCTCTCCAGTCTTCTATTTCCTCATTTACAAAATGAGAAGCTTGGAGGAAGTGTTACCTAAGGTTTTTTCCTGTTCTAAATCCTATGATTTTACCACGTGCTTTTGGATAACTCCTACCTTGGATTGGTATCTTGCTTCCATCCAGTATAAATCTTCTTTATATTGTTTTTAGTTGAAAATTCCAATTCTTTCTCTGATTGAATAAACATGTTATTCTTCAGCTAGTCAGCAAGATAGGGAAATACGATACATTTCATAATAAAGTTAATAAGGTACTGTTGTTGTGGTTCATCCATTTTGGTCATGTCTAACTCTTTGTGACCCCATTTGGTTTTTTTTTTGTTTGTTTGTTTCTTGTTTTTGGTGTTTTTGTTTTAGGCAAAGATACCGGAGTGATTGGCTCTTTCCTTCTCCAGCTCATTCTACAGATGAGAAAATGGAAGCAAACAAAGTTACATGACTTATATTACACAGATAGTAAGTGTCTGAAGGTGGATTTGAACTTGGGAAGAGGAGTCTTCCTGACTCTGGGCCTGGCACTCTATCCAATATGCCTCTTAACTGTCCCTAATACAGTAGCACAGTGCAATGGAATGAGCTCAGAGTTAGGGGAGTTGGGCCTAAATTCTCCTTCTATAACTACCTGTTTGATTAAGGGCTTAACGAGGGCTCCAGTTCCTCCAACTATTAAATGAAGGTAATCACAAATGTCTCTTTTAGTGATACAAGAAGTAGGTAGGTGGTGTAGTAGATAGAGTGCTTGTAGTAGGAAGACCGAATTTATGACCTCAAAGAGAATCATACATATGTCTGAATGGTTCAGAATCGTTGGATATAAGAAATTCTTCAGGTAGAAGGCAGAAGGATCAAAACATTTATTTAGGCTCCAAAGTAACAGACTGTAGTAGGAAGGCTGAATTTATGATCTCAAAAAGGATCATATATATATATCTGAATGGTTTGAAATCGTTGGGTATATAGAATTCTCTAAGCAGAAGGCATCACAAAATTTATTCAGGGCCCACAGCGACAAATTAGCGAACCAACCTCTCCATTCCAATATTGTGATCATAAGCCTTCAGGCCCAGTAGGCCTGCCTCACAAGAGTAGCCAGGAGGCCACAGAAAAATAAGATGGCATAAATCATATTCACTGGCCTCAAGCCCTCCCTCGAACTCCAGGGTCCACACACGGGTTGGCTCTGCTTTGGCTTTTTTCAGCTGTAGTTTTTCGCCTCTCCTCGCAGCCAAGCCTCTGGCATTCTCAAGCCCCGCCTCAATGACCAGAGAGCAGAGAGCAGAGACCAGAGGCCAATTGGTTCCCAAGTTGGCCCCTCTTAAGTCATCAATCTACACCCACACAGGTTTCACACCTGATAGGGCTTTGGGCCTGGGGCTTAGCACTTAACAGGTGAAAGTGCTTTTACTCAAGGTATACAAAAGCCAAACTCCTCAAGGGCACCCCTTAAACTAAGTACTAAGGAGCCCATTTTGCATTACTGACACACAGACCCATGAACCAGCCTCCCCATTTCGATGTTTTGATCACAAGCTTCCAGGCACAATAAGTCCGCCTCACAAGAGTAACCAGGAGGCCACGGAAAAGCATGGTGGTATTAAACCAAATCATATTCGTGCTGGTAAGAAAATTACCCACTTCCCTCAAGTTCTTGTTCGACACTCCTCAATCCACACACAGGTTGGCTCTACTTCCGAGTCGGCTCTGCTTCCGCAGCTCCTGCTTCAGCTTCGGCTGTACCTGTCTCTTCCACCACACTCTCCAAGCTGTGTCCCAGCTAGCTGACTGCTTCCTCTCTCCTTCAGCTCTTGACTGCTGTCACCAACCGCCTCACCAACTGCCTCTCCAACTGCCTCTTAGCTCTGCTCCAACCATTCAGCAAGCTCCTCCCACCACAGGCTTCTATTGGCTGCAGTCCTAGGCACTTCCTCCAGGATCCTGGGAGGCTCACATCCACATAGGGGCTCTGGGCCTGGGGCTTAGCGCTTAGCAAGATTCAACAAAATACACTGAGTTACTCAAAGAAAACAAAGACCATTTTGCTTATCAACACAGTGCTGGAGTCAGGATGACTTGAATTCAGATCTATCTGTGTGACATTGTTAAGTCATTAACCCCTATTAACCCCTTTAACCTATTAACTTCTCTCTGCCTCACCTATAAAATGGTGATAATAGCACTCATCTCCTAGGGTTATGATGAGGATAAAATGAGATAATATTCACAAAGTGCTTCACAAATTTTAAAGCACTGCATAAAATGCTAGTTGTTGTTGCTATTAGTAATTACCCTATATTCCAAGACAAAGAAAGAAGCAGAACTTCTTAGGGCATTTAATACAAAATTTGAGAGCCTAGTTCTTTTGCTTAATTGTTGCATAAACTAAGATGAATGTGTGATTGTGTATTTATGTTTATGATCCAGTTTTCTCATTCATAAAATCAGGGATAATAATATTTTTGTCACTGTATAGTAAATAAAGACCCAACTGTAGTAGGAAGACCTAAGTTCAAGTACTGCCTACCTCTGTTACACATTAATTATGTGAACCCCTCTGTACCACAAACAATGTCCTCAAATTAAGGATTCCTGCTACTAATGAAATCACAGATCTTGTACACATCTCTTAGAAAAGCTGTAACATTAATTTTGCCTAAGGTGATTATCACAAAGCCTTTGGCTCAGTTCTGAACTCATGGCTAACTCATATATTACAAATATATCTAATTGACCCAAGTACAGTGTAATGAGAACACAAATGTTTGATGTTCATATGGAGAATGAAGCCTCAGCTCAAAGGTCACCTTCTGCATGAGGTCTATTCCAGTCCTTGGACATGTGAGGCTTTCCCCACTATCTCCTCTATCCACCCCCCCCCCCATTAGAATGTAACCTCCGGGAGGGTAAGGACTATTTTTGCCTTTCTTTATGTCTTCAATGATTAGCAAAGAAGCTGACGTATGATTGGACCTTAATAAATACTTGTTAATTGACAGTAAGTTAGTCAAAAAACCTTTATTAAGGACCTACTATATGCTAGACACTTTGCTAAATGCAGGGGATACAAAGAAAAGTAAAATCCAATTCTATTCAATTCAATAAGCATTTATTAAGTACTTACTACATGCTAGGCACTGTGTAAGCACTGGGGACACAAAAAGAGGCAAAAGGCAGTCAATCCCCGCTTTCAAGGAGCTTATAGACTAATGACATTATTAACATGCTACAAACACAATAATGTCAAAAACAACTGATATAAAATATGACACTTTGGGGGAAACATTTTAAGTCTAGTCTCAAATCCATTATTATATTTTCTAAATGAAACTAAATTAGACTTCCAAATTAAACAGGAAATCAAACCAAAACATCTTATTAATCAATTGAGTACATGAATGATTTCAAACTACGTGGTTCCATAGGAACAAATTCAATGGCTTCTTCATCTTGTGGAATCTTTTGCCAGTGATAATTAATTATATTTCATTTGAGATTGAGAGAATTAGAGTTAGTCCTCCCAGCTCCCACATACCTACTGGTGAAATTTGCACCAGACTGAATAATGATCAATTAATCCAATGAGAAATAATGGTAAGTGATGTTTTCCACCTGAGAACTGCAGAAAAAATCAGTCCGTGGGCAATAGGAAAGAGAGTTTCTTAAGAAAATCAAGTATCAGAATAACCAGAGGCAGGACACCATGTTACTTGCAAAGCTCCATCTCCCCCTGAGGCAGCAAGAACAGAAAGCTCCCCTAGGAAAGCTCCAGGATCATTAGAAAGTCTAGGAAGCCCTAGGACGAGGACCTTGGAAACCTCTATGAATGGTAAATGGCAGCATAAGGGCAGTGTTAACCAGCAAAGTGCTGCAGTGATCAGACCAGAATAGCTCAGACCCAGGGACTCTAAGATACCTAATGCTTCTTCCAGAGGGAGCACAAAGATCCAGAAATCTGAACTTCAAATATTCAGGGGAACCTAATCCCAGAAGGTAGATATCAGCACAAGGACCCAGGGGATTCAAGATGAGACTTCATAAAGTCAACCACCCCACCCAAAAGTGTATTAAGGGGTGGAGACTGACCTTGGCATGAAGTCCTAATTTAGGAATTGAGAGAGATGAGTGAATTGAAGAAGATCCTGACCAGTACAAAATATTTTTGTGCATCTAATGTTACAACAACTGCAAGCAGAGACTTAAAGGAAAAAAAAAAGTAATGGATTTTCCCACAAAGATTACAAGAATACCTAGAAGAAATGAACCAAGAAATTAAAAATGAAACTCAGATTTTCCTGACTTTAAGCCTAGAACCTTGTCCACTGTGCCACCTTTTTTAACTTAAGGGAAGCAACTGTGGCCTTCCTTTCTTCTTTCACCTCCTTCCACTTTCTCATAGAAAGTATTTTGTACTTCCCCAAAGGCCTCATTAAATTAATATTCAAATAAAACACAAGTGGCCAAATTCTTGCATAGTCTAATTGTTGAGCTTCCATTGATTAGGAAGTAACTATATGTAGAGTATGGCTTTAAAAAACCTGCTACACATAATTGGATTTTCTTTCCCCAACCCGTTTTTATCAGGACCAAAAATGTGGATGAAAAATAGAGTGACTTGGAAACATTATTACCTATGATAAAAAAATTTCTTGATCTTGAAGAGTTAGCTTTAGATCCTGGGTCTGGGCCAGATCTAGAATCTGGGTTTCTGATTTCCATTTCTCCAAATTCTAGCTGCTGAGCCAGTAGAAGTTCTCAGCTCTGGATTGTGTTCAGCTCTGGAAATGTTAAAAATAACAAATGACAATCTTGCCCTACAAGAAAGTAAGGGAAAAGGGGATGGGGTGACAGAAGGGAGGGCTGACTGGGGAACGGGGCAATCAGAATATATGCCATCTTGGAGTGAGGGAGGGTAGAAACAGGGAGAACATTTGTAATTCAAACTCTTGTGGAAATCGATGCTGAAAACTTAAAATATTTTTTAAATTTTTTTATTTTACTTAATACATTTAGTTTTCAGCATTGATTTTCATAAGAGTTTGAATTACAAATTTTCTCCCCATTTCTACCCTCCCCCCAACTCCAAGATGGCGTATGTTCTGGTTGCCCCATTCCCCAGTCAGCCCTCCCTTCTATCACCCCACTCCCCTCCCATTCCCTGTTCCCTTCCTCTCTTGTAGGGCAAGATAAATTTCTATGCCCCATTGCCTGTGTATCTTATTTT
>CM053626.1:191563746-191580302 GCA_028646595.1 Phalanger gymnotis
AAAGAAAGAAAGAAAGAAAGAAAGAAAGAAAGAAAGAAAGAAAGAAAGAAAGAAAGAAAGAAAGAAAGAAAGAATGTTTCATGGTGATTTTACTGGTTTTCCTGAAGTTTTATATTATCTGTCATCTCACTTAAATCTCCTTGCCAGTGACAGGCTATGTCTGCTATCAGAGGACCAGCCTAGCTAAGTTCTGGGAGGGTTTGTCATGAGGTTGGCCACAGAAATGCTTAAAGAAGAGGAGGGTGATTTGATGAAGAAAGTGTTGGACTCTTCTTTTAGTGTTGAGGAAAGCTGGGTTCAGATCCAGTCTTTGAGATCCACTAGCTGTGTGTCCCTGGACAAGTCCCTTAACCTCTCTAAGTCTCAGTTTCCTCATCTGTAAAATGGAGTTAATATCCTCCATAGTAGTGCTTACCTCACAGAGGTGTACAGAGGCTCCATGGAATGGATCCATTGAAATTGCCTTGCAAAACTTAAAGTGCTATGTAGATGAAAGTTATGGTTATTACTGAAGAATTCTGAGGTTGTAAATTTATAAATAGAAAGCCATAATCTGCCTTTATGGTGGAAGGATCCATGCTGATGAAACCACATATCCTTGATGCATTTGATGTATCACACAGACCTATATTCCTTACCAGATAAGAACACTTAGCTAAAAATTTAAAATCAAAGAGCATTCAAAGGAAAAAAGTGAGTAGATTCCTATATGTGGAATCAGAAGACAGGTGTTCGGTTCCTGACTCTGTAACTTACTACTATACATGACTTGGACAAGTCACGTAATCTCTCTATGACTCAGTTTCATCATCTACAAAGCTAAAAGGTTGTTTTGGATGATGTTGGAGGTCCCTTACAAGTCTGAATACATGTAAAAATATTCTACTTTTCCTTTTGCTGCTGTGTAATTTTAGAGGTTTACTTCCATGTCTCTGAAAACTTCTTTCTTTTATATTGAGTTCAAGTGCATCTTTTGGATTCTTAAGGACCAAACATCATTACTTTTCAACATACTAATACTGAGAGTACAAAATGAGTAGAGAGAAATCTAACACTCTTCACCTGCTATTGGTGATTTTAACTATGTTTCCTCACTTCTGAAGAGCATGGAGCATATCGGAGTTCTCTCCCCCCCTGCCCCCATTTCCATCTTTCTCTTCTTCCATTATACTTTCTGTCCTCAAGCATAAGCCTAAAGTGGTTTATGGTGGACCAGTGGGAATCCCAACTGAAGAAAAGTAATTAATTTTAATTGGATGATGAGAGAAGTATTCTAATATCTTATAGGATCTGAGATTTTGAGCTGGAAGGATCCTTTACTTGACAGAGGAAGAAACTGGAGTCCAAAGAAGATAGATAGATACGTAGGTAGGTAGGTAGGTAGGTAGGTAGGTAGGTAGGTAGGTAGAAAAATAGATAATGGCTAGATGGATAGATAGAGCTAATGAGCATTGAGTACCTACTATGTTCTAGTCATTTTGATAAACATTGGGAAAGCAAATAAAAGCAAGCAAGAGAGTCCCTGTCCTCAAGAAGCATGCATTCTAATGGAGAAAAACAATGCATAGAGAAGAGATGGAAAAATGAGGGAGTGAGGAGGAAAACAAGTTGTGGAGATGGCAGGGAAGTAGTGAGAAGGCCCAGTTCATACAATGAGTCACAAGCTCACCTATCAGAGCCTGGAATCCCAGAGGAAGACACCAAACTTCTGGTAGGAAGGAGATGAGGATGATGGCCAGAGTACAAATGCCATGATGTAGAGGTGGTGACTTGCCCAAAGTCACTTGGGGAATAAATGTCAGAACCAAGATTTGAACCCATCCTCTGATTCCAAAGGCAGTGCTTGCTTTTCACTGTGCCATTTTCCTTCTGACTCTAACCCTACCCTAGTATATATAGATAGTGCCTATTCTACCAAGGAGCTTCAAAAGGCATCCCTATAGTTATGATGATATAAACTTCACTTAAAAGATTAGCTTATAGAAGGCTATATAGGCTATAGAAGCCTATATAGACAAACAGTCAGACTTCAGAAAAACTTGGAAAGACATATGAACAGATATTGAGTGAAGTGGGCAGAACCAGGAAAACGTTATAAATAGTAACAGCAACAGTGTGTGGTGATCTTGATAAACTTAGCCCTTCTCAACAATGAAGGGACCTAAAACAATTCCAAAGGATTCATGATGGAAAATGCCATGCACATCCAAAGAACTATGGAGTCTGAATGCAGAGTGAAGCAGCAGAATGTTTTCTTTTTTTGTTTGTTTGGTTTGGTTTGGTTTGGCTTTCTTTCTCATGGTTTCTCCCATTCATTATAATTCTTCTATACAACATGACTAATGTGAAAATATGTTTAATAGGAATGTATATGTAAAGCCTATATCAGATTGCAGGCCATCTTGGGGAGGGGAAGGGAGAGGGAGGGGGGAGGAGAAAATTTAAAACTTACGGAAGTGAATGTTGAAAACTAAAAATAAATAAATTAACTAATAAAAAAGGGTAGCCTACTTGGGTGTGTTATTTGTTTTTAATATATAATAATATGTCTGTTTACATGGTATCTATAAATGGAGGGGCTTCCTGAGAAGTTCTTATATTCATCTCTTCTAACATAACAGTATTTGAATACAACATAGTTCAATTCGATATTTATTAAGCACATAGAGTGTTCAAGGACTTATACTGAGATGCACAGATCCTGAAGATACATACCATGCACTCAAGAAGCTCTTGGTATAATGGAAGGAGGGGAGGGGCATGGTAGCAAGGAGATTTGAACACTGTAATTACAAGGGAGACGAGGTGGCATGGTGGCTGGCTTTAATTATCTGAAGGGCTTTTTCCTGGAAGAAGAAATAAAGTTTTTCTGCTTGTCCTCAGAGAGCAGAACTAGAAGCAAGGACTAAAAGTTGCCAAAAGGTCAATTTGGGCTCAATATACATGTTCCTGATGTAAGGCCTGACATTGTATCTGCTGTGTCACCAACCTGCCCTGGAGTCAGAAAGAAATGAATTCAAATCTGGCCCCAGACACCTACTAACTATATGACCATGAACAAGTCATTTAACTTCTTTCTGACTCACTTTCCTTAACTGCAAAATGGTGATCACAATAGGACTTACCTCCCTGGGCTACAGGTGCAGCTAAATGGTGCAGTGGATAGAGCACTAGTCCTGCAGTCTGGGAGATTCATCTTCCTGAGTTCAAATCTGGCCTCAGACCATCATTAGCCATTTATCCCTGGGCAAGTCACTTAACCCTGTTTGCCTCCGTTTTCTCATCTGTAGAATGAGCTGGAGAAGAAAATGGCAAACCACTCCAGTATCTCTGCCAAGAAAATTCCAAATGGAGTCAGGAAGAGTCAGACATGACTAAACATATACACACGTTCGAGGTTGTTACAAGGATCAAATGATAAAATATGTATAAAACATTTAACACAGTGACTTGCACACAGTAGGCTTTTAATAAATGCTTATTCCTTTCTTCCTTCTTCCTTTCCCACCTACCTACGTTAGGAAGATTACTTAGTCAGCAGTGTGAAGGATGAATTTGAGAAGACTGGAGACAGGAAAGCCATTTGGGAGTGTTTTGTAATAGTCAGGGTGGGAAATGAGACTCCCAGAAGAAGAAAGAAAAGATGAGATTAAAGACAGTGGAAGGCAGCAGCTACACAACTGACTGATTGTGGCACAGTGGAAGGGACATGAATATGGAGTCCGACAAGCCAGGTACAATGCCAGGATAACTTACTAGCCGGGCAACTTAGATTATTCCTCTGGGACTCACTCAGGTTTCTCATTGGTTTAGTAGTTTTAACAACAGGTTTAATAAATAGTTTAATAGTAGGTTTAACAAATGTTTTATTTTTGACTGATCTGTAAAGTGAGAATATTGTCCTATATGATTTCTAAGGGTTTTTTTTCAGTTACCATGGCTCTATGACTGTGTGTATATATATGTATATATGTGTGCATGTGTACATGTATGTATGTGCATGTGTGTATGCATATATGTGTGTGTGTATGTGTGTGTAGGTAGGTAGGTATATAGGTAGGTAGGTAGGTAGGTATGTAGAATTGATAAGATTTGGTAACTGATTGACTGAAGGGAGTAGGTTAGATATGATGGAGAAATCAAAGGCAAACATCATTGCAAGATTGCAATCCCGGGTACTTGGACAATGGTGGTACCATTAACAGAAAGCAACAAGTTGGGTGGAGGGAAGGAGAAAGTTTGAGGAGAAGGTGAGTTGAGTTTTGGACATGTTTGATGTGGTAACAGGACATTAAGATGGAGGTCTCTAGCAGATAGCTAGAAATATGAGACTAGGGCTTTAGGGGAGCCATTAGGTAAAGTTGAGAGTAGAGATATAGATTTGAGAGTCATTGATATAGGGGTGATAATTAGTGCTGTGGGAGTGAAAGAGATCAAGAGAGAAAGTATATAGATAGAAAGGAACCAAGAACCAATTCTTGAAGGACATTTGGAAGAAGGTGAGGAGTCAGCAAAAGAGACAGACTTTAAAAGATACTTAGTAGCATTTTACAGGTTCTTTGGGATTTGTAAATAGACTTGGCATATATATGAGCATGTGCGTGGGAAAGTATTTTTTTTAAACTAAAGAATATTTCTTCATTATTAATGCTTAGATTGGTGGGTTGATGCTATCAGATAATATATAGCCTATGGTGGAAATGTCAATCATGCAGAATGACAAACTGCTCAAAGAAGAATAAATCTTGGTGAATGATCATATGTTAAGAAAATATGGTAATTCACAAAGCCATGACAGGCTCTTAATAACTGATATACTACTCCTCCCGACCTCGCCCTCGGGCAGGGCCTGGGGTGGGACCTACCATGGGCTGGGAATGAAGACATTCCAAGTTGTAGTCTGAGGACTCTGGCAAGTGATACAAAGCCTGAAACAAAGCTGGGGAGCAAGAAAAGCCACATCCCCAAATGCACAGATATGAAAATGATCGTCCAGAGTCACAGTCAGTGACCTGAATAATAGGAACTGAGAAGGTTCCCCAACAAGGTGATGTGAGTGGACAGAAAAGAAAGCAGGCCAGTAAGTACCAGGATCAAAGAGAGTTCAGAAGCCAGCAAGGAGGCATGGTCTAAGGCTCAGCCTGACATGCTGTTACTTTCCACATTGTTCTCCAGAGAAATAGTTGTCATTAAGCAGCAGTGGATATTCTGAGCTGACCAGGACCATATTCTTTTGATCACATCTCTACCCATATCAAGTCCAAGGGTTAAGGAACATTCTATTTTAAAAATCTACACAGGAAAAAATGACAAAAGCCTAAAAAATTCCAGGGGCAAGTGAATGGTTCAGCGGATAGAGTGCCAGGCCTAGAGTCAGGAAGATTTATCTTCCTGAGCTCAAATCTGGCCTCAGATACTTATGAGCTGGACAACTCGCTTAACTCTGTTTGCTTCAGTTTCCTTGTCTGTGAAATGAGTTGGAGAAGGAAATGACAAACTACTCCAATATCTTTGCCGAGAAACCCCCAAATGGGGTCACAAAGAGTTAGACACCACTAACAAAACAAGACCAACAAAAAAGTTTAGAAAAGAATTAGAAAAAAAAATTCTGGTCATCTTCAAATATTTGAAGGGCTGTCCTAAGGACTTGTTCTACTTGCCTCTAGCGGTCAGAACCAGGGCCAATGGGTAGAAGTGGCAAAGATGTAGATTTTGGCTCAGTATATGGAAAAACTCCTTATTTTGTCCAAAGGTGGGAAGGACTGCCTCAGTAGGCAGTGAGTTCTTCATTACTGGTAGCTATCAAGAGAAAGTTGGGTGAGATGACTACTTGTCAGGGATATTATAGAGGGGATTCTTATTCAGGCATAGATTGGACTGGCTGACCTCTAAGGTACCTTCCAGCTCAATCACTCTGTGAATCTGTGTTCTATGGAGCTTAAAAACAATGCCTTATATTTGCAATTTTAAGAATTCTTCCATATACTTCAACCCCGGACAACTTCATGAAATAGATTATTTGCCCAAAGGGCAGGGATGAATACTAGCACCTATTGATGGGATTTCTCCTGAAAATTAAATTCATTATTGATGCAATTTGTCTAACAGCACATGGAAATAACTTCATTGTATAAAACTAATATACAAAATGATATTTGCCAAAATGGAATTCTATCTTTGTCTTTTTCTTACATCTTTCCTCTGAATGGCTTTGTTAGTTTCCTATTCTCTCAGCTATGCTACATATACTTATATGTATTTATTATTAATTATTATCATCTTATTGAAATTATTAGCACTATAGGCATTTTAATAGGCAGCCCGGCCTAGTGGGTACAGAACTACCCTTGTAGCCAAGAGGACCTGGGTTCTCTCATATACATTAGCTATAAATTACAGCAAAGGTGCTAAGTAGTCAGTAAGTCAATAAACATTTATTAAGCACCTACTATGTTCCAAGCACTGAACAAAGCCTGGGGATATAAAGAAAGGCAAAAGACAGTCAGTCCTTACTCTCAAGGAGCTCACAGTCTAATGGGGGAGACAACTTGCAAACAACTGTTTGAAGAAGCTACAGACAGAACAAATTGGTGATAATCAATAAAATGAAGGCACTAGGATTAGGCTGAATTGATAAAGGCTTCCTGCAGAAGGTAGAATTTTAACTGGGACTGGAAAGAGGCAAAGGAAGCGAGGAGGCTAACCAACCTTAGTAAAGGGCCTTTCCTCACCCGGGAGTTCCCGTTAACAATGAAACCACTAGTCCAGTCCCTACCCCTATAAGAATTAATATTTATATGGTATTTTAAGGCACAGAGAGTCTTTTTCACATGTTATTTCATTTGAGCCTCATAATAACTCTTCAATATAGACAAAGTAATTATGACTAATCGCATTTTGTAGGTGAAAAAACTGAGACTCAGATAAATAAAGTGAGTTAACCAATGTCACATCACTGGTGAGTAGCAGAGCTAAGACTTGAACCTGGAACCTCTGACCCTACTAAGCCTAGTGTTCTTTTCGTGACACTGACACTCGTCTTTTTTAAGCTCCTTAAAGGCAGGGACCTGGTTTTTGCCTTTCTTTGCAACTTTAGATCTTAGTACAATGCCTTACACATTGTATGTGTTCAATAAATGCTTGTTGGCTGACTTAATCTTCTAAATCAGTGGTGCAAAACAAAAAGAAAAATGGGGCCACTATATACATAAGGATCCCTGCAGGTGCACATTGTCTTTAAAAATGGCATATTAATATCATCTATGTTTTACTGTATTTTATTTATTTTGTGAAATATTTTGCAATTACGTCTTAATCTGGTTCATGCTGCACTCAGGAGTATTTCTGGCTGCATGAAGCCAGTTGGCAGCTTGTTTGACAACTCTGCTCGCAATCACTCCTTAAATTCCTTATTTCTCAACTTGCCTCCTTCCCAATAACTAGCCCAAACAATTGCTTCATCACTGTGAAACTGAAATGACATTTTAATTCTCTACAAGGAAACCAATGGCTTAATGTAAGAAAAACCTTCCTAGCAATCAGAGCCATTCAAAATTCGAAGGGGCTGGCTCAGCCGATAATGAGTTTTCCTTTACTAGAAGTCTTGAAAAGTCAAATGGCCACTCATTGGTAGACATTGGAGAGGGGATTTGTGGCTATGTATGGTAGGACTTGGTGGTCTCTAACTTCCTTTCTGACTTTTTAATTCTGTGGTTCTGTGAAATATCTTTTGTTTTGAGGGCAAAGACAGAGTCCCTAAAACATCCTCAGAGTTTCACCTGATCCCCCTTAATTCTACTGCCTTCTCTCTGTTCACTATATCAAATTTATCCTGTTCTGCTAAGTCCAGACATGAAAGGATGTCTAAATCCAGAAGTGCATGCGGTTCCTTTGCCAGCCCTTGCTTTCTACCAGTGGTTAATGATACTATGCCTATCCATGGTAGGTGTGGCTGATGACAGATTCAGTCCCAGTTCGGAGTATCCAGCTTAAGCCTTAAGGAAAAAGACTAAAAGGGATTCCTAGTTTGGTGAAGGCAAACAAGCCCAGCTGTTTGGATACTCATCAGGAAAGATCACCCTAGCAGCAAGCAGGGAATAATTTATCAATTACACTTTAACAAGGAACAGAGAGTACAGAGTCAGACAGCACAGGGATGGCATGGGGAATGGGATGGGAGAGAGAGGTAGATGAAGGAGATAGTCACTTACCTAACTGCAGATCAGAGTTGGGAGCACTCAGCAGAATGGACCCATCGCAGTCAGAAGAGTGCTCAAGGTGTAGGTTTTGGGGGTCTCATTCTTATAGGTTCTAGGGAGGAGGAATTATGGCTTAAGCCTCTCTAGGGAGGAGGAATTATGGCTTAAGCCTCATCTGGATCACCATTGACTCATTAGCTTATCGATACCATATAAATGTTACCAAGACCACCTTAGGGTCACCTCACTAACATAATATTTTTCTGTTTTTACTGTGTGTTTCTGGAGCTTATCTGGAGCTTGCTGAAAGAAGGCCATTTATTGGGACCTAGCTAGCTTCTCTTAATTGAGCACACAGTCCCTGGCTGTGGCTTGAAGTAATTTGAGAGGCAATTTGGGCCAGTGGCTTCTATGTTCCCCCTTACTTTCTTCACTCCTGTTTCCTAAATATTGCTACCTTACACTGGCTACATGCTTACTTACTGTATTAACTGGTGGAATGGTTATGGGGACCATAACAAGATACAATTTCAGCACACCTATCGATAATTTGGATGTACATAGTGATATACATGTTGTCTCCTCCATAAGACTGAGAGTTCCTTGAGGGCAGGAACTTGCTTTTGCCTTTCTTTAAGTCCCCAGTGCTTAGCATAGTGCCTGGCACATAGTGGGTGCTTAATAAATTTGTTGACTGATTGATAGCATCTAACACTAGACTTTACCTATAGAAGCAAAGCATTAAATATTTGCATTTGACTTTCTTTTTCTTCTTCCCAAATTTATTTGGCCTGCCACTCCCTTTTCAGAAGAAAAATCACTTAGCACCCCCCACCCAGGAGGTCTACTTTCTTTAACCCTTTAACGTTGTTTTTTTTTTTAATTTACATCATTTCAAAAAAAATTTTTTTTTCAAAAAATGACACATCTTAAATTTAATAATTTATCGTAAATTTGTGGGTTTTTTCCTGCATTGAAATTTTGATGACACAATATTGCATCATGTAACCATGTGGTATCATATTGTAAACAAGTTATTGCACACGTATATTCCTGCCAATGCTGGACTTTTTGACAATGTGCAACATGCTCACCTGCCAACACTTGCTTGTCAAGACCTGGCAGCAGACTTGACCACTGACTGGTCATGACTTGCATTTTGTGTGTTTATTTGGAAAATAATGTAATCACTACAACTTTAATTCTGTCACACAACAGATGAAACATGTATGAACAGTTTTTCAAAATTCTCTTCTTTCCTTATGCTTCCACCACCCTCTTATTTTTATTCAGCACCCCCCCAATTGCACCTGAGGCTACTACTACCCTCCTGGATCATTCAAGAGCCCCTTCCAGGGGGTGGTATTGCCCACTTTAGGAACCTATGTATCCAGCAGGTAAAAGAGAATGAAAATCTCACTAAAGTGACTGCATAACTTTGATTGAAAGAAGTTCACTGTACCCCATCCAGGGCAAGAAAAGTCCATCAAAGTGGGGAACGCTGAAGATTTCAAAGGAAAAAGCAAGACAAAAGAAAAGTATCAAACACAAGGGAATGTCAGTGAGCCAATGGTTCTTAAATTGACAAGAGCCTGCACTAGGCACTTAAAATGTAAGATATCGTCTCTGCCCTTAAGTCAAGGGGTGGAAGGAAGATCTGGAATGCTGAACACCAAGGTTCAATCACAGCATCCCAAATAATAAGCCAAGCTCTCATGTTGTTGTGAGCAGAAGATAGGGCTCCTTAAGTAGAAGGCTAAGAAGGGGCTTCTCCACTCCAAGCATGTGAAGACTTCCCCTGGAGGAATGGGCAGACAAGAACAAGAATTTCTTTGAAGGTAAGGGCAAGTCATAGGCTCTAGAGTTGGAAAGGATCTCAGAGGTCACCTAGTCCAATTCCCTCATCTTACAGAGGAGGAAACTGAGGCCCAGAGAAATTAGTTGACTTGACCAAAGTCACACGGATAATAAGATTCGGAAGTGGGATTTGAACCTAGTTCCTCAAATTCCAGAGCCAATGCCTTTTCCTCTGGGTCATAGCATCTCTTTGAGCCTGTTTCCTCCTTTGTAATATGGGGATAGTACTGGCAGTCTTACCTTTGGCACATTTTGGTTGTGTGACCTTGAACAAGTAACTTAACTTTTCAGTGCCCCAAGCAATATCTCTAATATTGGCAGAACAGGTGTCAATCTTCACTGATGAAGGGAATTTCCTCTCTAGGAGTTCCCTATGAAATCACAGGCCATGTCCAAAAAGCCCCCAAGATTGCTGCAAGGAAAGCAATTTGAACACATTAAAGTACATCATTGCTATTAATATTGTTATCATCATTATTATCATAATGTATCCATTATATACGATTATATGTATAATCTATTATAACATGTGTCATGTATAGTATTATGCATATTTTGTGTATTATAACATATATCATCATAACATATATTATTATAATATACATCTGATTAGAGCATTTCTTTACATTGTCATTTTTTAAAATGTTTGTCCTTTTTGTGAGTCACATTTTAACCTATGTTGGAAGCAAAGTTTATTAGCAGACATGTGAAAGCTGCTCTCTGGAAGGTTACTATTTTTTAATTACCTTGCTCTCTGAATCAGGAAGTTAAAGGTGAGATAAAGGTGACTTGGGGAGAAGCGAATATAAAAATCAGTGTTCCCCCTGAAGCTGACCTGCCTACTTTGCTGACTAAGATAGGAAAAATGTACGAGGCCCTTTCTGAGCAGAATCACAAAGATATCAAAACCTGTTTTAATGAAAAGGTATAAGATTATGCCCCTCCCCCTACAAAAAATCACCTGAGTTTAGGAGAAACCACAAAACTGGAAATATTCATCTTATCCATCCCTTATTTCATTTTTTTTATCTCAGAGCGAAGAGCTAAATGTGCAGCTATCCACTAGGTCTGAAGAGACAGCACTCACAAGAACAAACTTGCTGAACTGAGTCGTACCCTTCGAATCTTGGAATTTGAGCTTCAGTTCCAATAATCTCTAGAAAGAAAGCTGCCATTTATTCAGTAAATTAACATTTACTTATATTTAACATGTTCCACGCACAGTAATAAGAAATGGGGAGAGAAAGAAAAGTAAAAAACATAGTCCCTGCCCTCAAGGAGCTCCCAATTTTAATGGGAAAGATAATAAAGACAACTATGGACACATACAATATATACAGAATAAATGGGAGGTCATCTCAGAAGGATGGGCAGCTAGGTGGTACAGTGGATAGAGTGCTGGGTCTGGAGTAAGTTGTTGAGCAAGTCCAGAAGTCTCATCTTCCTGAGTTCAAATCTGATCTCAGACACTTACCAGCTACGTGATCCTGAGCAAGTCACTTAATGCTGTTTGCCTCAGTTTTCCCATCTGTAAAATGAGTTGGAGAAATGGCAAACCAATCCAGTATCTTTGTCAAAAAACCCCAAATGGAATCATGAAGTGTCAGACATGAGGGAACAGAAACAACAAATCTCAGAGGGAAGGAGGAAGATCAGGGAGCCTGGAACAGACCTTTTGTACAAAGTAGGATTCGAGTTGAGTCATGAAGGAAGCCAGAGAAACTAAGAGGTGTAGGTTAGGGAGTAGAGCATTCCAGGCATAGAAGATGCCAGATCCAAAACAGAGAGGCGGGAGATATGGCAGGAGACCATGTGCCAGCTGCAGTGGAGGGCCGGTTTAGCTAAATCATAGGATATACAGATAGAAGAAAAGTGTAAAAAGACTGAAAATATGGAAGGGGGCCAGATTATGAATGCCAAACACAAGACTTTATAGCTGATGCTGGAGGTAACTGAAAGCCATTGACAATTATCAAGAAGGTAGTTGACATGGTAAGACCTACACTTTAGGAAAATCACTTTTGGCAGCTGAGTGGAGGGCAATTTTGAATTCGGAAGGACCTGAGGTAGAGAGACTAATTAGAAGGCTATTGAAAATAATCTAGGTGAGAGGTTATGAGGGCTTGGTCAGGGTAGTGGCGACTGTGTGATGTTGTAAAGGTAGAAGAGACAAGATTTGACAACAGATTCATTCATTCATTCACTATTGGAATAGTAATTAGTCAAGTACCTACCTGGTCCATACAAAGGGAGATAGAAAAAGCAATGCATAGCCATGTCCTAAATAAGCTAGCAATCTAGTAATTTTTAAACATTTTAAATTTAAACACCCACATGTTAAGTATCTACTACAAACAAGTCATTGTACTAGTCACTGGGGACCTAAAAGAAAATACTCAGGTCCTGAGCTAATGAAGCTATATTTTATTGGAAGGATATGACATGTGGACAGAACAGGGTGCTATAAAGTCTTATGATTATACTATTGGAGAAATACAGAACATGCTAAGCCAATTTAAGGAACATTTTCTGGAGGCATCAAAGAGGGCTTCTTGGAGGACGTGGTGCCTAAGAGAAGTTTTGAAAGAAGAGTAGAATTTTTACAGCTGGAGTTCATCCCAGATTTGAGAGATTGTCTTGAATGAATACATGGAGGTGGGAGATAACATGGCAAATGCAGAAACCAGCTGTTAGTCCAGTTAGGATGGAATGTAGAGAAAGTGAAATCAGGCTGAATAAGTAGGTTGAAGACAATTTTTGTTTGTTTGTTTTTTTTTTGGTGGGAGAGACAGAGACCAGAAGACTTCCTTTATGTGGAAGCGGCTTGGTTGGTTGCTGTTTTCTCAATTCATCTTCTTCTTTTAAACTGACCTGTATTAGCATGAAGATATGTACTCTGTTCAAGACTAGCAAGAGAGATATATAAAGTACTTAAGGAAAAAAAGAAAGTAGTAGATGCTGCATACACACACAGACACACTTTCAAATGAGACCTGTGATCTCAGAGGCATAGGAAACTTCCTCTAACACTGCAGATCTATATTTGCTCTGTAACTTAGAATGTTAGAGAATTGCTTGTGCTGCTGAGAGTTGTGACTTGCGCAGGGTCACACAAATAGCATGAGTCAGAGATAGGACTTAAACTCAGTTGCTTCCAAATCTGAGAGCAGCTCTCTATCCATTTATACCACACTGCCTCTCATATAAACAAATATGTGAAATCTATATTTACATACACACACTCCTTAAACACCTTTGAAAAGATTACCTCCACTGTGTGGGAGTATTTTAGCATTTGTTCTATTTTGTTTTCCTTCCACACAACTAAAAAATAAATTTTTGTCATGTTTCTTTTCTATGCCTTCAGAAAAAAAAAATTGCTTGAAGCTAGTTTAGCAGAGACAGAAGGTAGCTACAGTGTCCAATTTTTCACAAATATAAGTAGTGATTAGTAATCTAGAAGTCCAGGTTCAACAAATCCAAAACGAAACCCAGTGCCAGAAGATTGAACATGAACTCTTAGACATCAAAATTCACCTAGAGAATGAGATTGAAATTTAGCATAAACTACTGAATAATGAGGGACAGTGACGGACATAAATGACATGAGTAACCCATTGTTCATAACTTCTAATGCTCCTCCAAATGACAAACTCTCAAATCAACTTCCATAGCATCCTAAGATCATTGTATCTCTTTGGTGCATGGGTGTGCGCGCGCGCGTGTGTGTGTGTGTGCACGCATGTGTGTGTCTGTGTATGTGTCTCTATGTCTGTGTGTGTGTCTGTGTCTATGTGTCCATATGTTTGCGTGTCCATGTGTTGTTCGTCCTTTTTTTTTTCCAAAGAGAACCATTGACATCAAGGATGTTGTCTTGACTTGTGAGTGAATTGGATTTTTTTCATCAGCCTCATTCTCTTCCTAAGTCAGAATAACTGGCAATGGCCCAGGATGCAGTAGATGCTCTTGGCATCTTTGATGTCTGACAAAACTCTACACTGCCTCATCCACCTTCTATTAATGACTACTCTATGAATCTAGCCATAGTTGCCATGCTAAAAATAGTTACCTTGTAGGACTCTTCTGAAGGAAGGAAGGAGGAACTCTCTGTGTACCTATAGTAAAATATGGGGTAAATTAGAAAGCACACTGGCTCTCGAGCCAGAGAATCTGGGTTCAAATCTCAACTATACCACGTAACTCATGGCTTGAACCCCCTATCAATAGATGATTGCCAGACCATACAAAAGATGCAAACTGAATCAAAAGCATTTAATTAAGATGCAAAACAATACAAGTAACAAGTAAAGGAAACAAATAGCAAAAAAAAAAAATTTCTGGACTCCAACCTATTTTACTGGCCTTCTCAGAGCAATTCTGAGGATGACTTAAAAATTCAGCAAACAGCAGAGTAGTGTTCCAAGTTATCCACAGCCTCATATGTTTAGAATTGGAAGGTATTTCAAAGGATATCTAATGCAACCCTTCCCCAAATCATCAATCACATCTAAAGTACCCCCAAGTCCCCATGCAAGCTCTGTTTGAAGACCTCCAGTAATAGAGAAGATTCTAAATCCCTGTCCCCCAAACAGCCCATTCCTCTTTTGGGGAGCTCTGTTAGTAATTGTTAGTTGTAATTTTCTTATATTTGAGCATAAATTGACCTCTCTGCAACTACTCCTACCCCCCACTGCTCCTAGTTTGGCCAACTGGGGCCAAGGAGAACAAGTTCCATTTTCCCTTCTATGTGACAAGCCTTCAAATGATTAAAGATAGTTATCCCAGCCTTCCTATGTCCTGTATTCTGCTATATAAACCTATCCCTTCTAGAAGAAGGAATAGTTGAAGTATCTGTCCTACCCCTCTTAAGTCCCCCTTTCTACCAAAACTCATATTCAAATTCAGGTTACCCATACACTAGACCTTGAATTAAAATGTATCATGTCATATATCTTTCCTCTCCTCTTTTATCTTTAATTTTTCCCTGCTTGTCTTATCTTTATCCGAAACATAGATTTCTCTAAAAACAAATTATTAATGTCATTAGGGTTTGGTTTTTGTTTATTTTGACATGGACATTTTCCAATGGTCTCCTCCCTCCCTATAGAACCATCCCTTATCACAATAAAAGCCAATAAAAGCAAAGTTGCCTAACAGAGAGACCATATCTTACTGTGAAACAAACTTCAGATCTACCTAGAGCAAGGGTTCATAACCTTTTTTGTACTATAACCTCAGGCCCACCATTCTACCCACTGCACCACCTTCCTGCCTTAGAAAGAAATCTTATTTCAGCAAAGTCAACCTGATACTCTAGTTTCCTTAGCAATGGACTGGTAGTGGTGACAGCTGAAGGTGAGGATATGGTATTATTTCCACACTAGGTCTCTGAAGGCAGGTCAGAGTATAGGCCTGACTGATGTGGGCAGTGGTTTCTCCTTGGCCTAACTTTGTGAGGAGCTATCTTACCAAGATTACTGAAGGAGCTCAAGTCTACCAATAACTTTCTGAAGTTTTTATCTTATTTGAGAAGTTCAAAGCAATTGAATGGCACTGTGACTTAATTAAATCATATTCCCTAAATTGATATGACCATATAGAGTAAAAATGTGGTACAACATAATTAACCAATTGTATGGGTAATGTAGCCTAGATTGGCAATGACAGCATCATAAAGGGATTACCACTGCAGTTATCTATGGTGACTAATAATTGTCAATTGTTATTTTTTTAACTTTTATTTATTTAATATTTTTAGTTTTGGGGGGGCAGAGCCAAGATGGCAGCTGGAAAGCAGGGATTGGCGTGAGCTCCCCAACAAGTCCCTCCAAAAACCTATAAAAAATGACTCTGAACCAATTCTAAACTGCAGAACCTACAAAATAGCAGAGGGAAGCAGGGCTCCAGTCCAGGACAGCCTGAGTGGTCTCTGGGTAAGGTCTATCTCTCACAGAGCTAGGAGTGGAGCGGATCGGAGCAGAGCCCAGCGGGGGCAGCACGGACCAACCAGACCAGGAGCCGGGAGGAGTGTGCCCTAGCACCGTGAATCAGTGAGGTGTGGCAGTTACCAGAATTCTCAACCCACAAACACCAAAGACAACAGAGAAGGTTAGTGGGAAAAGCTGCTGGGGACAGGGAGTTTGCAGTTCTGCCACTGCCCCAGGGGCAGAGGAGGTGGGGCAGCTACAGAACTACAGCTGCAGTTGCTTCCAGCCCTAGGCCCACCTGGTGGGAGGAATTAAAGTGGTGGATCAGAGCAGGAGTGCAGAGCCTGCTGAAGATCTAAGTCCAGTCCAGGTTGGAGGTTCCTGGAGAAGGAAGAGTGCTGGTGTGGCAGAGCTGGTGCATCCCCCCAAGCTTGGAGCATAGAACTCTCTACGAGCAGTCATACCCCACTGAAAAACTCAAGGGTCAAGTAAGTTGGCTGGGAACATGGCCAGGCAGTGAAAACACACCCAGATTCAGTCTCAGACTCTGGAATCTTTCTTTGGTGACAAAGAA
>CM053626.1:191580802-191660640 GCA_028646595.1 Phalanger gymnotis
TCTTATCACTTACTACTTGTGTGACTTCAGACAAATCACTTCACTTCTCTGAACTTTTGGACCTTAGTTTCCTCAACTGTAAAATGAAGAGACTAGTCTAGATGACCTCGAAGTTCTTTTCCATCTTTAAATCTATGATCTTATGAAATTAGGGGGAAAAAACCCAGAAACAAATATACCGTAAATCTCTGAAGTGTTGTTGATATTTAAAATACCAGTGTTTAGGATAGAGCCTGGCACATAGCAGGCACTTAATAAATGCTTATCTTTATTGACTGATTTTAGGGTGTCTCTGTGTATTCCACTCAATAGCAGGTTGAACCATTAACTGTGCCCCAACCTTAGCCAAGTATTTTGACATGAATCTCCATTAGCAAGATAAAAGAAAAAGACCAGTTTCTGAAGCCTAGGATTCATCCTTTGTAATTAAAGCTGTCTCCAGATTCTTAATTTATCTTCTTTACTTCAATTGGTAATTCATTATAAGCTCTGCCTCTTGCGTAGCCTGTTAGAACAAGATTCTTTCCCCCTTCATTTTTGAAAGGAGCCCCATTTGAAAAGTCCTGATGACATTGTAGGACCAGAACATGCTAGAGCTGGAAAGGGCCTTACATAGTAATGGGTTTAGAATCAAGGAGATGGGTTAAAATCCTGCTTACTATACTCACTACTTGTGCGACCATGGCGCAGATCACTTACCTCTCTAAGTCTCATCTGTAAAATGGTGATAACAATACCTCTAGTAAGATAGCTCTCTGGGAAGGGAAGAGGGACAGATTAGATACTGGGAGAAGTTCTGACAGTGTAAAGACCAAAGATGTCAATAGATATAGTAATAATAATAATAATAATGATAATAAATATGTGGGGTACCTTGGAAGGGGATAGATACAGTAGAAAGGGTCCTGAATTTGGAGTCAGCTGATGTAGGTCACATTCTGCCTTCAGTGCTTACTATCTGAGTGACCTTGGTCAAGTCACCTAAATTTCCTAGGCTTCATTTTCCTCAACTATAAAATAAGGAGGTTGTATTGGATGTCCTCTAAGTTCTCTACAACTTCTAAATCTATGACCCTTTGACCTAAATGACAAGGCTATTGTATTCCAAATGTGATAATATATGTTAAACACCATGTCAACTTTCAAGACCTATAAGATGCCATTTTATTATTAACTGGTCCAACCCTTTCATTTTATAGACGAGGAAAGGAGGCCCAGAGACATTAGGTGACTTGTCTAACACTATACACCTTGTTATATAGTGTGTGTATTTATAGGTGTGGTCCAGAGCCACTGAGGGAAATCTAGAGGAGTCATTCTCTCTGGGCATGAAGAGAGAAATGTATCCTCAGGATCTGGGACTGAAAAAAAAAACTATTGTTTTCAGGTGTGTCTTCATGAATTTGAAGGGCTATCAGAGAGATTAGCTCTGTTTAGCTGGGCTCCAGAGAGCAGAACTAGGGCCATTGGGTAGAGAAAATGTGGAGGACATTTAGGCCTGGTGTCAGGGAAAAAACCTCCTTAACAGTTAGAGCTGACTGAAAGTAGAATGAACTACCTGGGGAGGGGTGGTGGTGCAGGAGGGTCTTCTCTACCCCGCCCCCCCCGGGCTTTTTCAAATAGAGGTTTGATGCTTACTTGTCAGAGAGATTTCTTATTGGAATAGAAGAGCTGTAAGGTCCCTTGAGACTCTGTTGTTCTGTGAGTTCTTTGAAGCTGGGAAGACGGATTTGTGGTACCATGAAAAGAGCTCTGGGTTTGGAGAAAGATGACCTGGGTAGACAACTAGGTGACACAGTGGATAGAATACTGGAGGGGCATCTAGGTGGTGCCATAGGGTACAGAGCACTGGGCCTAGAGTCAGGAAGTCTCATCTTCATGAGTTCAAATCCAGCCTCAGACACTTACTAGTTGTGTGACTCTGGCAAGTCACTTCATTCTGTTTGCCTCAATTTCTTCA
This sequence comes from Phalanger gymnotis, assembly GCA_028646595.1. Classification (NCBI taxonomy): domain Eukaryota; kingdom Metazoa; phylum Chordata; class Mammalia; order Diprotodontia; family Phalangeridae; genus Phalanger; species Phalanger gymnotis. The sequence goes on from CM053626.1 coordinate 191,582,763, forward strand.
TCTATCAAATGAACTGGAGAAGGAAATGGCAAACCACTCCAGTATCTTTGTCAAGAAAACCTCAAATGGGATCATGAAAAGTCACACACCACTGAAAGGACTGAACAACAACCCTGGATTGTTGTGAGAATAAAAGCAACTAATACCTGTAAAATGCTTGGCCATCCTTAAAACACTAAGTAAATGCCAACTACTATTAAATCCTGCTTTTGTCACTACTGGGTGCTGGGTGACCTTGGGCTAGTCTATTCCACTGTGGCCTCAGTTTCCTCAAGTGTAAAATAAAAGAGGTACAAGATAATCTCTTAGGTCCTTTCCAGTTCTAAATCTATTATTCTATTCTATTAATTCAATTACTGAACACATACCACGTACCTATATGACAGTTCTCTGGGTATTGTAGGAAATACAAAACAAGCAGAAAATATAGTTTTTCCTTAGAGGACTATAGGGACTATATGGGGGAGACAAAACATGCATATAGGAAAAATTTAAATCATCACTGTGTCACAGCAAGTTCAGAGTCCCAGAAGCATATGGGCTGTGTGTGTGTGTAGGGTGGGGCGGGGTGGGGGTGATCAACAGTTTTAAATTTGAAGAGAAAGCCTTTGGAGAATGATTGACAAGATCTCTGGATTTAGCGAGAAGGAGGTCACTGGATTTGGGAGTGAAAAGTTTCGGTGAGGGTTGGGGACAGAAGCCAGATTGCAGGTAGTTAAGGAGAGAATGGGTGGGGCGGCATAGAAAGCATTTGTCTTTTCTATTGCAGACTGTACTGTACTTCTGAGTAGGTGTAAAAGACAAAGATGAGTGAGAGGGTGATATTTGGGTGGAGCAAAGAAGTCTAGGGCAAGATGAGAACTGAGATGGAGGTGAGAGTTTTGGAAAATATTAGGGGTGCCTGGGAATAGTTCAGTTCTGCATGGGAAAAGGAAGCAAGACAATCCCGCTACTGAAGACATCAGAGAGCATAGTTGGGGGGACAGAAAGTGAAGTCAATAACAGTGGCTCTCTGGACCTGGTGGGCACTTGCTACTTAATATAGAATTTAATTCAATAAATACTTTTAAGGACCTACTATGTGCAATTCACTGTGACTTTTGGATGTTTAACTTAAATTAAACACAGAGATTTCAGCTCAGATGTTCCTGACTCTGGGTCTAATAATCCTATTCACAATACTATGATGCTTCTTTTAAGGCATTGACCTTGGAGTCAGAAAATCTGGGTAAGAATCTTCATTCTAGCTCTTTCTAGCTATGTAACCATGGGAATGTCTTTGCACTATTCTGGTTCTCAGTTTCCTCATCTGTAAAATGGAGATTATAACATCTGCTTCATAGGGTTGAATGGAAAATTGTGAGAGGTATATTAGGGGTAGAGGAGGAAGAAGCAGAGAGTAGAAAGGTCATTGACTCTAAAGAGGCACTGGTTTCAAATCTTGTTTGTAAGGCCTTTTGCCTTCGTAGCTTTGGGCAAGTCATAACGTTGGTGAGTTACTTTCCTATATAAAATGAGAAGACTGGCTTTTAAAGGGCCTCTGTTGTCCCTTGAAGTCCCTATATGCTATGTCAGGCAAAACTTATTAACAATTGTTGTTCTGTCATTTCAGTCATTTCTAACTCTTTGTGACCCCATTTAGGATTTTCTTGGCCAAGATACTGGGGTGGTTTGCCATTTCCTTCTTCAGCTCATTTTATAGATGAGGATACTGAGGCAAACACAGTTAAGTGACTCACCTGGCCATACAGCTAGTAAGTGTCTGAGGCCAGATTTGAATTCAGGAAGATGCATCTTCCTGACTTCAGGTCTGGCAATCTATCCACTGCAGCACCACCTACCTGGCAAATAATAGAAAATCAATTACGCCGAGGGTACTAAGAGAACTTGTTACCTTCTGGGTTGGTTGGTTGAAAACATCAAAAGAGTTGAGAAGTATTTACAGTAAGGAAACTCATTGGTGGGTTATTAAGGTGCCGGGTTACACTGAGTTTCAGGGAAGGCACTACATGGACATTTATCCTATCCACATCTTGGTAGCACACGGTTGTTTGCATGTTGACTACCCCATCGAGCTATGAGTTCCTTGGGGGCAGGGAATGTCTTTTGCCTTTTTTGTATCCCCAGCATCACACTACCCTTCATTTTACAGAAGAGGAGCTTGAATTGCAGAGAAGTTGAGTGTCAGACAGGTAGTAGGTGATAGACGTGGGATTTGAACCTCTCACTGCAGAGACAATGACCTTTCCACGGTCCCACACTACCGCTTTCTAGCTTTCTAGCTAGCTTTCTAGACTATGAGAATGTCTTTGTGCTTTTCTGGATCTCAGTTTTTTATAACATCTACTTTATGGTGTTGCATGCCTTCCTTGAGACCAAAGTGCTCTGCGAACTCTTAAGCCCAAATGTGAGCTATTATTATTGTTATGGAAAAATGTGGGATTGTTATTGTTATTGTTGTTATGGGAAAATATGAGCTATTACTATCCTAATTCAATGGAGCACATTCTTCCATGGTGGTAGGTCATTCTACTGTTGAGCATGTCCACTTGTTGGAATATTCCCAAATCTGCCTACTGATAACTTTTTTTAAATGGAAAGAGCATTGAATTTGGAGTCAAAGGACCATAGTTTTAAATTCTGTCTTTGGGAAAATTATTTGATTTATTTGAACCTTAGTTTCCTCAGCTGCAAAACATCAGGAATCTGTGTTAGATGTTCTCTAAGGGATCTTATGGCTTTAAATCCTATCATTCTAAGACCATTTTCTATCTAGTACTTCTTGTCCTGACCTCTGGAGTCACACAGGATAAGTATAATTCTTCTTTTAAGTGACAACTGACCCTCCACTTTACTGTGCTCCACCTACTCTATGATTCAGTGACACTGATCTTGTTTCTTGCAAGGAGACTCCCATTTTCAATTGCATTCCTCTATGCTTGTAATTCTCTTCCCCCTCATCCTGGCTTCCCTGGTTTCTTTCCAGTCCTCCTTAGTTAAAATCCTACTTTCTGTAGGAAGCCTTTGTTGTAGGCTTTCCTTTCTCAATGCTAGTGCCTTCCTTCTGATATTATTTCCAATTTATTCTGTATTTATTTTGTTTGTGCATTCTTATTTGCATATGATCTCCCCCAATGTGATCTCCTTAATGGTAGGGATTGTTTTTGCCTTTGTATCCCCACTCCTTAGTAGTGTCTGGCACATAGTAGACACTTGATAAATGCTTATTGACTTGGCTTAAAAAATTTAAAGACAGCTGTCATCTCCTCCCTATTCCCAAGTCTCTGTCTCTCTGTCTGTCTTTACCTCTAGTTCTTTTAATTATTCCTTACATGGCATTGTTTCTGGGTTCCCCCACTATATAGGCTATTCTTTAATCTATGTCTTCAGTCCCAATTTTTCTCTCAAAGAAGGTTGACAGGGATACCAAGCGGCATGTTGTAGGAGGATGTGCTGGCTGGCCTCCATAACCTCTGTATCAAATACAGCAATATCATCAAGAATAGGATTGGATTAGAGGTGCCTAGCACGGCATTTCTTACTTTCTTAAAAAACTCTTTAATTCTACTATATTAAATCTATATTATGTACTATATTGTATATAATGCTGTATATTCTATGTTAAGTTAAATTAGTCTATTATATTACTATATATTAAATCTACTATGATGGACAATAGAATGTCTCCTCCCACTCCTACCTCCCAATCTTGCTGCTTTGAGTACATGACTAGGTTTTGGGACTCCCTGTATATCTTCATCTCCTCGTGGGTTCTTGTGTTATTCCTTGGTTGGGTTCACACTTCTTGGCTGAATGCTGAGTTAAGGCCTGTTGCTCAGTGCAATCTTGATTTCAGCACTGATTAACTGACATAGATTGTAAGCTATAATTATCAACCTCCTTCAATTAAAATCATAAAATTTTATGTTGCAACACATGCATATTGCAAAATCTTATAAATCAGATTGTGTTTTATATTAGCAAACTTTCCCTGTCAACTAACCTTTATAAAAACTTACACAAAACAACAACACAACCCAACAAAACTTTTATTGCTATGGTCCTTGGGCTAGATAGGGAATTCTGCTCAGCAGAGACTAATTGCCAATAAGTTATAGCCCTTTTGATCATTCTGCCCAATGTCCCCACTGGCTGTACCAGAGTAACAAACACATTATGTCATTACAATAATAACTGACACCTGGAGAGTGCTTTAAAGCTTGTAAAGTGCTTTACCTTAATTGAACCTCACAATAATACTGTGAATTAGGCAATGGAGTATCATTATTTCCATTTTATTTATAGGAAACTGAAAATCAGGAAGCTTAAGTGACTTGACCATGGTCTCAGAGTTAGTGTCAGAGGAAGGACTGGAATGCAGGTCTTCCTGATTCCAAATCCAGCCCTTTATCCACTATTCTGCACTAGTCTACTGCAGGTTTTTTTTTAAACCTCCAATGTCTTTATGAATGGCTAAGTTAAATATATTTCTCATTCGAAGTCATACAACTTACTGATAATTTTCAAGCTCTTGACAACTACCGTTATTTATTTGTGTATATGTAGAGCTTCTTGAGGGCAGGAGGGTATTCATTTTGCTTCTTTTTTTCCTCTTTCCCTGTTAGCACAGTTCCTGGCAGATTGTAGCAGGTGCAGAAGAAATGCCTCCTCATACTCCATTCCATGTTTCTTCTCCTCCTTCTCCTCCTTTTCCTCTTCCACCTCCTCCTCCTTCTTCACCTTGAGGAGTGGAAGAATGACACAGAAGAGGATGGAAGGAAGGGAAAAGGCTTAGTGTTCACTTGGAATTAAAGACAAATTTAAGACCATCCAACAGGAGTTATAGGAAGGAGCCAAAGTTGTTCCGATCGGTGATTACTCACACAGGGAGTACTGAGGCAATTATTTGTTGACATGGTAATACCAAACTAGAGAAGTCTTTGATACATGAAGCCTTTGATACATGGGGCATGTATCAAAGACAAAATAGAAAACCTCTGAAACTTATCAAAATGAAATGATTACTACCAATTTATGGCAATTAGTATGAACACAAATAGCTCCTGGCAGAAAAAAAAACTTAAAAAATAAAGTTTTGGACAAGAAACTGAAAATAATAAGAGTAGAGGAGATCTTTTCTTTAGTGTTGACCATTGAAAGCAAGAGATGAAGAGAAAAACTGATTTATAATATGAGAGACTGAGAATGGAATTTGGATTTCCAGACTGTGGCTTAAAATATAGAGATGACAGATTCCTTGTGATTGGATGTAATGCACCCAACAAAGAGTGATAAACATGAATTTGCCAGACCCTCAAGAAGAGATAGAATGTCTCTCCCTCCATTCTTTTTGTTCTTTGTTAAAAGAGATGGTTCTCTGAGTAGAAAAAAGGAAATATACTGGGAAATGGAAGTGACATACATACAAAAGATATCAGTAAAATTTCAAAACAGATGATCTGTTTGCTGGAAGTCCTGACAAGCTAATAAAGCCACTTAAGACTCTGACCCTCAGTTTCCTTAGCTATAAAATGAGGGAGTTGGACTAGATGGTCGTGAACGTACTTTATGACTCTTAATCTTTGATTCTCTTATAAATAAAAGGAAGCTTGGATTCATCAACAAGAGGTCATGATAGATAAACCTTGTTTTCTTTTCTTTTTGACAGGGCTACTAAATATTATTTATCTATTTTTAGAAGAGCGTTTCATAAAGTATCTCATGATAGTCTTGTGGAAATGGGGGAGAGATGTGAACTAGATGATAATACATTAAGATTGATCTGGAACTGGTTGAATGGCTAGACTCAAAGAGTAGTTATTGGTTCAGTGTTGACTTGGTAGTAGGTCTCTATCAATATATCTTGGGTATCTGTGCTTGGCCCTATGCTTTTTGAAATTTTGATCAATGACTTTGATAAAAGCAAAGAGTATTATCAGATTTTGAGATAATATAAAAGTAGGAGGAACAGCTAACACAGATGACTAAGTCAGAATCCCAAAAGGTATCAGCAGTCTTAGGCTGAATCTGATGAAATTCAGTAGGGATAAATGTAAAGTTTTATACTTGAGCTCAAAAAATCAATTTCATAATTTCAGGATAAGGGTATCATGCTAGATCATAGCTTGTTTAAAAAGAGATGGTGGTTTTATTGGATTACAAGCTCATCCTTAGTCAGCAGGGTGATATGACAGTGAAAAGTCACAGGTGGTCTTTGGCCACATTAAGAAAAGTATCATTTCCAGGAATAAAGAAGTGACGGTCCCTCTGTACTCTATCCTGGCCAGATCACATCTGGAGTGTTGTATTCAGTTCTGGGTGCCACCATTAAGAGGTATTTTTTGATAAGCTGGAGAGCATATAATGGAATGCAAACAGGATGTCAAAGGGTCTTAAGTATATTCTAAATGAGGATTGTTTAAACTAATTGAGATATTTGGTTTGGACAAGGAAGTGGGGAACCTGTGGCCTCAGGTTCCCCACCCCTGGATAAGACATTTGAAAAGTAGTCATATGGAAGTAGGACTAAATTAGTTCTGTTTACATTTCAAAACAAACCCAAGAGCAAGAGGTGAAAGGTAGAAAGGCAAATTTAGGCTTGATATTGGGAAAAACTTCCTTTAAATTAGAGCAGCTGTAAAGTACAATGGGCTGGCTTGGGAAGTGATGGCTTCTTCCTCATAGAGATCTTCAAGTAGGTCGGTTATTTTATAGTGGCAATTCATTTTGGGCATAAGATGGACCAGATCACCATTGATGTCTCTTCCAATTCTATAAGGTTGTGATTCTGTGAATTGTTTTTTAAGTGCCTTGAGATATGAAGAGAGATGAGTAAATAGAATTAATTTACTTGTAACTCAGGCAGCTAAGTTAAAAACAAACAAATAAAAACAAATCCATATGTTAACAAATGACTCTGGCACCTAACACAGGTGGTAGAAAAGTGAAAGATTATATCAACTATAGTTAACTAAGCCAAGCAAGATAATTCATTAGTTATTTCACTGGATCTATGACGCCCCCCCCCCCCTCCAGTCAATTTATAGGCTGGTTTCCTTTTGTATATAAAGAAGGGTTTGGCTGATAAGACCTCTAAGGCCCCTTATAGCTCCAAGATTCTGTGTCTGCTTTGGCAATCAGCTTGTTTATTTGGTAAGGTGTACTATTAGAGTATAAACTTCTTGAGCGCAGGTAGAGGTCTTTTTCGTCTTTGTATTCCTCATGGTATTTACAAGGCCTTGCCCTCCTACAGAACTGGTTCATGATAAAAGAGTTATTCCATTGAACCACATATTTTAGTTTTAAAAAATTGAAATGCTATTCATTATTATTTATTTTCAAGGCTGTTTAGAGAAAACATCTTTGTTGATTAAGCCAAAGGGAATGTAGTGTAGTAGATACAATGGTGAATCTGGAGTCAGAAGACCTAGGTTTAAGGTACTTAAGTCACTTATCATAGGACTAAAGATCTAGAGCCAGAAAGGACCTCAGAGCCCTCTAGTCCAACCCCTTCATTTTATAGTTAAAGAAATTATAAAGAGAATTTAAGTGATGGGTCCAGGGTTGTAAAGGTAGTAGGGGGCAGAAGTGGAATTTGAACTGAGGTCCTCAGACTCCAAAGCCTTTGCTGTTTCCATTGTACTCGATTTATCTCTCTAGGCCTCAGTTATCATATCTGGAAAATGGATGGACTAAAATAGCTCTTTCTAGTTCTGACAATTATGATTCTGTGAACCTTTGGAATTGAGGAGTCATTTCCTCACGGATCCTCTACTCTCCATCCATCATTACAAGATGCATAACATCAGTGTCCAGTACTAGCCGAGTGTGGATATGTACACTCATGTTGGTATGAACTGGAGGCCTATAGGGTTGTGGGTATAAATGAACATTCACAACAATCTTTTTGGCATTTAAAAAAAAACTACATAGAAATGAAATATATCTACATATTGCCCTCCCCGCCACCATATATGCATTTGGACATGATGAAAGCCTAGTTCTCCAGCATGTGAAAATCTTTCCTAGTAGTTTTTATATTTGTGGGGGAAAAAAAAGCTTGCCAATGAAAAGCCTCAAAAAGCAAATGATAATTGCCAATCTGTGCATTTAAATGGAAAATCACTTTTACTGAGTCATAGAGAACAGCAGGTTGAGCAGTGTGATATGTATCAATATTCTTCATGAAGCCGTCAAGTTAAGACGCGTTCCTTTGAGTTGGAAAGGTACCATCAAACTCAGGCACACAGCGTTAGCACAGGAGGTGCTCAATAAATGTTAATTGGATTAAGTGTTTCTCATTCAAAAGAATAAAAATCCTTCTGACTGTTTTGTTGACAGCCAACATTATTTCTTGCTAAACATGTTGGTATTTCAATAGAAGGGTGTAAATGACATTCATTTTTCTTCCTCGTTTGGTCAGGTCAACAAATATTCAAGTACCTACTATGAGACAGGCATTGTGTTTGGTGACACAAAGAAAGACAAAAAAACAGTCCCAGCTCTCAAAGAGCTCACAGTCTAAGGAGAGATACAACATGCAAATAACAATGTATAGACAGAATAGGTTGTGTTTGTCCTTTGTTTTTGACGAGGACCATGGCATCAGGGAACTGATGACACGACTTGCAGTTGACTTTGATTTGAATGAGAGAAGGCTCTGCAAGGGCACCAGCCTCACTTTATCCTCCAGAGCCATCTGGATAAATCAGAGGGAAGGTACTAGAATAAAGATAGAATGGGAAGAACTTCTTGTAGAAGGTAGGATTTTAGTTAGCTTTTGAAGGAAGCTGGAATGGGGGTTGTTGTTGTTGTTGAGTTGTTTCAGTCATGTCCAGCTCTCTGTGACCCCATTTAGGGTTTTCTTGGCAAAGATACTGGAGTGGTTTGCCATTTCCTTCTCCAGCCCATTTTCCAGATGAGGAAACTGAGGCAAACAGGGTTAAATGACTTACCCAGATTCACATAGCAAGTGTCTAAGGCTGGATTTGAATCCAAGGATGGGGGTAAGGAATCAAAAAACACTTGACTTAGTTCAATATCAAATGTTAGTGAACATTTTCCCAGGATTCATTCCCAAAAAGATGGGCAATCAACAGCAGTTTCAGCAAAAGTAAATATAAACATTAATTGAAGGCTTCAAGAGTCATGCTCCACTTTTACCATTTACTTACTGAGTGACATTGGACAAATCATTCCTTGGAGCCTCCATTAGCCCTTATTTCAAATGAAAGAGTTGGACTAAAACAGCAGTTCCTCATGTCTCTATGTATTCAGGATTTCAACTTTATATATTCAATTTAGTTCCTTATGGCTCTATATATTCAATATAATTGGTTTCCTTTGTAATCTTCCATATTTTGTTTTATGCATTCTGAAAAAATGGGTTCACAGGCTTCACCCAAGGGATCCACAACTAAAACAGGTTTAAGAACCCCTGGACTAGAGCATCTTTGGGGAACTTCCAGCTCTAAAATTTGATGATTCTAATTTGAAATAATATAAATTACTAGAATTCTTCTGAAAATTAAAAAAGTATATTTATCTGCTTTTTTTCTAAGTTGAAAAAAATGTTTACATGGCAAGGTAACTTTAGTTTATATGTATATGTGCATATATGTTATATATGTACATATATATTTTTTTCTGGATAAATTACTTACCTGATGTTGTGACCTATTTTTGCGTGAGAAATACCTCAGAAACTTTTGGCAAGAATAAGCGCCCTGTCCCATAATGCAATTTGATTAAGGACATATAATTCACAGATTAGATGTTTGGAATGTACTCCTTTCCAACCTCCCTGCTAGGATCCTTAAATTTCTTCCAATCACGGCTCAAATGCTACCTCCTCATTAAGACTTTCTCTGATTGTCCCACCCCGAGCCCCCATCATTGGTGTTCTCTCCCACTTGAAATTATTTTGCATATGTTTTGGAATTGTTTACTTGTATATATGTTGTACCTTCGTAAGAGAATGTAAGGTCCTTGGAGAAGAAAGTTTTACTTTTTTGGGGGGTGTATTCTAGTAGTTTTCCCCCTTTTAGAATATCAGCTTCTTCCCAAGTAGGGATTGTTTAGTCTTGTATTGTATCCCTAGTGCCTAGCTCAGAGCCTGCAACACAGTAGGAGCTTAATAAATGATCAACTATTTCTAGAACAGTAGGAACAAAATAGATATTTAACAAATGTTGGATTGAATCGAATTTGGGTATCCTTGGGTTGTATATCTAACAAGATTGGAATATTAATACTTACAAAGAATTTTAATAATATCACTCAATAAACATTTATTAAGCACATAATTTCAGAAAGGACATCAATTAGGGTGGGTTACAAGGGGATGGATATTTTTTTAGCCATATCGGTTCTTAAACACCTACTAAGGGGTAGAGGAGTTGTAATCTGCATTAAATAGTGAAGGGAACATTCACATTGACAAATCACAAATCCCCAAGTTGTTGACTTAAATTTTATACTATCTATCTAAACATTCTTTGGGGCAGCTACATGGCAAGTAGATAGAGTGCTGGCCCGAAATCAAGAAGGCTCATCTTCCTGAGTTCAAATCTTGGCCTCAGACACTTATTAGCTGTGTGACCCTGGAGAAGTCACTTAACCCTGTTTGCCTGTTTCCTTACCTGTCAAATGAAATGGAGAAGGAAATGGCAAATTACTCTGGTATCTCTGCCAAGAGAACCCCAAATGGGGCCATGAAGAATCAGACATAACTGAACAACAACAAAATCAAGATGTGAAGTAGAGTATTTTTTGACTTATACATGAAGAAGTTTGTCTCATCTTAATTATCTGAAAATTCAGGTAACTCCCCTTTATTGCTTAAGTCAACCAGGCACCTGCTTTAGCCCATAGCCCTGCATAGGAGTTGCATGACAACCTTATCCATGAAGTCTTCAGTGCTCATGTCTTCCTGTCATGTTTTCCATGATGCTTCTAGCCCTATACCCTGAAGGTGGTGGCTAAGAATGACTAAGACATTGGTTGGCCTCTCCTCCCTACTGGAACCTACCTTCCCCTACAGCTATTTCTATCTTTATCCTTGTTTGTATTCAGTCTTGTTGCCAGTTTCAGCATTTAAAGGTGCCACAGTGCACTCTCCCAAGCAAGAGATTCTTGCATTGGCTGCCCCTCCCAAAGCATTCTCCAGTTCTCCTGCCCCTGTAGGGAAGGGGTTCATTGCCCCCAGTCTTAGAGCTATGAGATGGAGAATTGAGTTCTTCATGCTACGCTGTCGAAGAGCACTGGATTTCAATTCAAATGACTTCAGCTCAAATCTCAGCTCTACCATTTCTTACTCTTGTGACCTTGGGCAAGTCAGATAATCTCTCTGTAATGTAAAATTAGGGGGCTGGGTTCTATGACCTCCAAGGTCAGTTAGGTGATACAGTTGATAGAGTACTGGGCCTGAAATTGAGAAGATCTGAGTTCAAGTCCAGCCTTAGACATGTACTAACTGTGATCATGGGCAAATCACTTAACCTCTGTCTGCCTCAGTTTCCTCATCTACAAAATGGGGATTATAATAGTATCTACCTCCCAGGATTATTGTGAGGATCAAGTGAAATCATAATTATAAAGTGCTTAGCACAGTGTCTGGCATACAGTAGGTGCTTAATAAATGCTCGTTCTCTTCCCCCTTCTCTTCAAGGCTACTTTTCAGCTCTCAATTGTTGAATCCTGCTCAATCTAAAACTTGCTGTCTAAAGGCCTGTGTCATATTTTGTGTGTGTGTATGTGTGTGTTGGTATTAGCTATCTTGGGGTTGATTATTAAGGACAGGCTTTTTAAAAATCACCATGTTTCCTAAGTTTTATTAAATGAAAATGTGCGTTTATGCTTCATCTTCCTGCTCATTCAGAATTATTTTCATCATAGATTCTCCTATTCTCTCAGTGTCAGTATAGAAGGTTGTCGTCCTGTGTGGCAGGCCTGTTAGAGCATCACAAGGTGTTTATGTAAATCAGTATTAAAATGTAATTAAATAGTTTAAAATGTCATCACAAAAACAGGCCCTAAAATTACTCCTTCAAAAGTGTGATATTGCTATTTTTAAGGTTTATGAAAGCTCATAAAAGCAAACAAGGATATACCTCATCTGGCAGTAGAGCCTAGCAGAACGATAATGAACCAGCATCTTTTAAAACTGAGCTCTTAGTACCTTATCATATGTACTTGTCACTGTCCATTTCATTAACAGCCTAACTTAATTCATTTATGCCAGTCAGGAAGGACAATTGAACACAGTTTATGGTGATTCAAATACATACATAACAAATCAGTTTGTTCAAATAAAAACATTTCTAAATTCTAAAAAACTATTTATTCTCATTTTTTCTATTTGTTTTTATGCTCTTATTATTTCTTCCATGCCCCTGTGGTAGAATCCTTGCTTATACCAAAGGGGAAAGTGTTTACATGTTCAGATGATGACTCTGAATCGATTCAGCCTCTTGGAATCTCAGGTTTGGCTCCCTTCAAAGCTCAGCTCAAATTTAACTCCTGGACACAAAGCCCTTTCTGACTCCACCCCAGTAATCATTCTATTTTCCCTCTCTCCACCAAAATTATTTTGATTTTGGGTGTGCTAGAGTCAGTTTTTACTCATTCTGGACAGCCAATTGTTAAATTTTCAGTGGGTGCATTTACACCTTGGAGTTGGGCAAACAATACAAATTAGAGCTTGATTTGTTGATTGTCTGAACTTAAGAAAGTGATAGATAAAATGTTAATCATGCAGATTAAGTGTGTTGAGAGTATTTTTTCCTTGAGAGCTGGTTGTTAAATATTTACAAGCACACTCTGATATTATGTTTTGTACTTATTTGTGTCTATGTTGTTTCCTCCCAGTAGATTGCAAGATCCTTGAAGGCAAAGATTGTTTTCATTTTTAACTTTGCATTTCTAGCACTTAGCACAGTGCCTGATAATAGGCACTTAATGTTTGTCTAATTGATTTGAATGGAAAGAAAAAATTGACTAAACATTCCTTTATTGCTCTACCAAAATCCTTTATTGCTGTACCAAAAAGGAAATGCATATTTCATCAGCTTTCCTCTCGAGCCAAAATTACTCATAATCTGAGTTTAATTGCCTTTTGATGTTTTCATTTATATTGTTCTAGTCATAGTGTATATTGTTCATTTGGCTCTGTTTTCTCTGCTCTCCCTCAGTTCATATTGATCTTCCCAGGTTTCTCTGAATTCCTTCTGTTCCTCAGTTCTTATGGGACAATAGTACACCAATGCATCATACGCCTCGATTTGCTCAGCCCTTCCCCAACGTGCATTGCTTCCACGTTTTTGGTTCCCTTGTAGTGAATCTTCCTTTAAGAGGTCAAATGTAGAAGTTCATCATTATTCACTGAACAAAAAATTTTAAATACATGTGATGGGCAAGACAAGGTATTGAAAAGGATGAAAAAAATTAATAATATGCAGCCCCTGCTTTCTAGGAAATTTTAGTCTAACAGAAGGAATTTTTAAAGCACATATCTAATCATGTTATTTATCTTTTCAATATATCCTAGGGACTCCCTATTACCTCTATGATTGAATAAAAATTCTTTGAGTCATTTAAATTCCTTTACAGCCTGACCCTGACCAATCTTTCTGGTCTTATTATGCATTACTTCCCTTTATACATGCTACAATCCAGGCATATTCATCTTTTTTTTTTTTACTATTTCTCATACAGAATACTTCATTTCCCAACTCCATGCCTTTGCCCTAATGGTATGCCACGTCTTGAATCTACTCCCTTTTCACCTCAGCCTCTTGAAGTACTTAATTTTCTTCAGAGCTCAGCTCAAGTACTTTCTATGTGAACACTTTCCTGATGCCCCTCAGCTGCTAATGTCTCCCCTCTCAAATGATTTAGTATTTTTGTATATGCTTTTTCATGTACATACTATCTCCACCACTAGAATAAGTTTCTTGAAGACAGAGATAGTTTTGTTTTTGTATCTTCAGTGCCTGGTACACAGTTGGTGCTTAATAATTGCTTTTTGATTTTATGGGATAGGAAAGGAGGGAGGTTTAGTTAAGTCAACAGGCATTTATTAAGCACTTACAATGTGCCAGGCACTGTGCTAAGAGGAATACAAATACAAATAGAAAGAAAGTGCCTGCCTTCAAGGAGTTTACATTCTAGTATGAGAAGATAACACTTAAAAGGAAGTTGAAAATTGGGGGAGAGAAGAGATGAAGGTATCCAGTGTATGGAAGTGGGGGGTAGAGGAAGTCTGTGAATAGTCAGGAGCACATCCTGGAGTGGAATGAAGATATGCTTAGCCTGAGCACCCTCCTTAAAATGGAGGTTCTGGGATAAACTGGCCAATCAGAGGAAGAGGCTGTAAGCGCAGAGGGTAATTCTAATGTGAGAAGTAGTCTAGGGGTGGGGTGAGCTTCCAGGGTGAGGACGCTTTTATAGTTTGGTATCTTGAGTCCTAGGAAGAGCCAAGACAGCAGCCTGGGGAGGAATAGTCACTTACAGAAATAGATATAGTTCTAGATAGATTTGCTGAGTTCATGGGAAAGGTGTCAACAAAGTGCATCAGAGAAGGGCAGCACCGCTTCTGGTTTGGAGATGGGAGCCAGCTGACACAAGGCAGGAATAGCCTTCACATTAGGAAGTTACCTGGTGTAGCTAGGGGCCAGGGAGTTAGTGAAAAGAGTGCTAGATTTGGAAGCAGTGTTCCTAGGTTTTATTCTCAGCCTTGGTATTTTTGGTTGTTGTTTGATTGCTTCAGTCATACTTGATTCTTTGTGATCCCATTTGGGGTTTTCTTGGTAGAGATATTGGAATGGCTTGCTATTTCCTTCTCCAGCTCATTTTACAGATGAAGAAACTGAGGCAAAAAAGGTTAAGTGACTTGCCCAGGTTCACACAGCTAAGTGTCTAAGGCTAGATCTTCCTGCCTCCAGGCCTGCCTGGCACTCTATACACTGCACCACCTAGCTGCCTGAATAGTGTCACAAATATTTTTTATTCATTCATTTTTTTGGTTTACCAGGTAGTGCATAGAGCCCTGGACTTGGAACCTGGAAGACTTGAATTCAAATCCTGTTCGTGCACTTACTGGCTGTGGGATTGCTTAGTTTCCTCATCTGTAAAATGGGGATAATAATGATACCTTTCTCATATGGTTGTTATAAGAATCAAAAGAGATAATATATGGAAAGAGCCTTACACATCTAAAAGCTCTATATAAGTTCTTAAAAATGATGATGATGATGATGATGATGATGATGTATCATACTGCTGACTTGTTGAAATAAATTTCCTGAGTCTTGTCCAAATCAATTGCTGTCTAATCATTTCTTCTCCCTCCCCTACTTATGTGGCTATTTTTAAAACCTAAATTCAAGATTTTATATTTCTCAATATTCCCTCCTTAGATTCACCTCATTATTAGCCTGTTAAGAAGTTTTTGAATTCTAATTCTTCTGGCTAATGCATTACCTCTTCCTCTTGCTTTGTGTTTTGGGTATTCTTCTTAAACATATCATCTCTGGCTTCAATCAAGATGAAGATGCCAAAAACAAGATGAAGATGACAATTCTGAACAGAATAGGGATCAAACCTGAGACATGTGGCACTCCTTCCTCTCAGTTAACACTGATCCATTGGCTAATGTTTTTTGGTCATGGCTATTCAAGCAGTTATAAATCCTTCTAGATTTATGATGCTAATGACTTACATTTATACAGCACCTTAAGGTTTTCTAAGCACACACACACACACATATAAATATATAAATATAAATATAAATAAATAAATATATATACATACATATATATATATATATAATCTCATTTGATCTCCAAAACCGGCATAATAATGTACTATTATTATCAACCCCATTTCATAGACAAGGAAACTGAGGCTGATGGGGGTTAAGTGACTTGCACAGAATCCCTCAGTGAGTGTCTGAGGTAGGAATTTAATCAGATTCCTCCTGACTCCAAGTTAAAGACTTTAGCTAATCTGCCACCTAATTACCTAGCACCATCAGTTAATCCACATTTCTCCATCTTGTCCACAAGGCTATACAGCAAGAATCTTTTGTCAAATGCCTTGCTGAAATCCAAATGCACTCTCATTTATGTATCACATTTATTTATAGTATCTATAGTAACCCATAATTTATAGTATCTGTTAGTCTCATTAATTGATTTTTCTGGTGTGTCTTGTTCATGGTGGACCCATGATGACTTCTAATGACCCACTTCCCTTTTTAGGTGCTCGTACCTAATGAACTTTTCTTGTCTAACATGGTTCAAGCTCACTGATGTATGGTTTCTGGAACCTACTTCCTGTTTTTTAACAATTGGGAAGTTTGCTAATCTCTAGGCTCCAATACTGCTTCTGTCCTCTCTGATTCCAATAGCAGTTTACCAATAGTAGTTTAGCAATTACCCCTGAAAGTTTATTCTGTACCCTCGGTTGTAATCAGGAGACTTGAACTCATTTGGAGAAGAGAGATGCTATAATGAGTTTAGGGAACAGCCTCAAATCATTCCAGTTTGACTTCCAGAGTCAGTAAAGGTGCATAATATGAAAGAAGTCCCGAAGGTTCAGTTAGAGTCATATTGTAGAAAGCTTTAAGAACCAGGATGGAAAGTTGCATTTTATCTTAGAGACAATAGGGAATCAGTTGCTAAACATTTTTGAGTAGGGGGCGATGTGGTCAGACCTGTAGCTCAGGAAAATTTTTTTGGCAGCTGTGTGGAGGATAGAGTGGATAGATGACATAATAGAAACAGGGAACTCAGAAGGGTTTTGATAATAGGTCAGGGAAGATATGATGAGGATCTGAAGCAAGGCAGTGGCTTCCTGAATGGAAAGAATGGGACAATAAGCAATGTGGAGGTGGAATTGATAAGGATTGTCAACTGACCAGATATGGTGAGGGAAGAGTCAGGAGTGACTCAGAGGTTGTGAACCTGGGTGACTAGGGATATAGAGAAGATATAGAGAAGTTTAGAGGAAGAATGATCTGAAAGGAGGTGAAAAGAGAGAAGTGGGTTTGAGGGGAGGTAAAGATAGAAGGGTAGGTTTGATGGGGGTGGTGAAGAGAGTGAGTTCTGCTTGGCACTGGTTGAGTTTGAAGGGCAGATGGGTTGTTGTGGTTGTTGTTTGTCCTTCACTCTTGAAGAGGACCATGACACCAGGGAGGTGATGCCATGACATGCAAGTGAATTAGATTTAAGTGAGGGAGGGCTGTGCAGGGTCACCAGTCTCACTCAACTTGGGAGCCATCTGGGTACAATGGCAAGATATAGATCAGGATGACTGGAGATGGCCTTAGATGCAGTGGGAGACCTTGGCTTTTTTAAGTTAAGCTTTTTCCCAGGTCTCAGTCTGATCAAGGCAATGTCCATTTAGTTGGGTAATACAGCTACCTCCCTTACTTCTTCCTCCCTTTCTCCCTTCTTCCTTTCCTTCCCTCTCTTCCTCCTTCCTCTTCTCTTTCCCTCCTCTCTTTCTCTCTTTGATTCCTGTCCACATAGGTAATTATACCCTAGCCTGCAGGTACTCTGCCCAAAGGAGTATAAATTTTGATTGCTCAAACCTTGAAAGATATCTTGGGGTTTAAAGGCTAGATTTCTTTCTTAAGGACCATGCCTTAAACCCAAATCACTCTGGTTCTCATTGACTGGACAACAATAGGTCCCAGTCCAAGCTTCACTTGGTCATTGTTTAGGCCCTGATGGCTCAGAGCGAGTGTAAATATCAATTGTTTCTCTTTTGGCCAGAAACTCTGAAGGTCTTTCCCTCCCAGTTTGATGTTTTTTGGTCTAGGTGAAAGAGACCATTCTTTGCCTCATTTCTTACCTAGCCTTAATCACTGAATGGACATTGCCTTGGTCAAACTGAGACCTGGGAAAGAGCTTAACTTAAGAAGGCCAAGGTCTCCCACTGCATCCTGGGCCATCTCCAATCATCCTGATTTATATCTGGCCACTGGACCCAGATGGCTTCGAGGAGAAAGTGAGGCTGGTGACTTTGCACTGCCCTGCCTCACTTAAATCCAATTCACTTGCAAATCAAGACATCACCTTCCTGACATCATGGTCCTCCTCTAAAACGAAGGGCTGATGGGGCATCTAGGTGGAGATCCAAGAGGCAGTTAGAGACTTTGGACTAGAGCTCAGGTGAGAGATAAGAACTGAATAATGACTTACATTTATACAGAGATTTATAGTTTCAGAGCAATTTACTAATTTGATCCTAGAAATAAATGTGAGAGAAGCAGGAATGGAATGGAGAGGAAGAGATGGTGCAGTGGGTAGAGCTCTGGACTTGGGGACAGGTCCCACTTCTGACACTATACACCCTCTGTCTGCCTCAGTTTCCTCATCTGTAAAATACAAAGTTGGACTCAGTGGCTTCTAAGATCCCTTCTGGCTTTAAATCCTGTATTTGTGGAAGTAGCATATATAGGACTTTGACACATACTGGGCACATCTGTCAATGTTCTGACACCTGGACACCTGGTTTCTTTAATCAGGGATGCCAAGGGACTGGAAAGGCAGCTCTAGGCTGTGTTTAGAACACATCTTCATTATTATTCAGCGTCTCCTATTGTGGGTCCTGGAGAAGCACAAACACATTTTTCTTACCCTCCCCCAGAAATCCCAACATGGGCAAACCAAGCTAATGGTTTACTCTCACTTTACTTACTCTTACTTTACACTACTCTCAGATCCACCTGACTTCTCGCTTTTATGCTATCACCACACCATGTTTCCTCACCAGGTGTAGGCTGGCTTCTCTAGATGTGACAGCACCAGATCCCTACCATTCTTCTCTGGTAGTCTAAGTTTAGCCCCTGATGGACATGCTAATACTAATTCCTTCCTGCCAGAGGTAGATGTTTCCCACAGCTTTGGCTCAATAGGAGTAGCCTTGGAAATCTTTAGCGGGAGATACTTTCTGGGCTCTCCTCTACTTCTGGTTCCTGTAGTTACCTCATTCTCACCAGAGGTAGATGTTTCCCACAGCTTTGGCCCAGCAGGAGTAGCCTTGGAAATCTTTAGCAGGACACACTTCCTGAGCTCTCCCCTACTTCTGGTTTCTGCGGTTACCTCATTCTCCTCACTTAGCTGATCTTAGGATGGTGAGAGGTAAATTAAAGAAGATTCTAAGAGTTCAAATACAGGTAACTCAGGGAACTATAGTGTCATTAAAAAAAAGGCTTGTTAGGAAAGTCAGGAGAAGAAACAAGTTTTTTTGTGGGGGAAAGAAGAGTTTATTTTAGAGTATACTATGCATATGTTATTATTACAAATACCAGATGTTATGAAATATAGGAAATATTATGAATATGGGATACCAGTGCAGTGCTTGACACATAGTAAATGCTTGGTATAAGTCAGTTACTTAATTAGTTAATTCAGTAAGACTTCTAGGTAGAAGTTATTCAGTTAGAAATACGAGTCTGACTGGGTCCAACTTTCTATCCATTACACCATGCTGCCTCTCTATTCTTCATTAGAACACAGCGATTTGTGAGTGCATGGCATCTCACCTCATATTAAATTGTCTAAATGTACGTCATTTTTCATCTTTTATCTCCCCAAGTACCCAGCACATATCTGGTATGTGGTAATTAACGTCTGTTCAATTGAATTTTTGGCTTTTCAAAGGAAAACAAAAATAAAAAACCAAAGTAGTACATCATTGCCTAAGTTATTTGAATATGTGAAAAAAAATGCATGGCTTAGCTTGAATTTTTCAAATTGGCTTCAGAAGCTTTGATTCCCAGGTAATTATTTACTTTCTACTTGCCTGTATTCAATACAAAACTGGCCCTTCAGTCCTGGGTAAACCTTGGGTGTAAATCACTCATTTGCAAATTAATAACATTCAGGTTGCTCCTCCCCGAAGGTTTGCTTTTAAAAATTTCCTAAATACCTAAGGATGATTTTGACAAATGCTTATTTCATGAGGTTCCACAAGATGGCACTCTTGTAACAGGTAAAAAATTAGCTACGTCACCTTTTGTGGTTTAGTCTGTCCCACTCTTTGATTTTAAATAACCGTAGGTTATTTAGAACAGTTAAATCTTTGGCAAACGTACAAGCGCCCAGAGAGTGCTAACCTTGGGATGTGGGTTTTCTTTCCAAGGCCCCTTACAGAATTCTTTGCTTGTAAGTTTTTTTTCCAAAGGAAACAAACAAAAAACCCAAAACAAAACAAAACAAAAATTTTAAGGAGGTAGTATGGTACAATGGAAGGAAAACTAATTCTTGAGTCATGGGACCACAGCTCAAATTCCACCTCTGTTGCTTACGCTCTTCTCTCCCCACCTCCACCATTTGAACTTGGGTAAGTTGCTTAACCTCCATGAATCTGTTTCCTCAACTGTAAAATAAGAAGGCTGGATTGAACCCCATTTGGGGTTTTCTTGACAGAGATACTGAGTGGTTTGCCATTTCCTTCTCCAGCTCATTTTACAGATGAGGAAACTGAGGCAACCAGGGTTAAATGACTTGTGTTGGAGCCCAAATTTGAATTCAAATCCTCCTGACTCCAGGACCAGCACTCTATCTGCTGCACCAACTAGTTGCCCTAAGAGGCGTGGATTTGATGGCTTCTAAGGTTCCTTTCAGTTCTAAAGCTATACCCTGTTGTGGCCCTGACATTTCAGTCTAAGCAGATAGGGCATTTCTGTTCAATCTTTTGCGGGTTGGCTGTACTCTTATGATAAGGGCACTTATCTGCACTTGCTTGCGTGGAGAGTGGGGCAAAGTAAACTTAGCTATGAGGAATTATAAAGTCCTCTCTGCAGAGTTCAGGTTCTGGCATACTGGAACAGAAGGGGGTGTTCTTTCGTTTCCTTCAGTTAATCACTCTACTTGGGTTCATATATCTAGGATTGTAAAAGACTTGATCAAGGTCTCATACGTACTAGGCATAGTCAGTATTTGAACCAAAGTCTTCTGGTTCCATTTCTAGTGCTCTTATCACTATGCCATACTGCTCCACTAAATTCCTTTGACTTAAGAAGGGGCATTCCATGCTATGTTCCATGAAGGGAATCTTAGACACAGGTGCTGGCTAGGATTCTGTGGGGTCTTTCAAAGTGGATGCTGTTATGTTAGGTAGTGTTATAATCTATTGTTATCAACTGATTGTTTTGTTACTTGAAACTTGTGTGCCAATCCTATGTTTTAATCTAGTACTTTTCTGTTCAATTTTCATTTGTCTTTAGTGCTGCATTTGTGACCAGCCATAACAAAGGGTGCTATCTAAAAACAACTAGTATAGTTGTTACCATCCATCCATGGAACTGTCATTACATTTGTAATCAAAGGAGAAACATAAAAGTGGAAGAGAGTTTAAAAAACCCCTACAAACTCTACAACTTCTTCCATCTTCAATCTTATTACGCAAATATTTAATTATTCCATTAAATTTTGCAGATGACCAAATCCTCCCCTCTCCAATCCCATGGATCATTAGCTACAGAAACGTTTTGCTTTATTTTTATTTTCCTTATATTTATGTCATTAACATTTTATTGTTTGATCAAGGAGACATGCAATTTTCAAAATATGAAAAGTAGACTTCAAAAAAATTAAAACCCCCTAATTTATATCCACCAAAATACTTTTAAAAAACCCATGCTTTTGGTTTCACTGCTATAGGAAACTCCCTTTACTGATACAAATGGACAACTACTCTGGAACTTATGGTCTTAGAACTAATTGAATAGGTCATTGGGAAGTTGAGGGCCTCGCCCTGCATCACACAGGTCAGAAGTAAGATTGGAACCCCAGTCCTTGTGCGTTCGAGGCCAACTCTCTATCTACTACACCCTGCTGCCTCTAATCAAGAACGTCCGTCATTTCTTAATATACAATGTCAAGAAATTCCTTTCAGTGCAACTAACTGGCTGTTTAAAAAAGGATATGGTATGCAGGACTAGAGCCACATGGGCCTTTCTGTTCTCTGCCCTGGTCTGAGCAAACCTGGAGTATTTGTCCAGTTCTAAGGCTTTACATTTTAAGAAAATTAATAAAGTGGTTGTTCAGAAAAGGGCGACTAGGATTCTGAAAGTGCCTTGAGTTCATGCCATAAGAAAATTGGTTAAAAGGAACTAACTGGGGATACTTAGCCTGGAAAAGAAAAGACTTAGGAACATGTTGGCTGTCTTCAATTATTTGAAGGGTTGTCTCTCTCTCGACACTTCTCTCCCTGACCCCACATCCAATTGATCGGCAAGTACTATCATTTCTATCTTGCAGCGTCTCTCCAACATGCCCCTTTCTCTTCTGTGACACTGTCATCACCATGACCATTATCATTCCATACCTGGAATAGTGAACTACTTTCAAGGTTGATCCCCTTGCCTCAAATCTCTCTGCACTCCAATTTATCTTCTTTAAGCAATAGGTCTGACCATGTCGCCCCTGCCCTCTGCTCAACAAACTCCAATGGGTCCCTATTACCTTCAGGACCAAATATAAAATATTCTGTCTTTTAAAGCCCTTCATAATCTGGTGCCTTCCTTCCTTTGTAGTGTCTAACTCCATACTGCTCCTCCCTACCCTTCCACCGACCATGTACTCTGCTGTCTATTGACACAGGCCTTCTTGCTCTTCTTCACACTATATTCTCCAAGCGTTTTCACTTGCTGAGCCCATGCCTGGGACTCTCTTCCACCTCATCTCCTTCCTAAGTTCCCAGGCTTCCTTCAATTCTCAACTAAAATCCCATGTTTGGCAAGAAGTTTTTCCTAATCCTCCTTAATGTCAATGCCTTCCTCTCTTGATTTTCTCCAGTTTATCTTGTGTTTATCTTCTTTGCACATAGTTGTTCCTTTATTGTCTCCCCTATTAGATTATGAGCTCCTTGAGAACAGGGACTGTCTTTTGCCTTCTTTAGTGTCTCTGGTGCTTAGCACAGTGCCTGACTCATAGCAGATACTGAATAAATGCTTGCTGACTAACTGGCTCAGGAGGTGGTAGTTTCCTTCTCAGAGGAGGTGTTTAAGCTAAGCTTGGAAAACCTCTTCTCAGGGTATATGGAGAGAAGATTCTTATTCCGGTATGGATTGTATTGGAATGATTTCCAATTCTGAACATTTTATGATTCTATGAAATTCATTTTAAAATACTCAAAAGCAATACCCTAAGCTTTCATTCTTCTTGACCTCCAATCTTATCGTAAACTCCTTTGGGTTTTAAAATATACTGTCCCCTTTAATGACAAATGGAGTTGAATATATGAAACCTACTAATATGCTATCACATTTGTAATCATATCTCAAAGTTAAAGAAATAATGTGTAGAATAACTAAAGATGAAAATTAGTATTATTTTAAAAAATCAGTTTATAAACTTATATGATTTTTTTTCCTAAAGAAGTTGCAAATGTTTACATTTGCATAGCTTAACAGATAATAGCATCAGTTAAGTAAACTTGACTGTTTCTTCTTCACCTATTCAACCTTCATTCCCTTACTATGTCTCCCAGCTACCAGAAATATGTGCATTAAAAGGCTTCTCTGAGTACTGAAGACTGAAAGGCAAAATCCATAAAAGGTCATATTGGCTTCCATTAGTATATTCCTTGCCACAAAAAGAGAACCAAAGGACAATAGAGCTCATTTTCTTTACAACAGTATTAGAAGGGACTAAAAGAAACAGAGAATGAGTAAATAAAAACCTAGAGCCTTAGAATGGCAATTTTTCTTCTTGTGAATTTCTCCTTCCTGATTCAGGAGCCAATCATATGGAGCTAACTTCTGGTGTCTTAGAGTTCTTCTTCAATTTCCCGAACTTCAGAATTAATAACTTTCCCATCCACTACCTCCTGCACAATTGTCTTGATTTTCCTTGTTCTTGTTGGATCTAAAGGCAAAATGATAGATTTAAAAAAAATAGACTAGTTGTTTTAAAATGTGAAACTAAAATATTCAAGTTTCTTTTTCAAGTTAGGCCTCTAAAATAAAGTATTATTTAGGACAATCTATAAAATGTCAACTAGATTATTTTTACAGGCTATTTTAAAATAGAACTTTATGCTCAAGGATGTGAAAACCTATGAATACTTTGATGTAGTTCAACAATAAATTTAATTCAATAAACTTTTATTAAGCATTTACTATGTATCAGAAAATGGGTACAAAGACAAAAATGATAAATTGAGTAGGGAAAGAGAAGTAATGGTTGGAGGATACAGAGAAAAGATGAAGAAATATGGGCTAGATGATAGTATTCTTATAGACTAATTGAACGGCTATGCTCAAAGAATAGTCATAAATGATTCCATGTCATATCAGAAGGAAGATTTCAGGGGCTTGGTCAGCATTTTTAACAACGATTTAGATAAAAGTATAGATCAAATTTGTAGGTCCCATATACTTGGGATGAATAGCTAACACATTACATGACAAAGTCAGGACCTAAAAAAAACTTTGGTGGACTGGAAAATTGGACAGAATCTAATAAAATGAAATATAATCAGCATAAATATAAAGTCTTACATTTAGGTTCAGGAAATTGGCTTTGCATATACAAGACAGAGGAGACATGGCTAGACAATAGTTAAAATGAAAAAATGTTGGAATTTTAGTGGACTGTAAGGTTCATATGAATTAGTGTTATGATACGATAGTCCAAAAAGCTAATTTGGAGGCATAGTGCCTATGTTGTATTCTGCCCCGGTCTGGCCACATCTATCCAACTTTTTTGTGTGTCATGGACCCCCTGTGGAAGTCTTGTGAAATCTATGGATCCCTTCTCAGAATAATGTCTTTAAATGCATAAAATAAAATAGGATTACAAAGGAAACTAATTATTTTGAAATGCAGTTATCAAAATATTGAAAGTTCCAAATTCACAAGATCCCTGAAATCTATTCCCAGATTCCTACTGTGGATCTCAACTTAAGAACTCCTGATTCATACTACTCTACTCATTTCTAGGCCACATAATTTAGAAAGAACATTGATGAATTGACTTATGTCCGCAGGAGGGCAACCTAGCCTAGATGATATAAAAGGACAAAGCCTGTGCCTTATGTGGATAGGTTGAAAAAACTAGGTTGCTCAGCCTTGAGAAGAGAAAGTGGGGTGGAGGGTGGGAAGGGGTGGGGTACAGGGAAGATGATTGCTGTTTTTAAATACTCATTAGGCTGTCAAGTGAAAGAAGGATTGAACTTGTTTTGTCAGTTCTCACAGGGCAGAATTAGGAACCATCAATGGAGGTTGCAAAGAGGCAAGTTTAAGCTTGATGTCTGGCAAGACTTCCTAACACTTAGAGCTATCCCAAAGTAGAATGAGCTGCCTTGAGAAAGGGTGGGTTCCCTCTCACTGGAGGCCTTCTGGGACAGCTCTGATGGTCACTTCTTGGGTGTGCTAAAGTGGCGATTCTATTTTGGGTGTGGTTTCAACTACAAGGCCTTAGAGGTCCCAATTCTGTGAAGGAAGGGTTTTTTTTTTTTTTTTACCAAGAATGTAGTCCCTGAACTGAACCTTTAAGAAAAACATGGATAGCGAGAGGAAGAGATGAGGAGAAAGTATGTTCTAGGAATAGAGAATATTCCCTTCTCATCAATGGCACCTTCTATACCAATGAAAAAAAAATCCGTTAATTGAAAAATGGATGTCGGTTGTAATGTTCCAAATGCCTATTAAGAAAGCAGTATTCTTGCCAGGCCAAAGACTATCATATACTATAAACTAGTTAATTTATTACACAGGAGTATATGTTATTCCTTGATTCTGTGTTAAGAAGAAATGTAGCTATGACTTTGTGATACCATATGTGTTTCTATGGCTTGGTATTTGATATTCTGAGTCTTAGTATCTCAGGGAATTTACCCACCTTTGGAAGAATCAATAGACTGTGCTTGAGAATTAGATTCTGGTATGGTTAAACTTTCAACAGCACCATTCCTGCAGAGAAAAGAAGAACACTAGTTTTCACTTCATATTTTCTGGGATCCGGTGACATGGACCTGGAGAGAACTAGATTTTAGTCATACCTCTGACACCTACTAGCTCTGTGACTATGGGCCAATCATTCAACCTGAGTATCGAGTTTTACTTCCATAAAATGGGTGTGTACCGTATCTGTAATTCCTTCCTTAGGGGGTTGCTGTCACGATCAAATGAAATATATATGAACTAATTTGTAACCCTTAAAGGGCTATGGTTATTAGAAAAAGACAAAGAAAATTATATCAAAGACAAAACTGGTTTTGTGATATAGTTCAGCAATGCCAAGACCAGTTATCTGTACTCAATACCTCAGGCAGCTTACACAAGACATCCCCAGGAATATATATATATATATATATATATACTAATATATATATATATATATACATATATATATATATATATACATATAATAAAGAGAAATGCAGAAACACACAAGGAAAGCAGTCTGGATACAACTGGCCACTCGAGCTACCTATACAGGTCTGTGAGATCGCACCTAGCTCACAATCTCTCTCTCCTTCACAAATCCAAACTGTCCAAGGCATCCTAACAAAGGCTGGCCCAGAAATATTGGCTCTCCCAGATTTTATATGCTACCTTAGGCAACTGCAAAATTGGAGACAGCCTGGGGCCTGTAAAACTTGGACTCAGTCAAAAGGTTGCATTCAAGGACCTAGAAGGCCACATGTGGTCTTGAGGCCTCAGGTTCCCCAAACCTGCACTAGATGCTGTTAAGAGCTGAGATACAAAGAAAGGCCAATGGAAAAAAAGTGACATTTATTTTTCCAATTCCAGAAAATCTCTGCTGTGATTGCACGACAATCCATATTTAAACATGGCATTGATGTTGTTTTCAGGGAATTTACTATGAAATGGATGACACCATTCAGATGGATATGACGTCATTTTTCATCTTTAATGTTAGGTCACTGATATATTTCAACATGTCAAGGATCTGTGATTCTGCCTATGTAGGCATGCCCTCCAATCTTTCTGTCTTAGTAGATGGTTTGGGGGAATTTCGGGGGACAAAATATTCTTTACAGATCAGTTGGTATGATGATGAGATTCTCTGAATTGAGTTAGTCCAACTCTGAGCCCGTAATAGATTCCTCTTAGCATAGAGGGAGGCAGAGCCAAGATGGCAGCATACAGGCATCAATCTAGCCTCCAAAAATTTAAAAATAACTTTTTCAAATCAAATTTTGGAGCAGTAGAGCCAACAAAAACTTGTGAACAAAAGAGTGAAACACTTTTCCAGCCTAAAATAATGTAATAGATTAGCTGGTAAAGTCTGTGACAGCAAGGTGGGAGCTGGCCTGGAGTTCAGCAGCTGTATCAGCAGTGGATCTTGGAGGCAGCTACAATAGCAGCAGCAATAGTAGTAGCCTCAGAAGCTCTCAGACCAGAGCTGAGTCAGGAGTCAGACAACTGGTCAGAAAGAGATTACTGGGGACTCTTTGCTGGCACTGGGTGCAGCTGGCACTAATTGGCAGCTCTATTGACCATAAGCAGTTCTGGTTGCAGTTCTGAGGTGGAGAGGAGATCTAGCACTTGTGGCTACAGGAGAGCCGGGGAGCTGGTCATAGTTCCAGGGTCAAGAGAAGCTCTAGTGCTTGTGGTTGTAGGGGTATGAAAACTAGAGCTCAGAGCAGGAGAACAGTGACCAAAGCTCTCTCTGGAACACACAACCTTGGAAATACTGAAAATTTGCAGACTCCCAGAACTAGTTCTAAAAACAGCAGCATGAGGACAGTACCTCCTCAATCCTGGCTGAGCAAACCCAACTTTAACATAAAGTTCAAAGTCAAGAAACAGGCTCAGCAAACAACAACAACAACAACAACAACAACAAACAACAAACTAACAACACAACAACAACAAAGAACTTGACTACAAAAAGTTACTGGGGTGGCAGGAAAAACCAAAATGTAAACTCAGAAGAAGACAACAATATGAAAACAGCTATGAGCAAATCCTTAAAGAAAAATGTTAATTGAACCCAAGCCCAATAAGAATTCCTGGAAGAGTTAAAGAAAGAGATAAGAATGGTAGAGGGAAAGTTAGGAAAAGAAATGAGAGTGATGCAAGAAAATCATGAAAAGAGAATTAACAGCTTTGTAAAAGAGGCACAACAAATAATGAAGAAAATCACACTTCCAAAACCAGAATTGGCCTAGTAGTAAAAGAAGCACAAAAATTCACTGAAGAAAAGAACTACTTAAAAAGTAGAATTGTCCAAATGGAAAAAGAGGCACAAAAACTCACTGAAGAAAATAATTCCTTAAAAATTAGAGTTGGAAAAGTGGAAGTCCATGAGATATCAAGAAACAACAAAACAAAGTCAAAAGAATGAAAAAATAGAGGAAAATGTGAAAACAACTGAACTGGAAAATAGATTGAAGAGAGATGATTTTAGAATTATTAGACTATCTGAGAGCCATGATCAAAAAAAGAGTCTAGACATCATATTTTAAGAAATTTCCAAGGAAAACTGCCCCAATATCTTAGATCAAGAGGGTAAAATAGAAGTAGAAAAAAACCACCAATCACCTCCTAAAAGAGATCCCCAAATGAAAACTTCCAGGAATACTATGGCCAAATTTCGGAGCTCCCAGGTCAAAGAGAAAATTTTGCAAGCAGCCAGAAAGAAACCATTCAAATAACATTGAGCCAGTGTCAGGATCACACAAGTTTTAGCAGCTTCCTCATTAAAGGAGTGGTGGGATTGTAATATGACATTCTAGACAGCAAAGGAGCTAGGATTACAACTAAGAATTACCTCCCCAGAAAAACTGAGTATGTAATTCTTCAGGAGGAAAATGGATATTCAATGAAATAGAGGACTTTCAAGCATTCCTAATGAAAACATCAGAACTGAATAGAAAAATTAACATTCAAACCCAAGACTCAAGAGAAGCATAAAAAGGTAAACAAGAAATAGAAATCATAAAGAACTCAATAAACTTAAACTGTTCACCTTCCTATATGGGAAAATGATACATGTAACTCCTAAGAACTTTATCATTATTAAGGCAATTAGAAGTCTACATAGACAGAGGCCATGGGTGTGAGTCAATTATGTGGAGATGATCTCTCTCTCTCTCTCTCTCTCTCCCCTGTCTCCCACCCCTGCCCCGACTCCCAGCCCTGACCTGCCAAAAATAAAGGAGTGAGGAAGAAGGATGCATTGGGAGAATGGAAAAGAGAGAGGTAGAATGGGGAAAGTTTTCTCATATAAAAGAGGCATTCAAGGAAGAACTTTTATGGTGGAGGGTAAAATGGGGGGATGGTGGGTAATGATTGAACCTCTTTCTCATCACAATTGGTTTAAAGAGGGAAGAACTGTATATACACATTCAATTGGGTATAGAAATCTATTTTTATCAAACTAGGTATAGACCAAGATCTCACACCATATATATCAAGATAGGGACAAAATACATACAGGATTTAGATATAAAGGGTGATATCATAAGCAAATTAGGGGAGCATTGAAGATTTTATATGACAGACCTATGGATAATGAAAGAATTTATGGCTAAACAAAAAATAGAAAGGATAGTAGGATATAAAATGAACACTTTTGACTATATTAAATTAAAAAGTTTTTGCACAAAGAAAATCAATGCAGCCAAGATTAAAAGGAAAGCAGGAATGGGACGGTGGCGGGGAGGGAATTTCACAACAAGTGTCTCTGATAAAGGCCTCATTTTTCAATTATATAGAGAACTGAGCTGAATTAGTTAGAAAACAAGTCATTCCTCAATTGATAAATGGTCAAAAGATATAAACGGGTTGTTTTTTAAGAAGAAATCAAAGCTGTCTATAGCAATATGAAAAAATCACCATTGACTAGAGAAATGAAAATTAAAACAGCTCTGGCATTCCATCTCACACCTATCATAAATGACAAATACTAGAGGGGATGAAGAAAAATATGTCCATTAATAAGTTGTTGTGAAGTTGTGGACTGCTCCAATTATTCTGGAGAACAATTTGGAACTATGCCCAAAGGGCTATAAAACTGTGCATACTCTTCGACCTAACAATACTACTACTAGGTCTGTACCCCCAAGAGATTAAAGAAAAAGAAAAAAACCCTATATTTACAAAAAAAAATTGTAGCAGCTCTTTTTTGTGATGGCAAAGAATTGGAAATTGAGGAGATGCTTATCAATTGGGGAATGGCTGAACAAATTATGGCATATGATTTTGATGTACTCTTGTGCTATAAGAAATGATAAGAGGGGATGGTTTCAGAAGAAAATGATAAGACCTATATGAACTGATGCAAAATGAAGTAAGAAGAACTGAGAAATCATTATGCACAGTAACAGTAATGCTGTAATGATGATCAACTATGAAAGACTTGCCTACTCTGATCGATACAATGATCTTAAAGGACTTAAGATGAAAAAATGCTATCTACCTTCAGAGAGAGAACTGATCAACAGTGACTGTGAATTGTAGTATAATTTTCTTGCTTTTTAATTTTTCCTTTGCTTTTCTGTGATATGATTAATATGGAAATATGTTCTGCATGATTTCACATGTATAATTGATATAATTTTGCTCGCTTTCCCAATGGGTGAGGGAGGGCAGGAATAAGAGAATTTGGAACTCAAAATTTAAAAAGAAAAGAATATTAAAAAGAAATAATGTTTTTTAAAACCTTAATACTAAATAGATTATTTTCTGTGGTACAAGGAAAAATGCATACGCGCAAAATGGAGATGATGATAGCACCTATGTTCCAGGGTTATTGTGAGGATCAGATGAGATAATAATGGTAAAGTGATTTGCTAACCTTAAAGCACTACATAAATGTTATCTATTAATAAGTTTGTTGACTGACTGACTGATGTAGTTTGTACAGAACATGCACAGATAAGCAGTACTTTAATGTCACACTGATTTCTTTTGCACATCCCAGCAGAAAGCTTAACGTCCTCATTAGTGAACCAAAATATTAGAAATGTATTTTCCTTTTCAGATTTCTTACTTACCCTTCGAGTTCTCCCTCCAGCAGGCGGCGGTAGGTCTCAATCTCCATCTCCAGCCGGGTTTTGATATTTAGAAGTTGTTCATACTCTGCATTCTGACGCTCCATGTCACTCCTCACCTGGGAAACCTGAGCCTCCAGATTGCCAATTTGGAGCTGTATCTGGGAGAGCTGATTGCAGTAACCATTTTCTGTTTCTGCTAAGGTGTCCTCAAAGGACTTTCTCTGCGTATCAATGAAGAATGATGCTAATTCAGTGATGAGCCAAGGAAAAGAGGCTTTAAGGGTGGAAGAATAGCCTGGTTTATATGCAAGGTTCTTTCTGTTTTGCTATCACTTTTGAATTAGAATAGCGCATAAAATTAGAGAATTGAGAGCTGGAAGGAGCCAAACTCACTTAGTTCAACACTTTCATTTTACCGATGGGGAAAATGAGGCCAAGAGAGTTGAAGTGACTTGGCCAAGGTCATGTAGGTGGTAAGACTTGAACTCAGGTCCTCTAGCTCCACCACCAGTGCTCTCTCCTCTCTACCCATCCCATTATACTCTGTTGGAAACATCATGCTTTTCCATACCATAGCAAGCTGAGACTGGAGCTCAATTTCTAAACTTTGGAGCATGCGCTTCAAGTCCGTTATTTCACTCTTGCTTGTCTGGAGCTGTTCCGTGTTGCTGCTGATCTCCTTCTTGAGTTCTCCGCTCTGAAACACAAGACAAGGTATTACGCCAACCTATGGGAAAACTGGAGTTCATTTGTCAGGGTGGCTCAGTGCCTCGACTTACTTTTTCAATGAACCAAGCTTCGGCTTCCTTGCGATTCTGCTCCGCAATGACTTCGTACTGAGCTCTCATGTCGTTCAGGAGCTTGGTCAAGTTGATTCCCGGAGCAGCGTCCATCTCCACACTGACCTGGCCGGGCCCCCCGGCGTGGATGGCTTGAAGTTCCTAGGAATGGGGAGGAAGAGGGAGCTATGTGTGGATTCGCTCCGATTTATCCCGACTGTAGTTACTTTGTACATAGTTGTTTGCACGTTGTCTCTTTCGCTGCACTGTGTTCCTTGAGGGGAGACACTGACTTTTGCCTCTTTTTTTGGTAGCCCCACCACTTGATACAGTGCCTGCCACATAGTGGGTAATTAACAAATGTGTATTGACTTGACTGACCAGATCCCAGAAATACTTTCCTGGTTAACTTAACCCATAATTGTTCATCGTCATCACCATTTAGATAGTGCTTTAAGCTTCAGTGTTCTCAGGTTCGTAGGATATCAAAAGTACTATTTATTTAAACCCGCAACTTAAGGCCAGAGAAGACTTGCCCAAGATCATATGGGCAATAAGGCCTAGTCGGGATTTGAATCTAGGTCCTCCGACTCCAAATCCAGCATTCTTTTCATTGCCTTCCCTAAAGCGAAGGTAGATTTCTCTAGCATTTGAACCCAGGAATCCTTGAAACCTTAAATGAGAACCTTGTCCCTGGACCATTTGGCTTTCTTTAAAGTACCATCCCTTTTATGGGGATTTGTATTTTACTTTGTTTTTATTTTTAAAATATTTATTGAATATCAGTGCAGCTAATTAGACTCGATTAATAATTCCTTCTAAATCTCAATGCGTTTTTAATGTGATTCTTTCCACATTTCAGTGTATCCACTCCAAGGCCCCATCAGGACTCTTTGTCCATTCATTCCCTTTCACTCTTGCTCTCCTTCCTCCCTCTCCTTCTAAATAAAACATTTATCAAGTACTCGCTATGCCTCACTAAGCTTTGTGCTTATAAACCATCTCATTTATGCAGGAGAAAATAGAATTACCATGGAGTAATGGATAAAGCACTGCATTTGGAGTCAGGAAGATCTGGGTTCAAATTCTGCCTCAGATACTTACTAGTGATATGACCCTGGGTAAGTCACTTAATCTTTCTGTGCCTCAGTTTCTTCATCTGTAAAATGAAGGGACTGGTATGATAGTCTCTGAAGTCCCTTCCAGCTCTAAATATATGATCCTGTGAGTCCCAGAGAAGTGACTTGCCCATGGTCATATAGCTAATAAGGAGTAGAGACATAATTTGAACCCAGGTCTTCTAGCTCCAAGTTCAATTTTCTTTCCACTCTGAATAAGAATACACCAGGTAGGCTCAGAGGCATTGAAAACACAGTAGAAATCTTTTCAGGACTCTGATGTCAGAGGACAAAACAAGCATCATTTATACTGACAGGGCAGGTGGTAGTACAGTGAATAAAGGGCTGGACCCAGAGTCTGGAAGTCCTGAATTCAAATCCAGTCTCAGATGGTTACTGGCTGTGTGACCTTGGGCACATGACAATCTCTGCTCACCTCAGTTTCCTCATCCGTAAAATGAGGATAAAAACAATACCTACCACCCAGGGTTGTTTGGAGAATCAATTGAGGTAATATTTTAAAAACAGTGCTTAGTACAGTGCCTGGCACATAGTAGGTGTTATAAAATGCTTGCAATTATTATTTTAATTATGATAGCATTTTCTGTTGGCAGGCTGTTCTATTTTGGAGGTTGAGTGAAATCATTTCTAAGGCTCCTCTCAGCTCTAAAATTCTGTGGATCCGTGTCCATTTTCTTTTTAAAAAAGAATTACAAGAACAGAGCCATTAAACTGACTTTATTACCTCATCGTCGAAGTGAAAAGTGAGAAAAAAGACTGGTAGCGCCAAGAGCAGCCGGGGACTCTATCCTTCTGTCTTTATATATGAGTCTATTTTCTCTCCATAAGCAACTTCACCCCACCTCAACCCCAGCCAAACAAACCTCCCAGAAGTCAATAAAAGAAGCTCCCATCATTCTCCTAACTAAATAAGAATTTAAATTGCAATGGATTGGGGGGAGGGGAGGAGGAAGGACATAGGTGTGACAGATGCCCCTTCACCTCTTCATGGTTCTTCTTAAGATAAGCCAGCTCTTCCATCAGGCTTTCAATCTGCATCTCCAGGTCAGCCCTGGCCAGTGTCAATTCATCCAGCACCCTGCGCAGGCCATTGATGTCAGCTTCAACATTCTGGCGCAGGGCTTGCTCATTCTCGTACCTTCAAAGTAAATGGCAGGATATTCCAGGGGATCAAAAATAAAATAACAAAAAAAAAAAAAAAAACGAAACCCAAAACCCACCTGAAGAAGTGATTTGTTCAGGCATTAATTAGCATGAGCATTTTGAATGGTGATCTGTCTCAGACTAGCAATGTGGCTTAAAGGATAGAGAACCACTCTTGGAGAAGGAAAAGCCTAAGTTCAGTCTTTGCCTCAGTTTATTTGATAGCTGTGTAACCTTAAGCAAGTCACTTGAGTTTTTAGTGCCCCCGGAAACACTTTAAGTCTCCAAATGACTGGTGGGCAGCTGAAGAGAATCAGAAGAGGGACTTTCTGCACTGAAAATTCCCTCTGCTGAAAAAAAATCATGTCTGGGTCAAGTTTCTGGGGTGGAAAGTCACTATTTAATATGATACCATGTTTACTGGAACAATCTACCTCTTCTCCTGATTTTCTTGCCCCCCTAGATCTTTGACGGCTCCACTGGAAGGCAAGGATAGAATAAGGGGAATGAAAGAAAGACCCTCTGTACATTGGGCAGACCCCTGTGTGACGAACTTCTGGGAGGGTGTAGATGGGCACTGGATGGGCTGGTATGAATGAGCTGCTATCTGAATTGTTGGGAGGGCTTACCAACACTTAATAGCAGAATGTATTGAAATATGGAAAATTTTATTCATTAGAAATGAAAAACAAAAGGAAGGATAAAGTGTAAAGAAAGGAGAGAAATGCCATTGTTAGACTTGGCTTGCACTTACTTCATTCTAAAATCATCAGCCGCCAATCTTGCATTGTCAATCTGCAAAATGAGCCGAGAATTCTCGATAGTGGCTGAAAGAATCTGGAAAAGTACAGAAAAAGGATTTCTAAAAGCACTGAGATACTGGTCCAGATATTCTGTTCAAGGCAGGAGATATGTCCTGGTCAGGGGATGTGATAATAAATAATATCATTTTTGATTCTACCAGATTTTTAATTTGCTTCTTTTAAAAACTGAAGTTGTATGCTAAGAAACACCTTCCTTCCCCTGCCTCCCTTCCTTCTTTCCCTCCTTCCTTCTTTCCTTCCTTCCTTCCTTCCTTCCTTCCTTCCTTCCTTCCTCCCTCCCTTCCTTCCTTCCTTCCCTCCTGTCTTCCTACTTTCCTTCTTTCTTAAGGATCACAGGCTCTGGAGATGAAAGCAGGGGTGTATTGAAGCCAGCTCAAAAAGCTGGCACTGTTATTAAATTTTCTATTTTGTTGATTGTCTCAACCAGAGATGTCTTACTGCTGTAGACTTCAAGACAGTAGAAAACTCCTTCATGCTGCTGGAATCAGATTAAAATGTAATTGAGAAATGTTTAACAAAATAAATAAAAATTACAAGCCAACATAGATAATGTTAATTTATGATTTTCTAGGGAAATATATGACCTGCAGGGATCCATTTCTCTTTTAGTTTGACTCCACCAGTTGACACTGAGGAAAGTGTTAATACTGCAGATTAAACTTAAAAAACAAAAACGATATGCATAATTCTGGGAACCCCCAGCCCACTTGTTAAGCCTTTGCTATTATACTCCTGCATTGTTCTATAAACAGTATTAGAGACCCACAGGAATGCAATTGAAGGCTCAGTAAATGAAATCATCAACAGATTTTGGGCCTGGTTACCATTCGGTTGTTGTTTATGGGTCATGTCCCACTCTTCATGACTCCATTTGGGGTTTTCTTGGCAAAGATACTGGAGTGGTTTGCCATTTCCTTCTCCAGCTTGTTTGACAGGTGAGGAAACTGAGGCAAACAGGGTGAAGTGACTTGCCCAGGGTCTTACAGCTAGTAAGTATCTGAGACTGGATTTGAATTTAGGTCTCACTGATTCTAGGTCCTGATCTTTATTCACTGCACCATCTAGCCTCCCCCTGTAGATTGTAGGCTAATGAGCATTCATATAGTACTCTAAGGTTTGCAAAGTGCTTTACATCCATTGTTTCCCTTGAGCCTCCCAACACCCCTGGCTGGAAGGGACCTTACACTTTATAAGATCATAGAAGGAAGCCATGTTAGGGATCACCTGGTCTAGCCCTGTTGTTTTACAGATAGGAAAGTGAAGCCCAGAGGGTAAAGTAGTAAGTCGTTAAGCCAGGATTAGAACCTGGGTTCTGTTCCCGCCCCGCCCCGCCCCCCAATCCATTGGTTTTCTCACGACACCAGGCTGCCTCTTAGTTAGGCTGGAGATTATATAGTACAATTCTCTCATATTACCGCTGAGGAGATGAAAACCCACCAAGGTTCCATGACATGCCCAACGTCGCAGTAAGTTGCGGAGATCAAGTTCAAAGCCATTTCCTCTGACTCCAAATCTAGAGCTCTTGGGATTACATCACAGAGGAAACATAGTTCACATTAAGACATACAGGAGCATGTAAATTCCTTGAGGTCAGGAATCATTTTCATTTTTGTCTTTTGTAGCCCTAAGGTCTAGCACAGTCCAAGGCATATAGTAGGTGTTCAATAAATTACTCCTTGAATTGAATAGATGCTAACAAGTATAGCTAGATGTCACAGTGGATAGAATGCCAGGCTTGGAGTCAGGAAGACTGGCCTCAGATACTTACTAGCTATGTGACCTTGGATAAGTCACTTAACTCTGCCTCAGTTTTGTCACCTGTAAAATGAACCGGAGAAGGAAATGGCCAACCTCTCTTGTATCTTTGCCAGTTGTTGCTGTTCATTCATTTTCCAGTTGTGTCTGACTCTTTGTGACCATTTGGGGTTTTCTTGGCCAAAAAAAACCCCAAATTGGATCATGAAGAGTGGGACACAACTTAACAAGAATGACAATAACAACAAGAAGGAACTACCAGACTTTCCATTTTTGAAAAATGCCATAAATACTATCAAATTAATTATGTTCAACACTAGCACAATTTAGTAAAAGATTAAAATGAAAGCGAATTATTAAAATCTTTAATTTTTATTAATTAATTTAGTAATTATTTCATTAAAATTTTTAATTTTTATTTAATTTTTTGTCCATGTCAGGAGTCAGATTAAAATCACCAAATGGCCACTACTACTATAAATGTTGTAATAGCAAAAATATTCTTACCTTATTCTTAAGATCTTCAATTAATGGGTAATATTTTTCATAATCATTTCCTGACCCAGAGTCGCCTGTCACACGTGTTTCATACCAGTCTCGAATTTTGTTCTCCAGTTCAGTGTTTGCTTCCTCTAGAGCCCGGACTTTAGCCAGGTAGGAAGCCAACCTGTCATTGAGGTTTTGCATGGTTTCCTTTTCTGATCCAGAAAGAAGGACTCCATCATTGCTACAGGGGATGCCAATTGAGCCACTGGCCAGCCCTCCACCATAACCATTCCCTAGACCACCTCCATAACCACTGCCCAGCCCTCCTCCATAACCACTGCCCAGTCCTGCTCCATAACCACTGCCTAGCCCTCCTCCAAAGGCACTCCTGGAGCTGCTCCCAAAGCCACAGCTGGAACCAAACATGGATGCAACACCAAAACTGCCCCCAGAGCTTGCCCCAGAGCCAAAAAAGTTTCCACTGAAGCCACCTCCTCCACTACTGGTGCTGGACAACCGGCTGAGCCGGTGGCCCCCCACCCCACTGCGAGATGAAGCCTGCTGGGAGGCCCCAGAATTGTAGACAGAGAGAGACATGGTATCAATAGAGATTAATCAGTTGGCAAAATGGGGAAACAGAGGGGGTAAAAGAGGCTGAGATGTGTAGCCTTTTATACCCAATGAAGTGAGTGTCACAGTCCTCAAGTCTAAACCTGCACACAACAATAAAATTCAACCCTTTATTTTTCTTTTGTCAGCTCAGCATCCCCTGACCAAATTAAGCCATATATGTAGGTGGAAATTGTTTATTGGTGCAAAAATAAGGGTTCCTACTAGGTATTTGTTTGACAAAGGAGAGATTTGGGTGGGGTAAAGTTTGCTTGTCAGAAGGAATTCCCTCACCCTTGCACAGACTATGTGTTGCTTTGCTAATGTCACCTAAGCCTATATTTCTTTCATATTTAAAGTTCTTTACAACCTGATCTTTTCCTAAAGTCCATCTTTTTACTCTTCTATAAGTACTCTATGATCCAATGACAGTAGCCTCCGGGCTGTTAACTGAGCATCACATCCCATCTACCAGCTCTTTGCCTTTTCACTCATTGTCCCCTGCACCTGAAATGCTTTGATCCCTAACGTTTGACTCTCATTTTGCCTTGGCTTCCTTCGACACTCAACTCACAGTTCACCTTCTGCAGGAGGCCATTCCCAGTCTTCCCAAAATGCTAGGTCTTTCCTTTTTCACTGTGCCTTGTATCTACTCTGTGTGTATCTTGTATGTACCTTGGCATTTTTGCACTGTCTTGCCCGCTAGAATGTGAACTCCTTGAGGGCAGGAATGATTTTTTGTCTTTTTTTATTTTCAGGATTTAAGACAATACCTCATATATTTAAAAAGCTAAATGCTTGATGATCATCTATTTTTTTCTCTTGTGCCCCAGAGACTAGCACAGCCTATTGCATATAGTAAATAGATATTTAGTAAACATTTGTGAATGAATGAATGTACAATGCACAAAGATAACGAAGTAAGCTATTGAATGTTCTGAAGTAACTTGAGTTTGTGTCAGGATGAAATAGTCAAGTCAACAAGCATTTATTACATATTTACTACGTGTCAGACATTTTACTAAGCTCTGGGGGTGTAAAGAAAGGTAAAACACTGTCTTTGCCATCAAGAGTTTACAATTGAATCTAAACCTGAACTCTGTCTTCTTTCCAAAACTGGCTGGTCCTTTTTAGCTTCCCAGTTTCTGTTAATTGCATGGACCATCATTCTAATAACTTAGTTTCAAAATCTAAAAGTTATCTTTGATCTTCCCTTTCATTCCTATATCCAAGCAATCCCCAAGACTGTCAATTATACTTCCATAACAACTCTCAAACCTTTTCCTGTGTCTTTACTCCCATAGCTCCCACAGTCTCATTTCACATCCTCGGCAATTCAGCTAAGACCAGCCAACTGATCCCTAAACTTAATATGCCATCTCTTGTTTCCATACATATTTAACCAGCAGGATACATTGCTTGCCACTAACCATGTATAATTTACAATAAGAATCAGGTGCTGGGAAAACCTATTCTCACCCTGGTGGTTGTGTACTCCATCTAGCACTAGGGAGAACTCTGAAGAAATATCCACCAAGTTCCATGATTCCCATATGATTGTAGAATTCTGTTCTCTAATTCTGCCATTTGTGGTGGCACACTCAGTCATTAGTCTAAAGGATGTGATCAGTGTGGATTTATCCAATCAGAAGAGGAACAAGGATGACCTGGTACTACAACAATAGCCAGTCCAAACCGCTCTCAACTCCCATCTTACCAGAAACATTTCTCTCCACAATGGCAGTATTTCACTGAGCTCTAGTTAGGGAGCAGGACACAATGGAGCTGGCCACATAAATAAGCACATTTATTTTTTTACTTATAGGTATAGAATCAATTAAATAGATACACCAATTTATTGTACCAAATCAAATAGTATAATGATTTTATGGCTACATTCAGTTTCTTCCAGATTCTGGCCTCTCATGATCTGAAAGTCTTAAGAAAGACATAATTCTCATCTTTAGCCCTGCTAGAGGCTTTCCCCAAGCTGTTCTCATCATAGCTTCCAAGAGATCACAGTCACGTTAATTGAGAGTTCAGGAACACAGAGTAATTTGCCTTCATTTCATGGTGCAGAGAGAAGGTCCTCTGGATACTTTCTTTCTCATTCTTGAATGCTTCACTCTGACCATTTCTCCAGCCTCCTGTGCTTCATTTTTCTTCTGGTGACCTGGATCTTGCCCAGAGTAATTATAGTCTTATCATAAGAGACTGGTACATATCAAGCCTTCTATGTCCTGCTCGCCATCTTGGTTCTCTGGTTTTTCTTCCTTTGTGTTCAGGTTTTTCTGATGGCCAAGAATAATATTTCCTTCTCTATTTATGCAGTTTGGCAACTAAGTTTGGCCAATCTCCCTTCTTTTCCATACCCTAGTAGTCACAGAAAGAAAAGCTGGTGGAGTTAAGCCATCTCTCATTCCTAGAATCTACTTCCTCCTTTTCCTAGGCTGTCAAAGCCCTTCTTTTCCTTCAAAGCTCAGCTCATATATTGCCTCCTATGTGAAAATGTCCTCTATTCTCCCCATTGGAAGTATTCTCTCCTCCTCAATTTTGCCCCCATCATTCTATCATGTATTACACTTCATGTCTTCGAAGAAATTTATGACTAAAGAAGAAGATGGATTTATAGCAAGAGAAGAGGATCACAGGTATGTTGATTTTGTAACTCAGTGGTCTCCTTGTGATATTAAGAAAAGGCTTAGAAAATCCTTAGCATATTGAATGGACCTCTTGTTGAAAACTTATGGGAGGGACAGGGTTCACAGAATGGTCAGGAATAGATACATTTAAATCTGCATCATTGGAGGGAATATCCACATGATTCAGATAATAGTTCTATCTGAGTATTGAATATTTGAGTGTATGCAGAGAGTATACAAATATTTTTCAAAGGAAAATACAAAACTTTAGTCCCAGATATGCTATATATGTGTAGGTACATGCATACATGCATATGCACATACAAAAGATGCATATATGTGTATATTCACATATACATACAAATACAGTACATTTGCACTAATATTTCACATTCTGCTTCTGAAGTTATTTGACTTGACAGAACTTACTTTTCCTTAATCCTTACTGGTTTTTAAAATGTCCTTTCAGACTCATTTAACTTTAATAAAGTTGACATCGTAGAGATTTTGATGAAAATTTGTTCTGAATCTAATTACGTGTGGTGAACAGACTCAGTCATTACAACCATAAAGCAAATGTCAGTGGAAACCTTCTTTACTACTATTTTTGCATAATAGAAATCAATTAGCTCTCTTTTTTTTTGCAGTTTTGAGAGATAAAAAGAATTGTTTCTGACAACTTGACAACTTCGGGCTTGTATGTTTATTGCAATAGGCTGGTGGAATTTTAAGTGGAAGAAAGACTTGTGTTGGATTTACAGAGGGGAACAGTAAGTTTAGTGTGAGAACCCATAGCTTCCTTCAAAAGTTTACATAATCTTTGGCTAATTAAAAAAAGTTTTACTTAGGATCAAATGGTATCCTAATTAGAGAAAATCGTTAATATGATATTGACAGAACAGTACAAAGGTCAGTGGACCTTGAGTTTCATTGAGGTGACACAATTTGCTAAAGGTCAATAACTAATGAGTGGCTCAGAAACCAAGATTTGAACCCAGGTCATCTAACTGCAAATTAATCGATCTTTTTATCACCCCGGGATTTAACTATGTGGTACAAAAACTGGTCAACCATTTTGAGGACAAAATGGCCATATATGTGTTCTAATTTTAAAGATGGTGAGTATTCAGACACTCAACTTATTACAATATTTATTTGGTTTTCATTCTTCTTTCCCAAC
Source organism: Phalanger gymnotis (assembly GCA_028646595.1). Taxonomy (NCBI): domain Eukaryota; kingdom Metazoa; phylum Chordata; class Mammalia; order Diprotodontia; family Phalangeridae; genus Phalanger; species Phalanger gymnotis. Next base: position 191,624,307 of record CM053626.1, read on the forward strand.
TCTGCTGGGATCTATATAACATTAAATTTTTCAGAACTAAAGTGGGAAGAAAAATTCTCCCATTACCATATAGAGCCTAGACATAGACCTGACATTCTGGATTCTAAGAGGATCAATTACTATAAAACAATTGGATATTTTAATAGTAGCCATAGGGTATTGTAAAGCTGCCTACTCTCAAGAATCTCAAAGAATTTTGCTATGTATACCTGTGTTAAGTAATAATAAGGCAAAAGTTTCTTGTTCTATAGATGAGGCAAGAAAGGCAAATGAATAAAGTTGTATTTCCCCAATTTTCTTTGGTTGGTACTCAAGGTCAAAACTCTATCATCTAGTTAATAGATCTCTGTGCAGATATGGCCACATTCTTTGGAAGTTAATACTGGAGAAACTACAGGTTTTGTAATTTAAAAACAATTGTAGAGAAATCTATATTTTGGTGAAAAAGAATTGAGTTGGAGAATTGAGCTGAATCTAATAATATGAAATTCATTAGAGATAAATGTAAAATCTAACATATAGTTTTAAAAAATCAACTTCATAAGCATAGGATGTCAATGTGTTAACACCAGGTTATATCTGGTCAATTTTAGGTAATATCAGGTTAATGTCAGCTGAGGATCAACATACTTCCATGTGAAATTAGTTACTATAAACAAAAGGATGTCAACCAATCTTTGAAACCTGAACAAATGCACCATCTAATTAATTACCATACCATCTACAAAATGATCATGCTCAAATTTTCTGTTTGTTAAGGCTACAGTACAAGGAATCCTCAGTGCATCTAGTCTATTTATTTGTCATCCCATTTACCTCTAAGCATTGAAAAGATAGTTGTCTCTAGGTTAAATGTGAAAAGTAAGAATATTCACACTCTTGGTTCACAAAACAAGATAATCACGAGTCACTGAATCATATAGTTTATTGACAAGAATATAAGGAAAGTCATTATTTCACTTTGTGAGAAGCTAGGGTCCTTGATAATTTCTCAGATGCTCATTTCAAATATGATGCTCTGTGTTTTTCAATCTCCTAGGCATGTGCCATGGGTCAAGTCCTTAAAAATATGCCGTGGTGGGTGGGTGAGGGGCAAAGAGTAGAAGCCTAATTCAGAGGAGATAGGGAGATGCAGACTTCTGAAATTCAATGAGATTGTCAGAGAAATGGGCATTACAAATTAGGAAACAGACTACAGGAGAACATTATGTGCAGTTTGGGGGAAACAAAACTAAAGAGAGATTTCTCTTCCATTTATGTTCGTGTTTATAAAATTAGTTTTTTTCATGATTAGAAGGTCCACAACTTTCAGTCAAGGAAGCAGCAAAGATGCTTTAAATTTCCTTGCACTGATTGTACTAACAATTTATTTGCAATATTCTTGTAAATGTTCTGAGCGAAGAAGGGTATTTGGAGAGCATTTTTTAAAAAATCCCACAGAATAGTATGATCAATGAGTTTCTTATCTCTTGTTACTATAAAACATCCATTGGACTTTCTGAAAGGGAATTTCCTAATAGAACATTGTCACGTTTGATGAAGGTTTTCTGACTCATTGAACCCGCCTTCTTTGTGTAGTTGCTTATAAATTCTCTTCTATTTCTCTGACTTGAGATGATACGACCTTGCCATCTACTACTTCTTCCACAACTGTCTTAATCTTCCTGGTTTTCTTTATTTCTGGAAGAGAGATACAAATGAAACTTGATTTTTATTCATGCACGTAAATCCAACCATTCACATTTCTCTGTCTCTGTCTCTCTGTCTCTGTCTCTATCTCTTTCATTAATGTTGGGGAATTCCTGCTATCCAAACTCCTTCCATCATTGCAGATCATTGATAACTCATCCGTAACTTATCATGCTAAGATCATAGCTCTAGATCTGGGAGGGACCTCAGAAGCCATCTGTTCCAACTCCCTCATTTTATAGATGAGAAAACTGTAGAGTTTAACCTCCACTAAGCACGGAGCTTAATCCTGCATTTAAGGCAAGATTTCGAAGTCAAGATTCCTGACTTTGAACCCAGTTCTTTCCACTGTGCCAGCTGCCTGGGGTGCTAAGGGGTTATGTGTCTTGCTCAGGATCACATAGTATTTGTCAGAGGCGGGACCTGAATCCAAGTCTATCTAACTCCAAGGCTGGTTCCTCCATCTACTATGCCATACCTCCCCTCACCAACTCATATTACCAGACTTTAAGTTAGCATTATTTTGTATTTAAGTACTTTCTTAAAAGATTGGGCAGCTAGGTAGCACAGTGGATAAGGCACCAGGCCTGGAGTCATGAAGACTCATCTACCTGAGTTCACATCTTGCCTCAGACACTTACTAGCTGGGCAAGTCACTTAACCCTGTTTGCCTCAGTTTCCTCATCTGTCAAATGAGTTGGAGAAAGAAATGGCAAACCACTCCAGTATCTTTGCCAAGAATACCCCAAATGGGGTCATGGAGAGTTGGACACAACTGAAACATCTCAACAACAAACTCCTTTAAAAGATCTTTTAATTTACTGTTCCAATTCATCCAGTTAGTTTTATATGATCTTAATTCATATAATTATATGATCTTAATTAGTTGCTACAAAGAACAGCATTTCACTAATTCTGGAAACCTAATCGAATGTACCACCCAATTAATTACCATCTCATCTACATAATGACTATGCTCAAACCTTCCATCTGTTTACTAATTAATACAAGGAATCCCAAGTCTGTCTAATCTATTTACTTATTTCTTAATGATGTTGGGCAATGCCCATTTACAACCAAGGATTGAAAAGATAGTTGTGTTTAAATTAAATGCAACATCTATAGGAAGAGTTTTGACTATGCATGCACATATATATATATATATATATATATATATATACAGACATATACATACAGGCATACATACATGTGGATATATACAGAATATGTATGTATACAACTGGCATGTATACATATGTATAGATACATGTGGACATATAAATATATATACATCTATACACACACATATATTCATATATATGCTTGTACACACATACACATAATTATCACACAAATCACCAGATTAAATTTTTTTTTTAAGAATAGACAATTTCCTTGGTGTGGGGAATCACTTTGCTATTGCAGACTGCAATCCTCTACACCTCAGGAGACAGTCTTAGAGAGTTGGTATTCCTGAAAAATCTGTCTCTTGACAGCCACCCAGGGGATTAGCCCTTCTACATTGTGTTCAGCCCCTGGTTCATCACTGGGCTTTAGTCTAAACCTTTCCAGTTGCTGAGATCTGACATAGCGTATAATCTACTGGCCTAGCTTGTGAGAACTTGTGGTCACCTGCATACCACAATGAGCCCCCGGAATGAAACTTTAACGGAAGAGTCTTATAGATGAAGGCAGAAAATGCAGCATGCTCCTGAATTTCATAGACCAACCCTCCCCTTGGGTTTATAATAATAACCAGAATAAAATACATATGCCAACCTGATTCTTTCCTTCCAGAATCACAAATAGCTCTAATGCATACTTAGCAAATTTCCTCCTTTCAACACCTCTATTAAAGAGAGTTAAATTTTCCCCAGTGGTGGGTGGTGGGAGTGTCCATTATATTATTTTCAGGAACGTCAGACTTTGATACAGAAGTCATAGAATCAGGCTGTTTTAGCATTGAGCTACATTATTCCTGGCTTTTGGTAAATTTCATGAATAAAAGTATAGCAGAACCATAACCAGAAATTTTGGTGCCTCTGGAAAACTCAATTGTGGGGATGGGTGTCACAGAGGATAGTCTTTTCTGATAAGTTGCAATTACGCTGAGAGAGGAGATAGCCCATCTCCTAGAAAGTTTGGCTGTATATCCTGATGAATTCTGAGTCCACCCCTCAATTCTTGAGAGGAGGCAAGGTGAGGGATGCAGCAAGCAGGGAATACAGGGGTAGAGAAAGGCAGACCTCTGCACAGGTGCTGGACCCTAGGGTGATAGAGTGTTGCATAGGTCCTGACAACCAGAGGACTGCAGTGGCTAAGAAGCCTGCCCCACTCCAAATCAGGCCAAAGCCCCAACTGCCCTCCTCCAGTTTTGGCTCTAAAATTCAATGTTCCAGGTAATGTGTGGAAAAAGTAAAATGTAGAATAATTACCTTTTTCATCTATCGTGTTTAACTGGAAATTGTCAGGTCTTTTTGGAGGAAAGAAAAACAAAGACAAGTTTAGTATCATCTACATAAATGGATCCTCCCACTATTCAATATTTAGTGTTTGACTATCCACATACGATGTTCCCTTAGGCTAATCCTAATATTACAAACATGTTTTGCTCTGAGCCACAGGACATGTCATATTGGGGCAAAATGATGACCTTTCTTTAGGAGAGGGGTTCTGAACTTGGGGTCCACCGACTCATAATAGGTTTTGGAATAGATTTCAGGGAGTCTGTGAACTTGGATGAGTGGCATAAATCTCATTTCTTCTTCAATATAATTCTTTTCCTTTATAATCTTATTATTTTATTTGATGCGTTTAAAAACTTTATTCTGAGGAGTTCCTAGACTTCATTAGATGCCAAAGGAGGCCTGTGATACCCCCAAAAGCTCAGAATCCCTGATTTAAGATTCTGTTAACTTAGCAACATTTTCCAAAACTTTGAATTTTGTGTGTGTGACAGAGAGAGAGAGAGAGAGAGAGAGAGAAAGAGAGAGAGAGACAGAGAGACAGAGACAGAGAGACAAAGAGAGACAGAGACAGAGGAAGAAAGAAGAGAAAGAAAAAAGAGGAGGAGGAGGAGGAAGGGGATGGAAAGGAGAAAAGAGGCAAAGGGAGAAAAGGGGAGGGGGTGCGGTAAGAAAAAGGGGGAAGAGGGAGATGGAAGGGCAGGGGAAAGGGGTGAGAGTAAGGGGAGAGGAAGGGGGAGGAAGAAAGAAAGGGGGAAAGGTGGGAAGGGAAAAGGGGGAAAAGAGAGAGGGAAGGTGAAGAAAAAAGGGGAAGGGCGAGAGGGAAAGGAAGTGGGAGAGGGAGAGAGAGCATAAGAGGGATCTGTGAAGTGGACAGGGGAGGCGAGGGTTGAGGGAGGCTATTAGTTTTAAAGTCTTTTCAATAGTTCTTTTGCTTTTAGATTCAATAGTTTCCTTGAAAATGGTTCACATTCAATTTTATTCAAAGATATGCAGATTTCCTCAGAACTGAACCTTAAGACACCTAGTTCTGGTGCTGCTTCTGACAGCATTGTAAAGCAGCGCAAGCCCAGTTCTGGCTTCTCTTCCCTCCTCTTTAGGCACAAATACTTCCAGACAGAGGCCTTTGATGGAGAGGAGGATGATTCCAGAGGAGATGGCTCACCTGACATCCTCTCCCTCCAGGAGGCGGCGATAAGTGGCAATTTCCATCTCCAGGCGGGTCTTGATGTCCAGAAGGACGTTGTATTCCTCGTTTTGTCGTTCTGTGTCAGATCGGACTTGCATCAGCTGCGCCTCTATAGTGCTTATTAATGCTTGAATCTGAGCCAGCTGAGAACCGTAACGGGCTTTGGTCTCTTCTAGGGTGCGCTCTAAAGCCTCTTTCTATTTAATCCAAGTAGCACACATTTAAAAAAAAAAAAGGTTAAGAACTCATTTAAGAAGACTTGATTCATGAAATGAGGTCTTTTTAAAGTTTATTTTTAAAAAGTTTAATTTAAAAAATATTTTAATTATCAGTACTATATTATCACTAATTATTGAAATTTATTTAAAATAGTAATTTAAAATAAATATTTAAAATAATTTAAAAATAAATATTTAAAATAATAATTATTATTTCAAATAATAAAGCCTCTTTCAATTGGACAAATATAAAGTTACGGGACACTGCTAATACAGATTATTAAAATAGTTTTTACAGACATCATACCTATAAACAATATTATATTATACTATAATTGTGTCTGGAGAGATAGGGTGGCACAGTGTCTAGAGGGCTTTGGAGTCAAGAAAACCTGAGTTGAGTTCTGACTCTGACATATGGCAAGTGACCATAGGCAAATCACTTAATCTGTCAGTGCCTCAGGTAATACTCTAAGACTATAAATTATAAACGAGTCATCTATGATAAGGGGCAACCTCTTTCAATTGGACAAATATGAAGATACAGGGCACTGTGCTAATATAGATCATTAAAATAATCATTACAGACGTGCCTATAAGCAATATTATCATCGTCATCGTCTTTGTTTTCCAAATTTTGCTTATTTCACTTTGGATCTGTTCATATAATTCTTCCCATGCTTTTCTATCTTTATCATATTCTTATATCACATTACACTCATGTACTCATGTACACTCATGTACTACAACTCATTTAGCCATTCTTCAATCACTAGGAAATTACTTCGTTCCCAATTCTTTGACCCAAAGTTGTTAATATTACTTATTGTATTTAGGTGGCACAGTGGGTAGAACACTGGGCTTCGAATCAGGAAGACTCATCTTCATGAGTTCAAATCCAGCCTCAACTATTTACTAGCCCTGTGACCCTGGGCAAGTCACTTGACTCTGTTTGCTTCAGTTTCCTCATCTGTAAAAATGAACTGGAAAAGGAAATGGCAAACCATTCTAGTATCTTTGCCAAGAAAACCTCAAATGGGGCCATGAAGAGTTGGACATGACTGAAAAAGGACTGAATATCTGTGATATACATCATTAGTGGAGGAAATTTCCCTGCTGGGAGTTTCCTGAACTAATGAAATTATCACTTTGAACCATCTCTGACAGTATAGCTTATTATATGTCATATATTGTATATCATCACATTGGTGTGCGCGCATGCGCGCGCACACACACACACACACACAATTGGTTGGTTGTTGTCCTTTTTGTTCTCAAAGAAGGCCAAAATGACTTTACTGTGTTAGAGTCAAGTTACAGTGCGTCTGCCTGTGACTGATCAGACCAATACGAGCTCGGAATATTCCATCGGAGGTTGGGCACAAATAGTGCATGTGAACATTTGGAACGGATTCCCTAAATTTGCATATACACATCTATGTATATATACATATATACATACATACACACATATCCGTATCTATATCTCTATCTATCTATCTATCTATCTATCTATCTATCTATCTATCTATCTATCTGTTAAAGGGATAATGTAACAGAGAGAGGGCTGGCCTTGGAGTCACATACCATCTAGGTGACTGACTGGTAGTCAAGTTCCTTAACTGACAAGCAACTCTCAGTCTGTAAGTTATAGATGAGTTTCCAGTCTGCATTGGTGGAGAGAGTTTCCACACTAGGAGTTACTCACACCAATGATTTAATAGGTCTGGCACAATAACTGCACAAAAAGGTCACTAGTATATGCCAGATTTTACTACATTGCATGATGTAATGTCACATGTGCTTTACCATGCTGTTATGGGCCTGGAGCTCTATCTCTAAATTCTGATAGGTGCGTCTTAGCTCAGTCACTTGGGCCTCACTGGTCTTTATCTCGTCGGTGCTCACTTGGACCTCTTGTTGCAGAATTTCAATCTAAAAGTCAAAAAGAACAAAGAAAAAAGAAAGTCATTTAAGTTGCTTCCTCTTTTGGGGACCATCTGGAAATGTGGTCTTCTCTCTTACCCGTTTCTCAAACTGTTCTTTGGCCTCCTGAAGATTCTTGTTTGCCATGATTTCATATTTCTGCCTCATTTCATTCATGATGGTTCCGAGGTCATGGCTGGGAGCAGCATCCACTTCCACATTGACAGTTCTACCCAACTGTCCTTGCAGGTTAGCAATGTCCTAAGAGAAACAGTATCTCTATCAATTTTGTTCTGAAGTTCATCCTTGTACCTCTAGCTAGCTTGAGAAGATACCAGTGGCCTAAAGACCTTATCACATTAGCCATACAACTAAAAATGGATCAAAATGACAGAAACAGAAGCATCGTCAATCCCAATATTTCCCGTTGAGTCACATTTCTGTGGGAAGGGCTCACAGGGCACTCAAACTAAAAGAGGTGACCCTTTTTCTCACCTCCTCATGGCCTTTTTTGAGGAAAGCCAGTTCTTCAGTCAAACTTTCAATTTGTATCTCTAGGTCTGTCTTCTGTAGGGTGAGATCATCAAAGACTTTATGCAGTCTCTGCAGATCGGCTTCCACCGTCACTCTCATTCCATACTCCGTTTCATACCTATGAGATAAGCAGAGCTGTAACAAACGATTATGGCAGCTGGGGCAAGCAGCCTGCCTTTTTCTAAGACAAATGGGAAGGGGAGAGGGGAAGAACATGGTGCAGAGAGATGGCGAGGACAGACTTCAGACCTTAGGGGCCAGGGCCCCAACAGGGAAGAAATATAAGGACTTTGGCCCATGGAGACTCTGGGAGACTGTGAGGTAATTGTTAGGGAAGGAGGAAGGTGGGCATAGGCTAGAGAGGAGAAACTGAAGGAGGAGGGAATAGCCATAGAGTATCTTCCTATTTTAACTAATTATTCTTGCTGATGAGCTTAGTGGTGTCTACCTGCTGAAGGAGTACAAGTGTTCTCAACACCCTTGAACTTTTGGTACCCTGGGTCAAAGACCCGCTTGCCTTGTCCTAGTTACAGCTCTGAAAAAAATCAGTGTCATGCAAAGGTCAGTTCCTTCTTTGGCTGTTGTCTTTGTGATAGGACTATAAAGTAATGAGCTCTTTTTTTTTTTTTTTTGGAAAAAGTATCTGGGTGGTGCAGTGGACAGAGGGCTGGGCCTGAAGTCAGAAAGACCTGAGTTCAAATGTGGCCTCAGATAGCGCTATGACCCTGGGCAAGTCACTTAACCTCCTTTTGCTTCAGTTTCCTCATCTGTAAAATGGAGATAATAACAGCATGTAGCTCCCAGGGTTGTTTTGGAGAATCAAGTGAGATAATTGCAAAGTACTTAGCACGGTACCTGGCACATAGTAAGTGCCTTATACATTATTATTATTGTGCCTGACACATAGTGAGTGCTTTATAAATCATTATTATTGTTGTTGTTGTTGCTATTATGTTAATTTTCATCTCATCCAATCTGTTCCTGAAAAAGAATCCCCTCTTATATATATGCATTCACGTCACCTTTGCTTGTAGCCCTCCAGTTGGGGCTTCCCAAGACTATTCTGTGTTGGGCTAATAATTGTTATGGAAAAATTTCTGTTACATGCAGTTAAATTGGCCACTTTGAAACTTTTACCCATTATTTTTAGCATGAGGCTAAACAGAATAAGTCTAATCTGTCCTCCACATGAAGGCCTTTCAGATAAGGCATCAAGCTAGTGGCAATCAGTTGTTTTACTCTCTTGGTACAATGTGATTCGATGATGTGATGTGAATAAAGAAAGATGATTTGGGTCAATTTTATAGTGAAATCTCACCCATGTAAACTGCTTGGGGGAAGTGAGATCTCAAATAAAGAAGCCTCTGAATTTTAGACTTTTTTGTGTTTTTGGAAAAAAAATTACACGATAACTTCATTATATATTTAAAAGGAATGGCAAGTTGTACATAATAGGTTTGCAGTTTCATGTGTAATCATCTTTTTTATTATGCTATATTATGGAAATGCTTATTTTACTCCATAAATTAAAAATAAAGTATATTTTTTAAAAAAGGAAAAATACAATTTTAATTGGATTTGGAAGCAAAAAGAGGAATTAGTAACATTGATGCCCTCCAAAAGAGGTCCATTCAAATATTTCTTGAAATGCACAGAAAATAATGGAATTAAGTTCAGAAGGAAGCATAGACAAGCAGGACAGTTTTGAAAGTGATGTGTGGAATTTATTATGTACTTTTTTTTAAAAAGAGGCTAACAGTATGAAATGGAGATCCATGGTTTCATTTAGAATTCTCTTTTCGTATTTTGCTATATTTAGGAAAATGCTCAATTTGGGGAATTTAGTTCAGAATTTTAAACATTAAACATTTAAACATTAAAAATAAAATTTTAAAACATTAAATGAAAAATAAATTAAAATATAATATAAATATAATGTATTATATAAATAATATAATGATATAAACAATATAAATAAAAATAAAAGGAGAAATACAGTTTTACAAACTGCTTATAGTAAAATCTCTACTAGTAAAGGCTGTCAGGATTAATGCCCCATGGTCCTTTAAACATGCTTTGTGAACAGATAAAAATGATTTGTTCTTTGCTTGTATGCAGGTAAACACATGTTAATTAGTGCTCCTAAAGGCCTTTTTTCTTAATCATTTTGTTTATACTTATACTATTTTTAGGGATGGGGATAGGGAATGGACTTGTGATTTCAGTGGCAAAGGGAACTCCCAAGCGAGGAAATTCTCTCCACCAATGACGTTCTTCACTTTCTCTGTGACTGATAGTTTCAGAGAGTTGCCTGGAGCCCTCAGAGAGAGGTTAAGTGACTTGTCAAGTGTCAAACAGACCATGTTAGAGGCACATCTTGAACTCCATGTCTTTCTGGTTTTGAGACCAGCTCTCTATCCATGTCCTATTTTCTCATAATAATATTAATATAATAATAAATCCAAGAAAATTCTGAGATAAACTTTGGCCCGCTGTAGTACAAATTTTCAATTAATGCCAAGTTTTGAATTAATAAGAAGGGAGAGGAGGGAATAAGCATTTCTCTAGGGCTAGGCATGGGCCTAAGTCAAGGAGATAGAGAAACTGGGCCTGTAAGTTAAAGCTCTGCTTCCAACATTCAGTAGCTGTGTGACAATTGGAAAGTCATTAATTTCTCGGAACCTCAGTTTCTTCTTCTGAGATATGGAGGTTAATTACACTTGCATTACTTACCTCACAGGGCTTTTATAAGGAGAGTGCTTTGTAAATCTAAATGTGCTCAACAGCTATAAGCTAGGTCTTAAATCTTAAAATCTGGCTCTTTTTTGGAACTCTTATTCTCTTGTTTGAATTTAAGTATTTTTTTCCTCAGTATTTTCAGACAGCTGGGAAGCACAGTGGATAGAATGCCAGGTCTGGAGTGAGGGAGACATATCTCCCTGAGTTCAAATCTGGTCTCAGACACTTACTAGCTGTGTGAACCTGGGCAAGTCACTTAACCCTGTTTGCCTCAGTTTCCTCATCTGTTAAATGAGCTGGAGAAGGACATGGCAAACCACTCCAGTATCTGTGCCCAAATGGGGTCATGAAGAGTTGTACATGACTAAACAAGTTTTTCCCTCATTCTTTTGTAGTTCAGATTTGATAGTATTTTTAGGTCCGTAGAAATCTTTCCTCATAATCCTACGAAGCAAGTATTATTTTCTCTATTCTACATTTGAGAAAAATGAAGCTCAGAGGTTGTGATCTGCTCAAGATTACATACATAGAGCTGGATTTTGAATCCAGACTAGGGCCAATGGGTACAAATTATGAGGAGATTGCTCTCAATCCAATTAAAAAAGAACTTTCTAGTGGTTAGAGCCACCCAATAAGGAAATGATTTGACTTCTGAGAGAGTGAGTTTCCTGTCACTGAGAGTACAAACTGGATGACTCTCTGCCACGAATACTGTAAGAGGGATTTTTGCAATAGGTGAGAGATTAGACTAGATGAGGTCTAAGGTCACTTCTGACTCAGATTTGGCAATTGCTTCTCAGATAATGCGGTTGTGTGAAAATTTAAGGAGCTAGAAAGGTTCATTAAAACTCATTCTACCCTATTTTCCCACAAATCCAAGGAGCTCAGTTATTCATTGAAAATTAATTTGGGGGGCAACTAGGTGGTACAATGGATAACACTGGCCCTGGAGGCAGGAGGACCCGAGGTCGAATCCAGCCTCAGACATCCATTAGCTGTGTGACCCTGGGCAAGTCATTTAACCCCAATTGCCTCTAGAAAAAAAATTTAGTTCTTTAGAGAGGTTTCACAGTTGTGGTCAGACCTACTTCACTTTGAAATCATCAACGGCCAGTTTAGAGTTATCAAGCTGCAGGATACAACGGGCATTGGCCAGCTGGGCAGCCTTAATCTGGAAGAAAGGTTGAGAGAGAAAGAGAGAGGGAAATGAACAACTGATGAGAAACTTCCAATAGCTAAATTTATTTTAAAATACAATTACCTCAGATTAGAGTCTGGTATTTTGGAGACAATAATCATGTCAGGTATTTTTTTTACAAATAAGTGAAAGGAAATTATAAATGCGCTGAATATTGAATGGCAGTGTGGCCTAGTAGACAGTTAACCTCAAGGCTAGAAAGACCTGGGTTCAAGTCCTCCCTCTGACACGTTGGCTATGTGACCCTGGTCAAGTCACTTACCTTTCAGTGCTTTAGGCAGCTTTCTAAGCCTTTAAATTGTAGAGAAGAAGTCAGTCTGTCTTATGAGAAGGGATTTCTTCATTTATACTGGGGTGGGGAATTTACAGCCTTAAGGCCACCTGTGGCCCACTAGGTCCTTGGGTGTAGCCTTTTGACCGAGTACAAGTTTTACAAAACAAATCCTTTTATTAGGGGAATTTGTTCTGTGAAGTTTGGATTCAGTCAAAGGGCCACACTTGAGGACCTAGAGGGCCACATGTATCCTTGAGATCACAGGTTCCCCTCCCCATCTTGGAATGTCAAGCCTAGAGCTATGATGCTATTATCTCATCTCAACATCTCAACTCAAGAACTTCACTGGCTCCCATTTACCTCCAAGATCAAACATAAACTCCTCTATTGGCATTTAAAACTCTTGACAACCTGGCCCCTTCTCAACTTTCCCGTCTTCCCATGCTTTACTCTCCCAGCGTGCATGCTAGGATCCAGCTGTGATTGCCCCCTAGCCGTTCCTCCAGCATGTCGCCCTATTGGCTGTTGCCAAGAATGCCTTAGCAATTGTCTCCCTCCTTCCCTCATACCTCTACCTCCTAGCTTCCCCGTCTTCTTTCGAGACAGCTGAAATCCTACCTTCTGCAGGAAGGTAGTCCCAGTCCTTCCAGCTACTCTGTGTATATCTTGCATATTGGTAGTTATTTAGATGTTGTCTCATATTTTAATGTAATGTAATATATGTAATATGTAATAATGTAATATAAAATACTTAAGGCAAGGGCCGTCTTTCCCTTTCTCTTCATCTTTCAGTGCTTAGCATAGTGCCTGGCACATATTAGGTGCTTAATAAATACTTGTTGACTGATCTTGGTTCAAACCCATGATTTCATTGCCTACCCATGAATTGTATTAGCAACTCATGAGGTCTTGACTGGGGGCTCTGAAAAGCCTGAGTACACAAAGCTAACATAAATCAGAGGTAAGGCTGGAACCTGAGTCTTCCTGAGAGATGATGAGGCTGTTTCACCATCCATGACATCTCTATCCATAATAGCTGGAGATGTAGCATGGCAGAGACTCAGGTCTTACCCAGGACACAAATTACCTATGTGACCATGGGCCTATTTCTGTATCCCCTGTGTCTAACATAGTGCCTGGCATGTAATAGGCACTCAATGAATACTAGTTGGACGAATAAGTAACTTAACCTCTCAGTGACCCATGGCAACTCTAAGGCTATGTGTTATAGAAGAATTGCTGGCCTGCTCTAGTAGGACTTTCAACAAATAATGAGGTCACTGTTCTGGACCTCCTCCCCCACAAAAAGTTGACATGTCTATAGTGCTATATTATACTATATTCTATGCCATGCTGTGCTATTATATACAGTTTTAAGCTAATAAACTGCTCCAAGACTTTTGGGACACTACATATAGACACATGTACATGTACATAAACGTGTATCTTTCTCCATCACTACTCGCCACCTATCTATCACCTCAGAGTGAGTGCAAATAGCAATTGTTTCTCTTTTGGCCAGAAGACCTGAAAGTTTTCCCTTCCCAGATTGTTTTTTTTTTCGGACTAGGTAAAAGAGGCCATTCTTTGCCTCTTCTCTTACCTAGCCTTAATACTGAGTGGGCATTGCCTCAGTGAAACTGAGACCTGGGAAAGACCTTAGCTTAAAAAGGTCAAGGTCTCCCACTGTATCCCAGGGTTATTTCCAGTCATCCTGATCTATATCTTGCCACTGGACCCAGATGGCTCCTGAGGAGAAAGTGAGGCTGGTGACTTTGCACGCCCCTCCCTCACTTAAATCCAATTCACTTGCAAGTCATGGTATCACATTCCTGGTGTCATGGTCCTCTGAGAATGAAGGACAAAAACAACAATAATTATAAATCAATCAATCCATCTTTTTGCCTACGTATCACCCTCTTTCCTTCTCTCCCTCTTGCTATCTATCTACCTGCTTATTTCTCTTTTTCCTTCCTTCCTTCCCTCCCTACCTTTACCTATTATCTATCTGTCTGTCTGTCTGTCTGTCTATCTATCTTCAATAGTATCTTATTCATTCCACCCAATTTCCCTAGTGGTAACAAGTACATTTATTTTGGGATAGGGATAGAGGCCTGTGAAACTTTCTGGAACTCCCTCTACCAATGCATAGTAGTACCTTCTCTTCAACTTAGAATCTTACATAGTTGCCTAGAGCACTAAGAGGTTAGGTGACTTTTCCAGGAACACACTGCCAGGATGTGTCAGAGGTAGGACTGGAACACAGATCTTATTGGCTTTGAGGCCAAACTCCCTCTCCAAAGTAAAAAGATGATCCCTGTTTTACAGAGGCTCAGTGAGATCTCATAGTGCGACAGTCTTAAGGAGGGCCCTTAGAGAGCACCTGCTTTCACTTTCACTCTTCCTCCCCTCCACTCATTTATAGAACACAGCCTCATAGATCCAGGGTTCAATGGTGCCTTAAATGTCACATAGCCTAACCTCTTTATTTTATAAGTAAGGACAGTAAGGAGAAGAGAAGTTAAATTGCCAAGAGTCACATTGCTGGTGAATGTTCAAACCAGGATTTGAACCCATCTTCTGACTCCAAATTCAGTGCTTTTTTATTGTGACATTACCACCACCAGCAGCAGTATCTATATTCCTCACTAATTAGGATTTGTCTTAGAGAACAGCCCTTTCAAATCTGTCTGTATATCTAGCTGTGTTAATGGTTTAAAAAACCATTACAATTACAATTGGCATATTGCTTTATGGTTTATGAACTATATCCCCTTATAGGATCTCATTTAATCTTCTGAAAGTCCTGTAAGGATCAGAGTTAGCCTATGTACTTGGATAATTTACAAAATTCATTCAGAAAATTGTATGGAAAGGGGGATCTGGGCAAGAGGGATGGTTTTCCAGGCTCTAGTTGTTTTTAATAAAGGTAGGTTTTCACAAGAAGCCTGGGGAGAATGACCTGATAGTGGAAATAAAAATTATGATGCTTTTCGCCTACTATGGGAGAAGCCCTGAGTCCCCACCATGGCTCTCACAGGAGTTTTCTATATGTGACTCAACTAGCTGATGTCAGATATATCTTCAGAGAATTGGACTCATAGATAAGTAACCTTTGCTTTAAGCGCCAATTATTCCTAAAGAGGAGAAGATAGTGAAAAGGAACTTTCTGATTTGTTGATAGAGAGTTCCAAAAGCAAAGGCTCCCTGCCAGAACTACGAGCTTTCTTTAAGGCCAAAGTCTATTTAGAACTTGGAGCTGATAATAGAAAGAGCTCCACTTTTCCTGCTTATGTGGATGGGACTCAGAAGCATCATAGGTGGAAAGAATACTGGCTCAGGAGTCTGAAGATTGAGGTTAGAAGCCTGCTGGTGTGAACCCCGGGCCTCAGCTTTGCTGTTTGAAAAATGAGGCTGGAAGATGGGACTTCTGAGGGTCTAACACTAGGGTTGGAACCTTGTGATAGATTGGCAAGAAATAAGAACAGAGAGAGCACAATGCTGACTGACAGTAATAACAGTTTATCTTTATCTTGTACTTTCCCCCCCAATAAGCCTGTGAAGTAGGTAGTGCATCGTTCTTGTTTTATTGATGAGGAAACGAGTTCAGAGAGGTTAAAAGATTTGCTCCTATTTACAAGGCCAGTGAGCGTCTGAGGTAGGATGTGAACCTGGGTCGCAGGCGCTATCCATTGGGAGTCACTGCCTCCCGACTAGTATTGCTGAAAAAAATATCGTTGGTGACTGGGATAGGAAAATAGGCTTAAAATAAATTCAGGCACTATTGATGCATTCAGGCATCCTTCTTCCAAGGATGCTTAACCATTTTCCATCCTATTTCATCGCCTTCTCACTACTCATATCTGGGGCAATATGTTATTCATGTATATAGGTATTCAATGTATGTTGCTGTTCATCTATATAGGTATTCAATATATGTTGGTGTTCAGCTATATAGAGAGTCAATATATGTTGGTGTTTATAAGGTTTCTGAGAATGAAAGGAGCCTCTGAAATTATTGGGCAAAAGTATTGTGAACAAGGCAGTTAAGAGGCAGCTATTGTCACATTTCTCAAAATGTGGAGTTCTCTCCACAAGACAGAACTATCCTATTCCTTTAGGACTGAAAAGTTATAGCCAGGCAAGAACTTATTCACAAAATAAGGAGATAATTACAGATTGAATTTAAATCATCATTATCAGAGATAACACAGAAAAGAGCATGCTTGTTCAGAAGTCAGAGGACTTTGGTTCAATTCCCACCTTTCATAGTCACATCTGTGACTTCGGGCAAGCCACTTTGGTTTCCTCATCTATAAAATGAAGGTGTTGGTTTAGATGGCCTCTGAGGTCCTTTGCAGTTTTAGATACATGATTTGTATGTGGCCAACATTGTTGCCCTCCATCTATCTCCCTGAGAAATCCCGGGCATTGATTTGCCTTGAGAAGCCACCAAGGAACAGCTAGATGGTGCAGTGGCCTGGAATCAGGAGGACCTGAGCTCCAATCTGGCCTCAGACACTTATTAGCTGTGTGACCCTGGGCAAGTAACTTACCCTCCATTGCCTCCAAAAAAAAGAAGGAAAGAAGAAAGAAAGAAAGAAAGAAAGAAAGAAAGAAAGAAAGAAAGAAAGGAAGAGAAAGGAAGGAAGGAAGGAAGGAAGAAAGAAAGAAAGAAAGAAAGAAAGAAAGAAAGAAAGAAAGAAAGAAAGAAAGAAAGAAAGAGAAAGGAAGAAAGAAGGAAGGAAGGAAGGGAGGGAGGGAGGAAGGAAGGAAGGAAGGGAGGAAGGAAGGAAGGAGAAAAAACCACTCAGCATCTCTTACCTGATTTTGGAGATCTTCAATTGTTTTGAAATAGGCACTATAGTCCCGGCTTAAGGTGGGAGAGTTCTTCTCATACCATTGCCTGATCTGGATTTCCAGCTGGGAGTTGGCCTCCTCCAGAGAACGTACCCTTTCCAAGTAGCTGGCTAGACGTTCATTTAGATTCTGCATTGTGATTTTTTCATTGCCAACAAAGAAGTCTCCACTGAGACCACCTCCATAGTTGGTCACATAGCTGGTGCTTGAAATCCGGGTACCCTGACCTCCAGCCCCACCATAGACACTGGGGGAATAAAAACTTTGCCTAGGCCCCTTCCTAAGTACTGACCCACCAGTCTGGCTAGAGGAGCTGCTGCTTCTACGGAAGCTTCTGCGAGAGAAATCCATGATTGGGGTTGAGGACAGAACACCTGGATCCTCTGGCTACCTACAGGTGGTGGAGTGAAATCTGCCTTGTGGGAGATAGGATTTTTATACACTGGATGGACTCCGCCTCTGGTGACACCCAACCTTCCTGTTATCCATATGATCCATTCCTTACAGGTACCCCAAATCTGGCAGTACAAGACAACTCAGAGATTACTACAAGCAGTCTTCCCCTGGGGGTGGGGGTGAGGGTAGGATTTTTTTTTAAACAATGGTAACACACATAAACCATTCAATGAATGACGTGACCCTTGCACCTGCCTTGGCAGAGTTTTCACTCCTCTGTACAAATAAGGCATATTTATCCTCCTTATGAATAGTTTACAATTTAAAAAGGCAGACCTTTAAATGGAATGCTACATGGGTGTGGACCATAATATTAACAATAGTATAGAAATGAAGTTTTGATCCCCATGTGTCAAGATAGGTAGAGGAAGTAGAAAGTTTGCCCTGCTTGCCTAGGAAAATAGTTGGGAAGTTGGTTTAAGCACAGAAAACACCTGCTTTCCCTTGCTCCCATCATAGACCAGATTTCTCTCAGCTGAATTTAGGATTTTAAAAATGTAAAAGGATAATTCATATATAACATTTCATAAACTTATCACAAGTTTGACATACCATATTTCTGCTCCCACCTGGCATTTCATTCCAGTCAATCAACAAACATTTTGAGTGCTTTCTAGAAACCAATCACTGTGCTAAGTTCTGGGGAAATAAAGGCAAAAAAACTCCAAGCGAATAACACCACTCACCCTGCCCCCTTAAAAAAAGCAATAAAACAAAACAAGAAGGCAATCTCCAAAGAGAACTCAGGTATAACACATCTCACTTGCCATTAAAACTCCTATCTCCTTTCCCATGTCAGCCAACAGGAAAGTCATTAACATTATAGACTAATTATACATTTAAAATTTTTGGATTGGACTTGCTATTTCATTGACGTAGGGAACTCACAGGAAAGAACCTTTCTCTACCAAAGCAGATCAATGCCTGAGTCACTTATCTTCTCAGAGAATTATTGAAGACACTGAAAGATTAAGCGACTTGCTGAAAGTGACTCAATCAATATGCTTCAGAGCCAGGCATTGACTCAAGTCTTCCTAACTTTGAGGCCAGGTTTCCATCCATGATGCTGTGCTGCCTTAGTATATCTTTTATTGTTTAGTATTTTTTAGTCATATTTGACTCTTTGTGACCCCATTTGGGGTTTTCTTGGCAAAGATACTAGAGTGGTTTGCCATTTCCTTCTCTAGCTCATTTTACAGATGAGGAAACTGAGGCAAAAATGTTTAAATGATTTGCCCAGGGTCACACAGCTAATAAGTGTCTGAGGCCAGACTTGAACTCAGGAAGATGAGCCTGCCGGACTTCAGGCCTAGCACTCTATCCACTGTGCCACCAGTATATCTTTACCACAAGAAATAGAAAATAAAACATGATATTGAGATTCCCCCAGCAGTGGCTCATTCCTTGGGTAAAAGAGCTTGTTATATCCTTAGTTGCAGCTACAATGTTGGTACGTTAGTGACTTGAATTCAGGCATCCATTCTTTTTAAAAATTAATTAATTAATTAATTAATTAATTAATTAATTAATTTTTAGTTTTAGTTTACAACATTCAGTTCCTCAAGTTTTTGAGTTTCAAATTTTCCCCCACCTTTCTCCCCCCTCCCCACCTAAGACAGCATGTAATTTGATATAGGTTCTACATATACCTTCCCACTAAATAAATTTTTCCGAATAGTCAAGTTATAAAGAACTATAACCAATGCAATGAACCATGAGAAAGAAGAAACAAAACCAAAAAACAAACAAAAAAAGAGAGCAAATAGTTTGCTTCAATCTGCATTCAAACTCCATAATTCTTTCTCTTGATATGAATTGCTTTTTCTATCATGAGTCTTCTGGAGTTGTCTCAGAACCTTGCATTGCTGAGTAGAGCCAAGTCTATCAGAATTAGTCATCACAGATACTGTGTGTCTGTAATTATGTATAATGTTGTCCTGCTTCTGCTTCCCTCACTCAGCATCAGATCATATAAGTCTTCCCAGGTTACTATGAAGTCTGTCTGCTCCTCATTTCTTACAGCACAATAGTATTCCATTACGTTCATATATCACATCTTGTTTAGCCATTCCCCAATTGATGGGCACCCCCTTGATTTTCACTTCTTTGCTACCATAAAAAGAGCTGCTATAAATATTTTTGAACATACGGTTCCTTTTCCCACTTGTGTGATTTCTTTCAGATACAGCCCTAAAAGTGGTATTGCTGGGTCAAAAGGTATGCGCATTTTTATAGACCTTTGGGCAAAGTTCCAAATTGCTCTCCAGAAAGGTTGGATCAGTTCACAACTCCACCAAAAATGCATTAGTGTCCCAATTTTCCCACATCCTCTCCAGCATTTATGATTTTCCTGTTTTGTCATGTTAGCCAATCTGACAGGTGAGATGTGGTACCTTAGAGCTGTTTTGATTTCAGGCATTTATTCTTACCGAGAGAACCACCAGACTAGCATGATCTGTATTCCTCCCAAAGTTCATAATGAGCACTACTTGAAAGGATCATGGATGTTTATCCTAGAAAAGAGACATCTTGGTTGGGGAAGAGTGGGATATAAAGACTGTCTTCAGATTTTTGAAAGTCTGGTCAAATAAGAGGGACTAGATTTGTTTTTCTTATCCCTGAAGGGCAAAATCAGGGGCTATGGATGGAAATTGAAAGGAAGCAATTTAATCTTGATGTAGGGAAATATTTCTTAACATTTTGAGCTAAATTACAGTGGACTAGGCTGATTTAAGAGGTGGTGGGTCTGCTTTCACTTGACATCTTTGAGAAAAGATGAAATGACTACTCATCACTTAGGTTGTATGAACATTCTTGTTTGAGTATTGAATAGACTAGGTGAGATCCCTTTCAACATGTAACTGGTCTTTGAGGGATGAATGCTCTGATTAGCGTGAGAAGAATCATTGGGCAGTAATAACTCTTTCATCCTTGATTAGGTGATCGACTGGTCCCGTGTTTACCACAGCATAGCACCATGGACCCGTGTCCAAGTTGGAAATGGTCGCCTCCCCAAACTCTTCTGTCTTCAGCAGAGTCAAGGGAGTCAAACTGGTTGTCCAGTTCAGCAAAGGTCATATAATATCTCTGATGCACACTCACGTGCCCCATGAAAAACTGTATTTGGAAGGAGGTTTCAGCAAAATCCCCATTGGTCCTGATCCCAAAAGGGGAGAGCCTCTGATTGTCCAGTCTCATTTACTCTAGGACCCAGACCCATAGCTTCTAATCAAGAATCAGTGTGGAAAAAGGATGAAGACCTTATCTGCCCAGTCTTCCAAGTTTCTCTCACATGCTAACCACACAGTTCAGTCCACTGAGAGGATTTTCCAGGATCTTCTGTCTCAAGGTATTCCCTTATTGCTCGATTAATGACTACTGAAATCTAGTTGTAGTATCTGTCTTGCATTGGACAGAGTCATCCATGAAGCAGGCAAAACAGCCAGTTTAGGAGCCTGGTCTTCATAGGTAAGGGTCCATTGTGCTAGCGGAGGAGGTAGAGCATTGGGGGTTGGACTGAAGGTCTCCACCTCTGAAGGAGTCATTAGCGAAGGGTACTAAAATCTGATGAAGTGAGGTGAGCACAATCTTAAATGTATTATTTCTCTTTAACAACAGAAGGCTCCTGTGTGTGCCCTAACCATCTTGTATGTGGACCCATCTTGCACCACCCAACTCCAAATACGCAACTCTGGATAAAGGATGATAGTATGACTCTGAATCGTTCACTCAGTAGCAACTAAAGTCCATTAACAGGCGAATAAATGCTTTTCAAAAGTGATCTAAAAGATAGATGCTTCAGAGAGCTTGTGATTCTTGAAACCTAATGGCTTTAAAAAAAAATAGGTGTTTGCCAAAGGCTCCACTTGGTCTGGTCTTTATGGATAGAGATATCCAAATAGGATCCATTGGACCACGCCCTCAACAATCTTTGTTCAAATGACTCAGTCTGTTGTAATTTAAACTTTTCATGTAGCCTTCCAGTTTTCTTGGAGGTGCCCATTTACCCACTGACCCCTCTGGGGAGGATATCTTGAATGAGGGAGGTAGGATTATGATAAGGCAGAGATGGGGTTCTCAATTCTTCTCCTCTCTCCTATTCTCATTCATTTCCTGTTTAGCCCAGGTCTCAGCAGGATTTCACATATTTCCTAATGAAACCTCTGGGAGATTCTTTTCTCACATGATTTTTGTGCCTTCTGGAGTTGGGATGGGAAGAAGCCAAGTCCATTGCTATTTATTAGCAAATTATACCTTGAGAACACTACTGATATTACATACACTCCCTGACCACACAGAAAGCTTTGGGTAGGATTCAGAGCTCCTAAATTTCCTACTAGTTGCTTAGACACCAACCTTTATAAATATTTACTGAATCTTCATTTCCAGGTAGATAAAACAGTAGTTTGACCTTCGGGGTAGACTTCGTTGTTTGTGTTAATGATTAATGCCAAATATGGTAGAAAAATCATAAGCAGGCTAGATTAAAATCTAACTTCTTTCTACTGTTTATTGTTTTGCTTCATAATAAGGTTGGGCTTGGGCGTGAGGGCCATCTTCCCCTACCTTGTTAGTGGGTTACTCTTTTATCATCTGTTGAGAAGAATGACACATAGAGATATGATATGAAATTTATTGAGGAAGTCATACACTCACTCTCAGACCTACCTTAATTTGCTGTCTCTGGTCATTCTCTGGGAATTCAAAATGGAACCATTCGGATTTACAATCAGTCATGGCTTCATGCCCACCTGATGCTAGAATGGGCAAAGTAGCAGGCTCTAATTTATACTTTACCACACCTGCCAGCCATAGAGGAAAGAGGCCTACAGTGCTTCTACAATGACCCTAATCCCCCCCCCCCACCTTGTTCTCTTAGACAAACCCAAAACTTTAGGGATCTATAGCAATCGAAAACTTCCAGGGATCTGTATATGGACACATCCATAAATCATCAAAATTGGCAACCATTCTCCCCAGATACATATACATGAACCGACTTTCATTTTTTCAGCATGGTACTCTCAGTACTCTCTAATTTCTTTCTCTCACGTTGTTAATTACTACAAGTGTGACTCAAATTCTTGGTCCACAGTCCATTCTCTATCCTGCCTACTCCACATCTCCGAGGGCCATTTTCCTAGTCATTGGATATTAATAGTCATCAACAAACATAAGTAAAGGGATGGAAATGGGACTTGTGATTTCATTGATAGGGAGTACTTCCTGGCAAGGAAACTCCCTCTATCAATGTGAGTTACCACTTTCTCTGAAATGCAGAATCTTAGAGAATTGTCTAGGATGTTATGTGACTTATCAAGAATTGTGCCACCTTCTCCACCAAATACCAGAACCAGCAGAATATTCTTTATAAAAGGTCCTTTATAAAATAGTCTAGGAGAAAATAAAGAATTACCAGTAACTTTGAACTCTCTTTGACCTGCCACAAAACAACTTCCCTTTTATACTTTATCAGTAGAGTTGAACAAACTATCTTGCCCTGGTTTTTCTTAATGGTGCCTGCCACAGGGAGGGAGCTGTGGGAGCGGATGGGCTGAGAGGGTCCTCATTCATTGTCTAGCTGAGTGCTATGCTCATAGTCAGGGCTTGATAAATAATATTTGAATGAACGAATGGTCGCTTCTATGTGGCACAATATAGTGGAAAATGTAATGGAGACAGAGGATCTGGGTTCAAATCATGACATTTCTGTTGACTGCTTATGTGACGCTGGGCAACTCATTTCTCTCTGGGGCTCAGTTCCTTCAATTAGAAAATAGAAGCTTTTGGAATAGTTGGTCTTTAATATTCCTTTCTACTCTAAATCTATCATCTTCTTAATTACCAGGGAAGGTAGATACTATGATGAAAAGGGAATAGAAACTTCCTAGTGGCTATGATATTCAATAACAGCAATGGGCAGTAATATAGGATAGCGAGGATTCACCAGGATACAGGGTGGAAAGGTAGGGGCCACGGCGTCAGGGGACCTGGGCTTCAGTCTGGTCTCTCAAAATTACTAGCTGTATGACCTTGAACAAATCACTTAACCTTGTTAGCCACCTCATCTGGGGAATGTGGATAACAATACCACTTGTCCCCACCTCACAGGGCTATTGTGAAGCTCAAAGGAAGTAACTCTTAGAAAGGGCTTTGAAGGGTTTAGGTGAGGTGGCAGATAGAGTGCTAGATCTGGGGTCAGGGTAACCTGAACTCAAATCTGGCCTCAGACACTTACTAGCTCTGTGACCCCTGGCAAGCCCCTTAACTCCTGTTTGCCTCAGTTTCTCCTTCTGTAAAATGTGGGTAATAGTTGTACCTACCTCTCAAGGTTTTCATGAGGATCAAATGAGATAATATTTGTAAAGCATTTTTTAAACTTTAACACCCTGTGTATATTATTGTTTTTGTTGTTTGTCCTTCGTTCTTGAAGAGGACCAATGATACCAGGAGGGTGATGGGTCTTGACTTGCTGATGAATTGAATTTAAGTGAGGCAGGGCTGATGTATATTATTACTATGGCTTTGAAAGTAACATGTTGCATTTATTATATATCTAAACTATGGATAATAGAAATTCAGTCTCACTTATAATCTTTTTTTTTCTTGTATCCGGAAATACTCTCTTTTTTAATTTTTGGCATGCAGTAGATTGGTGGCCCATTGAGTTAGTCCATCAAAACTCATGTCTTGAACAGGCATTGCAAGTGGAAAATGATCTGGGTCCAGGATAAGATGAGACTAAATAATTTTAAAAATTATTTTATTTTATTACAGGGCATATATCTTAGCAAAACAATGGTTTAAAAATGTAAACAACACCCACTTTTAATCTTGTACATCTGAACTAATTTTTTATCCAAAACCCTTTCCTTTTCTTAACTTCCCTATTTCTGTCAAGGGCACCAGCAATCTTCCAGTTATCCAAGCTCAAAAACTAGGTGTTATCCTAGACTCCTCACCTTCTCTCATCCATCAAATCCAATCTGTGGCCAAGGCCTGTTGATTTTACCTTTGTAAGATTTCTTGTATAGGCCTCTTTCTCTGCTCCGACACTAACCATTCTGTTGCAGGCCCTTGTCACCTTACACCTGGACTATGGCAATAACCTTTCGATGGCTCTGTCTGCTTTGTCTTTCCCCACTCCCTTCAGCTACCAAAGTGATCAGACCCAACCTTGATCACGTCACCTTACCCATCCCCACCCCCAATTTGTAAACCCCAGTGACTCTCTATCACCTCCAGAATCAAATATCACCTTTTGGCATTCGATACCCTTTACAATCTATCCTCTCTTCTGATCTTACACCTTATTTCCACCCCTCCCCCAAATTGTGTGATCCAAAGATGCTGGCTTCCTTTCTCTTTTTCTAACGAGACAATCCATCTCTGGACACTCTACATTTTCACTTTTTGTCTCCTATAGCTAGAGTTCTTTCCCTCCTCAACTCTGTCTCCTGTCTTTGCTTATTTCTTTCTGGTTCAACTATTAAACTCCGACTGTCTGTGAGAAATCTTTCATGGTCCCCCTTACTGTTGGCGCCTTCTGAGATTATCTCTAATTTATCTTGTATATAGCTTGTTCATTCATATTATTTGAGAGTTGTTTCTCCCATTGGACAGTGGGCTCCTTGAGAGCAAGGACTGTTTTCCCACCCTTTCTTTGTAACTCCAGTCCTTAGCACAATGCCTGGCACACGATAGGTTCTCAATAGATTGCTAGATTGTTGCTGTTGTTCTGTCGGGACAACCTGGGTACAGATCATACCTCTGATACACACTGGCTGTGCGTGGGTAAGCCATCTAGCCAACCTGTGCTCTAGGCGGCTCTCTGAGCCTATGGGTTGCAAATGTATCTTGGCCTATGCTGGCAGCCCCAAGGGCAGCTCTATCTACTAACATCATGGTGCCATGTGACCATGGATCATGGAAATTTGTTAGCTAAGAATCAGAATTTTAGAACAGCTGAAGGACTATGGGAAGACTCATGTAAATGAGGGGAGGGAAGAAAAAAATTGACATGATAACTGTATTATATGTTTAAAAGGAATAGCAAGTGTACATAATAGATTGGCAGTTTCATGTGAGATCATCTTTTTTATTATAGCATGTTACAGAAATGCTTGTTTTATTCTGTAAATTAAAAAAACATACATCACACACACAGAAAGAAAGTCACATAGAACTCATCATTTGGTGAGGATGAAAGATTGACAACAGATGGACAAGCCAGATCTACACTGGATTATTAACCTCCACTGGACTACCCACAAAATAAGGAAGGAACCGGAGGAAGATCTCCACCATTCCAGGGAGGGTGACTTTAGAGATTTCATGGAAAGTCATGGAAAAGAATTGCTTAGGATAAGAAAGCATGAATGGGTTACAAAGTGGAGGGAGTACCTGTGTTAAGTTATGGATCCATTGAAGTATCAAAGCAAGTCATTCTCAATTTTGAGAATGTTTTTAATCTTACAGGGTCGATTTACATGATACTGTACATAATTTTGAGGCAGCACAGGGTATAGAATGCTAGGCTTGGGATCAGAAAGACTCATCTTTCTGAGTTCAAATCTGGCTTCAGATATTTACTAGCTGCGTGACCTTAGGCCAGTCACTTAATCCTGTTTGCCTCAGTTTCCTTATCTGTCGAATGAGCTGGAGAAGGAAATTAACTACTCCAGTATCTTTGTGTGTTGGTGAGCAAAATGGGCTCTTAGCACGCATTTCAACTAAGTGCCCTTGAAGAGTTTGGCCTTTGTTTGCTGGCTTTTTCCTCTAAACTAAGTGAATGATATTTGTAAGCTTGTCAACCCCTTAATGTTGCTTTCCTTACTAAAGCAGATCAAAAGAACCTGTGCTTTTGCAATGTGCCGGTAGCATTCTTGTTGTTGGGCTTGTGTTGGTCTTTTACCCCCCACAACAGCTGCTAGCAGGATTGTTGACACACTTTGCCAGGAAAACCCCAAATGGGGTCACGAAGACATGACTGAAATCACTGAACAACAAGAAACACACAATATTTAATCAATCCTTAATCATAAGAGAAGGCAGCATGATGCATGGAAAGAGCTCTGTAGAGATATAAGATCAACATTCAAATCCTGCCTCTGATGGTTATTAACTGTGTTTTTGGTAAAATTACTGAACCTCCCTATGCCTCAGTTTATTCATCTGTAAAATGAGGCCTATGAGGCCCCTTCCAACTCTAAATCTATTATTCTATGCTTTTCAGCTGGGGAGGAGAAGCCTCACAGACTAGTAGAAGAATAAACTGACCACGGTGTCAGGAAGATCTGTCTCTGACCTAGTACTAGCTGGGCGACCATGGGTAAGTCATTTTACGTCTCAGTGCATGACCTCATTTGGGGTTTTCTTGGTCAAGATACTGGAGTGGTTTGCCATTTCCTTCTGCAGTAGATTAAAGCAAATAGAGGTAAAGTGAGTAGTCACACACCTAGTAGGTAAGTATCTGAGGCTGAATTTGAACTCTGGTCTTCCTGACTCCAGGCACATTGCTAGCATCTTTTACTCTCCCATTATCTCTCATGTATAAATCCATTGTTCTATATCTTCATCCCTAAAATCCAGAATCAAGCTCATTGTATTTTCTGGAAAGGAGCCAAGCTGCTCAGTGACTAAGTGATGGGTCCAAGGTCATACGGCACAGGCTGTAGCCAGACCCAGCCCTCTTGGCTGCCTTCCTCCAGACCATTCTGTGTCATTCCTAGATCAATTAATGCTGCCTTAATTGTGATCACATAATTACTTTGAGCATCCTAAGTGTCTTAAGGGTTCATTGACAAGTTCTAAAAGGTCATGGGAAATATTGTCTAGGTGTAGTTCATTAAATTACAATAACCTATTACAGATCCTAAGATTCCATCTGAATAGTAGACATTAGCTTTAATTTTATGAGAATGTTAGAGCTGGAAGGAACCTCAGAGACTATTTAGTCTAACCCTCTCATTTCACAGAGGATGGATTATGGTTACTAGGTGGCCTAGTAGAGTGCTGGGCCTCGAATCAGGAAGACCTGAATTTAGATCTCATCTTAGACACCTAGACAGTTAGGTGGTGCAGTTGTTAGAATGCCCAACCCAAAGTCAGGAAGACTCCTTTTTCTGAGTTCGAATCTGCCCTCAGACATTTGCTAGCTGTGTGACTCTGGACAAGTCATTTAACCCTGTTTGCTTCAGCTTCTTCATCTGTAAAATGAACTGGAGAAGGGCATGGCAAACCATTACGGTATCTTCACCAAGAAAACCCCAAATAGGGTCATGAAGAGCTGGACACAACTGAACAGAAACAACAGCAATCTTAGACACTTTCTAGTTCCATGACCTTGGGCAAGTCAGTTACCTTCTGTTTACTCAATTTTTTCAACTGTAAAATGGGGATAGTGATAGCATCTGTCTCTCAGTATTGTTGTGAGGATCAAATGAGAATGTATATTAAACACATAGTGCTTGATAAATATTTGTTTCTTTCCTTCTAATGAGAAATGATAAGCCCTAAGTCATTCTGTAGGTTAGTATTTTTCTTTTTCTTAAAATTATGAATGTAATGATGACTAGGATTGGGTCTGGGCCTGTAATTTATTGGAATAAGAAACCTCAAAGTGAGGAAGTTTCCCTTTACAATGCAGGTAAAAAAGTGCTTTCTTTTCAGTCTTAGCTACCTAGAACATTGAAAGGATTAAGCAGCTTGACCCAAATCCCATAGTCAGTTTGTAGCAAAGGAAGACTTGAACCCAGGTCTTTCTGACTTTAAGGTCAGAATGTCCAGAACAATGTGTAATGAAAAAATTAAAAAAGAAGAAAGAAAGAACATTAATTTGAAGTCGAAAGGCCAGAGTTTGTAAGTCCATGATCCAGGAGATGGTTTTTGGCACAGAGCTAATTGAACTAATTAAAAGAGAGAAAGACAAAAAGACAAAAAAGAAAAAGACAGCTAGCCCAGGGTAATCAATTGAAGTACATTTTTAGACTAATAAACTATGTAAAGATTACCTCCCACCCAATGAGTTTTTTCAATTCGGGGTCCCTCGATAGGCCACTGCTTCTGGGGAGATTGTCTCATTTGCTGGGCTCCTGCTTTTTCCCATGGTTAGGCACTACAGACGCTGCTTGGGTTGGCTAGCCCCTGACCTCGAATCAGCAGAGGCAGATCATTTTGATGGCTTGTAGTTCAGGAGCATGAGCTGGAGCCTTTGAGCCAGGATACTCTCTCTCTCGGACTTCATCAGTTTTCATAGGTTTAATGATCACCTCGACGCAGGTGGTTCACAGATCTATAAGCTCAGCCTCAATCTTTCCCTTGAACTTCACTCCCATATCACCAGCTGCCCACTGGACATTTCAAAGTGGACTTTCTATAGGCATTTCAAAGTTGCTATCTCCCAAATATAATTCATCTTTCCTGGTAAATCCTGATGCCAGCTGTGTAACCTTGGGGAAGTCACTTTACTTTTACATGAAACCTTATATATAAACTGACTCGATTCATAGGGCTATTGTAGAGAAAGTGTTTTGTTAATCATAAAAGGCTGTGGCCACAAAATGTATGAACAAGCAGATTGTGCTGTCAGAAATGATGAATGTGATGAAAACAGGAGAGCAAGAGAAGATTTGTATGGACATAGAAGGTGAAGTAAGCAGAACCGGGTAACAATAGACACCATGTCTACCACAATGTAAATGGATAGAGCAACAGCAGATAACAATTGAAACTAATGCTGTGAATTACAATGACCTGGCTTGGCTCCAGAAAGGGGAGATGCATCTTCCCAGAGGTGAGGGGATGCTGGTTGTAGAACATTACATAACATGTTGGACTTTTGGGAGAGATGTGTTGGTTAGTTTCATCACTCTTTTCTTTTGTTTGCTTTAAAGGATGGTTGGGGAGGGGAGGGAGAGAAGAGGGATACTTTGAGAAATGTGGAGGATATAAAAACAAAAGATCTCAAGAATTCTGAGCTTTTTTTTCTTCTAGAGCTTATTTTTTTCTACTAAAGGGAGGAGAGATATATAGGTCAATATCTTGAGGCAAGGGACAGATTGAATTAGAGGTTTTTTTAAGGATGGAGGAAATTTACTTAAAGGCAGTAGGGAAAGGATTCAGTAGATAGGGAGAGATAAAGTTTAGAGAGAGGGGGGATGATTGACAGGGACAATCTGATGGAGAAGATGGAAGGAGATGAGATCAAGGATGTGTAGAGAGGGCTGGTCCTTTGCAAGATAAGGGCTACCTTAATATCAGAGACTGAAGGCAAGGTGGGAAAAATGGAGGATGGTGTCCAGGATTTTGGGGGTGAACAGAAGAGGATAAGGGAGAGTTCATGGAAAATGACCTCAATATTCCTAGTAAAGAGATGAGGTCCCCAACTGATCAGGTTGAGAGAAAAGAAAGTGTGAGAGGTTTGAAAAGAGAAGACAATTAGGCCTCAGAGGCTCTGGTGGAAGTAAATACCTTAGTTAGAGATTTCTAGACAATTGATACTTGGGAAATTATACAATCAGGAGCTTTACAATTATATGACATAGCAAACAGACAAAGCATATATACAAAGCATATACACACACTATATGGCAACATAAAAAAAAGAAGAACGTGCTGTAGCTACAGTGTGGCACAGTGAGTAGAGCACTGGCCCTGGAGTTAGGAAGACCTGAGTTCAAATCTACTTGACACACTTACTAACTGTGTGACCTTGGGCAAGTTACTTAACCCCAACTGCCTTGCCTTCTCCTCTCAAAAAAAAAAAAAAAAAGAAAGCGAAATCAGAGCAGGAGGGATTGGTGCTCAGGATGACTCGTTTTGATTCTTTAAGGTTTAAATCTGGCCTCAGATATTTACTAGCTGTGTAACTTAATTCTGTCTGCCTCAGTTTCCTCAATTGCAAAATGGGAATGATAAAGGCACCTGCCTCCCAGAGTTGTTGTGAGGATCAAATAAGATAATATTTGTAAACCATTTAGTACAGAGCCAGACACATGGTAGGTGTGTTATAAATACTTCCTCATCTTCTAGGCCTTTTCCCAGCAATTTTCACACCACTCATCCTCCTGCTTCTCTTTCTTCTTCCAGTTCTCTTATATATGTTGCCTTCTCCTCATTAAAATCCAAGTTCCTTGAAGACAAGGGAATATCTTTCTTGTTTGTTTTTGTATCCCCAGCATTTAACACAGTGCCTGGCACATAGTAAGCATGAATGCTCTACCTATCTACCTATCTGTCCATCTATATATCTATCTATTTATCTACCTCCATTGTCATTCCTTCCTTCCTTCTTCCTTCCTTCTTTCCTTCCTTGCTTCTTTCCTTCCTTCCCTGTTTCCTTCTTTCCTTCCTTCTCTCCTTCCTTTCACCTTCCTTACTTCTTTCTTCCTTCCTCTCATGTGATATTTCTTCATGTCTTGCCATTAATCTACCCAATCAATATGCTAGAAATCTAGAAAGTTATGTTATCTAATGTTAACTGAGTCTTCACTGCAAGGCTATCCTATTATTCCTAATTATTCCTCTATCTCACTCCCCATTCAGGGTCTTCCAAACTTTGTTTTCTGTTACCTCTTTATTTCTTCTATACCTCACCTTTCTCTTGTCCTTTCAGCTGAGGAATTAAGCTCTGCTTGATTCTTTAATAGGAATATTGAACTATTAACCACTAGCTCTCTCTTCTCCCCTTCTTATCTCACAGGCTTTTTGACATCATCCCTTAGTCACATGTTGTAATCTCTGAGGAAGAGATGGCCTTCCTCCTCACCAAGGCTGACCCCACAACATATCGCCCTCAATCCCATGACCTCCTATCTTCTGCAGCAGATTGCATCCACTATCTTCTCTTTCTTTTTCTAATCTTCAACCTATATTCAGCTGTATTCTCTCTCCCGAGCTCCAGGCCCACTTCACAAATGGACTATTTGGCATGACAAACTGGATGTTCTGTAGACATCCCAAACACAAGTTCAAAATAAAATTCATTATCTTCCTCATGAAAGTGAGCTTCCATATTACTGCTGAGAGTGCCATCTTCCTTCCAATGAGCTAGGCTCACAGCGCCAGTTTTATCCTGGACTCTTCCCTCTCCTTCTCTCTACATCTCCAATAAGTTCCCAAGTCTTGTCATTTCATGTTTCATTTCTTCTCTTTACCCAAACATGCACCACCCTAGTTCAAACCCTCACTCAAGCCCTCAGGTTTGCTTCCACTCTAATCCACCTTCCACATACCTGTCAAAGGGATTTTCCTAAAAGGGAAGTGTAATCATGTCACGCCTCTCCTCAATAAACTTAAATGGTTCCCTGTTGCCTCTAGGACCAGATAGAAACTCTTTCATTTGACATTTAGAACTCTTCATAAACAAACCCCAACCTACCTTTATAACTTGATTCTCTTTTGTGCACTCAACAATTCAATAAAACTGGTGCCTTACTCTTCTTCATACGAAGATATCTTCCATCTCTGTATCTTTCTCCTGGCTATCCTCCATGCTTGGAATTCACTTCTTCCTTGACTCTGTCTCTTAGATTCAGAGTTTCTTTCAAGACCTAGCTCATGCAACTTTCTCCATGAGGAATTTTATGATCTCTCTAGCTGCTAGAATGATTCCTACAGGATCAACATGGTGAAGAACCCCACCAATCATTATATTTATATGGCATCTAGTTTGCATGTAGCTTTCTCTTCTGTGGGGTTAACCCTCTCCCACTTGACCCTTGCAGGCTGGGTCCCCAACTGCCCTGGGTTCAAGGGTGGAATATTCACTCCTAAAATTAGAGCTCACAAGTCAATGTATTTAACTTTAATAGTTAATAACTTCGGAAACAGAGTTAGCTCTAAGCAGAGGCATTTACTGAAACAGCAGTGTAAGAACAGTAGTTATAAACCACTCCTCTCATAAACCTAAGTTATAGTCTCTCACAAATATGTATGTAATTAGTGGGGAGAGTAGACAAACACATAAAGCACACTAGTAGAAAGCCACACCTGTAGGGAATGCATATGACCAAGGAAAATTGCACCTCTGGCACGGCAGGGCCCTTTTCTCTTCTCACAGTATCATCAGATGGCTTCCCTTGGACACAATGTCTCTGCTGGGCAGATGGTGCCACTGAGCTATTCCTATCTTGAGTCTTGGCTTTGTGGCTTATTATCTCCCATGCAGGATTCCCCTTCTAGGCACCATGCCCTCTTCCCTCTCATTCACTTGCCACTCAAAATGCTTATCAATTGATCGAGTGAAATCTTTTAGGCCTGTAGCTGTTCTGTGGGTCCCAGTGAAGCATTTGAAGTATCCATTATTTTCCCTTCCTCTTGCTTCATGACTAGCCCTTTTTTATGATAGTATACTTCCTGGATGGGGAGCCATCTCCAGTCATCCTGATCTATATCTGGCCACTGGACCCAGATGGCTCTGGAGGAGAAAGTGAGGCTGGTGACTTTGCACAGCCCCCCCTCACTTAAATCCAATTCATTTACAAGTCATAATATCACTTTCCTGATTGAGAACAAAGGACAAACGACAACAGCTTTCTGGATATAACATTTTTCTTGAAGACGTTATTGTTAACTGTACTCTGCAGTTTAGTTTTATCTGCTTGGTGCTTTTACCTCATCCTTTGGGGTTATCAAACATTTTGATCCTGTACGAATCAAAATGCTTCGTGATTTGGTCCTCTATAGCATTACTGGGAGAACATTGATATTAAAGAAATGTCTCTTTTGGTTCAGAGAGCAACTTGGGATTGTTTAAAGCATTTTGTAATTTCTCGTATGTGATCCAGCCTATTTGATTTTCTATTCATTGATGGTACTACAGCTCACTGCTTTTCGTCCTTGTTGTTCAGTTGTTTCAGTTGTATCCAACTTTTTGTGACCCCATTTGAGGTTTTCTTGGCAAGGATACTAAAATGGTTTGTCATTTACTTCTCCAGTTTATTTTGCAGATGAGGAAACTGAGGCAAATGGAGTTAAGTGACTTACCCACGGTCACATAGCTAATAAGTGTCTGAGGCTAGATTTGAACTCATGAAGATGAGTCTTCCTGACTCTAGGCCTGGCGCTCTATCCACTGTGCCCTGTTTTTCTTTAGTATCTGTAAAAAATATATGTATTGATAGATCAACTCAATGGAATATGCACCCATATGAGTGTCAGTTGGGACAATAGATATTGCTCATCCATTTGTTTTTTTCTTGCGTGGATTGTTTGTCTGATATCCTTTGAATGGTCATTATTCTTAATGAAAAGGTCTTGTAGTGGTCTAAGGCTTGATGCAATCAACACAATACATGACAGAAATAGAAACATCTGAAGGATCTCAGCATCTATAGCAAGGGTTTTTAATTTGGGGCCCATTAACTTTTTAAAAAAATTTTGATAACTTTATTTTAAATAAGTTGGTTTCCTTTGTAATCTTATATATTTTATTTTATGCATTTGAAAATATTATTTTTTGAAGAGGTCCATAGGTTTCACTAGACTGTCAATGGGATCCATGTCACAAAAAAGATATAGAGATTCTCTCTTCCATTGGGACTCTGCACAGGATACCCTCTGTGACAGTAGTGAACATCTTTGGAAAGCATATATTTCCTTGCTTCATGCTTCTCTTGATATTGAGGTTCAGAGGGTTATTTAACTTACTGAACAATGATGATGGATATACTAATTTCTGACTAATATAATATTTGTTCTCCAAAGTGCATTTCAATCAATTTCCATGACCCAGGAAATCAATACTATAGCTTCAATATCATTATTGTGTTGTTTAAAGAGGACAATGATTAGATTAAATAGCTATTGGAAAAAAGGTTAATGTACAAACCATATGTGATTTATGTTCTACCCTGGAGCTAAGGATGTGCTTTTTTTCCATTATCCCCAATGGTATAGTCATAGTTTCCCTCTGGTAATAAAGGTATGGCCTCAAATAATACTGTCAGAATACTTTATTTGGTAAAGCACCATATGTATAAATACATCAAAAGAGGTGAAGAGATGTTTTATTAATTACACCTTCCAAACACAAATGCATACATATTCACAGGTTCTGTTTTCAGGCCTGTTGAATGTTATTTCATTATATTTTAATGCTCAAACATCTAAGTAAGAAATATCCATCAATGAAATGCATAAAACATGATATTGGTTGAAGCAAGGGCTCCAGATGCTTTTATGCAATGATTGCTGCAGGGGATTGATAGAACTTATAATGCGATAGATGGGGGGAAACGATGCTTCATTAACTGTTGGATGGTGAAGTGTGACATAGGCTTTAGGATGAGTATTTATTAACTTCATACTGGTTATGAACTAGGCACAAATAATGATGAGCTGACAATGCCAAACAGAGCTGGAGTCATAAGCTTGGAATGGAAAAATAGGCAAATGAATGAATGAATGATTCAAGTCAGAACCTAGTACAGGGGTGGGGAACCTGAAGTCTTGAGGCCACATATGGCCCTCTAGGTCCTTAAGTGCAGCCCTTTGACTGAATCCAGACTTCACAGAACAAATCCCCTTAATGAAAGGATTTGTTCTGTAAAACTTGGACTCACTCAAAAGGACACACCCAAGGACCTAGAAGGCCACACATGGCCTCAAGCCTGAAGGTTCCCCACTGCTGACCTAGTCCCTTGGTCATGCCATTCTTTGCTTAGCAATCTGTTGAGAGTTTCACTTTCTTTGCCAAATATTCCATATTCCTTCATTCACAGAAGACTTAAAGGCCTGTACTAGTGGCTTCTAATTTACCTTTCCAACTTCCTCTCTCACTAGTATTCATGTGTGTCGTGTATTCTACGTTCTCAAGAGCCAGGCTGGAATATTCATGGGAAGTGAATGTGAACTTAATTGAATTCAGTGCTTGTGAACTTTCCTGCTCTGTTCCCCTCTGAGAGTGCCCTGTCTCCCCACCCCTGAACTCCATCTTCCATCCTTCGAAATCCAAGTCAAATGCTCTCCATCTCTCCATGATATATTTCTCAGAGGACCTCTACAATTCCTTCACACTCTAAATCTATAAACTTATGATATCCCCAGGCTGAAGGAATCTCTCCCTTTTTTTGAATTAATATAACATTTTGTAGCATTCAGTTCAATTCACCTTGATTCACATTCATTAAATACCTACTGTGTGCAAGGGACTGTGTTAAAGTACAAGGAGTAGAGAGGTGAAAAGTTAATATAACTTTTTTTTGAATTAATATAACATTTTGTAGCAATTTGTAGCATTTTGTAGCAAAATTCACCTTGATTCACGTTCATTAAACACCTACTGCGTGTAAGGGACTGTGTTAAGTACAAGGAGTATAGAGGTAAAAAAGAAAATGACACTGTCATTGCCCTCAAGAAGATTACTTACACTCCATGATCGGCAGAGAAGGGGGCTATGAGATGACATGGACACAGGAAAGTACAATGCAAAGTAGGGACAAGGGAAAGATAAATAACAATAGCCACCTGCCATTTACTCATAGAGCACTTGGAGTTTTGCAAAGTATCGTCTATGTACACATACATAGACACATCCATTCATCTACACATATATGTATATATCTTCATTTGATACTTCATTTAATTCTCACGACAACTCTGGGAAATAAGTATTATTATTAAAGATACAGACACACTGTACTCTTGGGCCATTTAAGCAGAGAGGCAATATCTTCAGCTTGGGGGAAGGGCGGGGAGGAGGGTGTGCCAGTAAGGCAAAATGGGCTTAGTTTAACGGGTGTGCTTAAGGAGTTTGGCTTTTGTTTATGGTGAAAGTACTTTCAC
>CM053626.1:191683993-191716070 GCA_028646595.1 Phalanger gymnotis
GAAGTAGTAGTAGTAGTAGTAGAAGTAGTAGTAGAAGTATTAGTAGAAATAGTAGAAGTAGTAGTAGTAGAAATAGTAGAAGTAGTAGTAGAAGTATTAGTAGAAATAGTAGAAGTAGTAGTAGTAGTAGAAGTATTAGTAGAAATAGTAGAAGTAGTAGTGGAAGTATTAGTAGAAATAGTAGAAGTAGTAGTAGGTAGAAGTAGTAGTAGAAGTATTAGCAGAAATAGTAGAAGTAGTAGTAGTAGAAATAGTAGAAGTAGTAGTAGTAGAAATAGTAGAAGTAGTAGTAGTAGTAGTAGAAGTATTAGTAGAAATAGTAGAAGTAGTAGTAGTAGAAATAGTAGAAGTAGTAGTAGTAGAAGTATTAGTAGAAATAGTAGAAGTAGTAGAGGAAGTATTAGTAGAAATAGTAGAAGTAGTAGTAGTAGAAGTATTAGTAGAAATAGTAGAAGTAGTAGTAGTAGTAGATATATTAGTAGAAATAGTAGAAGTAGTAGTAGTAGAAGTAGTAGTAGTAGTAGTAGTAGTAGTAGAAGTAGTAGTAGAAGTTTTAGTAGAAATAGTAGAAGTAGTAGCAGTAGTAGTAGTAGAAGTAGTAGTAGTAGTGGTAGTAGTAGTAGTGGTAGAAGTAGTAGTAGTGGTAGTAGTAGTAGTAGTGGTAGTAGAAGTAGTAGTAGAAGTAGAAATGGTAGTAGAAGTAGTAGTAATAGCAGTAATATCTAGCACTTTAAGGTTTGCAAAGTGCTTTAAACTATATCATTTGATCCTCACAACAGCTTTGGGAGGTAGATACTATTATTATCCCCATTTTAGAGATAAGGAAACTGAAGTAGACAGAGGTTAAGATCACACAGCTAGTAAGTATCTAAAGCAGGATTTAAACTCAAGTCTTTTTGATTCCAGGTCCTCTGCTTGGTCCACTGTACTACATGGCTGATATTTCTTTGATCAAATACTCTCACTTTTGTTTGTCAGATGAATTAATAAATAATTGAATATTAGAATAACGGTAGCTCACATGTATCTAGAACTTTACAGTCTGCATTGACTCTAGTCAAAGGATTTGGATTTAAATCTCACATTGTGTGCTTGATAACTGTGACTTTGGCCTGTAGTATGACCATCTTTTTGTGGCATAGCAGATATGACTTCTTTAATACTTATATTAGCTGCATGACCTTGGGCAAAATACAGAACCTACCTGGGCCTCAGTTTCCTTATCTATAAAACAAAGGAATTGGGCTAGATATCCTTAAAAGTTCTTTCTAGTAATAAATCTTTTTCTCTTATGTCCTTGCTAGGCCTTTTTGGTGGTGCGGTGCATAGAGTGTTTGGGCCTGGAGTCAGGAAGACTTGAGGTCAAATCCGATGTCAGACATTTACTAGCTTTGTGATTCTGGGCAAGTCACTTAAACTTTATTTGCCTCAGTTCCCTCATCTGTAAAATGGGAATGATAATAACACCTACCTCTCAGGGTTGTTGTGAGGGTCAAATGAGATAAGCACTTAGCACAGTGCTTGATGCATAGTAAGCACAATATAAATGTAGATCAACTCTGTGAAGTAGGCATTCTAGGTATTATTATCACTATTTCATAAAAATAAAAAGGAAAGTTACATGACAACTTTATCATATATTTAAAAAGAATAGCAGGTTGTACATAATAGATTTGCAGTTTCATATACAATCATCTTTCTTCCTATTCTACTATGTTATGAAAATGCTTCTTTTAAGTTCAGGGGAAAAAAAGAGACTGACAAGTAAAGAATAAAGAAGTTGCATGATGCTCCTTATAAACCCAGACAACCAAATGGTCTCAAAATAAAATATTAGAACTTAAAAAAATAAAAATGAGAAAGCCAATGCCCAGAGAGGTCAAAGGATTTATCTATGGCCCAAGGCTAAGAAGGGGTAGAGCTGGTAGCTCTAAAGGTTTTCTTTTCTTTTTTTTTAAATTAAGATTCTAAGATTATAGATTTAGATCCGGAAGGAACCTCATTGAGTTTAACTCTCTCACTTTTTAGATGAGGAAACTGAGGCACAGAGAGGTGCCTCTGGTCACAATGCTAGTAAGAGTCTGAGGCAGGGGTTGGATGAAGGTCTTCCTGACTTCATAACCAGAGGCTTATCCATTGGACCGCATCTCCTCTCTCCCTCTCTCTTGAGTCATTTTTCAGGCAATCCAACCATTCCGAAGGAAATATTTAACTCTTAGAGCCACTGAGGCATCTCAACTTGGGTTGAGAAAGCTTTATTCTTCTGTACTAACTGACCACTCCTGTATGGGTCACTGCTGGTAACTCAGGTGTGACTTCTACAAAGCTCTCTATTAGTGAAGCTTCCACTGGAACCTGTCATTCCAGTAATGACTGCCACCCTCACAAAAAACACATGCCAAGGCATCATTAGGGGCCGGTCTGTGTAGTAATGCATGGATGTTTGAGAAGGGTGGAAGACTAGTAATAGGAATCTGTGTATTGGAACTGGGGTGAAAGAAAAGATGGATAAACTTGAAAAGGTTTTTAAGGTAAAACTTTTAGTTGCAGGTAGAATTCCAACAAGGATGGAGTATGTCTGTGCAGGGATGGGGGTTAAATTATCAGAGTAGAGAGATCCATGTTTTCTTGTTGTCTTTCTAAGCCCAAATTAAATTATTTCTGTTAACTGGAGAGACAAGTGGAGAAACAAAGGTAGTAATTATTGTGGTTGGATAAGCTGGCTAGTTCTGGCTGCCCAGAAATTTGGCTGGGCAAAGGATGGGTTTCGGTTCCTTATTTCCTTCCCTGAATTTCCCTTTTTCTAGAGCTTTGTTGTCTTGAATACCTCACGGTGCCTAGCAAGGTTCTAGGCAAGTAGTTGGGGCTTAGCCAATACCCACTGAGGGATCATTTATCCACTTAAATGGATTAGTTCCAAGAAACCTGGCCCAGTTTTTCTGGGTTGGGAATGGAACAAAACCAGAGTTTCACTGTTCGTTTTCTCTATTTTGTTCTCTCAAAACTTTCATTTAGTTTTTGGGTCCCTCACTTCAATACAGGGGGCAACTAGGTGGTGCAGTGGATAAAGTGCTAAGCCTGGAGTCAGGAAGACTCATCTTCCTGAGTTAAAATCTACCCTCAGACACATACTAGCTGTGTGATCCTGGGCAAGTCACTTAACTGTGTTTGCCTCAGTTCCCTCATCTGTAAAATGAGCTACAGAAAAAAAAAAACAGCAAACCATTCCAGTATCTTTGCTAAGAAAACCCCCCAAAGGGTCATGAAGAGTCAGGGCATCTTTGAAACAAAAACGACATCACCCAAAACTGGGTGTTTTTTTTTTCTAGGTTAAGGAAAGCAATGAAAAATGTTTGCTTAGGAAAGCTGCCTTTCTCTTATAATATGACAATATCCCAACTTTTCTGTTTACATATTTACTATAACATGAATCCAAATAAATTCTGGCCAGTAGTGTCTTTTTCCAAATGACATGATATATGCAAAGTTATTATGTACACCTTAAAAAGCCATGTAAATATCAACTATTGTTATTACTTTCACTGTTGTTATCATTATTCCAGATTCATGAGTTATAGCTCTCTGGTCACTGACAAACAGCCCTGCTAAAGTCAATTCTTTTTCTGCTCTTTACTTTCTGTGGGGGAGGCAGTGTGGGGTGAAGGTAAAAGAGCACCGTACTGGGGATCAGAGGGCTTGGGTTCAAATCTCTCCTCTAATACTTACTAACCATGTGATTTGTGCTTCTTTCCCCTCCTGGCCCTGCTCCTGGCTTCTGGACTTCAAAACCATGTTTCACCCAACCCCTCAGCTTCTCAGTTCCCTTTTCTGTATTGTCTGCCCCCATTAGAATGTAAGCTCCTTGAAGACAGGGATTGAATTTCTTGTTTGTATTTGTATCTCCAGTGCTTAATAAATCCTTCCTTGCTGCCTTCCTTCCTTCCTTCCTTCCTTCCTTCCTTCCTTCCTTCCTTCCTTCCTTCCTTCCTTCCTTCCTTCCTTCCTTCCTTCTTTCTTTCCTTCCAGCGACTCTGAGTGGTAGGTGCTACTACTATCCCCATTTTGCAGATGTGAAAATTGAGACTCAGGGAAGGGAACTGAGTTACCCAAGATAACACAGATAGTAAGTGTCTTCTTGGGTTCAAGTCCAACACTTTATCTATACCCATTTCTGATTCTTCTTCCAATAAAAAAGTATGTGTGTGTGTGTTTGTGTTAGTTATATGCATATGTGGTCACCTGTATGATCAGCCTTTGTATGTGCTGTAGAATTGACATAAATTGCTTAGTTTTATGATTGTTAGCATATGGTAAATAAAATGAGATTTTATTTTTAATGAATATTACTTACCTGTTGCCCCAATGGGCTACTGAACCAGAGTGAATTACGTCATCGACACTTGTAGAAAGGCATAGAAACTTCCTCGGGATGGTTAGGTCATCAAAGAATTAAGAAGATCAAAAATGCTGGCTTCTTCCATGTGCATGACCTCATTGAGAGTCTCTCTGGAGTTCTCCATTCTACTTGAGCAGGACCGTGAAGCATGTCTCATTGAAGTATGTGATGAGTCAGACACACAGGAATGAACCCAGGTATGTCTTCCTGGGGAAGTAGAGAAACCAGTCTTGTTCTGACAAACAAATAGCAAATGAAAATACTTCAGAAGATGGACACACCCCAAAGACTTGTATAAGTTAGGATCATAGATTTAGGGGTCATCTATTCCAGCTTTACAGATAAGAGACTTTAAGAGACTAAAGCCCCTGCCCCCAAAGCTGAAGTGACTTGCCTAAGGTCATATAGATAGCAATTGAAAGAGTTAGGATTTGAACCCAGGTCCTCAAACTCCAAATGAAGAGTTTTCCCTCTATAACGCACTACTTTTCACCTTTATGGGGTGTTTGATTTACATACATTAGTTTTGAGGTTTTTGGAGGGAGGCAATTGAGGTTAAGTGACTTGCCCAGGATCATACAGCTAAGAAGTGTCTGAGGCTAGATTTGAAGGAGTTTACCATTTCCTTTTCCAACTCATTTTACAGATGAGGAAACTGAGGCAAACAGGGTTAAATGATTTGCCCAGGGTCACACAGCTAGTAAGTGTCTGAGGGTAGATTTTGAACTCAGGGGCCTAGAGTCAGGAAGACTCCAGGGCCAGTGCTCTATCCCCTATGCCACCTAGCTGTACAGTTAATGAGATTAAGAGACAAGCGTAGTTTACATAGACTAGGCTTGGATTTAGGAAGATTTGAGTTTGAATGCTACTGCTGAAACTCACTGGCTATGTGACCATATGCAAGTCACCTAGCAATGTCCTAGAGTCATCAATGGATATAAATCTTAGTTATAGAAGTCATACATGGATCCCACACTTAGGCAACCGTATTTGATTTGTTGACATGAAATCACAGAAACACAGAGTTATAGAATTTGAAGGGACCTTCTCCACCATCTATCCCAAGCTGAAAAAGAATTCATGCAGAAATTATGTTTATTATTATTCCCATAGGCCAAGTGGTCGCCCAACCTCTAACTGATGACCTCCAATAAGAGATTGCCCACTGTTTCCTGAAAAAGCCCTATTTCACCTATCAATGCTTTTAATTATTAGGAAGTTTTTAATTTATATCAAATCTAGGTTTGTCTCTTTACAACTTCTCTCTATGGCTCCTGGTTCTGCCCTGTGGGGCCAAAGAGAATATTTTAAATCCCTCTTCCACATAAAAGTCCTTAAAAACACTTGAAAATAACGATTATGGGCCGCTAGGTGGAGTAGTAGATGGGGCGCTGAGACAAGAATCAGGAAGACCTGGGTTCAAATGTGACCTAGGACACTTAAGATGTGTGACCCTGGGCAAGTCACTTAACCTAGTTTGCCTCAGTTTCCTCATCTGTGAAATGAGTTGGAAAAGAGAACGGTAAACCATTCCAGTATTTCTGCCAAGAAAACCCCAAATGTGTTCACAAAGAGCCACACAAGACTGAAATGACTGAACAATGATAGCCTTAGCTATCATGATTCTCCTTACCCAGTTTTCTCTTAACCAGGCTAAACATCTCCAATTCCTCTAAGTTGGGGTGGGAAACTTATCGCCTTGAGGCAAATTTTTTGAATTTTAATATTTTAGGATTTGTTCTGTGAAGTTTGCATTCAGTCAAAGGGCCGAACTTGAGGACCTAGAGAACCACATGTGGCCTTGAGGCCTCAGGTTCTCCACCCCTGCCCTAAGTCATCCCATATGGAATTTACTTGAGGCTTTCTTCTAGATCTTCAAGCTCCCCAGCGTCCTTTCTAAACCATTTCTTAATCTCATTAATCTCTGTATTCTCTAAACTGTGGTGGCCAAAATTAAGCCCAGCACTCAAATATGGTCTGACTGGAGCAAATTATGCTGTGACTATACCTTATTCCTAGATCTGGACACAGTAACGCTCTTAGTGTAACCCTATTTACATAGAACAGCCTGACAAGGTAAATGGAGTCACAGGATAGCTAGAGTAGGCCTGGCTTTTTTTTTTTTAGTTTTTAGGGCTTTTTTA
Source organism: Phalanger gymnotis (assembly GCA_028646595.1). NCBI lineage: Eukaryota > Metazoa > Chordata > Mammalia > Diprotodontia > Phalangeridae > Phalanger > Phalanger gymnotis. Next base: position 191,690,534 of record CM053626.1, read on the forward strand.
AAAAAATTTTGCCTTTTTAAAACTGACAACATTCAAACCACTTAACCATTCAAAAAGCTTAACACTGAAAACCTAATAATGAAGAGCTATCCTTCACCTGGAGAGAAATAACCTAGGGTTGACAGATTTCTTTAGGACATGCAATACTACCCACCCACCACTAAAATACAACCACCTTGGGTGAAACTGGAGCCATAGGTGAATGTATGCACAAATATTTAAGGAAAGCTAGTCAACTCCTTTGGAATGAGGAACCTAAAAGGACTCTTGGTTGAAGGAGATTGTAATCTAAAGATAAATATGAGTAATTGGCCTTGGCAACCCACCATGCTTTCTGGAGGAGGGGAAAATACATTTCCAGCTGCATGCAGGGGTGGACTGAAACTGAATGGCTGTGTTCATGTACTTTACCAGACAGAAGGGAGAACGTGGAGAAATGTCTGTCTGTAGGTCTCACACACTCACACACACACACACACTGCCATTCACCCAGGCTGCCTCAAGGGAGCACAGTCATTTAAAAAAAAAAATCAAAAAACTAATTAAAGTCTTTTCTTGGAATCCCATGAGATTTTTTTCTCAAGTTGCTGGGATAAGATTTGTGTGCAGTTCCATTTTATTCAATGGCAAGAAGATAGAAATCTAAGTGAAAAACGTAATGAGATAATAATGGGTTAGCTTTAAGACACTGGTAGCTTGTTTTAAGGAAGTAGCAGCATATAATAATCACTGACATTCCTATTGCATTTTAAGGTTTGCAAAGGGCTTTCAACAATCTTGTGACATAGTTCAAGTCTGTAACCCTTCACCTAGGGATGTTGCTACAGAAACTTGGTGGAGGGGAAATGTTATTATGAAGGCACCACCCAGAGTTACCTAGTTTGCTGAGAGCATTTGACCTTGGAAAGTACTTCCTTCCAAGGAAAAACCATGTAATCAAGACAGAGAAACCATGAAGCCAAGACAGAGGAGAAGAAAGACTCTGAGCTGTGTCTCTCTTGCAAATGGCCAGCAAACAGGGGGAATGGTGCTATCTCTATGACAAGAAATGGAGAAAGGAAGAGGAGCTAAGACTTCGTGGTGTGGTAGAGGATGCGTAAAGGCAACAAGAGACCCCTGGGTGGGCTAGCACCAGTGTATTGGAGCAAAGAGCAGATTGCAATTTGTGAGAACTTAGAATCTAGTCTACAGCTCCTGCCTTCCCCCAGATTTCCTAGAACTCTTCTAAGGAAAGATCACAGCTCCTTTTTACCTATCTGACCCCTGTACATCCTATTTCTCCTCTGACCAAGAGGGAGAAGGATATTGGGAAAAGAAAACGATCAGCCCCCAATCGACGGCCAATCAACCTACAAGTAGACATCTATTCCTTTAAAGTGTTTGCATTTGCATTTTTGTGTTATTTTATTTTATTTGGGGGGGGTGTTATTTTAAATCATTATTAAAATGGATGGCCATTTTGAATGATTTTAGTCCAAGCTAATAAGTAAACAAGCTAATAATTGAGAGTAGGGAAGGCTATCCAAGAAGGCTATTCTTGTATAGCCTTTCCTTGGCTCAGACTGAGATGAAGGACAAGTCAGTTACAGAGACAATTTCTTCAAGATTAATAATTTCTGAGGTGTCTCATAGATATTTTTATACCTGGAGTGAGACTTAAAAGGAAACGAGCCAGTAGTAGGGAGAAGTAGAGGTCTGTGTATTTGTTCAGGCAATCGTACACCTTGCACACGACACAGTCAACTCCAGTCTTGATTGATATTTTTGCCATTATACGTATGAGAAAACTGAGTCTCAGAGATGTTAAGTGACTTAACCAAGGTTATTGTGGCTAGTAAGTGGTAGAGGTGGGATTGTGAATTCAGGTTTCCACATGTCAAAGCTAACATTCTTTATAGTATATTGAACTATCTTTGTAGTATTTTTGTTTTTTTTGTTTTTGTTTTGGGTCCAGGCTTGTGTAGGGGAACTCCTGGTGTGGAAACTCCCTTCACAGATGTACTTTGGTACCCTACATGGAGCTTTGAGAGATTGTACCCAGGGGTCATGTAGCTAATATGTGTCAAAGGCAATACTTGGAACTCATGTCTTTCTGACTACAAGATTGACTCTCTACCATACCATGCTGCCTATCTTTTCCATTATTTATCTCCAGAAAGTGTTACCATTATTAGTTGCTTTCTAATATGTCCATACTTTGTGCACATATCCACAATGTCAGCATTAGCAAAATACAATAGCGGGTTTGCTTTTGTTGTTCACAAATGTACGTAAAGGATACACATTAATGTATATATGCCTTTGCTTGAAAAGAAACCACATTCTATATTAGTTAATATGAAGTCAATTTTAATCTCTAGTGCTATAATCTTTGCTAAGTAATCTCTATAAGCCCTGCAATTATCTTCATGTACTTAAATGTTTACTAAGAAAATAACAAGTCAGAAATCAGTGGTGAAGTCTCCACCCAGGGCTTAGCTTTTATTGTTTTGGGGGGGACATTACAGCTACCGTCTTTGACCAAGTCATAAAATGATGACTATTATTCTGAACCTGTTTTCAGTATTTAAAATGTGACATGCCACTTTTGTTTCTGATGTGTGACTTTGCCAGTTTCTTGAGTGTTTTTTTCTACTAAACATTTTTCATTATTTGAATTGAAAGCTTTTATTTCCCCCATTTCCTTGATATTTCTAAGGGTTCTTTTTACATATTTTTTTGGTTTTGTTTTAAAGAGGTGTTTTAACCTTTTATGTGTCATGGTAATCTGCCAAAGTCTATGGAACTCTTCTTAGAATAACAGTTTTAAATTCATAAAATAAATGGATTATCGTTGTTTTTCCTTCATTCTCAAAGAAGATCAATGACATCACTGACTGATACCTTGACTTGCCTGTCAATTGGATTTAAGTGAGGCAGAGTTGTACAAAGTCCTCAGCCTCATTCTCTCTTCTAGAGTCATTGGAGTCCAGTGGCAGGACAAAAGTCAAGGTGACTAGTGATGGCTTGGGATGCAGTGGGATGACCTTGGTGTCTTCCATATCCGACCAAGCTCTAAGCACTTAATAGCACCTGCTTCAGCTGCTTTCATGGCTGCTGGAACAAATTGTCCTCATTTGTCCATTCCACCAGGGAAAGTCTTCATATTCTCGGGGTAGACATTCCCCTAACTCATCGATGGGTTTGAAGCCTGATGGTTATCCTCAACCTAGTTTACCCCATCTGCTGAGATGGTTTTACAGGGATGTGGCCTCTGCACATGCTACTGTTTCTTGGAGCCACAGGTGAGAGTAATAACATTCTTAAATGCATAAAATAAAATACACAGCATAATAAAGGAAAGCAATTACATAGAATGAAATTACAAATCATTAAAAAACAAACAAACAAGTTTATAAAACCCAGATTATGAGCCCTTTCTTTAAAATATCCTTTTTATATTATATTTAATATATTATGTATGTATATGTTATTACATTTTACTAGGAGTCAAGAAACCTAGATTCTAGGCCTGACTATGTCATTTACTACCTGTATGACCGTGAACAAATCCCTTCAGCTTTCTGGGCTTCAGTGTCCTCTGTAAAGGAGAGTTGAATTAGATAAACTTAATTAAGGTTTCTTCCAACACTAACATTCAATTATTCTAAATTAGATGAAAGACTCTTGTCAAATAAGCATCACTCAGATATTCTAAGGAATCTGTCATCTCACAGGATGCTACCTCCAATGACACAGAGCAGGTCACAGCCTCTTCTTTTCTGCCCATCCTATATGACTCTTGTCAGTGTCCTCCTATAAATTTGCCACTGTGGGGGCAGGGGAAGGGTTTTAGCCAACATGGAGGGCTTTCCTCCTATTCTCTTTATATCGCAAAGAGTTGGTCTATCCCATCAGTTACAGCTTACTCTCACAACATGAACAGTCCATCTTCTTTTTTCACACATATAGTTCTTTGATGCCATTCTTCACATCACTTTACAATCCTTTATTTGCCATGTACTGCAACCTGCTCATGCATGAGTCTCCATTGCCTTTTAGGATATACCCATTTCAAAGCTTTCCAGACTGCAGTGTTCTATGATTCATATCCCTATACTACATATGAGTATATCAATATAATCTGTCCAGTCAGGTACACTATATACACTATATAATGGTGTATAATCCATACACCATTACTTTGTTTTAATTAGACCATTAAAATGTTGATAACCATTCATCAACTAGCAAAAAGGGAGAGAGTCTAGGTGTAAACTTGAATAACTTGGCCTCAGCTTGACCTCTCTAGCTTTGGTCATCTACCAGAACCATTTATAGGTGAAGGACCCTATACCTAGCATATAATCCATGCATTCAGTGTTCCAAACAACACTGGTCATCTAGGTGACTCATCATTTTATAGATGAAGAAACTGAGGTATAATGATTGATCTCTCTTGTGACTTGGCCATTTCACACAGGTAGTCAACATCAGAGTTTCAAATTCAGTTCCTCTCTCCAAATCCAGCACTTCTTCCTCTCTTCCTTCTTATATTTTTGTTGAGAATTTTTGTTTTGTTAACATCTCTCTTTTGTCCTTAGGGTGTCTAGCTTGTAGACTTAGTGTCTAAGTATATGTCCCCAGTAGATTGTGAACTCCCTGCAGGTGGTAATTCTGGTGCTTTCCATCTTTGTATTCTCAGGACAAGTACCTTGTACATTCTTCAGTGTGGTGACTCCTTATACTATTGCAAATGTACATTTTGAGCTTAGAGGACCATGTCCTGCTTAATGCTCATGGAACTTACCCATGGTCACATGATTACATATCAGAGGTGTCCAGATCTTCTGGACTTCAAATCTAGTACTCTATCCATTCTCATGCTTCTATACATATAGAAGATCCTTAATAAACATTGAATTAAATTTTGTTGAATGCCATAGCACTAAGGAAGAAGAATCATTATAGTCACGGGAAACATGTAGAAAGAAAACAACCTTTCCTCCACTTGCTCTTTAAATACCTTTTTTAAAACTCACCCTATCCCTCCTTCTTCTGCTCTTCTATCCTCTCCCCTTTCACCCCCTCCCTTCCTCCTACCCCCTGCCATGTTTTTTCCATTGTCCACATATTCTATGATCATGACACTGGGCTCTTTGCTTTGTTCCTCGGTCAATATACTTCATCTCCCTATGCTAGCATTTTTATGGACTGTCCCCCATACACGAGGGTGGAAAATGCTCTTCCTCCTCATCTCTACCTCCTGTCTTGCATGGCTTACTTCAAGCTCCAGTTAAAATTCCACCTTTTACAGGACCTCCATGATTATTTCAAAATTTATTCTATATAAATTTCCACTATATCTTCTATATTTCCAAACAATCCTATAACTTGTTTATATTTATTTGTGAGTTGTCTTTCCCATTAGATTGTGAGCTCCTCAAGAGCAAGGACTGTCTTTTACCTTTCTTTGTATCCCTGGCACTTAGCACAGTGCCTGGGACATAGTCTGTTCTTAATAAATGCTTATTGAGTACAATGATCCAAGACAATTCTGAAGAATTCATAATGTTATCCAACAGAGAGAACTAAGGAACTCTAAGTGCAGATTGAAGGATTTTTTTTCACTTTATTTTTCTTCTTAAAACATGGCTAATTATGAAAATATGTTTTGCATGATTTCAAATGTATGATTGATATCACATTTTTGCCTTCTCAATGGGAGGGGGAAGAGTGAGAAGGAGAGGATTTGGAAGTAAAAATTAAAAAAATAATGTTAAAAATAAATAAATGATGAATGAAAACATATAAATGCTTAAAGATTGATTGATTGACCTTAGCTGCTTATGGACCTATGGAGATTCTTTAAAAGGAAAGTTCCCATTGACCCCCTCATTAACAAGGTAGAGAGACAAACAATCTGACTGTAATAACACTGAAGTCAAGTCCACCCCTCTGGGTTTACAATTAGGTAAGGAATCATCCACCCAGCATTTTAAAGACATCCCAGACAAATATTTACTTACAACCAATGCTGTGTAAACCTGTAGATTAGCCAATAATCTATCTAAATGGGTGTTCTGTGTATTTCGTCACTTTAGCTGAAGGCTTTCTGTAGTAGAAACAATAAGACTTATCAGAAGTTCCCAGATTATTTCTTAGGAGGTGGGTGCCAACCTTCAGAGGCCAGTGCATGTAGTAAACACTCAAAGTAGAAACCACACCTAAATACACACTAACTGACTTTCTATGGGACTTTTAAGATGTTTTGGATTAGGAGGTGAAATATACCCAAGGACTTTCACTGACTTCCCACCTTTGACAAATTGATTAATTTCTCTTTACAGGCTTCTATTTCCTCCAGACAAGTCCCTTGCTCTAGGAGTGACCTTGCCTTACCTTCTCCTCCTCTCCTAATCTTCTTTCCAAATTTAAATCTAATCCATTGAAAATCAATTAATGTTTAGGTGAAGTTTTCACAAAGAGAGAGTTCTCTGATCCTTGGCTCCACTCTTGAAACCTAAAGTTTACCCTTATTAAGTTTTCACCAAGATGGAAAAATTTCTGTTTAGGCTCAGAACTCCGTGACCTCCAAAGAGAAGTACAGGCATAGAGATCCAACACTGGAAAGCTTCTTGGAAGATGAGTCATCAAGTGGATTTGTTTATTTTTTTTTTTTGATGTAGCTACTCAGGAGAACTTTCTTATAAAGAAGACATGAAAATGTACATAGGCAGAGGAAGTGTCTACTGGGGATGAAATCAGGTGGTCAACTAGCAGGATGTTTTTTAAAGCACCTACTATGAGTTAGGCACTGTGTAAAACAAACAAACAAAAAAGTCCCTACTCTTAAGGAATTCACAGGGGGAAATGATCTAAAATAACTAGGAACATAGAAGAAATATACAGTATAAATTAGAGGTAGTCAACAAAAGGAAGGGAGATAGGAGTGGGAAAGGTCTCCAGAAGGAGCTTGAAGGAAGCCAGAGATGATTGGAGCCAGAAGAGTATCAGAGGTGGCTAACAAAGGTGCGTAATTGTTTATAGAAATAATGAACATCTTTTAGATTCTTGGGTGGAAAATTGTATATGTTGTTCCGCAGCTCACCTCAAACATGGCCTCTTACAGGCCTTTCCTGAGATTCCTCCTTCTATGCAACTGCTAGTGCCTCCCCCACCAAATAGAATATAAGTTTCTTGAGGGCAGGGACTGCACTTAGCATGATGTCAAGCATAGAGTAGGTGCTTAATAAATGGCTGTTGACTGATTGATTCCCTATTATAAAAATCAGACAGCTTCTTTCTATTGTGGTAGAGCAGAACATGAGTGACTCTCTTGTGACCCTTACAGGACCATAGATCTGAGAAGCCACCCTGGGGCATTCTAATCCAACTCCTGTCATTTTGCAGATGAGGAAGCTGAGACCTAGGATAGTTGAAAGACTTGACCAATGCCATACCCGTACATACACATCAGAGGGGAGAGTCAAACTCAATTCCTCTAACTCTAGAACCAAGGCCCATTTTGACTGTACCACTCTGTTTCCTATTACTATTTCAAGTCTCCTAACATTGAACCAGATTGTTCAAAAGACTTTACTTGCAAGAGAAATGCTAAACTGGAACATGCAATTACAATATCTGATACCATTTTATCATGAAGGACCAAGGCTCCAATGCCTTGTCTCTAAAATCTTTGCTCTACTACTCCCCATTTCTCCTTCAATTGTGGTGCAGTGGATAGAGTGCTTGGTCATCTTAATTAACTCAGCAAGCTAGGTGGCACAATAGATAGAGTGCTGAGACTGGAGTCAGGAAGACCTGAGTTCAAATCAAGCCTCAGACAGATGAAGTGTCTTCTGGGGATGAAATCAGGTGGTCAGCTAGTGGTTTTTTTTTTTAAAAGCACCTACTATGTGCTAAACGCTGTGCAAAACAAATAAACAAACAAAAAAAATCCCTACTCTTAAGGAATTCAAAGGGAGAAATAATCTGTAAATAACTAGGAGGTATATGACCTCTGGCAAATTATTAACCTCTATTTCCCTCAGGTTCCTCATCTGTAAAACGAGGATAAGAGGACTTACCTCTTAGGGTTTTTGTGAGGCTCAAATGAAATAATAATTGTAAAAGTGCTTAGCTTTTACAAAGTGCCATATATACATATATATATATATATCACCATATGAGTGTTAGCTATTATTATTTCTATTAAACAATTCTTGATTAGTACAGACATTAGCAAAATTAAAAAAAACCCAACCAATAAATGATTTTAGTCCTCCACCTGTGAGTCAAGCTTCCAGAGAGTAATCTCATGGCTACCTGGGAAATATAGTTCCTTGCTGCATGAGGGCATTTAATGGGATTTGAGATTGAATTTAGATCTTGCTGCTGAGTGGCTTTACTGGTGGAAGTACTTGGCTCAACCCGAAAACACTTCACAATGACATATGGTGTTGCACTATACTGAGATTTCAGTGATATCTATCCAAAGTCAAACATTTAACACCTCTGAGTTTTAGCTTCTGCATCTATACAATGAGGGGCTCCTTAGGGTTTGAAATCCTATGACCCCATTCCTTCTTCAGTCTTAAGGGCTCAGATTACAAGGAGGATTTAGGTTAGATAAACTTCCTCAATATAAGGAATGTGAGAGTGTAGGAGGAGCCAGAGTGAAACTGTGACATCACTTCTGAAGAGCTTTAAAAATACGACAGTGGCCAGGATGTGTTGGATATATGTTGGGTTGGCTATCACCATATCAAGAGGTCAGAAGATGAGTCAAACCCTTTTGATTTCAAGAGGACTTCACTGGTCCACATACCCCAAGCTTGGCAGTGTTTCCTAGAGTTCACACTCTGTCCAGTCTTTTAGAACCCAAGGTTACCTTGACACTCAGATGAAGTATTGAAGGAAAACCTCAGTGGAGAGAGGAGGCAGTTAGAATGCACATAGAAATAACTGTGTAAGAGAACATGCCTGGGAGTTGACAACAAAGCCTTTCCCTAACTCCCTTTACAAAGGGCGGGGGAGAGATGCAGAAGGGCTCATGCAGGCATGGTACTGGGATGAAAAAATGCTATTTCCTGGAATGGTGTGGGCCAAAGGCAGAAGGGTAGAAAGGCAAAGGCAAAGGTAGAAAACTACCAAGCAGAGAAAGAAAAAATAGCACCACCGCTCACTTTTCCAAAACGATGTGCATCAGAGACCCATGATAGAAAACGCTGAGCACGCAGTGCTGGGAAAAGAGCCAAGAAGGGAGGAGGAGCTCTTTGCATTTCAATTTCTAGATCTCTAGTTCTACTTTCTACAAATCTTAAGAAGGATTTTTTTCAACTACCAGTTCATGAAGTACATTCTGAAAACCTATGAACTAGATGACCTCTTAAGGTTCTTTCTTTATCATTTTAAAAAAATCACAAATCATTAAACTCAATTAATAAAAATATATATAATCACAATTGACACAGAGCTTTATTGGAAACAGATCCAAAATGAAAAGAATCTGGAGCTGATAATAAAAGGGGAGCTATTTAAACTTTTATTAATTTGGCAAGTACAGTGAGAAAGTAGTCATGTTACAGAGAAAAAAGGTGAGTTCTGAAATGTCTCTTCACTAGTAACTCTGAATGTGACATGTACAACACTTTCATAAGTGGTTTAGGCCTGTCAGCATTTTCATGAGAAAAGTATTTACAAGTGGCAAGAATTTTTCTGTGCTTCATTCAGGCTTCTGAATCTCATTGACTTTCGAAAGGATGACTTTTCCGTTCACAGTCTCCCGCATTATGGCCTGGATCTTTGGAGCTGCAGAGACAGAAAGATAAATAATCAGAAAACACAGTATGAGCACTTTCCTTCCTCAGTGGTTCCCCACCAAAAATGACTTTCTTTGAAGCTTGCACGCTCTGTGCTTTCTGAGATAACGAGGAGCAAAAATACTTAGCAAACATGGGCCCATGTAAGCTTGGTGGCAGAGAAAACCCCCAACCAAAGCTTCTCTTCTCTTCCCTAGTTTCTGGGGTGCAAGTACATTTTATTGGTATTTTTATCATTACCATAATTTAATTTTTTTTGTATTTATTTACTCTTAGTTTTCAACATTCACTTCTATAAGATTTTGAGTTCTAAATTTTCTCCCCCTCCCCAAGACCATGTTCAATCTGATATAGGCCATACATATACATTCATATTAAACATATTTTCATATTAGATATGTTGTAAAGAAGAATTAGAGCCAATGGGAGAAACCACAAGAAAGAAGAAACTAACAAACAAACAAAGAGAACCAATAATATGCTTTGATTTGCATTCAGACGTCAGAGTTCTTTTCCTGGATGTGCATAGCATTTTCCATCATGAGTCTTTTGGAGTTGTCTTAAATCTTGTGCAAGTATATTTTAAGAGAGAGAGGCACTCCATGCATGATACCTTGGCTCTTGTGTTATTAACTCACTCACATTTGATTCTAATGGGGATAGGGAGCAGCTATAATTAACTGGAAGCAGTCAAATGGAGATGCAAACTTAGATTTTAAAAAATTCTGCCGGAGCATCTTTGAATTTCAATTTGTAAGATTACTTCAGGTTAGCTTTCGGATTGGCACCAAACCCCAGTCACTGGCTATGAGCAAACATCCAAAGATCCTTTGTGTGTTTTTTTATACCATGTGTTCTCTGTGCTTATGGAGTAGTATGTTTAGTTCTGGGTTCCATATTTTAAGGCAAAACTGACACTCTGGGATGTGTTCCTAGGATGACAAAGATGGGGAGGGATCTGGAAACAATGTCGTTTTAGGAGCTTAACATGGTCTTAGAAGAGAAGATTTAAGTATGGTGAGAGAGAACATGAAAGCTGTTCCTCAGTTTTGAAATATCGAAGGAAATGTTAGTGTTTTACAACTCTTTTCAAAAGCATTTGTTATATACTATGTAGAAGATGCTGTCATAGATGTTGGGGGATGCACAGATAAAGATGATGTATACTTTGCTCTTAGGGCAAAACACACGGAAAACAAATAACTGTGGTACAGAGGAGAATATAGTAAATGTCAGTAAGAGGGGTCTTGGCAAAGTTTTGGTGGATGTTCAATAAATGAATGAAGGAATGAATGAAGGAAGGAAGGAAGGAAGTCTGGACAAGCTAAAATTTTTCTTTGTTGCTTATGATATAGACTCCATAGGCAGAAGGACTGCCCAGTAGAGATGATGTAGGATGGAATGGGTTGCTTTTCAAAAGAGTGAGATACAAAGAGTGAGATACACTGACAGTGTTCAACGAAGATTGAATGACTTTTCATGAAGGAATGTCATAGAAGGGAGAGAAGATTGGTTTATTGGGTGGAAAGTCAGACTATGTGATCTCAAAGATCCCTTCTAACACTGGGTTCATGCTTCTGTGACCTCTAGGAATAGAATTAATATCAACAGATGATGAGAGTAATTTTCCTTTCATTTCTTAGGACTCTGAAAAGCAGAGTCCCGATCTGTAACAAGGATATAAGCAAAAGGATCCTAACTCAGCCTTGTTCCTTCTCATAGGTTCCTTCACACCTTGCTATTAGTCAGTAAAGTTAGAGCAGATTTCTGATCATTCTTTATGAGGCCTAGGAACACATCCAAAAGACATGAACTTTTGACATGTGCACAATAGGGCAGTTAATTAGAAAAGTAGTTTGAAACAATAAATGCTTTACCTTTCCACTCTGATTTGTAAGCTTCTGTTTTTCTGTAAAAGATAAAAGGAATTAGAGGAAAAAAACACCCCATCACAAATAATAAAAATTGACATCATTTCAATTGTATTGGGAGGCTAGTACTATATGTTATTATATGTTATTTTGCTCATTTAATAGGTGGAGAAACTGAGACTCCAAAAATTCAAGAGACTTGCCAAAGGTCAACAGTTAGAAAGCATCAGAGCATGCTGGTCTCTCTGACTCCAGAATCAGTGCCTTTACCACTAAGTGATGCTACCTCTCATGAGCTCCCAACCTTGGATATAGACAATTGGCTTTGGAAAGCCAGCATGATGCCCAGGATACAGGCGCTCTATATTTTATGTGTTCAAATTACAGCTCTCAGAAGGTACACAGGTCTGGTTCAGTGAACTTTTCTCTAACCTTTTTCCTTATCCTGAAACTAGACTGATGAGCTCATGGAATGTTCACTGTGGACATTTCTGGTCAGGGGCTGCTGAGGTCAGAAATACAGTTTTGAAAAGAGAAAACATTTAAAAGTAATCAAAGTCTGAATCTGAAATGGAAAAAAAAAACATGGCATTATCAGGGAGCTAGGTTCTAAAATCTTACTGTGACATTTACTAGTTGTGTGGTCTTGAGCAAGCAACTTTACCTCATCAGGTCTCAGTTTACTCATCTGTAAAATGGAGATAATTCTCGTACTACCAGCTTTACATGGAAGCTGCTAGGAATACATTTTGTAAAATTTTCAAGTGCTATCTAAATGTGAATTAATACTATCATTGTTAATAATCACAATTCCTGAGATCCTACCCCTGTGGCGTTCCAGGGGAGACTCCTTAAGGAATGGGCCATTGCTCTCTGGGCGCAACTACAGCCATGGTTAGACATTTCCCTATGCCACCAGTGCTACTCCATCCTCCCAGCCACTGCCCCTCCATGCTCCTGCACAGGTAAAAGATTTGCCTCTGAGATCCTTTCCAACTCTAGAGCTATGATGCTGACCCTAGTTCCCTAATTAAGCCTCCACAGACAAAGACCTGAATGGAACACTTAGCCAGATACTGTTTTCACATGATTTAGGACCATAGTTTTAGAGGTGAAAGGGATCTCATAGGCCATTTAGTTCATTTTGCAAGAGAAGAAACCGAATCCCAGGGAATTTCAGTAACTTGCCCAAGGTATCAGGTAGGAAACAGCAAAGGAAGGATTTGAACCCAGCTCTTGTAACTGTAGAGTCAGTGTTCTCTCCATTGCACTGTGTGGGTCCTTTGTCAATGCTGTTTCTGACGTACCCTTTGTCCTCACCCTCCATGAGGTGGCAATAGGTGGCAATCTCGTTCTCCAGGTGGTTCTTGATGCCCAGCAGGATCTTGTATTCATTGTTCTGGCGCTCCAGGTCATGGCGCAGTTGCATCAGCTCCTCCTCATAGTGGGAGATGACCTGCTGCATGTCCTGGAGCTGGCAGGAATAACGGGACTGTGTGTCTACCAACATGCCCTCTAGGGCACATTTCTGAAATGGAAACAAATGTACCGAGTGGTCACAGTTGTACTTGCATTACACAGAACCTTTGTCCCTGGCATTCAGTGCTTGCTGTGTATGGCACTCATTGGCCAGTGGCCATGTACCATCTGCCCACTGGGTTGGTTGGTCATCTATTCACTTGTATATATGTATATGTACTTTGTTCAGGGCCACATCAAAGTATCTATGTGCCCTAAGAGAAGTCAGAAAATACAGGCATGCTGGAGCTAGGTCGCCCTGGCTAGCAAATGACAGTCGTTCAATTTTCAGTGACTTCAATGGCAAATCCTATAGAGTAAGGCTTTATTTACTGTTTTATTGATTATTTAGACTTTAGAAAGTGATGGAGAAAGTGTTAATGCCGATTAAACTTAAAAGTGTGTCTTTTGGAGCCAATCATTAAATATTTACCTGCAGGCTCCTGCCTGTATGATGCTGGAAGGCAACATTCCTCACTGTTACTTATGCAGACTGGGTATCACTAACTTCCTCAGTGACACAACAAAGAGAATGTCCTGGGATTAACGTTCTGGGTCTTTATAAAAAAGAACATCCTCTGTTGCATTCTCTTTCATGTTTTCTGTAATGAAGTTGGCTCTCTACCTTGCCTACCCCTGGTCTCTCAGATCTGAGATCTCCAGCAGGACAGTAAACTTGAGGGCAAGGATCATTACTTTGTGCCTTTATGTCTGTCAAAGGTCTTCCTTTTCTTTATCCTCCAACTTAAATGTCACCTCTTCCAGGAAATCTTCCCGGATCACCTCTCTGGATGAAATCTCTCTCCTCAAATTTATTTATTTTTCACTCATTTAAATATTGACGTCATTTGTTATATTCTTCTTTCAAAGTCATTTCCTGATATGCTCCTCTCTCCTTTCAGTTGAACTCTCTTCCTAATGGTCCTTCTCAAATTTCTCATGGTACTTTGCTGGTACCTCTCCTTAACTCATTCTTTCTTGCATCACAATTTTTTCCCTCAATAGGCAAGGCAATTCTTTAGCTCCTCTCTAATTGATTCTCTATCCTAATTAGTACAATGGTTTTTTTGCACTCTTTCTCTTCTCTACTCAACCCTCCCATGGCAACCCTTTCACTTTCTCTCCCAAACCCATTCTCTCTGTCGAAAGACTTTGCCTCATGTTTTGCTGAGAAAATCAAGGTCATTCACCTCCAATTCCCTCCTCTCACCTCCTCATCTCACGTCCCCTTTCCTGATTTATCTTATAAGACTGGTTCATTGGGGCAGCTAGGCAGTGCAGTGAGTAGAGCACTGGCCCTGGAGTCAGGAGGAACTGAGTTCAAATCTGGCATCAAACATTTGACACACTTACTAGCTGTGTGACCTTGGGCAAGTCACTTAACCTCAATTGCCCTGCCTTCTCTCCTCAAAAAAAAAAAGTGGTGCATTTTAGTTGTTTAATAAACACTTAGTAATTGCTCGACAGATTGTAAGCTCCTTGAGAGTAAGACACTTTAAATTCCCATCATTCATAATAAGACCTTGCATACAGTAGGTGCTTAATAAATAATGGTTGAATTATGTTCCTTTGCACCCTCTGCCCCAACCCACCACCTGCCTAGCATAATGCTCTTTGAATAGAAGGAATTTAATAAATGTTTGTTGTTGTTGTTTTCAGCACTGGACGTAGATAAGCTCCATATTCGATACTGTAATGGAGCAGAGAAACTTGGAAATACTTAGTGGCCAAACACTTCCTTGTGCTGAAATATCATTAGCAATTCCCATTATTTTTGTGTGTATGTGTTTGTATGAGCACATATATATCCCTACTAGGTTACTAGTACAGTGCAACAACAATTACTTAATTTTAGCTGAAGTATGCTTCATAAACATTAATTATCACTCCTTAGAACAGCCCCAAGGCTAGTTCAGTTCTGAAGTGTAGTATCCAGCTTTTGTCATTGTTCAGTTGTGTTGGACTCTTTGTGACCCTATATGAGATTTTCTTGGCAAAAATACTGGAGTGGTTTGCCATTTCCTTCTCTGGCTCATTTGATAGATGAGGAAACTGAGGCAAACAGGGTTAACTGACTTGCCTGTAAGTATCTGAGGCCATATTTGAACTCAGGAAGATGTCTAGGCCCACTGTTCTATCCACTGTGCGCCCTAGCTGCCCCAGCATATAGCTTAGGTGATGAAAACTCCTGTAGGCTGGAACGCTGTTCATCCCTGATGTCAGGACTATTGTAGAAGAATAAAAGCCCTTTGAAGGCAAGGACTGTTTTGTGTTTGCCTCTCTATCCTCAGAGCCCAACATTTTGCCCTACAGGCGGTAGGAATTTACTAAATGTTTAGTTGAATGGAACTGAATTGAATTGGTGTTTCCAGCTCACAATACACCCATGTCTTCCATATTGTTAACAAGGAGAAGTTGGTACTCAGTTATGCTGGAGGATAATCAGAAACTATAGGGGACAGCTGAGAGACAGAGCTTCACATATGAAATAGCCATTGTTTTCCATTGTAGTCTAAAGTGAGTCATTGAGACTCACTTTGTTCTTCTGGGTTTGAAGATCAATCTCTAGGGCCTGGAAGGTACGTCTCAGTTCGTGGATATTGTCCTTGCTGCTCTGCACAGAGGCTGTTCGTTTTTCCAACTGCTGAGACACTGATTCTGACTGTAGGGGCAGAAGAAAAGGACAGAACACATCAGCATCAGCAAATGACCCAGGGAAATAGCTTCCCCCAGCATCTTGGGCTTTCTTTTACCTGTTCTTTGTACCATGTGTCCAAGTCTTGATGTTTCTTCTTAATTATCGACTCATATTCTCGCCTAATGTCCTCTAGTGTCTTAACCAGATCTTCTCCTCGGGTTGAGTTCACCCTCACGTTAACCTTGACATCATCTGTCATGTGCTGTTTGCTTATTTCCTGTTTATTTTGGGTGTGAAGAAAAGAGAGTAATTACAATAAGGTTCCAGGCCTCTTCACTTATCTTTTGTAGCAGAACCATAACTAGGGTGGAGTGGCTGGGGCTTTGTGCAGGGTGTGACATTAAGAAAGTAGAAAAATTTAACAGGATATTCTTTCAGCAACTTAGAAGCCATGATAGTAAGTAATCAAATGAGATAAAGCACATAAAGTGGCAAACTTTACGCAAACTTTAAAGTCTACATAAAGATTAGGTGATAATACTAATACTTCTTTCAATTTAACTGCGAATATCTTAATGACTTCCTGTATTAATTTTTTACCAGGAATTAAAAAGTTACTCGAAGGGCAGGTTTTTGTAATGCTTACCCACCCCAGACCCTCCCAGGTCATCTAGCCCAACTCAGCTATTTTACAAATAAGGAAACCATGGCCCAAGGAGGTTAAGCATTTTTGCTGCTTGCCCCAGGTGCCAAAATTGTGAGTTAGTGCTGTCCTTAAAAGGTGGAAGAAGCCATGGTGGTCTTCAGGGGCTGTTCTCAGCCTGACTAGGATTAGACTCTCAGAGCATACTTGCCTATTATTTGCAAAAACAAACAAATTAACAAAAAACCCCGAATAAGTAAACTCTCCATGCCTTCTTCCTTATTATTTTATAAAACAAATAACATTAGGCTATCAATCAAAAGACCTATGTGGCAACTGTTCTAATTCTAATTGCAAAGTGCTCCAGGAAGAATTCTATTCCCCAAGTTTTTCTTCATAACCAGGAGTCTCATTTATACCCAACAAATAGCATTTACTTGTTCAGTGATTATGAAACTGACAAATTGAGCATTTTTAGGTCACAAGCTAAAGGATTTGGCAATCAGTTCAACAATCTAGAGCAGAAAGGTCTAATAGCTTTTAAAATCCTCTCATTGTAAAAGCCTGTTGATTGAAGGTAACCAACACCCACTAACTCATCAAGCAGCCAAAGGAAGGGTTTATTTAACAACCATTGTCTCTGAACAGATTTGTCAAAGTAAGTAAGCTTTGTTGGATTCCATTGAGAGAAAACTTCTCTGTAGTGTCATTGAGCACAATGAATTAAATCAGATTGATGGTATTTTTTTCATTTTTCATTGGATAATTTTCCCCCCTTAAGTCTATTTGGTACTATTGGGAATGAACATTCCTGGCCTGTCCAATAACTTAATAGAATATGAGCAGCGGTGGATTAACTTAAAAATATTGTCAACTAGCACATTTCCATATTGGTTTAGTTAAGGAAGTTCAGCATTCATTAGATGATTGTTCTCACAATAACACATTTCCAAGCCAAATTGTCTTCTAATCTTCACCAACCAGTGATTCTTATTGTGCTGCTAATGCTATATTTTCATCAATGATCTGGAAACTTCTAAGTATGGGAATTCTCTACATCAATATAGCTCACAACCCATCCATAACTTAGATAATAATGATCATAATCAGTAGTGGCTATTGGTAGAGATAGAGAGCCAGCCTTAGACTCAGGGAAACCTGGGTTCAGGTCCCGCTTCTAATACATGACCCCGGGTTAGTCACTTTTATAGGAGGCAACTCTATAAGATTGTAAATAGCAGAGCAGGTGCCCATCTGGATCAGCAGTAATTTCCTTGCCAGGAAATCAAAAAATCAACAGCCAACGTTGATACAAGGTTTGCAAAGCACTTTTTATATATTATCTCATTTGAGCTAAACCATTACCCTATGAGGCAGGTGCTATTATCGGTCCCATTTTACAGTTGAGAAAAACTGAGGTCCATTTTTACATCTTATAGAGATGCCGGTTATACATCTTATAGAACACCCAGGTCTTCCTGGCTCTGAGGCCAGCTTTCCTTCCACTAAGCTACATTACCTATGATAAAGATGCATTATAGAGTTCTTAAAGTGAAGAGTTTTGGACAAACATATTTCCTTCTACAATCCAGGAAAGATTTTTCACATTCTATAGTTTAATGCATTATTAAGAGACTTGACTGGCATTCTGCTATTGGTGTTTCCTTCTTCTTAGCCATCGATTTGACCCGAGACTGGAGGGTTTTTAAAGAATTTCTGGATGAAGACCACTGGTTTCCCCCACCTCCTCATGGTGCTTCTTCATGATGATCAGCTCCTTCCTCATGCCCTCCACCTCCATTTCCAGGTCTGTTGTGATAATTGTCATGTTGTCCAGGATTTTTCGAAGTGCCTCCACTTCTGTTTCCAGGTCTTTCTTGAAGGACAGTTCATTTTCATACCTTCGGGTTAAAATAAAGTGAAACAAACCTTTATTGATTCAAGGCTAGGGAATCTGTAAGAACTCATCCTGTACCAGATTTAATTTTTTTTCTTTTAAATGAATCATTTTTGAATAGGGAAGTCAGCCTGTACAACATCATGGGCTGCTTATGGCCAGTGCCCTGCTTGTGGCCCACCAAAGGATTTTGGGAGGCCAACAAAAATGCAAATCCCTCTGCAAAACCAGCTATGTAAAGTTCCCTTAGGGTCGGCCTGCACAACACAGAGCCATTTATGCCTGCCAAAGGCTTTCAAAAATGTAGAGAATGTGAGACAGGCCTGTACAACATCTGGCCTGTGGGCCAAAGCTTTGGTGGGCTGCAAGTGGTTCACAGGTCATATGCTGTGCAGGCCTGCAGTAGAACCAGGAAAACAACATACACAATGACTATAGTGATATAAATGGGAAGAAGTATAATAAAACAAGATTAGACTCTGAAAATAAAAAGAATGAATGTGGTCTCAGAGAAAGATTTAGAAAATATATTGCATCTGTATTGGCAGACATGGTTGTTTGGTTTTGTTGAACCATTTGTCTCTTTTTTAATCTTCGTTATAAGGGATGATTAATTGAGTAAGGAAGGAAAGAGATGAATACAGAAATGAGGGCGATATAAAAACAAGGGAAAGGCAAAGAGATAATGATAAGCATTTATATAAGCATTAATTAATATATAAGCATTTATATAGTGCTTACAATGTGCCAAGCACCGTACTATTTTTTTGCAAATATTATCTCATTTGATCCTTACAAAAACCCTGTGTAGTAGGTACTATTATTTTCCCCATTTTATAGTTGAAGAAACTGAGGCTAACAGAGGATAAGATTTATTGATTAAATCATTGCAGATCTGACCAAGGAAACCATTTCAGTAGATTTGCCATGGACTAGAATCACAGCTGGTAGGAACCAATCTCAGAGGCCATCAGCCTAATTTCTTTATGGCCAGAGAGAGCATACAATCATAGATTTAAACCTGGAAGGGACCTTAGAGATCATTTAGTCCAACTGCCCTCATTTCAAGGGCAGCTTGGTAGTGCAGTGGGTAGAGCGCCAGTCCTGGAGTCAGGAAGATCTCAGTTCTAATCTGGTTTCAGATGCTTACTTGCTCTGTGACTCTGGGCAAGTTACTTGACTGTTTGCCTCAGTTTTCTTATCTGTAAAATGAAGATAATAATATCTACCCGCTAGAGTTGTAAGGATCAAATGAGATAATAAATAGAAATTGCCTAGCACATAGGTAAATTTTATTTATTATTATTATTTGTACACAGAGCTGCTGAAGTAATATAGGTAGTACTGAGCAGAGCTGGGGCCTCTGACTCCCAGGACTCAAACCCAAATTCCAGAATTATTTCCACAACCCCATGCTGTCCCCTTAGGCTGACGTTGACTAGATGATATTTTCCTAGAATTACCCTTTGAAAAAATGGTGACAAGAAGGAACTCACTTGAGGCTGAAGTCATCCATTGCCATTCTGGCATTGTCAATATGGAGGAGAATCTTGGCGTTTTCCAGTTTTCCGTCCATGATCTGTAAAACACACAAGCGTCAGTCCAATTGATTGTCAATTTTCCAAGGGCCCCGTCAGTAGGGAGAGGAACTTCCCCAGCTGAGGGTGACTTGTTTTCTCTCTGGGTGGATCTTTCTTTTGGGGAAATTGAATAAGAAATCATGGAGCATAAACTTAAAGCTGAAAGAGACCTCAGAGACAAACTATTGCACCCACCTCATGTTGTACTAAGGGATATAAAGATAATTATCCAATATAGCATCACAGCTGGAATTTGAGTCCAGGTCATAGGATCATCAATATAGATCTGGAAAAGATCTCAGAGGCCATCTAATCTAACCTCCTTATTTTAGACATACAGAAACTGAATCCCAGGCATCTTAAGTGACTGTTCTAAGGTCATACAGGTGACCTTACAAGCATTAATGGTGGACTTTGAATCCAGGCCTTCTAACTCCAGAGCCTATACTCATTCTATTGTATCATGCTAATCAATAAATTGAAGGCCCACTATGTGCAAGGCACCAGAATGACTTGATAGTAACATGTTTAGGGACTGAAGAACAGTCAATTCCTGAATGTGTGTGTGTGTGTGTGTGTGTGCGTGTGCGTGTATGTGAGTGTGTTCAGCAGACAAGATCAATAGGGATACAGCAAGAAAGCTTTGTTTTATCTCTTATCAAATGACATGGCACCAAGATGTACTAGACAGAGAAGTGGCCTTATAGTCAAGAAGATATGAATTCAAATCCTGCCTCTGATACATATTAGCTCATGTGACCCCAACCTTTTAGTGCCCCAGGCAACTCTCTGAGACTATAGATTCCAGAGCAGTTATAAGTCTGAGTTGCTAGAAGGAGTTTTCACACTAGAAATGCCCCATATGAACGCAATTACAGGTCTATGAGGCAGTTGATGATACAGTAGGTAGAGTGCTGGGCCTCAAGACAAGAAGAGTTGAGTTCAAATTCACCTTTAGACACTTGCTAGCTGTGTGACACTGGGCAGGTTACTTAATTTCTGCTTCAGTTGTCTCAACTGTAAAATGGGGAAGATAATAGCTCCTACCTCCCAGGGCTGTTGGAAGAATTGAATGAGGTAATTAGAAAGCATTTAGCACAGTGCCTGGCACATAGTAGGTGTTTAATAAGTGCTTATGCCCTTCTTTTCTCTTCCCTCTCTGCACTCCTCCCCAGAAACCAAAACAGAAACACATCTCATAGATAACGATAGAACAGGATAACTTAACTTTCCTTCCATCTGGGCTGTGCTGGAGCTGGCTCCTACCAGCCCATGAAAATTGATGGTTAAATTTTCAGCGTGAGCCTTTACACCACAGAAATTGGCTAAGGCTACAAAGGACTTAAAAAAGTGATAGAAACAATGTTATTAAGTCAGATTAAATTAAAAACTATGTTGTGGGTATAATTTTTTACCCAGATGATTTTTAAACATTCACCAGTTTACTACTGTCTCCCAATCCATGTTGGCATTGCATTTATTTCAATTTATTGAATCATGATACAGTCGAATGAGTATAGGCTTTGGAGTTATAGGGCCTGGGTTCAAAGCATACCACTAATGCTTATAAGGTCACTTTTGTGACCTAAGATCGGTCACTGAAGATCCCTGGGCCTCAGTTTCTGTATCTCTAAAATAAGTAGGTTGAATTAGATGGCCTCTGAGGTTATCTGTAGCCTCTAAAAAAATAAAGGGGAGCTCAGGCTCTAAGGTCTGTTCCTTATGGGGTCTTTGTAATTTCTATCTATTAATTATTATTAATTAATTAATTACTAGACTATCTCTTAATTAATCTATTACTCTATCTATTCTATTAATCAATCCTACTGTGGGAAAGTTATTAAATCTGGTGGTTATTGCATTTTCTTAGGACATTAGGTAATTTTTACTGTATCCACCTAAGCAAAGGCAACCAACTAATAATAAATAATAATATCAGGCACTTATAGAGTCCCTACTATGTACCAGGCACTATGCTAAGCACTTTACAAATATTATCTCATTGGATCCTCACATCAATCCTGCAAGGTGGGTGCTATCATTATCCCTATTTTATAGTTGAGGAAACTGAGGCAAACAGGGTTAAGTGACTTGCCCTGGGTCACACAGCTATTGAGTGTTTAAGGTCAGATTGGAACTCAAGTCTTCCTGATTCCAGGCTGAGCTCATTATTCCCTGCACCACCTTACTGGCTCTGATAAATCATATACACACACACACACATATAATATATATAATATATATGTATACGTATATGTCTATATACACATATTTGTATATATATATAAATGTATGTATAGATGTATATATATAAAAAATGTATGTATATAAATAAATACATATATACCTACATCTATATGTACATGTAGGTATATGTACATATATACCTATGTGCAGACATATATAAGTATACATATAATATGTGGCCAACCCATAATAATATTTTTTCATTCTCTGGTGGTTGTAGTTACTTACACATAAGCGCACACACACACACACACACACACACACACACACACATTCAATAGCATTGCTTGGGCATTTACTTTACAGTTAGAATGCTCCTTTCTGAATCTATAGAAGTAATCAATGGTGATGAGAATGATAACCCACTGCTAATGCTTTACCAAGGACAGCTAGGAGGTGCAGTTGATAGAGCACCAGGCCTGGAGTCAGGAAGACTCCTCTTCCTGAGTTCAAATTTGACCTCAGACACTTCCTAGCTGTGTGACCCTGGGCAAGTCAATTAACCCTCTTTGCCTCAGTTTCCTCATTTATAAAATAATCTGGAGAAATATCCAGTATCTCTGCCAAGAAAACCCCAAATGGGGTCATGGAGAGTCTGAAATGACTGAACAGTAACAACTGCTTTGCTTCCTGTATGACCTTAGACCAGTTACTTTAGTTCTCTGGGTCTTAGTTTCCTTATGTAATAAGTTAATTTCCATACCCTTTAAGGTTTGCAAAGACTTGTAAAGCCAGTAGCTCATTCTAGTCTCACAATCACACTAAAGTGGGCAGTGCCTTAACCAGTCATTGTTGACCCTGAATCAAGCAGCATACCCAGGGCAAGCACGTGGGGATATGTGGATAGACCTCAGGGTGAGGCCTTGAATGTCAGAAACAAAGTCCCATGTGTTGTCTCTTGGGAGAGACCAAAGGGAACCCTCCCCTGGAAGGAGAAAAGGCTGTATAGGAGGGATGCTGTGAGGCTGCTCCCCTGAAGTATTTGTAGGGATAGGGCTTTCTTTTTCAAATAATTCTTGTTTCCACCTTCTGAGAGAGCAAAAATATTCTCTGCACCCTCCAAATTTCAGTTTCCTAGGGCAAAACCCTGATGATCTAGTTATGATTCCAGAGGCAGGTAATTCCAGGTTATTTTAGAGAGGAGGAAACTGAAGCTTTGAGGTGGAAGTGTAAGGTAGCCCAGAACAGTGAAAAGAAAATCACCTTGAAGTCTGTGGAACCTGATTTGAATCCTGGCTCTGGGAGTACTACCTATGTGACCTAGATCAAGTTACTGAATCTCCATGAGCCTAGGTTTCTTTTATTTGTAAAATCAGGGTGTTGGACTAGATCCAGGGTGGGGAATCTGCAGCCTTGAGGCCACATGTGGCCCTCTAGGTCCTGAAGTACAGTCCTTTAACTGTGTCCAAGTTTTACAAAACAAATCCTTCTATTAAAGGGATTTGTTCTGCAAAGTTTTGCAGAACAAAGTTTTGCAGAACAAATGTTTGCAATCTACAAAGATTGGATGCAGTCAAAAGGCTACACTTGAAGACCTAGAATGTGGCGCTCTAGGTCCAAGTGCAGCCTTTTGACTGAGTCTAAGTTTTATAGAACAAATTCTTTTATTAAGGGGATTTATTCTGCGAAGCTTGGATTCAATCCAAGGTCTGCACTTGAGGACCTAGAGGGTCACATGTGGCCTCGAGGCCACAAATTCCCCCCACTCATGGACTAGATGAACCCTAAGGTCCCTTTCAACCTGAAACTGATTATTCTATCTCCTGTTGTTGGTCTCACAACTAGTACATGTCACAGGAAGGGTTTGACATCAAGGATCAAATACAGAATACTCTGCCATACGAAGTCCATCATAACCTAGCCCTTTCCAACCTTTCAAGTCCACAACTTACTCTCTGACACATTCTCCGAGCCACTGACACTGGCCTCCTGGCTGTTCCAGGAACTAGACACTCCATCTGTTGGACATTTTCTCTGGATGTCTCCCATGCCTGGAACACTCACCCTCCTTCACTCCATCTACTGACCTCTCTGGCTTCCTTTAAGTACCAATTAAAATCCCACTAACTAAAGAAAGCCTTCTCCCTACCTTCTTTATTCCAATGCCTGCTCTCTGTTAATTATTTCCTATTTATCCTGTATATAGCTTGATTTGTATATATTTGCTTGCATATTGTCTCTCCCATTAGATTGTGAGCTCCTTTAGGGAACAGACTGCCTTTTGTCTCTTTTTGTATCCCCAGATAGCCCAATGCCTGGCACATGGTACACGATTAAAAGTGTTGATTGTGGGATGGTGGCTGGAAAGCAGGGACTTGCATGAGCTCTCCACCAGGTCCCTCCAAAAACCTATAAAAATGTCTCTGAACAAATTCTAGAGCTGCAGAACCCAGGGTATAGCAGACAGAAGCAGGGCTACAACCCAGGACAGCCTGGTTGGTCGCTGGGTAAGGTCTATCACACTGTCCTGGGAGCGGAGTGGAGCAGAGCCCAGCGTGGGCTGCACCTGGACAAACCAGACTGGGAGCCAGATGGAACAGGCCCTAGTGCCCTGAATCAGTGAGCTGTGGCAGTTAACAGACTTCTTAATCCACAAACACCAAAGACAACAGAGAAAGTTAGTGGGAAAATCTGCAGGGACAGAATGAAAGGAGTTTGAGGTTTGGTCACCTCCCTGGGGGCAGCAAAGGTAGTGCAGCTCTGAGGACAGAACTACAGCTGCAGTTGCTTCCAGCCCCAGGGCCAGCTGGTGGGAAGAATTAAGTGTCAGACCACAGTGGGAGAGCAGAGTCTGCTTAAGATCTGAGTTGTGGTCTGGGTTGGTGGTTCTTAGGGGAGGAGGGGCATTGGTGTGGCAGAGCATGCTGTGTAGAAATAGCTCTGAAAACAACAGCACAGCCCCTCAAGCTGGGGACAAAGTATTCTCCACTCTACAAGCAGTCATACCCCAACGAAAAACTCAAGGGTCAAGTACTTGACTGGGAACATGAACAGGCAGCGAAAACAGACTCAGATTCAGACTCAGACTTTCGAATCTTTCTTTGGTGGCAAAGAAGACCAAAACATACAGCCAGAAGAAGTCAAAAAAGTCAAAGAGCCTACATCAAAAGCCTCCAAGTAAAACATAAACTGGTCTCAGGCCATGGAAGAGCTCAAAAAGGATTTGGAAAAGCAAGTTAGAGAAGTAGAGGAAAAATTGGGAAGAGAAATGAGAATGATATAAGAAAACCATGAAAAACAAGTCAATGACTTGCTAAAGGAGACCCAAAAAATACTGAAGAAAATAACACTTTAAAAATAGACTAACTCAAATGGCAAAAGAGCTCTAAAAAGCCAATGA
>CM053626.1:191716570-191738894 GCA_028646595.1 Phalanger gymnotis
ATGCTCCAAGGCAAAATATGGATTTTCAATAAAATAGAGGCCTTTCAAGCTTTCTCAGTCAAAAGACCAGAGCTGAATAGAAAAGTTGACTTTCAAACACAAGAATCAAGAGAAGCATGAAAAGGTAAACAAGAAAGAGAAATCATAAGGCACTTACTAAAGCTGAACTGTTTTGTTTATATTCCTATATGGAAAGATGATGTGTATAATTCATGAGACCTCAGTATTAGGGCAGCTTAAGGGAACACACACACACACGTATATATATATACATACATGTATATATATGTATATGTATATAGATGTGTGTATATGTGCATATGTATCCATATACATGTGTATATGTGTATATATATGTATACATTCACACACACATGTATAGACAGAGGACACAGGGTAAGTTGAATATGAAGGGATGATATCTAAAAAAATAAAATCAAGTTAAGCGATGAGAGAGGAATATATTGAGAGAGGGAGAAAAGGAGATATAGAATGGGGTAAATTATCTCACATAAAAGTGGCAAAAAAAAAGCAGTTCTGTTGGGAGGAAAGAGAGGGCAGGTGAGGGGGAATGAGCGAATCTTTTGCTCATCAGATTTGACCTGAGGAGGGAATAACATACACACTCAGTTGGGTATCTTACCCGGCAGGAAAGAAGGAGGAAGGAGATAAAAAGGAAGGGATGATAGAAGGGAGGGCAGTAGGGAGAAGTAATCAAAAGCAAACACTTTTGAAAAGGGACAGGGTCAAGGGCAAAAATTGAATAAAGGGGGATAGGATGGGAAGGAGTAAAATATACTTAGTCTTTCACGACATGAGCATTGTGGAAGGGTTTTGCATAATGATACACATGTGGTCTATGTTGAATTGCTTGCCTTCTTAGGGAGGGTGGGTGGGGAGGAAAAAGGAGAGAGATTTTGGAACTCAAAGTTTTAAAAAAAAGTTTTTGCATGCAACTAGGAAATAAGATATACAGGCAATGGGGCATAAAAAACTATCTTGCCCTACAAAAAAGCAAAAGAAAAGGGGTCGGAGGGGAGTGGGGTGACAGAAGGGAGTTTTGACTGGGGAATGGTGCAATCAAAATATATGCCATCTTGGAGTGGGGGGAGGGTAGAAATGGGAAGAAAATTTGTAATTCAAACTCTTGTGAAAATTAATGCTGAAAACTAAAAATACTAAATAAATAAATATTGATTTTTTAAAAATGTTGATTGTGGCAGCTAGGTGGTACAGTGGATAGATCAGAGGACCTGAATTCAAATCAGGTTTCAAACACTTACTAGCTGTGTGACCCTGGGCCAGTCACTTAACACCATTGCCTAAATAAATAAGCAAAATGTTTATTGGTTGGTTGATTGAAATACAGAGCTTAATTTACTGAGCCAAGTGTAATTTTCCATAATGATATATGTAACCTAATATCAATGCAAATCTTTTCCTCTCAACTAATCAATCTATCAATCAAGTATTTATTAAATGTCTAGCACATGCCATGTCCTGGAGATACAGGTAAGATGATGTGTGATAACAGGTTAGGATATTTACTTTTTCACATTTTAAAGAAACTTAGATTTGTAAATAGTTTATAACAGCTAGGTAGTACAGTGGATAGAGTGTTGGCTCCTTGAGTCAAGAAGACTCATCTTCCTGAATTCAAATCTGGCCTCAGATACTTATTAGCCATGTGACCTTGGACAAGTCACTTAACCCTGTTTGCCTCAGTTTTGTTATCTCTAAAAAGAGCTCAAGAAGGAAATGGCAAACCACTCCAGTACTTTCCCAAGAAAACTCTAAATGAGGTCGTGAAGAGTTAGACAATACTGAAATGGCTGAAGAAAAATACCTAACACAGTGGATGTGTGTGTGTGTGTATGTGTGTGTGTGTACCTGTGTGTGTAAGGCATGGTGGTATGGAAGATAGAACCTTACTTGAATAGGGTACTGGATTTAGAAACACCTAGATTCAAATCCAGCCTCAGATGCTTCCTGGCTGGACAAGTTGCTTAACCTCTCTCTCAGTTTCCTCAACCATAATGGGGATAATGATAGTACTACATCCCAGGGTTGTTGTAATGATCAAACGATATAATATTTGTGAGATGCTTAGTGCAGTACCTGGCAATTAGTAGGCATTTAATAAATGTTTGTTTCCTTCCTGGGATTTTCAGCGGCATAAGGAACTCTCAAGTGAGAGGAGAAGAAATGCCTGCTACGACATAGGTCAGCATCTCTCTGCAACTAGAGTTGCAGTTCTAGAGCATTACCTGGATGATAGCAAGGTTAAATGATTTGCTCAGGTTCCCACTGCTAATGTCCTGGGCCATATTATTTGGTTCTACCTCTTCCAGCTTGGGCTCCATGGGCACATCCTTGACTTGCTTTTCACAATGAGTCATTAAAGAATGACATGATTAATGGACCATGTGTGGCATTTAGTATAGTGAATAGATAATTATTTTGGTAATATCCTTCCTAATGACAAGTCTTTCATGAAGAAAGATTGGACCCCTGGATTTTTCAATTTCATCCAGAATACCTTGCTCAGGTTGCTGTTTCTTCTTGAAGAGGATGATGACATCAGGGAGGTGATGCCATGCCATGCAAGTGAATTGAGTTTAAGTGAGGGAGGGCTGTGCAAAGTCACCATTCCCACTTTCTCCTCCAGAGTCATCTGGGTTCAGCACCCAGATAGGGATCAGGAGAACTGGAGATGGCTCAGGATGTAGTGGGGGACTTTGACTTTTTCAAGTTAAGGTCTTTAACAGGTCTCAGTTTGACTGAGGTAGTTCCCATTCAGTGATTAAAGCTTAATAAAAATGAGGCAATGCCCCGTTGCATTAAAAGGATCCCTGAGGGCTTGAAAGGGTCAGGAATGCTCTCCTTCACCTCTGCCACTTAGCATTCCTGGCTTCCTTCTTGATTCAGCTCAGCACCACTAACAACAACTACTTCTTCCTCCTCCTCCTCCTCTTCCTCCTCCTCCTACTCCTCCTCTCTTTTTCTACCTCTCTTCACTCCCTCTCCTCTGCTCTCCTCTCCTCTAGTCTCCTCTCCTCTCTTCTTCTTTCCTCTCCCTATCCCCCTTCTCTTTGTATCTTTAGTAGAAAACATCCCCACATGGGTGTTGCCTCAAGTCTACATCTTAGATCCTCTACTTTTCTCTCTATACCCTCTCTTGGAGATCTCATCAACTTCAGTAGGGTGACTTATCAGCTAAGGAACTGACTCCTAGATTTATAAATCCAAACCTAGTCTCTCTCCTGAGCTCTTGGACATATCTAATTAGATGTCCCCTAAGCCTCTCATTCTCAATAGTCCCAAACAACCCTCATTATCTTTTCCCCCAGAACTTTTTCTTCTTCCTAGCCTTCCCTTCTTCTTACCTTCCCCAGTTCTATTGAAGGCTGCCTATCCTTTCACCCAGGCTTTCAACCTCAGTCATCCCTAATTCTTCCCATTCTCTCTCACCCATTCCCCCATCCAATCATTTACCAAGTCTTGTCAACTGTACTTGTGAAATCTCTCACATCTATAGCATTGTCCACTGGCACAGTCATCATCCTAGTTTAGTCCTTCATCAAGTCTCACCTGGTACCTTCCATGTTCTTTGTTTTTCTCAGGCCTGTGCCTTAAGGGCTGATTGTTGAATATTTAATAACCTTAATGACAAAAAAAAAACATGCCTCTAGACCTTAGTCATGGAGACCCAGATTGAGAATAGGCTAAATGTCTTTTTGGGGAATCTTATGTAAACCATATTAAGAAGGGAGGCTGGTACTTCTGATATAAATAACTTTATTCCCTGCATGGGGGCAGCTAGGTAGTGAAGTAGATAGAACACCAAGCCTGGAGTCAGGAAGACTCATCTTCCCGAGTTCAAATCTGGCACCAAACACTTACTAGCTATGTGACCCTGGGCAAGTCACTTAATCCTGTTTGCCTCAGTTTCCTTATCTGTAAAATGAGCTGGAAAAGGAAATGGCAAAGCAAATGGGGTCATGAAGAGTCAAAAACAATGGAAAATGATCAAAGAACAACAATTCCCTGCATGCCATTGTGGCTGTTGACCAGGGTTCATTCTTTGAAGACTGGACCCTGGAGGGCTACACTTTATTGTTTCTTTATATTTCCTTCCTGAAAGTATTTAACAAAAAAGGTTATTTAAAATGATCTCTCATTGATTCAATCATACCAGATGGTAAAATTACTTTTGGGGTCAGTACACATGTTGCCTAAGACACCTGAATTCTAGTAGTTGCACACTAATTTATTTGCCTGTCTCTTATTTCTCCTCTCTTTGATACATTTTCCACACAGTGGCCAAACTAATATTCCTGAAACACAGGTCTGACCATGAGGCAGCTAGGTGGCACAGTAGATAGAGTTCTAGGGCTAGAATCAGGAACACCAGAGTTCAAATTCAGCCTTAGACATTTACTAACTGGGTGGCCAGGGACAAGTCGCCCTCTCTGAGACTCAGTTTCTTCATCTGTGAAATGGGGATAATAATAGCACCTATCTCTCAGGGTTGTTGTGAGTAAAAAATGAGCTACTATTTGCAAAGTGCTTTGCAAACCTTTGTTGTTGAATCATTTCAGTTGTGTCCAATCTGCTGTGACCCTATTTTGGTGTTTTTCTTGGCAAAGATGCTGGAGTGGTTTGCCATTTCCTTTCCCAGTTCATTTTACAGATGAGGAAACTGAGGCAAACAGGGTGATTTGCCCAGGATCACACAGCTAGTAAGAGTCTGAGGCTGGATTTGAAATCAGGCCTTCCTGACTCCAGGTTCAGAGCTCTATCCACTGAGCCACTTAGCTGCCTAAGGTTACACAATGGTAAATGTCAGAAGGAGGATTTATCACAGGCAGAAATAATTTAGTATAATCCCTCCATTTGACAGATGAAGAAACTGAGGCATAGAGAAGTTGAAGTGACTTTTTTCGGCAAAACTTTGATTAGATATCTAGCATTTTCCATTGAAACCCAACATCTCTAGCTAATGTCTTTTTCCCCCTGTGCTGAACCACGCTGCATTTCATCTTGTACGATTATGTCTTATTATTTAGGATTTAACTTATAGATATTTTTAACTTCCTCTTATAAGGTAGGAAGGAAACAAACATTTATTAAACACCTATTATGTACCAATACTATGCTATGTGCATTACAAATATCATCTTATTTGATCGTAACAGCAACTCTGGTAGGTAAGTGCCTTATTTATCTCCATTTTTAGAGGTGAAGAAACAGAGGCAGAAGTTGAGGAACCTGCCCTGGGTCACACAGCTATTAAGTATGTAAGGCTGGATTTGAACTTAGGTTCTCCTGACTCCAGACCTAGTGCTCTATCCACTGCACCACCTAGCTGCCCCTACATACATACTGTATGTCCTTATAAATACTTGCTGATTGATTGACTGAGAAAGAAATCACTGTGGTCCTGACAGAACTTTCTAACCATGTAATGAAAGGAAAACACACCTATTAACACTTACTGTATGACAGGTGCTGCACTAGGTACTTTCCATATATAATCTCATTTAATCCACATAACAATGCTGGGTAGTAGGTGCATTATAGTGCCATTTTACAGATGAGGAAACTGAGGCTAAGATAGGTTATAATGATTTGTCCAGGATCACACAGCTAATAAATTGGTAGGATTTGAATTTAGGTCTTCCTGACTACAGGGTCCATTCTCTATCCACTGTCCTATCTAGCTCCCTAGACTTGGACATCCTTGAAAATTTAAAGTCTACTTTGGATTTTTGCAAGCCACTGTCCCTTTTCCTCATTGTTCTATTGGCCCTATTCCATTTTCAATGAGCTTGCTCAGTCTCATTTGTTTTTCTGCCTTCCTGCTACCTCTGCCAGTCATAGATAACTAAGACCTCTTTATAACAGCACCGTATCTTAAAGTGCTTTCACTCCTTACGTCTCATGGGCTCCTCACATCTCTGTGAGACTGGCAGGGCATGATGGCGCTACTCACTTGTCATGGAGGACAGCTCAGGCAGAGGAAGCAACTGGCTCATGATCACAGGCATAGTAAGCGAGAGAAGGCAGCACTGGAATCTGACACCCTGAGAGCTTTAGCTTATCTATTGCAATGCTTTTCTTTTACCAATTGCAATCGAGATCTCCCAATTGTATTGATTTGATAATGATCCTATTAGCATCATTTTCCAATTTCTTTCTCCAAAAGCCATATGTTCTTAATGCATAGAATAATAGCTATAGCTCTGGAAGGGACCTTAGAGATCCTCCATTAAACCTCCCCATTTTACAGATTAGGAAACTGAAGTTTAGGGAGGTGAAGTGGGTTGCCCAAGGTCAAGCAGGTTGCAAGCAGTAGATTGGAGCTTGGAATTGCCAATTTCCGACTCTCTCCAAGTTTCCCTCTTCTCAAACCAAAACACCATTATTAACCATAAACATAGTGAAAGACTATTGAGTCACCTTGTTTTTTTCCTAACACCAACCAGGCACTCTATAGTTAAGATAATTACATAGTCAGTTATTAGGTGGATTATTCAGTAATTAGGGTTCATTATTTGGACAGATTTACATTATCATAATATGCAACTTGAGAGTATAGTGTGTTATAATAGTAATACAAAATAGACTCTCTAAAGCTTGTGATCCTCTTTCTAGTTTGGTTAAACCATGGTGGGTACAGTGATGAGAGTGCCCAATTCGGAGCCACAGGGTCTGGGTTCAAATCCAGCTTTGCTACTTTCTACCTTGTGTGACCTTGGGCAGGTCTCATTTAAACTATCAGTGAACTCATCTGCAAAAATGTGGAGACTAGACTAGATGAAAACTAAGGTCCTTTTGTGTCTCTGAGCCTATGATCTCTCAGAACATTGGCTGAGAATACTTTATGTTCATTAAAATTACAAAGTAAAAAACCAAATACCTAACAACTTATTAAATATTTCTCCTCTTTTCCCAATACTGTGCTTGTCTTTAAGTTACAATCAATCAGAAAAAAAACTCAGAAAAGTACACAATTGAACTTTTCAGTGCTGGGTTAGGAATTTGTCCACAGTTCACTTCGTGATATACCCTGGAACTATCTTGTTCTCAAGAAAATAACAATGATAATATGTCTATTGTATTCTATGAAAAAGTCTTAGAGTGGTTTTAAATTATTAAAGCTTAAAACTGTACTGTGATTTCTGGGACACCCTGTATCATCCTATCTGAGCCTCCCAAGGGCATTGGGAAGTCTTATTATTCTCATTTTGCAGATGAGGAAACTGAGGCACATGAGAATTAAATGTCTTACCCAAGGTTGCACGGCTTTTAATTCCCTGTGGTGGAATCTGAACCTGTGTCTTCCTGATTCCAAGTCTGGCAATCTAACAACTGTTCTGGGGCCAAACCACAATTCTCCAAATGGGATATTAAGGGATGTCCCTGGTGATATTCTTCAAAGGAGTGACAGGTTTTGTATACAGTCCCAAACATGCCATAGCCCAGCCTGACTTGGAGAGAAGGTGGAGCCATATTAGGGAAAGTGGTCTTGAGGGGAAACAGTTTCTCTTATTGTTTTGCAGTAACATTTTGAGAAAGGGATTGGAGGTTTCCTCCTGGTCCCGGGAGAGGCAACGTGGTACAGCTGGATCTTACATCAGAGGACCTGGGTTTAAATCTTGACTCTGCTGTTTATTACCCATGTGTCCTTGAGAGTCTCTTGAGGTCATGTTTTTTGCCTTTTTTAGTATCCCCAGTGCTTAGCACAGTGCCCGGCTCACACTAGGTGCTTAATAAATGCTAGTTGACTGCCTCTGCCTCTCTGGTCCTTGGTTATCTCCTTTGTAAGTTGAGAGGGTTTCATTGGATGCTGTTCAAAGTCTAAGTTCATTACGTTATGATACCCTTGACTAGAGCTAGGAATGGCTTGCTTATTAGGTATGATTTTTATAGGTTGAGCCTCCCTTATTTGTCAGAAAAGTTATTTAAAAAAATTAGTCTATACAAAAAGTGATGGGTCAACCCAAAAACTTATATTCAGTTAGATTCTTAGCACCTCTATGTGTCAGGGCAGGTCATTTAACCTCACTGGATCTCAATCCTCTCATTTACACCGTGACAGAAGTTGGGGGTAAATGATCCCTAAGGTCCCTTCTAATTCCAGATCCATGTTCTTGAGAAAATATTTGGGGGCACCTAGGGGGAGCAGTGGATGGAGCACCAGCCCTGGAGTCAGGAGGATCTGAGTTCAAATGTGGCCTCCGATGCTTGCTAGCTGTGTGACCCTAGGTAAGTCACTTAACCCCAATTGCTTTCAGAAGGGAGGGAGGAAAGGAAAGAAGGGAGTCAGGGAGGGAGGGAGGAAGGGAGAGAGGAAATACTTGGAAACATTTACAATGGACTCAAATAGGGCTCTCATTTTCCTAGGATAATAGATCTAAAGCTCAAAAGGTCATCTAATATAACCCCTTGAGTTTACATAGGAGGAAAAAGACACATTCAGGGAAGATGAATGACTTGTCCAGGGACACACAGATGGTAGCAGAGCTGAGGCTTAAACCCATGTTCTCTGTTTCCTGATTTGTGTTGGTTTAACATTCTGATAATTATCTAGGATAATTGTCCCCCAGAAAAGAGGAAACAGTGCAGTCACCTTAGTGCAGTTACCACTTACCTGTTGTTGCAGGTGGCTGATATTTTCTTCATATTGAGAATAATCCTGCTTCTTGTCCAGGTCCCTCTTCTTATGCCACTCCAGAATGCAACTTTCAAGTTTTATATTGGCTCTCTCCAGGGAGCGTACCTTCTCCAGGTAAGAGGCCAGGCGGTCATTCAGATTCTGCATCATTCGCTTCCCATTCCCACCAGTGAGGATGCTGCCTCCTTGGTTTCCACCAAAGCTGGATCCATAGACCCCAGCTCCAGGGGGTGAGCAGAATGATGTAGTTGAAGAAAAAGAGACTCGCACACCTCCTGCACCTCCGTGGACACTGGGTGCCCTAGGGAAGATCCCAGGCCTGGCCCAGCCATAGCCTGAGCCCTTGAAGGCACCCGAAGGAGACTGGAAGGGACTATGGCTGGAGCTCATGCTGCCATCAGTCAGGAATGCAGGACTGGGCTCTTCCTTCCCACTGGCACCTGCTTAACTGAACTGCCTCCAGCTGCCTGGGCCCTCATTCTTTTATGCCCTTCCTTCTCTGTGGGAGTTTCCTTCCCTCCCCGGGCCATGGGAGCAATAAGATCTTGTCTTGTGCAATCTGTGTTTCCTCTTGGTCAATTCTGGAGCCTTTACTCGTTGTTGTCATTGTCATTTGAAACAACAACATACAAGTTTTTTTTTTCCCCTGTCCTCCTTTCTTGACCATGAGGTGTGTCCCAGGGCCCTAGGTGTGTATTAGATTCACCTAGGTTGTTAATTTTGGAGTAGAAGCTTTATATGTTTCCCTTTGAGATTAAAAGAATCTGACAAAAGAACAGATTAAAATCCAGAAAAGTTGCCCGGGTGTGGTGATGGGAGTTTCCTTGTAAAAGTTAAAGAATTAAAACAAAAACAAAAACACAAACAAGTCACCTCCATTTTTAAAAAGGGAACAACACATTTCTAAACAATTAAACTCCTCCCGTTCAGAACTGGCTCTGAGACTGTTAAGGATATCCTTTCATGTCAAGGAAATGGTAACACTGGTCAACCATTCACAGCCCTGAACTTTGGCGGCATGAAATAAAGAGCATTAATTGAAAGTAATTTCAAAGGGATAGCTTTTAACGTGCAAACCCTAAATTAGAATTAATTAATTAATAATTGTATCCCTCATTTTCAGGGTGCCTTTCATCCCGGCGTACCTCAAAACTAAACAAACTCCTAGCTGAGTGCCGTACATAGCCTCTGGGAGGAATGAAGCAGTTGTTTAACAACCTCCTGACAACCCGGCAAAGCAGTTGAGTTCAGAAAGTGGGAAAGATGTCACATTGTTTGAAGCCAACAGACAATTTGGAGAATTTGAGGAAATGCTTGAGGAAGGCTCTGCAGCATTTTCTTTGAAAAAAATAAATTTTATTAATGTCTTTCATTTTTATAACACCTATATTATTTATTATTCTGTTTTTAATATGTCATTACCCTATTATATTTGTTATATCATCTATTTTAGAATATATTATATATTTTATATAGAAACAAATTGATATTTTATATCATAATTATGTGTAGCAAATATTTCATGTATCAAAATATAGATATAGTATTTCATATATTTATATGGATATCTTATATCATCTAATGTATTTCTTACTCCTTCCTTTTCTTAGAGAGCCATGCCTTCTAATAAAAAATAGGAAAAATTAGAAAAGTAGTTTAGCAATAGTGTAGAAAAAAGTCTGACATTATAAGCATGATTCTATACCCCTAATCTTAAGAGTTTAGCAGAGAACCTAGCACAGGACAGGTGTTGAATAAATGCCAGTTGACTGATTACCTCTGCAAAGAAGGGAAGGCAGGAGAAGTACCTTCTCACATCTCATCTTTAGGACTGAGTCTAGTCATTTTAATTTCCTAGCATTCACTTGCTCTTGCTTTGTTGTTATTTGTCTCTTCATTGACGTTGTTGTTGCTATTGCTTTCAAAATTCCACTTATTTTAGTTTGGATCGGTTTGTATAATTCTTCCTATGCTTTTCTATTGTCATCCTATTCCTATATCACATTATACTCATGTACTACAACAGTTCCTTTATCCATTCTCCAGTCACTAGGCATTTACTTCATTCCCAGGTCTTTGACACAAAATTCTTAATATCATTTGTTGCATTTAAGTGTCACAGTGTCTATAGCACTGGGCTTGGAATCACGAAGACTTAACTTCATGAGTTCAAATATTGCCTCAGATACTCTTAGCCGTGTGACCCTGGGCAAGTCACTTAATCCTGTTTGCCTCAGCTTCTCATTTGTAAAATGATCTGGAGAAGGAAATGGTGAACTACTCCAGCACCCTTGCCAAGAAAACTTCAAATGGAGTCATGACTGAAATGACACAACAATGACAACAATTTTTCTTCTGCTTAGTTTAAGATTGTTGTTGTTCAGTCATTTCAGTCACGTCTGACTCTCTATGACCCCATTTAGGGTTTTCTTGGCAAAGATACTGGAGTGTTTTGCCATTTCCTCCTCCAGACCATCTGACAGGTGAGGAAACTGAGGCAAACAGGGTTAAGGGACTTGCCCAGGGTCACACAGCTAGTGGTTTGCTGTTTCCTTCTTCAACTCATTTTACAGATGAGGAAACTGAGGCAAACAGGGTTCAGTGACTTGCCCAGGGTAGTATAGATAGTAAGTGTCCAAGGCTGCATTTGAATTCCGGGAAACAAATCTTTCTGACTCCAGGTCTGGAACTCTACTGGGCCACCCAGTTTAAGGTTAGGTAATTCAATTAAATCCAAGTCAACAAATGTGTATCAAAAACATACTATATATAAGACACCATATTAGGTGCTGGGAATACAAAGACAAAAATGAATAGTGGCTGTCTTCGAAGACTTTCAATTCTACTGGGGGATAGAATACATACACAAATGACTTTAGAAAAAGGAAAACTGAGGAGGGACAGGTTATTATAGAGACAGGTGGAAATGAGGGGAGACTTTCTGAAGGAAGTGGTACCTGAGCATATTTGTGAAGGAAGATGAAGATTCTGAGAGGTGGAGGACATAAGGATGGGATGTATTCCAGGAATGGGGAATAGCTAGTAAAGTTTGGATGTAATATGACATAGAAACTGCAAAGGTAATTGAGACTTACAGCATGGAGAACCTTAAACACTAGGTTAAGGAATTTGTATTTTATTCATGGGCAATGAGGAGACATTGAAGATTTTTAAGCTTGGGGATGACATGGATAAAATGGGATGGAGCCACTTCCAGGCTCTTGACACTTGAACTTAAAGGAGTCTTAAATAAGGAAGGCACATATGCTCACACACACACAAACACACACACACACACACACACACATGCACACAGAATTTAAACATGTAAATCAATCTTTTGCTAAGAGCAGAATCATAGATGTAGAGCTGTTTGAGGATTTTCTCCATCCTTCCAGTTTACATATGGGGAAACTAAGAAACTCAAGTGTCTTACCCAAGATCACAAAGGTAGTGTGAGAGGCAAGATTTGAACCCAGGTCCTATGACTCTACAGCCAGAGTTCTTTCCCCTCTATTGTATTATTGTTCCTAATTCTTTCTCCACCTGTCTCAGGAGATCCATGATTTATCCCAATGCCACACTCCCCTTTACGGTCCCCTCTATTGTTAATGCCTTCCATTTGAGATCCATCTGCTCTGTATATATCTTATAGGTACATATTTGTTTGTTTGTTGTCTCCCTTGTGAGAAGGTGAGCTCCTTGAGGGTAGGGACCTTGCTTTTGCTTTTTAGAGCTTAGCACAGTTGCCTGGCATACAGTACTCACTTAATAAGTGCTGCTGCTGAATGTGAACTATGGGAAGCATAGAGTAGAACAAGCTAGCAGCTTTCCCAGTAACAGATCAACTACATACAGCGATATAATATTTGCCAGTTAGATGTCGAAAGGTCTGAAAATGCAGCCTTCCACTGGGTCTTTACTTGCTTGGAAGCTGTTTGAAGAGTGTCCTCTCTGATTTAGGGAACTCTTCTGAACAGACTGAAAGATACAATATTTATTAAAGGGAGCCACAAAGGAAAGGATGGTAAACAAATATTCTCCTCTTTCTTGTATCTGAAACCAAGAATATGAGAAAAGAGAGATGATAGAGAGAAAAGCAAATAAAGGAAACATCAAGACTTCATTGGACATGTTGGGGCAAGAACTGTTTTTGCTGCTTTGAACATTTCTTGGGAGACTACTACAATTGAAAATGACAGTCAGGACAATTTTTGCTATGGTACATACAGACAGCCTTAAAAGGAGATGAACAGGGATCTGTGGCATTGGGAGGCCACATCTCAAATTGCACTCATGTGCCATAGACCCTTTAATCAAAGTCCATCAGAGAAGGGATTAATTCCCTGCCCCTTTAGGGTCTGCTTGAATGGCAATGATTTAGAACCACAGCTATTAGGAAAATTACCTTCAGACAATTCCAGTTGTCAGGCTTAATGTTATGCTGTCATGTCCTGTAATAAATCAAATGTTGGTAAAAGAAAAAAAAATTGTTTTGTCCAAGAATATACTTACTTCTGCCAGGTTTTGAAGAAGTAGGAGGGTCGTTTCCTTGCAACTTCAAACTTGTGTAGTTCTGTTAAAAGATATATCAGAAGTTTTGGACTCTGAAACCTTTCATTTTCAAGGAAAGTCAAATGGTCTATGAATTGGTCTGAAACCTGTCTTATTTCAAGGACTCCTAAAATTGAAAGGAAGTTCAATAAGTTATCTAGTGTAGCTTCCTGGTGCCTGTCAAGGGAGGAATGATTTCTGCATCCTATTTTCAAACTTTCAGCCAAGAAATCCTTGGCTTTTATAGACTTATGAATTAAATGCTTTGTGTGGAACAAATCTGAATGCATAAATAATATTCTTTGGATGGCTTAACATGGAAAAAAATGATAGTTTGGGGTGTAATTTTGGATATCTAGGACAAAGTAGGCTACTTAACAACATGGACTCTGTGTGTGTGTGTGTGTGTGTGTGTGTGTGTGTGTAGCCTGACATCTTCCATACAGTGGTTCTTTAATAAATGTTTGTTAGATTGAAATTTGACCTCGAGCCTACATTCCCTCTTCCACCCATTTCAACGTCATCATTAAAAGAGGTCAGTATCTGGTGGATCTTATGGGAGAGGTGATGAACGAGTGAGCTGGGGTTGTGTGGGTGTATCAGGAATCAGAAGGATACCTTGTCAACAATCATTAATTGGTACCAGTGCTTGTCTGCATTTTTAAAAAAACAATCATTCTATCACTGAATGTTTCCCTAGACGGGATCGCTGTGGATGACAGAAGGACAATACTCCAATAGACTTATACCGCAAATGACATTTCAGGACACATGATTAATGGATCATTAGGTATTATTGCTCTATTATTATCCTGTGATTCTTGGGATTATAATGAAAAGATGAGACACTTATAGAAACAAACCTAGCTCCTGCAGTGACACTGGGCTAGAGATTTTGCAAGATACCACGATCATTTGTTGTTGTTCAGTCACTTCAGTCATGTCTGACTCTTTTTGACCCCATTTGGGGTTTTCTTGGCAAAGATCCTGGAGTGGTTTGCCATTTCCTTCTCCAGCACATTTTACAGATGAGGAAACTGAGGCAAACAGGGTTAAGTGACTTGCTGAGGATCATACAGCTAGGAAGTTTCTGAAGCTGGACTTGAGCTCAGGTCCTCCTGACTGAAGGTCTGGCATTCTATCTACCTAGCTGCATAGAGAACCAAGAAGTCCAGCAAAGATTCCTTCCTACGTTTCAATTTCTTTTAGAAAGAAGTCAACAGGGGCAGCTAGGTGGCGCAGTGAGTAGAGCATCAGCCCTGGAGTCAAGAGGACCTGAGTTCAAATCTGGCCTCAGGCACTTGACACACTTACTAACTGTGTGACCTTGGGCAAGTCACTTAACCCCAATTACCCTGCCTTCCCTCCTCAAAAAAAAAGAAAGAAATCAATAGATTGAGGGTCTAGATTAAGGTGGTTTAAGAAGGCATTTGTTACGGTTTTTCAAAGTAGGAGGAGAAAACAGTATGAGTCTTCTTCAGGTGGTGTAGCAAAATGACTTCCAATCAGAATCTGGTTTTGTAATGGCCTGATGGAAAAGTGCTGAGATCTAAATCACAAGGTGCTAGAAATGCTTACACAAGAGAAGTTTGTAAGGTTAGAGATATAGAAAGATTATTATTATTATTATAGAAAGCTTAATTAAATCGAGTGGAAATCAGTAGCCCTGTGGACCATTTTTACTAAGCAGTCTTGCTTAGTCTAGCAGGCTCCAGACTTTAGCTTCTTGGATTCTGAAGTCAGCTATGGATCCCCTCATCTCAGCTCCCTGCCACTCCAAACTAAAGATCCTGCTTTCAGACCAGTCCTACCTCACTGCAGGGGAAGCAGCAACTAGGTAGAGGGGGCCAGCCATCCCCAACAATTGTCCACTAATTTCCACCCATAGCAGGCATCCTAGTCTTGCTGAAGTAGCAAGGTACCCTGAGGGAGCAATGGGGGGAGGACAGGAGGGTAGCATGTGCCAGGCAAGTAGAACAACCACTGTTACTTGACCACTATTTCCCCTCAAACCCTGATGGAGACAGCCCAGGACCCTGAACCAAGAGCTTTGTAAATAACAATGATTCCAACACAGGTCTTACTGACATCATTCTGGGAAACAATCACCATGGAGTACAACCCTGGCACCAGAAAAGTAGGAGCAGGCCTTGGGATCCACTGAATCAGCAGTGGAAGCAGGGGGTTGAACAACTGGTCAGAAAGAGATTATAGAGGTCTGTTTGCACTAAGGCAGGACTCTGTTGCTTTGCTCATACTCAGATCTGGGTTACAGTCCTGGGTGGAAGTCTCAGGGCAAGGAGGAGCACAAGGACACTAGAGTTTGCAGCTACAGTGGAGCAGGAACCCTTCTCACAGTTCCAGGGCAGAAGAGTGCTTGTCATCACTCACAGACCAGAGCACAGGCCAAGAAAGTCTCCCAAGCTTATACTACCTTGGAGGAACTGAAAAGCTCACGGGTCCATAGAAGTATCCCTGGATACAGCTGCACAAAAACCTGAAGCTTGGAATAGTGTACCCTCTACCCTAGATGGAGAGCCCTTCTTTAACAAAGAGCTAAAAGTCAAATAAGGGCCTGGTATCAAGGGAGATCCAAAAAACACAATCAGAAGAAGATAACTAAATCAAAGCTCCTACATTTAAAGCCTCCAAGAAAAAATATGAATTGGTCTCAGGTCATGGAAGAGCTCAAAAAGGATTTTAAAATCAGGTAAGAGAGACAGAGGAAAAATTGGAAAATGAGCCAATAGCTCGGTAAAGGAGACATAAAAAATTCTGAAGAAAATAATACCTTAAAAAATAGATTAGGCCAAATGGTAAAAGAGGTCCAAAAAACCAATGAGGAGAAGAATGCCTTAAAAAGCAGAATTGGCCAAGTAGAAAAAGGGGCACAAAAATTCACCGAAGAAAAAACTCCTTAAAAATTTAGAATTGGCCAAATGGAAAAGGAGGTTCAAAAGCTCACTGAAGAAAATAATTCCTTAAAAATTAGAATGGAGCAAATGGAAACTAATGACTTTATGAGAAATCAAGAAACAATAAAACAAAGCCAAAAGAATGAAAAAAAAATAGGAGGCAATGTGAAATATCTCATTGGAAAAACAACTGACCTGGAAAATAAGATCTAGGAGAGATAATTTAAAAATTATTGGATTACTTGAAATGCATGATCAAAAAAAGATCCTAGACATCATCTTTCAAGAAATTATCAAGGAAAACTGCCCTGATATTCTAGGACCGCAGGGTAAAATAGAAATTGAAAGAATCACCCTCTGAAAGAGATCCAAAAATGAAAACTCCCAGGAATATTATAGCCAAATTCCAGAGCTCCTAGGTAGAGGAGAAAAATATTGCAAGCAACCAGAAAGAAACAATTCAAGTATGGTGGAGCCACAGTTAGGATAAAGCAATCTTTAGAAGCTTCTACATTAAAGGATCAAAGGGCTCAGAATATGATTTTATGGAGGGCAAAGGAGATAAGATTACAATACCCAGCAAAACTGAGTATAATCCTTCAGGGGAAAAATGGATATTCAATGAAATAGAGGACTTTCAAGCATTCCTGATGGAAAGACCAGGACTGAATAGAAAATTTGATCTTCAATTACAAGATTTAAGAGAAGCATAAAAAGGTAAGCAAGAAAGGGAAATTATAAGGGACTTAATAAGGTTGAACTGTTCACATTCCTTCATAGAAAGATGATACTTGTAACTCATAAGAGCTTTCTCATTATTAGGGTAGATAGAAGTTGTATATATAGACAGAGGACACAGACTGAGTTGAATATGAATTGGTGATATCTAAAAAAATCAGATTAAGGGGTAAGAGAGGAATGTACTTGGAGAAAGGGAAAAGGAGGGGTGAAATGGTGTAAATTATCTCACATAAAAGTGGCAAGAAAAGGCTTTTACAATGGAGAGGAAGAAGCTGGCAATGAGGGAGAGTGAATGAACCTTAGTCTCATTAAAATTGGCTGTGTGTAAAAATCTATCTTACCATACAGGAAAGTAGGAGGAGAAGGAGATAAGCAAAGGGGGTAGGGGGATAGAAGGGAGGGGAGATTGAGGGAGGGGATAGTCAGAAGCAAAACACTTTTGAGGAGGAACAGGGTGAAAGGAGAGAGTGTATAGAATAAATTGCATAGGGGACAAATTAGGATTGAGAGAAATATAGTTAGCAATAGTAACTGTGAAAAAAAATCGAAACAAAGTTTTTCTGATAAAGGCTTAGTTCCTCAAACACATAGAGAGCTGAGTCAAATTTATAAAAAATTAGAGTCATTCCCCAGTTGATAAATGATCAAAAGATATGAACAGTTTTCAGATGAAGTAATCAAAGCCATCTATAGCTATTTGAAAAAAAATTATAACTCAGTATTGATTGGAGAAGTACAAGTTGAAACAATTCTGAGGTACTACCTCATACCTATTAGATTGGTTGATGGGGCAGAAAAGGAAAATGACAAATGGTGGCGGGAATGTGGAGGAAATGAGGCATTTACTTTTGATGGAATTGTGAACTGATTCTACCATTCTGTAGAACAATTTGGAACTATGCCCAGAGGGGGGTTATAACCATGTACAACCTTTGACCTAGCAATACCACTACTGAGTCTGTATCCCAAAAGAGATGAAAGACAA
Source organism: Phalanger gymnotis (assembly GCA_028646595.1). Taxonomy (NCBI): domain Eukaryota; kingdom Metazoa; phylum Chordata; class Mammalia; order Diprotodontia; family Phalangeridae; genus Phalanger; species Phalanger gymnotis. The sequence continues at coordinate 191,734,446 of CM053626.1, forward strand.
AAAGGAAAAGGACCTATATGTCCAAAAATACTCATAGCAGCTCTTTTCTCCTGGCAAAGAACTGGAAATTGAGGGAACACCCAGCAACTGGGGAATGGCTGAACAAATTGTGGTATGTGATTGTGATGGAATACTGTTGTGCTATAGAAATGATGAGCAGGGTGCTCTTGGAAAAGCCTAGAGAGACGTGCATGAGCTTACGCAAAGTGAAATGTGCTGTGTACAAAGTAACAGCAATATTGTGAGATGATCGGCTGTGAATGACTTAGCTATTCTCTCAATACAGTGATCCAAGACAACCCTCAAGGACTTATGATGAAAAATGCTATCCATCCCCAGAGAAAGAACCGATGTATGAATACAGATTGAAGCATACTTTTTTGGCTTTCTTTAGTTTTTTTTTTATTTTTTGTCTATGTTTTCTTTCACAACATGACTATTATGGAAATGTTTTACATGATTACACATGTATAACCTATATTGAATTTCTTGCTTTCTCAATGGTGTGGGGTGGGGAGGGAGGAAGAGAGAGACTTTGGAGCTCAAAGTTTTAAAAAAGAGTGCTAAAAATTGTTTTTACATACAACTAAATAAAATATTAAATAAAAATTTTGTAAAAAAAATAAAAAATAATTGAGAAATGTTCTACAAAATAAAATAATTCAAACATTAAAAAAGGTGGGATGGGATGTCCTGGGAAAATAGTGGGACCTCTCTCACTGGAATTTCTCTAACAGTGGCTAACTATGTTCTTTTAAGTAATGCTATAGAAGAGATTTTTGATCAGATCTGGTTTATATTAGAACAGAGGTTTTTCAGATTTTGTGGTCCTCAGGCCCCTTTATGATCTTACAAATTATTGAAGATCTCTTCCCCCAGAGTTTTTGTTTATGTGGCTTACATCTATTGATATTTACCATATTAGAAATTAAAACATCTTAAAGTTGCTGTGAATATGGTTTTGACTCCACAGGCCCCCTGAAAGGGTCTTAGAGATCCCAAGGAGTGCCCAGACCCTGTTTTGAGAACAACTGGCTTGTATAATCCTTGAGGTCTCTGTCCACTCTGAAATCCTGTGATTCTGTAAGCATAAGATAATACATAATGAAGTGTGTTTCAGGTAAGCGCTATAGGAATTCAGAGATAAGAAAGACAATTGTAGCTAAGGGTAGTGAAGGGGGCTTGTTAGGCTGAACTTGGGAGAAAGTGCAAGGTTTGAATTGACAAAGAGGAGTAGGAAAGGTATGTGGAAAAGCACTCCCCAAAATGATTATGATAATGAGATCAGTTAAGGGCAAAGATAGATGTGATAAAATGTTAATGTTTACTCCAGAGAAGGAAGAGTAATGAAGGATTTCCCAGAACAAAGTATCGACTGTACATAACATGCTACTGTTTGTTTGAGCTTCATGGAATATTGAGGCAGGGGAAAGGTAACCTCCTGCAAGGAGGGAGGGAAAGGCTGTGCCAGGTGGATTGGTGATGAAGTAGGGATGAATTCGTGAGAAGCTGTGGTAGAAGTGAGAAACATGAGGGAACTTTTCAATGAAAACTCTGGGTTGAGAAAGAAATTAGCATTGGTATTATAAGTTGATTTAGAGTGGTGAAGATGGAGAAACATCCTGCTGGAGCATGGTAAGAGTGAGTAGAAGGGAGAAGAGTTAGACTGGAAGTGGGAGATGTTGAGGAGAAAGTGGTTCAACTCAGGGACCCCAAATATGCTTCATTAGGAGAAAGCCATTGTCAGAGATGTCTTGTGGGCAGTGCCCTCATTTCTAGAATAACAAGTTTAGTCTCCAGACAAAGAGAGGTAGTTTTGGAGTCTTGTGATACAAAGAGTAAGGAAATTCTGACTCTGGAAAAGAGATGTCTCCTTTTTTAATCCCTGGGTGGTGGCAGAAGAAAGTTATACGGTGATCAGTGATTTTGTAAGGAGGTTGGGTGGGGACTCTTGGGAACTTGAGAAAGGAGCTTTATGGTTAAAAAGTATCTCAGGGGAGAGGGGTGAATGGTACCCTGATTTGTCATTGGTCAGGTAGATCAGTGAGATGGAAGACTATGAATACCAGTGTGAGAAATTTGAATTTGAGCTGAGGCAACTCTGGGAGATTCATTAGTCTACCTACATCAGTCCAACCCACACTTCAACTTCAAATGAATATTTGCCAAATAAATTCATAAAACAATGCTCCTCCCCTGCTCTAAAACTTCCTGTGGCTCCCCTTTACCTAGATGATATAGTCTAGCATTGAAAGTTATTGTAATCTGGTCCTGCCCTGCCTGTTCCACTTAGTCTTTTCTTAATCCTCAGTCTGTTCAATAGAATTATACATCAGTCTCCTTCTTCTTATCTTAGTGGTGACTCTAGTTTCTTCAAGGTTATTCAAGTAGTAGTCAAGCTCTGGTAGAGGTTGGAGGAGTTGTGATTGGCTTCACTGGAGGGACTGCTTACACTGATGAAATCATAGATTCTTGAAGTATGAGGTAATACTCCTCAGCAGACACCAACTACCTTCTTCATCCAGACTGGTTCCCCCATTATTCTCTAAGCAGGCTACAGGTCTTACTAACTTTAAGACTCTAGTAATACTGTTGTCACCTGCCTAGAATGACCTTCCTTCTCTCCTCCACTGATCTAGCTACTGCTTATCCTTCAAGGTCCAGTTTTGGTTCTTCCTCCTTAAGAGGCTTTTGCAGACTCTTCTTGCCTCCCTTTCTATTCCCTCTTCTCCAAAATCCTTTAGTATCTATTGTCTGTGTCATTCATTATAGATCCTTAAACATGGTTAGGATTCCTTCTATCTAGACCTCTGCTCCATTTACTGGTGGTGGTATCTCCTCCCCCAACAATTCAGTAGATGCTTTGATGACACAACTTCTCTGTTGGTCCATTGTTTTTCAGTTCAATTGTTTGTGTTCAACTCTTCTTGGCAAAGATACTGGAATGATTTGCTGTTTCCTTCTCCAGCTTATTTTAGAGATGAGGAAACGGAGGCAAACAGGGTTAAGTGACTTGTCCAGGGTCACACAGCTAGAAAGCATCTGAGGCTGGATTTGAACTCAGGAAGGTGAGTCTTTCTGACACCAGGCATGGTTCTCTATCCACTGCACCACCTAGCTGCCTCTGACTGATCTCAAAATCAGTTCAGTTCATTTCAGCATAATTCGATTCCACAAACATTCATTAAGACCATGAAGTCCTCCTGTGGTAGAATAAATATTTACTAGTACCAACTCCCACCATATGTGAACTGGGCAAAATATTGTTGAAACCAACTTGAGACTTTAGTGGCTCAGGGGACTAATGCCCAGGCTGTTGACATGCATTTCTGGTCATCTAGGTACAACCCCCCCGCCCCCCCAAAAAAAACAAAAACAAAAACAAAAATCAAAACACATGGAATTCCAACAGTGACCTGAGGCTTGAACAGTAGACCACCATGGGCAACAACACATTGTCAGAGAAGCTTTGTTCAACTGAATCAGGGCTGCATCTGCAGCTTAATATCCCTTCTCTGCTCTGAATGTTTTTCCCCCGCTTACTTAAATCTTTTTGTTGACTGTTACCTTGTTAGCTATGGTCAATATGGGCAGTTAGGTGATGAAGTGGGTAGAGCACCAGTCCTGGAGTAAGGAATACTCATCTTCCTGAGTTCAAATCCAGCCTCAGACACTTACTATGTGACCCTGGACAAGGAACTTAACTCTGCCCCAGTTTTGTCTTCTGTAAAATGATCTAGAGAAGGAAATGGCAAACCACTCCAGTATCTTTGCCCAAAAACCCCAAATAGGGTCATGAAGAATTAGATGTGACTAAAAAATGACAAAGCAACAACACTAACCAGGGCTACTGTGGTGTCCCAAAGGATACACATGCCCACTTGTTACCCAGAAATCATATACCATCTTGCATTTTAATGTTGCTGTGTTTTCTTTCTCCAGTTTTATTGTAAACTTTTGGATTATATGAATCACCCCCAACATCTTAGTCATCTTGTATTTATTTGTCTGACAAACAGTGTGGCCTAGTGAATAGAAAGCAGGCCTTGAAGTTGGGGAGATATGAGCACAACACCCGCCTCTAGGTGGTACAGTGAACTTGCATTCAGGAAGACCTGAGTTTGAGTTTAACCTCAGACATTTACTAGCTGTGTGAACTTGGGTAAGTCATTTATCCCTTGTGGCCCTTAAAGGCCCTTCTAGCTCTGAATCTGTGACTATCATATATTGGCTGTATGACCCTGAACAAGTCAACCTCCTTATGCTCTAGGTAACTCTTTATGCCTCTGAATTGCAGAAAAAGTGATGAACTGACCTGTGCTCATAGGAAGAATTTCCCAGTGCAGGATTTCCCTGTACCAATGAAATCATATGTCCAGGGCCTATTCCTATCCTTACTAATCTGTGTTCAAGTTATATCTCCCAGTTGCTTGTTGGTTCCTTGAAGTC
>CM053626.1:191739394-191755285 GCA_028646595.1 Phalanger gymnotis
AGAGAGAGACAGAGACAGAGACGGAGACAGAGACAGAGAGGCAGACAGAAAGGAGCGAGGGAAGTGGAGGAGAACAGAGGGGAGGGGAGCAGAGGGGAGGGGAGGGGAGGGGAGGGGAGGAAAAGAGAGGAGAGGGGAGGAGAGGAGAGGGGAGGGGAGAGGGAGGAAAGAACGAAGGAAGGAAGGAAGGAAGGAAGGAAGGAAGGAAGGAAGGAAGGAAGGAAGGAAGGAAGGAAGGAAGGAAGGAAGGAAACCAGACACTACTTAAGGTATAAAAATATGGAGCTGTTGGGCATTGAAGAGAAGAGTGCAACAAGAAGGAGGCTCAATGATCATAGTACCATATTGAAAGTGTCTTTCCCTTCTACCACCAAACACTGAGTCTCTTTACACAGAAACCTATTTCATAAGGGTATTTGTACATAACAATTCTTCCAAATATCAAAGACTTCACTAAATTTAGTGACCAAGTCTGTAGACCACTGGTCTCCAAATTTTTTTTTTATTTCACATCCTTGTCAGTAAAACTTTTTAGCACATACACCTAATATGTATACATTGATTTATTCATAAACTATATGTCTATTTCTCTACTAATAATTATGTATGTTATAAAACATGCACAAAATAGAAATTTTAAAGAGATGAGATAAAGATGATACAATATTTGATCCCAGATCCAATTGGAGCCAACAGAGTTTGTTGAATTGCAGAGTGACATGTTCAAATCAGCACTGAAATAAAATCACTTTGACAGCTATATGGACAATGGATTGGAGTGGAGAAAGACCAATTGGGAAGCTATGCAATTCCAGAGAAAAGGTGATGGCGTCCTGAATGTGTGAGTGGAAAATAAATGTGTGAGTGGAGAAAAGCAGACATTATGGGAAAGACATGGAAGTAGAAATAAGATCTGACAACTGATTGAATATTTGGGGTGAAAGAGAGTGAGGGACAGATGATATGAAAGTTATGCCCAAAATGACACTAAAAATGATAATCTGGCTAACTGAAAAGATTGCAGTGTCCTTAATAGTAATTGGAAAGTCTGCAAGAAGGGTGGGTTTTGGGGAAAAGCTGTTGGAATGAGATCCAAGATCTGTTCCAACCTGTTACTGATCATCCTAGGAAACTCACTCTTTTCTGACCCAAACTGAAAATTGGAGAAGATGAATCTCTTATCTGTCACTGGACAGGAACAAAGAATCAGCCCTCTGTAGGGTGATGAGAGCAGCCAGGCATAAGGTTATCTGGAGGAACAAAGGACAGCTATGGTGGGAGGGGGTAGGGCAGAGGTTTACCTAATGACACCTGTGCAGCTGGTACTATAGGTGCCTGGGTAGCAGTTTGGTTATAATTGCTCTAAGAAGCTAGAGTTCTGCTTGGAAGGAGGGAGCTTGGTAGCTTTCACAACAAAGGGAAAGGGCAGAGTGAGGGGATCTTGAGAGATAAGCATAAGTGTGGTTGTGTTGGTGGGCTCTAAATTTGGCTACGGCAGAGGGGATAAGATGCAATCCATATTCCCATCCTGCTTAGCTCATCACTTGTTCCTTGGAATCATGTCACTGACCCCATGTGGTCAAGCACTGTTCTGGAATGGAGCCTCAGCCCCTATTTTAAAGACTGCAATTAATGATGAATCCATGACATCCAGACATCAGCTTCCCATGACACTGACGTCCCAGGAATTAAAGAGATAAAAGGGTATTAGTGGTCTAATTTAACCCAAGAAGAAGGAAAATCTTAGTCTGCTGTACCTTTTTGACCCAATTAGATGAATGGTTTGAAAAAATGGACTCAATATTAAGAATAAGGATTCATGGTTAAGCAACAAAACCATTTTGCTCTGATGAATCACATCTTAGCATCCATCTTTCCAAAACAAAGCCAATCATGCATCCATGATAGTCACATCTTTACTACGCCCAGACTAAACTTTTCTCCATATCCCTTAAGCTTGGAAGAACTGAATCTTAGAATTTCAGAGATATGAGGAGATCATAGAGACCATCCAAGTCTTCTGCTGCATATCAACTAGAATATTTCCTTTTGACAGTAGGATATAATTTCCTCAAGGGTTGGGCTTGTTTCATTTTTGTCTTTGTACTCCCCAGTACCTAACAGGTTTCATGTTACCTTGCACATACTGATAATTTAATAAATGCTTGCTGTTCTTACTGAATTAGCTGGTAATTTCTAGTTCCCTGAAGCTGTGAAGTCTGGTCACCCTCAGGGATTTTGGTGTAAGATACATAATTATGTTACACTAGTTCTTAATAGCTCATCTTTCCAAGTGTATGCCTGCCTAGCTCTTCCACAGATCCCTCTGGGTAAAGGCTCTTAAAGATGAAAGATTAATAAGTCCCAAACTAGATCATTTAAATTTTTGTTGAGGCTTTTATAAAATTAACTTTTCTTCTATTGGCTTCCTAAAAAGTCAATTTACCAATCGGTGTCCCTGTCACCCCTCCAAAATGCTAATTTTCCGATCTTCATTGTTAGAAAAAGTCCCCCACCTATAACTTCCTACACTGATAGGATCATAGATGTGTCTCACACACGCACACACACACACGCACACACACAATCTCTGATGTCCAAGAAGTTCTCTGCCCTCTCAAAAAGAAGAAAAAAGCAGATATAGAAAATATTTGTTATATTAATACGATATAATTAATATAATATAATAATATTACAAGTCCATTGGACTTGTAATTTTCAGAGAGGGAGCAGAATCATCAGTGTATGGAATGCCCATTTTAGAAACTCCTTTCATAGATGCAGGTCATCAATTTCTCTGTTACTTAGAATTGTAAGGAGTTTCCTAGGGGCAATGAGAGTTAAGTAATGATAATAATAAAAATAAAAATTAATAATAGCATTTATATAGTGCTTTAAGGTTTGTAAAGCACATTGCAATATTGTCTCATTTAATCCTCATAACAACCTTGGAAAGTAGGTACAATTACTATCCCCATTTTAAAGATGAGGAACCTGAGGCAAACAGAGGTTAAGTGACTTGCCTAAGGTCACACAGCTAGTGAAAGTCTGAGGTCAGATTTGAACTTAGGTCTTGCTGATTCCAGGTCTAGTACTCTATCTACTATACCACCTACCTGCCTAGTATGTGATATGACATGATAAGCCAATACAATAATTTTATATGGCGTAATATCATATAATGTAATATAATATGACTATCATTTCTACAGCACTTTAAATTTTGTAAAGTGCTTTAAAAGCACATCCTTATGTTGTTGTTCATTCAGTCATGTCAGACTCTTGATGACTCCATGGACCATAGCATGCCAATATCATCCACGGGGTTCCCCTGGCAAAGATTCTGCAGTGGTTTGCCATTTACTTCTCTAGCATATATCCTATTAGATCCTCACAATAACCCTATGTTATTATTATCCTCATTTAATAGATGTGGAAAGAGGCTGTGTCTTGCTCATGGTCACACAGCTATTGTGTGTCAGTCGGGGCTTTAACCCAAGTTTTCCTGGTTCCAAGGCTGGCTTGCTCTCTACTACACCATATTCATGTAAGTCCCTTCTTGAGTGTTTAACTTAATAGTGACAATTCACAACCTCAATGCTTCCTCCACCCTAACTTCTAGGACTTTTCTTATAACCTTCTCTCATTGGCTAAAACAGGATGTTCCCTTAGAGAAGAGGGTCTGGGACCCTGGTGTCACTGGTGCATTCAGGGATATCTATCAACCATAGTGCATATGCTCACAGTAAATTTTAAAGAGTTAATGTTGAATAATAATAACCTCCTCTGAAGGTAAAACAGCACCCCACCTCCACCCCATGAGCAAAGGCCAGATTCTGCTTACACTGGGACTGTGCATCCAGTGAACACTAATAGACATTGACGGTGATGAGGAGGAGGAGGATACTGTTGATGATGAATCCTAATTATAAACCAAATACAATCAACTTTCAAAGCTTTCTTAACAGTTTTATTAATAGCTCAACTGCTGTCTCAGAAGCAGACTGTTTAAGACCAAAATAAGGAAGAGCTATTAAACACTGTGTAAACAGCAGCTGAGAAAGCCATATAAAAGGTACACCAAAAAGGAGACACTTAAATTTGAGAAACTTCTCTTTGCCAGAAACCTCTGGACACCATGTCCTGCTGCAACACCTGCTCCACCAGCTTCTGTGGCTTCCCCAGCTGCTCTACTGGGGGGAACTGTGGCTCTAGCTGCTGCCAAGACAGCTGTGGGACCAGCTGCTGCCAACAGGGTGGCTGCGGCATCGGCTCTGGGATCGGATCTGGGATCGGCTCTGGGTCCAACTGTGAGACTACCTGCACGACCAGATGTTATGTGCCTGAGTGCTGTGGAGGCGAGAGCTGCCGCACCAGGTGGTGCCGCCCAGACTGCAGAGTTGAGGGTACTTGCCTGCCACCTTGCTGTGTGGTCAGCTGCACTCCTCCATCTTGCTGCCAGCTCCACCACGCCCAGGCTTCTTGCTGCCGCCCTTCCTACTGTGGTCAGTCTTGCTGCCGTCCAGCCTGCTGCTACTGCTGTGAGCCCACTACCTGCTGTTAGCCTACCTGTAAAAACTAGGATGTCAACCCCTAGCTCATGGGGCACACCTTGTCTTTGAACTGATCGCTTTCTCACCCAATGCTGCAACTTTTGACTTTGTCCCAGGCTCCCAAGAAGATTGCTTTAGGCTACATGGCAGAGCTCAGCTTCTTTCCCCAGAGGAAAAAAATTGATATGGCCCAAGACACAGAAAAAGAAGGTCTATGTGTGATACAAGAGGTGAAGGTTGCTGTTGGTACCTGAGAATCCAGGTTTGCATCAGTCCCTTAGTGTCTGTATGACTGACTGAGCCTCAGTATTTTTTCATCCATAAAAGGAGTGGGATGGCCTCTGAGGTCCCATCCACCTTTACCTCTAGCTCTATGATCCTATGGTCTTTTTAGCAAAAACTCCTTGCTGCTCACCAACATCCCCTTCCTAAGGATCCCACAGACAGTTTCTTCTTTTCAGAGACATCTACCTTCAGAACATCTCTTTTACAAGTCACTGTTCCTCCTCTGGACTATCAAATCTCAGTTTATCTTTAAAAGAAAAAAAAATAATCCAATCAAAATAAATTATATAATTTCTGGCAGATATTTTTTCCCTTTTTTCTCATTGTTCAACAGACATTAGACATAGATTTCATAGAAAGCTAGAATCAATCCTACATATATTCCTTACGTGCCTAATGTATACACACAAAGTATAAGTGATAGATGGGACTCTAACCCAGGGTTTCCTGGATCCAAGATCAGTTCTCTTATCCACTACTCCCAGGTACACCTCAGAGGCAAAGAACCATGACCTATTCTGAACTCTCTGAATGAGCCCCATGATAGAATATCAGTAGACGAATAATGTAAAAAGCTATTTTATATAGCTAATGTAGGCTAAGGATAATAAGATGAAATAAGACTAGGTCCCTGACCTCATGGAGCTTACAGTCAGGTAGAGATAAAATGGGAACACAGATTATCTGTAGAACAAAATGAGAAGAGATTTTGTAGTTGTTCAGTCATGTTCAACTCTTCATGGCCCCATTTGTGGTTTTCATGGTAAAGGTACTGGAGTGGTTTGCCATTCTTTATCCAGCTCATTTTACAGACTAGGAAACAGGCAAACAGAGTAAGTGACTTGCCCAGGATCACACATCTAGTAAGTGTTTAAGGCCAGATTTGAACTCAGGAAGATGAATCTTCTTGATTTCAGGCTTGGTACCCTATCCACTGTAGCAATATAGCCCTGGACACAATCACTTAATGTCTTTTGGAATCAGTTTCCTCATCTGTAAAATGAGATAATGGTTCCAGTAGCATTTATCTCACAGCAATATAGTGAGGATTAAATGAGATCACTTAAAAAGTTTTTGCAAACCTTAAGCTACTATAAAAATGTCATCCATTATTATTTTATTAGGTTTTTTCCCCAAATATTTTTCTCTTGATAGATTCTCTTTAAGGAAATAAAAGGATAGGGACTAGTCTTGTGATTTTATGGGTAGAGGGAACTCATGGATGAAGAGACAGCCTCTGTTGACAGCAGATCAGATGAAGATGCTTTTTCTATCAACAGCAAATTAGCACCTTCTCTGCAACTTACACCCCTGACAGGTGAAATGACTTACTCAGGATCCCACAGCTGATATGTCTGAAGTAGGACCTGAACCCAAATGCTATGATTCTAAAGCCAGTTCTCTCTCCATTATACCACTATTTTCTCTCAGAGAAAAGGGAACATAACCAATTCCAAATTCTTTAGTTTAGTCCCTTGTTAGAATATTGGTAAATGAACATGGTAAAAAATGATTCTGTTAGTGCCTTGCCATATAACTCAAGGAGGTCAGAAATAGAAAGATCCCATATACACGAAAATATTTACACCAGCATTTTTTGTCATTTAAAGAATTGGAAATAAAGTAAATGTCCATTGATGAGGAATGGTCAAACAAAATTGTGATACATGGATATAATGAAATATTACTGGACCATAAGAAAACAATAATGAAAGTAATTCAAAGAAGCACAGGATATTATGCATTGATGCAAATTGAAGTAAATAGAACCAGGAGAACAATGTACAGTGTGCTCCTAAAGCTTAAAACTGCACTAAAATTTTTGGAACACCCTGTATACAATGACTTCAACAATGCAAATGGAAACAACAAACTACAACAAGAATATAAAACTGAATGTGGGAGGAGGAAAGAGCACCTGGGTTCAAATCCTACCTTGAATATTTACTACTTGTGTTACTTTGAATAACTCACTTAATCTCCCCTGATCTCAGTTTCCTCATCTATAAAATGAAAGGGTTGTACTGTATGACCTTACAGGTTCCTTTCTTTGCTCCAAAATGTAGAAAATCCTGATGGTCTGCAGGTTTTTTGTTAAGTATCAAGTTGGGATGCAAAGAGAAAAGAAAATATACCCCTATCCCTTCCCTGAAGAGGTGAGAGACTATGGGTGGGGAACATCACATATGCTGTTAGACTTGGTTGGTAATGGCTATTTTTGACATTTTTTTTACTAACCTGCTCTCTCTCTCTCTCTCTCTCTCTCTCTCTCTCTCTCTCTCTCTCTCTCTCTCCTCTTCCCCCTTTACCCTGTCCTTCCTCAAAAATCTGTTTTATTTCTGACCACTGTCTCCCTTAAACAATTCTCTCTTCTCTCAGCACCCCCTTCTCTCATTCTCTGTTAGGTGAGGTAGATTTTTGTACCCAAATGAATGCATGTTATTCCTTCTTTGAGCCAATTCCAATGAGAGTAAGGTTCATGCATTGCCAACCACCAATACCACCCATTTCCCCATCCACTATAAAGACTCTTCCTTGCACACTTCTTTTATATGAAATAATTTTCCCCCATTCTTCCTCTTCCTTCCACCCTCTCTTAGTACATCCCTCTTTCTCATTCCTTGACTTAAAAAAATCATCCCATAATAGTCAACTCACACCCATGCCATTTGTCTATGTATACTCCTTCAAACTGCCTTAATAATAAAAAAAGTTTTTAGAAATTACATGTTTCATCTTCCCATATAAGGAATGTAAATAGTTTAACCTCATTGATTCCCTTATGGTTTCTATTTCATGCTTACCTTTTTACACTCCTCTTGAGTGTTGTATTTGAAAGTTAAATTTTCTATTCATCTCTGATCTTTTCATCAGGAATGCTTGAAAGTCCTCTATTTCATTAAATATCCAATTTTTCTCCTAAAGGATTGTAATTAGTTTTTCTGGGTTGATTATTCTTGTTTGTAATCCTAAGTCTTTTGCCTTCCAGAATATCATTTTTCAAGCACTCTGCTCCTTTAATGGGGAAACTGCTGAATCTTATCAATCCTGACTGTGGCTCCACAATATTTGAATGGTTTCTTTCTGGCTGTTTATGGTATTTTTAATTTGACCTGGGAGCTCTGGAATTTGGTGATAATATTCCTAGGAGTTTTCATTTGGGGATCTCTTTCAAGAGTGATTGGCAGACATCACACTTCTCAGATTGGCTAACACAACATAACAGGAAAATTATAAATGCTAGAGAAGATGTGGGAAAACTGGAACACTAATGCATTGTTAGTGGAGTTGTAAACTGATCCAACCATTCTGGAGAGCAATTTGGAACTATGCCCAAAGGGCTATAAAAATGTGCATGCCCTTTGACCTAGCAATACCACTTCTAGGACTGTATCTCAAAGAGATCACACAAGTAGGAAAAAAAAACACATGTACAAAAATGTTTATAGCAGCTCTTTTTGTGGTGTCAAAGAATTGGAAACTGAGGGGATGCCCATCAATTGGGGAATGCCTGAACAAGTTGTGGTATATGAATGTAAAGGAATACTATTGTGCTATAAGAAATGATAAGCAGGCATATTTCAGAAAAAACCGAAGACTTAAGTGAACTGATGCTGAGTGAGGGGAACAGAACCGGGAAAACATTGTAAACGGTTACAGTCACACTGTGAGATGACTAACTTTGATAGACTTGGCTCTTCTCAGCAATGCAAAGTTCTAAGACAACTCCAAAAGGCTCATAATGGAAAATGCTACCCACATCCAAAGAATTATGGAGTCTGAAGGCAGATCAAAGTATGCTACTTTCTCTCTTTTTTTGTTTCATTTTGTTTTATTTCTTCTTTCTTGTGGCTCATTCCATTGGTTATAATTCTTCTTTGCAACGTGACTACTGTGAAAATATAAAGCCTATATCAGATTGCATGCTATCTAGGGGAGGGGGGAGAAAATTTAAAACTCAAAAGCTTATGAAATTGAATGTTGTAAATTAAAAATAAATAAATTATTTTTTTTAAAAAGAAATTAAGCTGAATTAATTCACAAATCAGGTACCAATTAACAACCAAAAGAATGAAGAGAATTTTAAGAATCATATAACTTCAGGAAGCTGAAAGTAGAGAAAGATATACTTCTGGAATTTCATATGCCATGGTATTTATTCCATCATATTTCAATATCAATATTACATTTTCTCTGACTGTGATGGAATACTACTCTACTGTAAGAAAAGATGAGCAGACTGATTTTAGAAAAACTTGCATCAAAGACTTTAGAAAGACTTGCATCAAATAATGAAGAATTATATGAGCAGAACCAAGAGAACATTGTACATAATAACAGCAAAATTGTTTGAAGACTGAACGACTAAGCTATTCTGAACATTGTAAATACTCAAATGAACTACAAAGGCCCTATGAAGGAAGATGTTATTCACCTCCAGAAAAAAAGAAAACCTGATAAATAGAAATATGCATAATATGGTTTTACATAATATATTTACACATAAGTACATATATGTGTATGTATATATACTTGTGTGTGTATGTGTGAAATGGTGATCATCTCTAATATAGGGTGGTAAGGGAGAGAGAGTCAGAACTTAAAATGCAACAAAATTAAGTAAAATTAAATTTAAAATATTACATCTTCTCAGATACTTGTATAGTCCTTAAGACAGTTCTTCTGGGTAGGACAAAAAATGTAGAAAATGTTCATATAAATGTTGTCATAAGACAGACATGGCAAAAAAGGACTACTAGTACTGGATAGTGGATAGAAAGCTTACTTTGAGTTTAGATTCTGCCTAGAAATTATTTCTTCTGGGTTGTAGTATGGATGGCTGGATCATATAGGGTCAACAGAGGCACAGAGCTCAATGAGGGAAATGAGGCCTTAAGGGGATATGAACTCCCTGGGCAGAGGGGAGATATTATGGTCACAGGACATTGGGGATGGGACTAGGTGTGGTAACAAGAATACATTACACAGAACAGGCTGGAAAAGGTTCCTGAATCACTGCGAAAAGGAAGTGACCACCCGTGGTTAGCAGCAACCTGGGACAAAGCTCCAATCTGTTTCTGGCATGCAGTACTCTGTCTCCCAGATCTGAACATTTTCACTGGCTGTCCCCCATTGCTGGAACTCTCTCCCTCTTCATCTCTACCTACTAGTTTTCCTGGCTTCCTTAATATCTCAACTAAAGCCTCAGCTTCAACAACAAGCTTTTCCCAGTCCTCCTTAACCATTGTGCCTTCCTTCTGAGTCTGCTCCCAATTTATCCTGTCTATATCTTGTTTGTATATAGTTGTTTGCATATTGTCTCCTTCCTTAGACTGTGAGCTCCCTGACAACAGGGGCTATTTGGGCCTTGCTTTGTGTCCTCAGCTCTTAACACAGTGTCTGGAATATAATAATTTGTTGTTTGGGCTTTCATTTGTGTCTGACTCTTCATGACCTCATGGACCAGAGTACACCAGGCTCTTCTATTCTCCACTATCTGCTGAAGTCTGTCCAAGCTCATAATATAGTAAGTAGTTAATAAATACTAGTTGACTGACTCACAGTGACCCCAGGAGTTACAACTATTCACTGACACATACTAGCTATGTGACCATGGGCAAGTCACTTAACTCTGAGTGCCCCCAGACAACTCTCTCTAAAATGTAAATTATACTATGCCCAAAGGGCTCTAAAACTGTGCATACCCTTTGATCTAGCACTACCACTGCTAGGTCTATATCCCAAAGACATCAAAAAAAGGGGAAAAGACCTATTTATACAAAAATAATTGTAGCAACTCTTTTTGTGGTGGCTAAGAATTGGAAATTGCAGGGATGCCCATCAATTGGGGAATGGTTAAACAAGCCATGGTACATGATTGCAATAGAATATTAGTGTGCTATAAGAAATGATTTACAGAAGACTTATATGAACTGATGCAATGTGAAGTGAACAGAACCAGGAGAACATTATACACAGTAACAGCCATGTTGTTCAATGAAGAGCTGTGAATGACTTAGAATAGTCTCAGCAATACAATGATCCAAAACAATCCCAAAAGACTCATAATGAAGCATCCTATCTGTCTCAAGAGAAAGAGCTGATATTGCTTGAATTTGGACCGAAGCATGCTATTTCTCTCTTTCATTCTTTTCCTATTCAAATCTTCTATTAAAAAATAACTAATATGGAAATGTTTTACAAAAAAAAAGTAAGTTCTAGACAAGTTGTCAATCTGGGTCCACAGAGGGATTCCCAAATTCTGAGTCAACTACACCAATGAAATAAGAGAACCACTTCTGGGGGTGGGGGGGGAGACAAACATTCCAGCTCAAAAATTGTGATCCAGTCATTCTGTTATGGGATATCTTCACCTATGCAAAAAGCAGGTTGAGATTGGCCTTTTAATGACAGGACTCAATGGATGGAAAACCTCAAACTTATTCCACAGAGCAAAGAACAGATTTAATTAGACTTAATTAAACCGTGGTGATTTTTAAAAATGCTGTTTATAATTTTCATAATACCTTAGTATTAGCCAATCAGAGATTCACCATACAGCTGGCAACAAGGAAAAAATGCTAAATATTTGGTAAATAGAGCTGGTAGAGGTGTATATAAAGGGCTGGTGGGACAAAGGACAATCATATTTCAGGAACTTCTCTTTACTAGAAGACAAGAAACTGAGCTCCAGACACCATGGCCTGCTGCAACTCCTGCTCTACCAGCTTCTGTGGCTTCCCTAGCTGCTCTCTTGAGGGGAACTGTGGATCTAGCTGCTGCCAAGACAGCTGTGGGTCCAGCTGCTGCCAACAAGGAGGTTGTGGTTTTGGCTATGGTTCTGGCTTTGGGCTCGGTTATGGGTCCGGCTCTGGGATAGCTGCTGGCTCCAATTGTGAGACCACCTGCAGGACCAGATGTTATGTACCTGAATGCTGTGGAGGCGAGAGCTGCCGCACCAGGTGGTGCCGCCCAGACTGCAGGGTTGAGGGTACTTGCCTGCCACCTTGCTGTGTAGTCAGCTGCATCCCCCCATCCTGCTGCCAGCTCCACCATGCCCAGGCCTCTTGCTGCCGCCCATCCTACTGTGGCCAGTCTTGCTGCCGTCCAGCCTGCTGTGCCTACTGCTGTGAGCCCACCTGCTGAGAACCAGGATCTGTGGTTTACAAAGAAATTGATGTTTGCAAGAAATTGATATGAGTTGAACACACTGTAGACTCACAAAGATTATGAAGAAGGCTTGGTCTTTCCTGTTTTGAAGATTCATTTCTAAAAAAATTTCAAATGCATTCTTCTACTAGGATTTCCATAGACTGAGACAGTCCACAAACTGAAGATGGATTTTTCTACAGCATCTTGTTCTTCAGAAAACACTTAAACATGGCACAAAATATTGTCCACTTACTCTTTATTTGAACAAGTTTCTCTATCCCCTTAATTTTTCTCCTATTTTATTTATTCTTGCATATCCTCTGTTAATTTCAAATAAATTCGGTTAGTCTGCAAAGGAAATTTGACCATGGTCTTTATTTTATTCTATTAAATGCAATTCCATTTGGAGCTCATGCTGCTAGGTAGGACAGTGTAGGAGTGGGGAACCTGTGGCCTTGAGGCCACATGTAGCCTTTTAGGTCCTGGGTGCAGACTTTTGACTGAGTCCAAGTTTTGCAGAACAAATCCTTTTATTAAGGGGATTTATTCTGTGAAGTTTGGATTCAGTCAAAGTGCTGCACTTGAGGACCTAGAGGGCCACATGTGGCCTTGAAGCCTCAGGTTCCCCAAGCCTCCTATTGTGGATGGAGAGCTGGACTTCGAGCCAGGAAGACCTGAGTTTGAATACTACCTTAGACAAATAGCTGTGTGACCCTGTGCAAGTCACTTTACCTACCTCTGTCTCAGTTTCCTCACCTGTAAAATGAAAGTGTTGGACTTGAAGATCTGTAGGCAACTAGATGGAGCAGTAGATAGAATGCCAGGCCTGGAGTCAGGAAGACTTGACTCAGATCCTGCCTCGGATACTTATTAGTTGTGCAACTATGTAGGTAAATCATTTAATCTCTCTGTGTCTCAGTTTCTTCAACTGCAAAATTGGCACAATAATAGCCCCTACCTTTCAGGGTTGTTGTAACACTATTACCACTCTAGTGCAGACCCTCATCACCTCAAGCTTTAATTATTTCAATAGCCTGCTATGGGAGGGATTCTGCCTTTCTTGAGTCTCCCCCCTACTCCAATCCTTCCTCCATTCTTCCACTAAAGTGATTTTCCTAAAAGGCAGGACCAGTCATATGACCCTTTTACTAAATAAATTCCAGTGGCTTCTAAATGCCTCCAGGATCACATACAAAAAGCTCCCTCCTATTTTTCCAGTACTCTCACACCTTACGTCCTGACCCACGCTCTGTGATGCAGGGGTACTGGCCTCCTGGCTGTCCACAAATAAGATGCTCCATCTCTCAGCTCTGGCATTTTCTCTGGTTGACTCCAATGACAGGACCTCTTGTCCTCCTTTGCTCCAACTCTTCTGATCTCCCTTTAAGTCTCAACTATAATCCCACCTCCTACATGAAGCCTTCCCAATCTCTCCTTAATTCCAGTGCCTTCTCTCCGTTATTTCTTATCTATCCTATTTATAGCTTGCTTGCATATATTTGCATGTTGTCTCCCCCATTAGATTTAAGCTCCTTGAAGGTAGAGAGTGTCTTTTGCTTTTTTTGTATCTCCAGTGCTTAGTACAGTTCCTGGCACATAGTAGGCACTTAATAAATGTTTATTGATTGATTGATTAAGCACTTATTTTAGTGTCTAGTATACAATAGATGCTTAATAAATATCCTGATAGGCTAAACAGAATATTAGACTGAATCTAATAAGAAAGAATTAACTGGAGATCATAGAATCATATATTTAGACATGGGTGGGAGCTTAGATATCATTTGATCTGATTGCATCATTCTACAGATAAGGAAATTGAGGTCTAGAAATGGTGGGTGACATGCCCACAGTCACACTGGCAGTGAGGAATAGAGCTGGGACTCAAACCTAGTTCCTCTGACTTCAGATCATACATTCTTTGCATTGTATCACGCCACCACCAAGACAAATGTAAAGTTTGTCAAAAAAAAAAGCCAACTTCTCCAGGAGGAGACAGGGCTAGATAGAAGTTCAACCAAAAAAGAGAACTGGGGATTTTAGTGGACTGCAAGATCAGTGTATCCATGGTATTGATGGGGCATCCAAGAGAGCTAATGCAATCTTAAGCAACATTAGAAGAGGCATGGTTTCCAAGAATAAGGAAGAAACAATATGGAGGATGAATTTGGAATGGGGTGAGAACTGAGGCAGAAAAACCAAATACAAGTGAATTGTAATGGTTCTGGCTCAGTTCTGGGCTCATTCAGGCCTTTGTCCATCCATAGTGTCTCTCCAAGATAGAGGTACTGATGGTTTAATGAGAGTCATGGCTATATGAGAAGGAGATATCTGCGAGAGACATTGTAGAGACAGAAAATATTATGTTTGGCAATTAATTATGTATATTGGATGAATAAGAATGAATAGCCAGATATGACAACCATGGTTGTGGACCTGAGTCACTGGAAGGATGGTGGTAATGGGGAAGTTCAGAAGACAGGAGGGTTTGGAGGTAGGAAAGATGATTAGCTCTGTTTTGGACACGTTGGGCTTGGGATGTTGATGAGATGTCCAGTTTGCAATCACCTACAGACCCTCCTCTGACTATATTTTTGATATGACTATATTTTTGATACCATTTGTCCTTAAGTTGTAGATGGACAAAGGATAATGCATATTATTTCGCTTTCTACATATCAATCAACAAATATTATTAAATGCCTGTGATGGCCTTGCCATTGTGCCAACCATCATAAAATGATGCTATAATAAAATGGCATTTCCTGAGTAATTTGCAAAAGTGTAACAGCAATAACTATTTAAATGGCAGCTCTATTGATTAATATACACTGTTATGGATTTGGTAGAAAAGCAAAGTAAATGGCATGCACTCTAATTTAGGTGGAAAGCATGTTGGGCCTGCAGACAGGAGAGACTTCGGTTTGAAAAACTATTGTCTCTACATCCCAGGGGAGTTGTAGAAATCAAAAGAAATAAAGTATGTCCAAAGCTTTGCAAACCTTAAAACAATGTTTAAGTACCAACTATAATTACTACTGTTATTTATTTAGTCTTAGCACAGTGGTTGAAAAAATGTCGCTTTAATCCAGAAGAAAAGATTTTAAAACTTCTCCATGACCCAATACTGCTTATAAGGGAGCACTCCAAAGCTTTGGGCCTTCTCTACACATGAAAAGTCTGGGGATTCTAGCTGATAGAAAAGACTATGACATTCCCCCCACGTCCCTCCCCTCCCCAGCTTAGCTTATTTTCTTTATTCACTCTATTTACGTGGTAGAATACATGAGAATTAGGGTCTGAAAACTGGGGAGTGCAAATCCCAGAGCTGTTTGATAACTGTTGAGCTTATAATCTAGCCATCAAAGGCTAAAAACTCAGAAACATGTGGAATGATCATCATAAGTAAAGGGTGAGGTCTCTGAGAGACATATAGAAAGACAGACAGACAAAAATATAGACAGAGATAAAGGCACAGACAGAGAAAAAGAGAGAAACAGTCTCGAGCTTCTGAGTTGGGAAGGGGAGTCTAAAGAAAAGACATTACTTACTGAGAGAACCCAGATCTTTGTTCTTAAGACCTTGGCACCTTAAGACCTCACCTAAAAATCTACTGCTATGGAGATGAGGGTCTTAGTAGCCAGAATTCTGAAAGATTCTGAAAGAAATGAAAACAGGGGTATTATTATTATTATTATTGCTGTTGCTATAGCAAGTGTTTTCTGCCTTTTGCTAAAACAACTAGAGAGAAAACATATGAACTTTAAGCTGACAGGGCTTAGGAGCACTCATGTTTTCCTTCAGGAAAAGATAGCCAAAGACTTCAGCTGAGCCTGAAGCTGGGTCGATATCTTGTAAAAATGTAAGCATCTTGTTAGCGTAACACTGTAAGTCCAGAAAA
>CM053626.1:191755785-191767047 GCA_028646595.1 Phalanger gymnotis
GACTATGAGCTATCAGCTTCTACATAATGATGGTAACAGCAACAACAATAAAAGAAAAGGGAGAGTATTTATCGCTTCCTTAAGAAGACTATCTCAGATGAAGATGAAGATGAATGATCACTTTGTCAATGACCAATATTGCTCTCTGTAGAAAGTTTTTTCCTGTCATACTCCTTGCAGACCTTACCTCTTGCCAATTTAAAGCTTTAGACCAAAGTTATGAATGTCTGGAGTCAGGAAGACCTGAGTTCAAATCCAGTCTCAGACACATACTAGCTGTGTGACTCTGGGCAAGTCATTTAACCCTGTTTGCCTCAGTTTCCTCATCTGTAAAATGAGTTGGAGAAGTGGCAAGCCACCCTAGTATCTCTGCCAAGAAAATCCCAAGTGGGTTCATGAAGAATCAGATATGACATACACAAGTCAACAACAACAACAACAACATGAATGCCTTAAGGAGTCCCTCCTAACCCTTTGGATTTGTTTATCATGTGAAATCTTGCTTGACCTGGCATGGCCTTCATGTGTCAGCTTCTCAAATAATAAATTGAGGACACACCCTTCTTCACCTGAAGAGTTCTTTTCCCTCAGGCCTTATTAATTTCCCTTGATTCACTTGGTCCTATCTCTGCAGGAAACAGGGATCTGACAGGAAGAACAGGGAGAGTTAGTAGAGGTAGTTGGTGTAAGAAGCCAAGACCAGGAGAGACCTCTTTAGAATCTTGCAAAATTTAATTAAGAATGGAAAGGGTTCAAATGGTCACCATGAGTCCTCAGTACAAAGCCAAAGTCTAAAGAATCAGGCCAAAGGATAAACTCTCAGGAGATCTCCTAAAGAACCCTCCTTCACTGAGCTTTTGAGGCTCTTTGGCATAATTTTTGTTTGCTTTCTTGTTATTGAACAAAAAATATGTGAAAATAAAATAAGGCACCACAAAAATAAAATATAATCACATGTTTTTAAATTTAACAAACTTTTTTTGTGTTTACATGGAATAATCATGAATGACAAAATCCAGTTTTTGCATAATTACATTTCAAACCATTTGTCTCACAGTTGAAAAATAATAGTTAACATTTACACATGGTGCCTTAAGGTTCACAAAGCACTGTACAGATGAAATTTCATTTGATTCTCACAACAGCTCTGTGAGATAGCATTATTATCATCACTATTTTACAGATGAGGGAACTAAGGCTGAAAAAGGCTAGGTAGCTTGCCCGGAATCACACAGCTAGAAAGTGTCTGAGGAAAGAATTGAATTCAGGTCTTCCTGAGTCCAAGCTCAGCATTCTTTCCTTGGTCCCACTATTAGCAATCAATCGATGATAGTTCTTATTCAGCTTGAAGCCCAGGCCAGTGACCTCCATCTATTGACTTTTATTATCCAGAATCCAAGAGGGGATAGCCTGGAGTTCAGAAGCCCAAAGTGAATGTAAGTACCATAGACAAAGGCATGATAGAGAGTAGATAGAGGAGCCCAGACTGTCAGTCAGTGTCCAGTGGTAATCAAAGTTTGGGATCCAAACTGGGTATGATTAAGATGGTGAGGAATGGAGTTTAAATTAGGACATAGGTTCCCAAAGTGGGAGACACCACCCCGTGGGGGGGTGCTGGAACGATCCAGGGAGGTGATGTTATCCTCGTGTATAATTGGAGCACGTTGAATAAAAATAAGGGGGGCAATGGAAGCATAGGGAAATAAGAGAAGAAAATTTTTAAAAACTGTTCGTATATTCTTCATTGTTGTGTAACAGTTAAAGTTGTAGTGATTACGTTATTTTCCAAATAAACACACAAAATGCAAATCATAGCCAATCTACTGATTGATCAAGTCCACTGACAGGTCTTAACAAACAAGTGTTGGCAGGCCAGCATGTTGCACATTGTTGGAAAGTCCAGCATGCATTGGCAGAAATATGTGCATGTAATGACTTGATACCATATGGTTACATGATGCAATATTGTGTCCTCAAAATTTTAATGTAGGAAAAAACCCACAAATCTACAATAAGTTATTAAATTTTAGATATGTCATTTTTTAAAAAATTTATATTTTTTGAAATGATACAAATTTCAAAAAAAGTTAAAGGGTTAAAGAAAGTAGATTTCCGGGGAAGGGGGGCGGGACACTGAATATTTTTTTAAAAGGGGACCAAATAAGTTTGGGAACCTCTGGAATAGGAGACTAAGTAGAGAGTTGTGAGATCCAAAACTGATAGGATACAGGTCCACCTAAGAGCACAATCTGGGGATAGCTAGAGCACCCAAGTTCAATGGGCAACATTCTCTCTGGCAATAAACCTCCTCGGTGTGAATGGATGAAATGGGTATGCATCGCTCCCAAGACTAAGGTAGGGTCTTGGAGGTCACGAAGGTTGTTTCTGAGATTAAGTCCTTTGGGGATCCCTCATGGTTCTATCAGGGCTGTTAGCCGCACAGCTGGCCATTGTGTTTGGATGTTTACTAATTAACTGTCCCAATAAATAACCTCAAATTTTCTAGAGAAGTAAAATGTGAACAGATTATCTGGAAGGGAAATGACAGAGTCAGTGTTCTTAGCCTAAAGTAGAGAAGATTTCTGCTGTTTGTTTGTCTGTTTTTTCTAATGGGTGAGTAATTAATAAAGAGAAAATAATCAATTAAAGTTCAAAACCAATAAAAAGCAATTTAATGTTTTTAATAACAAAAAGATAAAACTTTCACTTTGCCTACTTTTAAAAAATCAAATATTTTATTAGAAACATGACATTTATTGTTGTTCAGTCATATTTTATTCTTCATAACCTCATTTAGAGTTTTCTTGACAAAGATAAATGGCAAAGTGGTTTGCCATTTCCTTTTCTAGCTTATTTTACAGATGAGGAAACTGAGGCAAATGGGGTTAAGTGACTTGTCCAGGGGAACACAGCTAGTAAGTGTCTGAGGTCAGATTCAAACTCATGAAGATGAGTCTTCCCAATTCTAAGACTAGTGCTCTATCCACTGGGCCCAAACGTAAAATATGGATCAATATAAAAAGAAATGTGCTTAATAATTATTCACATTTAAATTAATTTCAATATAAAGTATCATCAACACTTTTTTTCCTTCCTGCCACCAATCAGTATTCTCTGTCCATTTATTCTCATTCCCTTTTCTTCATATGATTGTTATTTGGTATATGCTTCAATCATTTGCTTTTGCTTTATTTTTTTATTTGGAATTATTTCTTAAATTTCACAAATTCATTTTTTTCCAGTATGAGAAATACAAAGGAATATAGAAAGACCTCACTGGCTTATTAACTTATAAATAGGGATTAGTCCAGAAGACCTGAGTTCAAATCCCAACTCGGACATTGTCATGTGGCACTGGGCAAGTCATTCAACCTCTTGCAGCCTCATAAAATAGAGATAATAATAACACCTACCACACAGGGTTGTTGTGAAGCTCAAATGAGGTCATATTTGTAAACTTTAACAGTGACATAGGAACGCTAGTTGTTATTAACATTAAAAATAAATACAAAAGTACTGCACAAATATATGTACAAATGTGTATATGTGTATGTATATATATGTATATACATTCATATACACATACATGTGTGTATATGTATAATACGTGTGTATATACGTGTGTATGTGTGTATATATATATACATGAATTCTGTGTCATGGTTGGTTAAGGGAGAGAGATGGGATGAGAAATTGAAGAGGTGAGAGAGGAGATTGGTTTCAATGGCCTCTCTGACCCTTTCCAAGCCTAAATTTATTCTCCTGTGTCTTACTGTGTTCTGTAGTATTGTGTACATTTTTATATAGCTCGTTAGGAAGGATATTGGCAAGAAGGACAACACTGAGGAATGTTAATCATAGGAAGTCCTGCACAGGGTTCAGTTGCAAATGAGCATAAAGACTAATATTAAAACTTCAGAGGAAGGAGAGATCTCTAATCTTGGAGAAGGATTTGTGAAGGATGAGGGTCCTTAATTCCAAGCTATGAGTCACCCAAGGACAAAAGAGAGGTCTATGGTGCTTTTGAAGAATTGCAGAGGAGTGCAGAGTATCATCAAAGAAGTGTCAGGCGATGGGACAAATGATGGATGGAATCAGAAGTCTGGGTGGTGCTTGTTGTTCAGCTGATTCGGTCCTGTCCAATCCTCTGTGACCCTATTTTGGAATTTTCTTAACAAAGACACTGGAAAGTCAAGAAAGAAGACAGAGAAACACATAGAAAAGAAGAAGAGATCTCCTGAGAGAAATAAAAAGAGAAAGCAGAGAAGAGCAACAGAGGTTTAAAAAAAGAGAGGGAGAGAGAACTGGCAACAGAGGGAATAGATGGAATAATAACAGATTCGTGCATCACCTCATTGTATACACATCTTTTTTTTCTCCTCAATACTCCCATGTTTTAGATTCTCCACATTATAGAGGAAAGGAAAATGTGGCTCTGAGATGAAGCATTTGTCCATTATCCCACACACCCCAGGTCTCCTGGCTCCAGCTTTAAACGTCCCATCCAGTTAGTTGGCCACCATGCAGCGTTGTTTACCCAGGCTGTGCTACCAGGGCCAATTATAAATGATAGCTTCCTTTAGATCAGCATTACAGCTTTCCACGTGACTAGTTATTTTGAAATCCAAAGTACCTGTGGGCAGTTAGGTGGTGCAACGGCCCTGGCATCAGGAGCACCTGAGTTCAAACCCTGCCTCAGACACTTGATGCTTACTAGCTGTGTGACCCTGGGCAAGTCACTTAACCCTGATTGCCTTGGGAAAAAAAAAGAAGATATCCAAAATACCTGATTTACCATTGTTCCTATTATTCAATTACTCTTAACAATTAACAAATGATAGAATGGAAAGACCCTTGGCTCCTGAGTAAGAGGCCCTGGGTTCTACTCTGGCCTCTGACACCATCTAAGTGACCTTGAGTAAATCACTTAATCTCTCTTGGCCTCAGTTTCTCTTTCTGTAAATATGACAGAGCTAAATTAGATGTTTTCTGGGGTCCCTTCTAAGACTACTCTGAATGGTACAGTCACAAGAGCCTACTCAGAGAAAAATTACTCCCCAGGCTGCAGAGGTGATAGACATAGAAATTTCCTCCAGTCTCAATAATACACCAGAGGGTAAAATACAGAAGTCCCTATAAATTGTTCTTCATTTTTAGTACTTGGGCAAATCATTTATTTTCATTTCTACTTCTATGGTGCTCTTTTAGAATCAATGATAACTGAGAAGTAATCACTCAATCAATAAGCATATATTAAGCACTGTGAAACAATGCACTGTACAAGGCACAGGGGGTACAGAGAAAAAAGAAATGGCCCCTGCGCTCAAGCGACATACACTCTGTTTTTCTAGCAGAAAATGCTTTTGTTAATTACTAGCTCACTCCCAAAGGTGTACATCTGGTTTAGGAAACATGGACTTGATTCCACTTAATCTTTCAAATGCCACTTTCGCCAAAGAAAAATTTATTTTGAAACTTGGAAGAGACAAAGATCCTCACCAATCTGAAAATTGTGAGATTATGAAATGAATTTTAACCTGAAAGCTTCAGGTAAGAAAAAATGAGAAAAACAAAGAAGCTAATTAAAATAATCTATGCGAGCCTGGGGAAGCCCTAACCCCAAATGATGCTTTGGGTTACCCAGCGCTGATTCATTTTTTTTTTCCTTAAAAGAAATATCATATTCAGGATTCTCCTCTGATGATTCACCCTAGTCTTGGGGCAATGCTATGTCATCAGAATACAAGGTAAATGTGGGAAGGGATGATAATATTGTAGTTTTGGAACCGGAAGGGACCCCAGAGGCCCTCTACTGTAATCTATTCTCCTCATTTTTTTTCTTCCAAGGCCAGACCCATGATTTCATTGAAATGGGGACCTGCCAGTAAGGAAACTCCCTCTTTCAATGCAGATCAGTATGTGCTATCTAATTTGAAGTCTTAGAAAGTTTACTTGAGGATAGAGAGAAAGACATTTATGATTTATCTGGGGTCATTGAGTCACAAAATAGCAGAAGAAAGATTTGAACCTGGATCTTTTAACATTCCAAATCCAGGTCTCTAGCCATTGCATCATGTTGAAAACCAGAAAATTTAAATGATTTGCTTAAGGTTTCAACAGAAGTTGGATTTGAACGCAGGTGCTCTGACACCTAACCAAGCATGGAGTTGTTGTTGCTATTGTTTGTGTTCGATCATTTCGGTAGTGTCTGACTCCCTATGATCCCATTTGGGGTTTTCTTGGCAAAGATACTAGAGGGGTTTGCCATTTCCTTCCCCAGCTCATTTTACAGATAAGGAAACTGAGGCAAGCAGCGTTAAGTGACTTGCCCAGGGTCACACAGCAATTAAGTGTCTGAGGACAAATTTGAACTCAGGAAGATGAGTCTTCCTAACTCTAGGCCCAGCTCTCTAGCTACTGTACCACCTAATTGCCTAAGTTGGGGTTTAGGCAACTGTGAAAAAGGGAGATTTGATCTTGAACCTGGACCTGGAGACTAGACAAAAAGGACCTTACTTCCTTAGTGACCAGAAGAGCTATGGAGAGAATACATCATCAGGCCTAGAAGAAAGAAGACTAAGCTAGGAAACAGAAATGGAGATACTGTGAACCTCTGATTTCACTGAGCTACCTTAAGATGAATGACCAGCCCGGCCTTGTGATTAACCACCACACCCCAAAAAGTTTGTGCACATTATAAAGAATCTTTCGTACTTTCAGCAACTGATTGTGCATATACTATACTGCATCGAATACCACAAGGAAGGAAGATGTCAGAAACAAGACGGGAGAAATCCATGATTCCTGTGACTGCCTCTGGGAGGAAAAATATTAGATTTCCTGGGGTAGTAGTGCCAAATTATTCTTAAGTCCTACACCTTCCCCACAAAAAAAGGCCAGAAATCTTTTGTCCCCTGCCCTAGGCTTCAGTTTTCTAACTTCTCCTTTATAAAGCTCATGTTATCTTTTCTGAACTCAATACAGCCATAGCTAGGGTAAGGCAACTGGGACTTTTCCCCAGGGCACAAAATTTATCAGTTGAAGTCTTTCTGCAGTAGGGAAACAATAGAGGTCAGCCCTCTATTAGCAAGAATAATTAGTTAAAATAGGAAGCTGCCAGATGAAGGATTGGGATGGGCACCCTATTGGACTCTCCATTCATATCCTGCCTGTATCATGTATTACTTGTGTAGCATTGAACAAGTCACTAAATCTCATTGCTTTTTTATTCAAGTGAAAAATAAGGGAGTTGGGCTAGATGACTTCTAACATCCTCTGGAGCTTTAAATCTATGATTCCACTATCCTATAAGCCCTTATTCTCCTTGCAGGGGCCACGCCAGCTACAGCTGTGTGCCATCTTTTCAGGGTCTCTGTCTCCTACTATACCCATTTCAACTGAGGGCACTCTTTGTGGTCTTGCCCCTTGTATGGTTAGTGGTAGTTGCCCCAAACACAATCATTCTTACCTGCAGTTCTAGAAACTGCCCAGTCTCTAATATTTCCTGTGGTCTTTTCTCCTTATTATCTGTTGCCTTTCCTCCCTCCCTTTTTTTTCCCTGGGATTCCTTCCTTATGGAGGAAGCACATCCAATGAAGTGCTTTTGGCAATGGCCTCTTAATACATGGCACCAATGGGGCACAGTGGATAGAACATCAGGCCTGGAGTAGAGAAGACCTGAGTTTAAATCCAGCATCAGATACTTACTAGCTGTGTGATACTAGCTGTGTGGGCAAATCATTTAATCCTGTTTACCTCAGTTTCCTCATCTGTAAAATGAGCTGAAGAAGGAAATGGCAAACCACTCCACTATCTTTGCCAAGAAAACCTTAAATGGGGCCATAAAGAGTCAGACACAAATGAAAATGACTGAATAACAGCAACACTTAATACATGGAACCATTGGCAAGTCAGTTCATCTCTTTGGCCTCCTTTTCCTTTTCTGTGAAATGAGAGAGTTGCACTAGATGAACTCCAAGATACCTTTCAGCCTCAAATCTGTGATCCCTATGAGCCTAAAGTTTAGTGCTAAGTTGCCCGAGGACACTCCCCTCACTAAGCAAGACCCTCTTATTATCTCACAATGTTCAGGAAATCTTAAAAATCTGATCATGTCACCATAGAGGCAAAAGCTCTAAACCTGGAGTCAAAGGATCTGAGTTTGAATCTTGTCTGCCTCCCCCTGTGACTTTGGACAAGTCACTTCCCGTCAATGGGCTTAAGATCTCTCTTCTATAAAACAGGAATATTAGATTAGATGCCCTATAAGTTTCCTTCCAGACCTAAACTGAACTACTTGGGTATACAATACAATAAGTCTGATGCATATTCACCTCTGAGGAATGGCCACTGAAATGTGAACTGAAGTGACTATCTCAGCAAAAAAGCCTACATGAAGCTCTTACTCATACTGGCAATGAATGCTGCCAAACATACCTGTAGAGAGATTTATTGCCAGATAGTAAAAGGCAGAATGATAAGTTGTCTCCTATGGAAATTAGGACACAGAGTAACATGGAAAACATATTGTGTTGTTGAGTCATTTCAGTCATGTCTGACTCTTCATGACCCCATTTGGGGTATTCTTAGCAGAGATACTTGAGTGGTTTGCCATTTCCTTCTCTATCTCATTTTACAAATGAGGACACTGAGGCAAACAGGGTTAAGTGACTTGCCCAAAGTCACACAGCTAGGAAGTGTCTAAGGCTAGTTTGACTCCAAGCCCAGCACTCTATCCACTGCATGACCTACAATGACCTATTTGTAGCTCCTTGAACACAGTGCTCCATCACCACTGGTCCACCACGCCCTGAATGCTCCATCCCCTCCCTTCTATCACTTAGTTTCCTCAACTTTCTTCAAGACTGAGCTCCTATGACACCTTCCATCAAAAAGACCTTTCTAGTACCTTCCCATCTAAGGTTCTTGTGTCTATTTTATATGCATCTTGTATGTGCATGTGTATATGTATATATGTATGTATATTGTATGTGTATGCATGTGTATATGTATATATAAACATATATATACACATAAGTGTATATATACCTAGATGCATGCACACACGTGTGTATATACCATATCATGTCATACGCACAATGTATGTATGTTGTGTGTGTATGTTATATAATGTTTATTATGTTATAATATATAATATGTAATTATTTAATATATCATAAAATTTATACACACATTATCTCCCCCATTAGAATGTGAGTATCTTGAGAGCAGGGATTGCTTTTGCCTTTCTTTATATCCCCAGCAATTAGCACCATGCCTGTGCTAGTAACCCTTAAGAGGGAAAAGTGGTCTTAAGTCAAAAAGCTTGAGAACCATTGGCCTTAAGCACTATGAGGTTAAATGACTTGTTCAGAGTCTGACAACCAGTATGAGGTTCACCTTGAACTCTAGTTGTTCTGCCTCCTAGGCTAGCGCTCTATTCTCTACCGAGGAATCTTAACCTGAGATCTGCGAATTTGTTCTGTTTGAATATTTTAATAACTACATTTCAATGTAATTGGTTTCCTTTGGAGTCCTACTATTTTTTGTATTCATTTAAAATGCTATTATAAGAAGGGATATAGAGTGCCCCAGACTGCCAAAAATGTCCCTACAGGGGCAAATATTTAACAACTGGTTCTATGAAAATTCAGAATTTTAGATTCAGGATTTTAGATTCAGGATTTAAAATTTAAAATTCAGAATCTAAGTTTAATCTACATTCTTACATAGAGGAATCTAGACAGAGGAAATCTGCATTTCCTCCATTTTTCTTAAGTCCAGACAATCAAGAAAACAATAAATCAAACCCTAATTTGT
This sequence comes from Phalanger gymnotis, assembly GCA_028646595.1. Taxonomy (NCBI): domain Eukaryota; kingdom Metazoa; phylum Chordata; class Mammalia; order Diprotodontia; family Phalangeridae; genus Phalanger; species Phalanger gymnotis. Next base: position 191,765,605 of record CM053626.1, read on the forward strand.
AACATTTGCTGATTTCCAAGGTATAAATGCCCACATAATTTATGAGTTGTCCTGTAGAAACTGGCTCCAGAACACCTCTGGTCCATGCCACATGCTCTGTCCAGGACTTCTTAAACTGTGGGTCATGAGTGGAAAAACTTTAAAAAGCCCTGCTTATACTATAGTGTCTTTCTTATATTCAAGATAAGGAAGCAAAACTAAAGTGATAAAAAAAAAATGAGATCCTTCTGATGTGGGATTCTGTGATCTTTGACGAACATTTTTTCACTGTAATCACATTTGATCAAAGAAAGCATCAAACTATTTAAAACTGGGAACATGAGCCAATAAATTTTCATGATTTTTTAAAACTGACATCATTCCTCAAATCTCAGCTTTTTCTTCTTTTTTGTTTCCAATTGTACTGGTTGTTTAGACAAGAAGCCTGGTGATGGGATGGAATTAAATGAATGAAAAAGCATTTATTAAGCAAATAATAAACTGACACATACGTCAAGCACTGTGCCAATTAAATCACTTATTTCCTTCAGTAGTTTTATTTCACAGTCCTTAGGAAGACTAAAAGTTAAATGTTCTCAAGTACAAATATTAACTTTCAATGTAACAATTTTTAATATTTTAGGTAGCTATACTCATTAATTTAATCTTTTGATGATCACTGGTCCTTAAATAGATATAACAGATATAATTTCCTTCTTAGCTGGACATTTTAAGTACTTCCTGAGTTAAATGAGATATTCACATATCTGTTCTGAAATTAATCTTTACAAAATCTTCAATAAAAATATCATGTTGCATCTATATCAGTGAGAGCCAGGATTAATGTGACAGAGCCATAGTTTACTGATCAAATTATAAAAATGCTTAATGGGGAATGCAAAAGATTGAGAAACAGCAGAGGAGCTCACAGGCAAAATGGAACACACCTAGAAGGGAGAAATATGTTGAGTTGTTTGTTTATAAGTGCTTTAACTGCATTTTAAAAGAGCCAATCTCATTATCTTTACAAGGATCATCTATGGGTGGGAGCCATTAATTTCTGTTCTTATTTATGGGCCATATCTGAGCACCTGCCCACCCATCAACTAGTCATGAAGAGGAATGTCATGCAGATATCTGAAGTATTCTTTCATTAAGACTCTACACTCCATATATCACATAAGAAACATATATTTGAATAAAATTTCTACATCCACTCAAACACATCTATATAACTTTTGCCTTACACCAACTATCCTTACATGACTACACAACTCAAATTGAGTCAGAGAAACTCCTACTTTGAGATTTACTTTCAGGGCAAGTTTGCAAATCAATAAGGGTTATTCCAGTTTACTTATTATACTACAGGTATAAGTTTCTGGCAGGAAAAGGAGGAGGAGAGGAAGAGGAAGAAGAAGAGAGAGACAGAGAAAGAAAGAAAGAAAGAAAGAAAGAAAGAAA
>CM053626.1:191775656-191798058 GCA_028646595.1 Phalanger gymnotis
CCTTCCTTCCTTCCTTCCTTCCTTCCTTCCTTCCTTCCTTCCTTCCTTCCTTCCTTCCTTCCTTCCTTCCTTCCTTCCTCTGTCTAGCTAATAGAGGTGGCAAGTACAGGGGCTACTTATGGGCTGGCCCCACTCTGATTGTCCTGGGAGCTTTGAAGTGATAATTTTTCTGACCTGGGACATTTTGCCCCATCCCTGACCTACTCTGTTTTCTAAGTTGGGCCAATTTGTTCCTCCTTAGGCAACCTGGGGACCACCCCAGGGGACATCCATTTTTAAAGGGCTCACCATATTAATACTAAACTTAGTACAGACACCCCATAGGCTTAGATTATTATATCCTAGAAGTCCTGAGCTTTGGTTCTAGGCACCACATGCCCAGCAAGTAACAAACTTTCTGCCCCCCACCCAACCCAATCAAAGGCTGAGCCAGTCTGCCTTATTAAACCACTCATACACTAGCACCCATTTTTATGTCATGGTACCCTTAAATATCACTGAAGAGACTTCTGGGACCAGAGCTAATAAGACAGAGTAGGGGAAGCTCTCCCAATATTCCCCTCCAAGCAACTTTAAAATAATGGCTCAAATCAAACTCTGGAGCAGCAAAGCCACCAAAAGGTTAGGGTAAGATGTTTTTCTAGCCCAAGAAAACTTGGTAAGTTAAAGGAGAGATATGTAATAGAGGAGTGGTGGATGGTCCATAACCCTCATGAATGCAACACTAGTTGGTGGGACTTGGTGATGGCAACAGCGGTATTAGCAACTTTGAGAGCACTCAAGTCAGGCATGGTAAGAAGATCAGGCAACTAGTCAGAATTTTACAGAGGTTCTGTGTGCTTGCACTGGGTGTAGGACCAGATGCCATTTGGCAACTCAACTATCTATATCACCTTCCAGGTCAGAGTTCAAGGGTGGAGAGGAGCATTTTTGGTAATGAAGGAGCAGGCACCCTGAGGAACAGTATTGCTTTTGATAAAAGGGATCAGGGGCCTTAAGAAACAATATTGCTTATGATCCCAAGAGATCAGGAGCCTTGAGAAGAGTAGAGTATCACTTCTGGTCCCAAGGGAGTAGGGACCCCATGCAAATCTAAACTGGAGGCACAGGCAGAATCTTTGAAGGAGGATCTACTTCCTCTCAAGAAAAATCATAATGAAGTAAGGAGGCTGGGGCAGGAGTAGGGGCAGCTCAAGTTAAATAAGTGGCCAAATTAAACTGACGGAACTTGGAACAGAGCTTAACTTTAACATAAAGTTAAAAATCAAGAAGTAGGCTGGAAGAATGAGCAAACAACAATGATAAAAATCTGACCATAAAAAGCTACTATGGTGACAGGGAATACCAAGAGCCAAACTAGGAAAAGACAATGATGTCAAAACAGCTACCAACAAATTCTCAGACAAAAAACAACCACATGAATTGGACACAAGCCCAACAAGAATTCCTAGAAGAGCTTAAAAAATATTTTTGAAATCAAATAAGAATGGTAGAGGAAACATTGGATAAAGAATGGAAGTGAGGGAAGAAAATTATGAAAAGACAATTAACAACTTCATAAGAGAGGCACAAAAATACTAAAGAAAATAAGACTTTAAAAAATACAGGCAAATGGAAAAAGAGGTACAAAAGTGCACTGAAGAAAATAATTCCTTAAAATTTAGAACTGGGCAAATGGAAGGTAAAGACTTCGTGAGACATTAAGAAAATAATAAAACAAAAGTAAAAGAATGAAAAAAAATAGAAGAAAATGTGAAATATCTTACGGGAAAAATAATTGACTAAGAAAACATATTGAAGAGAGATAACTGAAGAATTATTGGACAATTTGAAAGCCATGATCAAAGAAAGAGCCTAGATACCACATTTCAAGAAATCATCAAGGAAAATTGCCCTGATATCATAGAACCATTGGGGAAAATAGAATTTGAAAGAATCTACTGATGACCATCTGAATGAGATCCCCAAATGAAAGCTTCCAGGAATATAGAGGCAAATACCACAGAAACAAGATTAAAGAGAAAATATTTCAAGCAGTTAGAAAGGAACCATTCAAATGTCATGGGGTTACAATCAGGAACACCTGAGATTTAGCAGCCACCATGCCAAAGGATTGGAAGGCTAGGAATATATTATTCTGGAAGACTAGGATTGTAACCAAGAATACTTATTCAGCAAAATTGAATATAATCCTTTAGGTGGAAAAAAGGGTATTTAATGAAAGAGAGGACTTTCAAGCATTCCTGATGAAAAGATCAGAGCTGAATAAAAATCTGACTTCCAAATACAAGACTCAAGAGAAGTATAAAAAGATAAACATGAAAGAGAAATCAAAGGGACTCAGTAAGGTTAAATTGTTTATATTCCTATAAGAGAAGATGATGCATATAACTCCTAAGAACTTTATTATTATTAGAGTATGATAGTACTCTACATAGAGTATGATTATTAGAGTAGGATAGTTGATTATAATAGAATGATCTAAAAACATGAAGGGGTGAGAAAGGGGGATGTATGGGAGAAGGTGGGAAGGAGAGGAAGAATGGCAAAAATCATCTCATATAAAAGAGGCATGTGAGGAAAGTAGCCTTGCAATACCAGATTTCAAACTCAATCATAAGCAGTAATCATGAAAACAATCTGGTACTGGCTAAGAAATAGAGTGGTGGATCAATGGAATTGATTAGGTATAGAAAACACTGTACTAAACTACCATAGTAATCTAGTGTTTGATAAACCCAAAGATCTGAACTTTTGGGGAAGAACTCAGGATTTGACAAAAATTTCCAAGAGAACTGGAAATCAGTTTGGAAGAAACAAAACACAGACCATTACCTGTCAACATATGCCAAATTAAAGTCAACATGGATAAATAATTTAGACAGAAAGGGTAATATCATAAGTATACAAGGAGATCATGAAAAAAATTTGCCTGTAAGATATTTGAATAAGGGAAGAGTTTATGGCCAAACAAGAGATAGAGAAGATCACAGTAAGTAAAATGGATCATTTTAATTATATGGAATTAAAAAGGTTTTGCCACAAAGGAAACTAATGCAGCCAAAAATTAGAAGGAAAGCAAGATACTGGGAAAATTGTTTTACAGCAGATTTCTCTGAGAAAGTCCTCTTTTCTCAAATACATAGAAAACTGAGCCAAATATATACATATATAAAAGTGCATACATATGTATACACATATATGTGTATATGTACACATATATGTATATGTAAATAAGAACCATGCCTCAATTGAAAATTGGTCAAAGGATATCAACAGGCAGTTTTCAGGAGAATAAATCAAAGTTATCAATAGTCACATAAAAATGCTATAAATCACTTGATTAGAGAAATGCAAATTAAAAAAATTAAATAACAACAAATTAAAATATACCTATAAGATTGGCTAACATGACAGAAAAGGAAGATAACAAGCATTGGAGGGGATGTGGAAAAATACGGCCACTAGTGCATTGTTGGTAGAGTTTTGAACTGGTCCAACCATTCCAGAGAATACCCAAAGGTCTATAAAACTGAGTATACCCTTTGACCCAGCAATACCACTATAAGGTCTGTATCCAAAAGAGATCAAAGGGAGGATCAAAGGGAGGAGTACCAAGAAAAAGGATTCACTCTTTCTCCAACATCTCTTCTCAGTGCTTATCTATTCACACACTATAATACAATCTATTATTTCACTACCCAAACATTTCCAGTAAATTTAATTTTGTCTCATCCACAAAGAAGCCAGAGTCTAACTAGAGATACATATAAGTGTAAAATTAAGCAGAGACCTCAACCTCTACCTAAATGTTAGGAATTTTCCTAACCAATGGCTTGGGCTGATGGTGTCTGAACTTACAACCTTTCAGTTAAAATAAACTCCTTAAAACTGAAGGGTTCAAATGACCTAATCATTATAATCTAATTTTATGCTATTTTACCTTTTGTAATAAAGATAGTAGGCAAAGTGGTGTGGTGGAGGTTGAGTCAGGAAAACCTGTATTTGAATCAGGCACTTACAAGCATTTGCTTTGGGGTCTTTTTTATCTAGCTGTCCTGAAAATTTTAATATATTGTCATGAAAAAGTTTTCTCTCCTGCTAGTCTGTTAGAGTTGCTCGTCATCTTAATGCCTTGCCTCCTTGCCTTTGACCAAGCACTCCATTCCAGGTCCTGCCCTGGGCTCTATGCTCCTGATTAGTAAGAGTTCTCCATAACTAGGCTGGCCCAGATCATTTTACTGCTCTCTAACCATCTTCATTTCATGAAGCCTTCCCCTTCCCCTTCCCCTTCCCCTTCCCCTTCCCCTTCCCCTTCCCCTTCCCCTTCCCTTTCCCCTTCCCCTTTTCTTTCCCTTTCCCAGTCCCCTTCCCTGTCCCTTTCCCCTTTCCCTTCCTCTCTAATTTCTTGGAACAGTAGTCAAATCAATGTTATCATTTCTAGAAAGAACCTATCAATCTTTCTTATGACTCCACTCACCATTCTTGTGATATCCCAGTCAAAATCATTCCTCTCTGGTCACTTTGCCTTCCCCTATTAAAATACAAATTCTTTAAGGGTAGAGATTTTTAAATTTTTTTATTTGTAACCCGAGTGATTAGCATGGTGCCTATTACATAGGAAATGTTTAATAATTACATTTTATTCATGCATGGATATACGTTCATTCATTAATCCATTCATTTTACATTGTGATATTTCAAGTCTTTCAAAGGACATATTTATTATTTCAAATCCTAAAACTAGTATGATCAGTAATGGCATTTTTTCCCTTCATTTTGGCTTTATGCACTAAAATCGTTGATGAAGCACTTTTTTAAAAAAGACTTTACTACTTAGTCCTCTTTCTGTGAAAGAGCACCCAACCTCAAGACTTGGTAGTATTTTGTTAGTACAAAATTTCTACAAGTCAGGGAATGAGATATTCAGAGACAGCACAAACTCCTGGCAATGTAACACCAAGCCTTGCCCTGGGGTCTGGGATGGCTTCACTGAACAAAAGGCTATTTCCAACATGGTCAATGTCAGCAGCTGCAAGGAGCTATTCAGGACTGAAACTCACTCAGAAGATCAAAGGGAACAGGTCACCTTCAAATGTGAGGGTTCAGAAAGGCATTCACTTATTGACTATGACGAGAGAGTTCCAAGCTTGAAGTCAAGAAGACCTGAATTGAAGTCCTGTCTCTGACATATACAAGTTGTGCGACCATGGGCAAATCACTTGTCCTGTCAGTGCTCCAGAAGGTGCTATAGGATTATAAGTTATAGGTGAGTCAGTACATACCAGTAGAGGTATTTTCCACACCAAGAGTTTCTCATATGGATTAAATCACAAATCTGGACTTACAGCTCCCATTCTGAAATCTGGTGTTTGCTCCTCTACATCAAGCTGATCTTCTCAAAATAATTATTATGTGTTTAGACTCAGGAAGGTTAATGGAGGTGGAAAATAAGAGAGAGAGAGAGAGAGAGAGAGAGAGAGAGAGAGAGAGAGACAGAGACAGAGACAGAGACAGAGAGACACAGAGAAATACACACAGAGGCAGAGATGGCAATAAAAAGAAACAGAGACACAAAGAGAGACAAAGAAAGGAATAAAGAGACAGAGTTAGACAGAGACAGAGAGAAAGGAGGATAAAGAGATAGAGAAAGAAAGGGGGAGAAAGAGAAAGGGAAGGAAAGAGACAGAAGGGGGAGAAAGACAGAGAGATACAAATAGAGAGGGAGATAGAAAGGCAAAGAGTTAGAGACAGACAGACAAGACAGAGAGACAGAGAGACAGACAGACAGACACGCCCACACACCCACACAGCTATTTTTCCAGTAGAATGTGCATTCCTTGAGGACAAGACTGGTTCATTTTTGTCTCTGTATTTGCAATACCTATCAAAGTGCCTTGGGCATGTGACTCAAATTTTTCTCTTGTTTGCTTTTGTTCAGAACTGGCATTCTCAGTCATTTAGCAAATTATACTTTTTGAAATCTGGGCAAACATTTGGAAAATTAACCTGAGATCCAATGGAACTTTATAAAAATACCCAAGAGGATAACAATCACCTGAATGAACACCAAAAACTGTATTAACCATGCCAAGAAAATGAAATAGTTTTCTTTGAAAATTAATGAGGGAGTCAAAGAACACATGAAAGTCATTAAGGAGAGAATACACAAAAAACAGAAACATGCAGAGGATTCTTGGAGGGTAACCAGTGGTGGGGGCTTTGTAGCTCTCATGAGAAGGGCCTAGTGCTTTGAAGTCCATGGATCAAATCCAGCTTCTTGTCTCAGTGGTTTGAACCAGACTGTTTGCTTCCTTGATGAGACATGTCAGTACCGGATACTCAGACTCGGCATCCTTCAACTGTACAAATCAAGCAAGCTGTGCAGGGTCCACAGGTGTTGCCAGAGGCAGAGGATGAGGAACATGGATGGCAGGGAAGTCTGCAGACAAATTATTTTAAATCAGATTTCAAGGGAAGGCGTGCAGTGGAAATTTACATATATGGAGGAAAACACATAAATGAGAAAGATGGTATTGAGTTTTACATTAGAAATTTTAGTTGTAGAAAATATATTTAGAATAAAAGTTGATTTGAAAATATCCTTTGACTCAGTGATGTTACTACGGGATTTACACTGGAGTAAGTGCTGGGCCTTGGAATCAGAAGAACCTGGGTTCAAACCTGGCCTCAGACACTTATTAGCTGTGTGACCCTGGGCAAGTCATTCAACCCTGTTTGTCTCAGTTTCGTCATCTGTAAAATGAGCTGGAGAAGGAAATGGTAAACCACTCCAGTATCTTTGCCAAGAAAACCCAGATGGGGTGATGAAGAATCAGATAGGAGTGGAACGATTCAACAACAATAACAAAGCTCAGTGACAGCCATAAAACACCTACATGTACAAACATAGTCACAGCAGCATTATTTGTGATAACAGAAAGATGAGACCAAACATATGCTCAGCAATTGGGGGAAAGTGATTGCAATATGAGAATTTAGTGGACTACTATTGTTTGGTAAAGAAGAATGAATGTGGAGAATTCAGAAAAAATATGAGAATAACTGAATGAAGTGACGAAAAGCAAAGAAAACAGAGAACAATATACAACACCGTAAATGAACACAACACATAAATAGCATATAAAACTCAGATTAAATGCCCTGGATAATAATGTTAGTGCCACACAGGACATTCTTCCTGTCTGTTAATTAATTACAAAAGTGGGATGTGACTTGTAAAATCAATATCAATCAATTTTTTGGCTTGTATTTGTATTCCCAGTTTTTAGACAGTGACTGGCATATAATAAGTGCCTAGCAAATGCTTTGTATGTTTCCACTCTCTTCATTCTTCCTCTCTCTCTCTCTCTCTCTCTCTCTCTCTCTCTTTCTCTCTCTCTCCCTCTCTCTTCTCTCTTCCCCCTCCCCCTTCTCTCTCTCTCCCTCCTCTGTCTGTTTGTCTGTCTCTCTTATCTCTGTATCTATAGATAGATGTCCTATGAGACAGCTAGGAGGTTTCTCCCCGTGGATGTGGGTAAATGGGCAATTTTAAAACAAGGCTCCTTTGGCAGGATTCGTGTCTTTTCAATTCCATTGTAATTATTCAGAGACCGGCATCCCGCTGATCCGATTGCACCTACTTGCAGTCTTCACTCTCCAGCAGGCTGCGATAGGTGGCAATCTCACACTCAAGCAGCGCCTTCATGTCCAGGAGGACCTGATATTCTTGGTTCTGCCTCTCCAGGTCACAACGTATGTCAGCTAGCTGGGACTCCACATTATCAATCAGGCATTGCATCTGGTCCAGTTGAGTGCTATATTGTGTCTCCGTTTCTTCCTTGGTGCATTCCAGAGATTCTATCTGGATGGGGAAAGAGGGGGCAGCAAAGGCGAGCTAGTTAGCTGAAGGGCTGTGTGTCCTGGGATCACCTCCCCTCTTTGGACTTCAGTTTCCTTTTCTGCAAAATATGGTAACTGGACTAGATGAACTCCAAGGGACCTTCTGTCTCTATGATGTTGGGCTTGTAGATTTATAATAGAAACCTTCAAATTATGTTGTCCCACCTCTTTAAAAACATGAGCTCTTTGAGAGCAGGGGATGTCTTACTTTCCTCTTTGTATTTATATACCCAACATTTAGTACAGTGTTGTGCACAAGGTAGATACTTAATAAATTCCCCTTTCATTCATTCATCCATTCATTGATTCAAGAACCTTTATGTTCTTTAGCATTTTTGAAGCCTGAGAGGTTCTGTTGCTTAATATTAACTGATATTTACACAACCTTTTGAAGTTTGCACAGCAGTTTACATGTGCAATCTCATTTAAGTCTCTAATAATCCTGTGAGGTAACAGATTCTTGCAGATGAAGAAACTGAGCCTCAGAGAGGTGGCACTTTCCCCATGGGTTATACACCTGATGAGCATCAGAGACAGGTTTTGAACCTAGATCTTCCTGACTCCATGGCTGGTACTGCCTAATACTCTATTATTTGGGAGGAAGGCATGAATACTAATATATATATATATGTATATATATACATATATATGAATTGCATGGCACTCCTGTTTCTTCTTTTTCTTCTTTTTTTGTGGGAGAGGCCAAATTTAAGTGTTAATATGATACATAAGGTTCCTGGGAAAACTTAGAGAGTTTCAAGATTCGAATTCAATCTAACAATTGGACAAATGTTTATAAACACTGCAAGGATAAAACCCTCGCTTTATAAGTTGTATTTTCCCTAGAACCTAGAAGTCCTTGATCAATGTTTCTTGAATGAATGAATCAATAAACAAAGCACTTTACATTATGCAGAACTCTGTGCTAGATGCTAAGGAAGATACAAAAGTTAGTAAAGACATGATCTCTACTCTCATGGAACCTAAAATCTAGTAAAATGAAAAAGTTTTAGAAATTCACTGGTGGTGCCCCATCCCTGGAACACTTCTCCTCATCTCCACTTCTGAGCTTTTCTGGCTTCCTTCAATCTCTGTTCGAGTTCCACCTTCTGCAAGAAGTCTAGCAGATTCCTCTCAATACTAGTAGGAGCCCGCTAGGTGGCACTATAGTTCATAGAATGCTGGGCCTAGGGGATTCAGAAAGACTCATCTTCATGAGATCAAATCTTGTCTCAGACACTTACTAGCTGTGTGACCCTGGGCTAATTATTTTACCTTGTTTGCCTCAGTTACTTCATCTGTCAAATGAGCTAGAGAAGGAAATGGCAAGCCACTCCAGTATCTCTGCCAAGAAAACCCCAAATGGGATCATGAGGAGTCATTCAGGACTGAATAACAACTTGGCCTGAGTGCCTTCCCTCTGTTAATTATCTCCAATTTATCCCATATAGATCTTGTTTATACATATTGTTTGCATGTTGCATGACTGAATGAGAACTTAAAATTTCTGCTGTTGATTATTTCAATTTATCCCGTATGTATTTTATTTGTACACAGTTGGTGCATATTGTCTCTCTTATTAGACTGTAAGCTACTTGAGAGCATGAATATCTTTTGTCTTTGTGCCCCAGTGCTTATTAGCACAGTATCTGGCATGTAGTAGAAACTATTGCATTAGAGATATGAGTAAAATCTGCCAATCTGCCATTATTCAGTCTTTGACACCAAAATGAAGCTATGGGTTTGGGAATTAGCACCACTGGGTTACTCAGTTACTCTGATGACTGTCCAAGTTCAGTCCTGGATGCCTGTTCTGTAGATTAGCCATCCACAGATGTTGTAGAATATGGTTTCTAGGGCCTGCATTGATTTAAGCCCTCTATCAATCAAGGTCATTCCAATGGCCTCATTTATCCCTCTGTAGGGAATCCATGTCTGCATGTTCCATACCAAACCATGCTGTGCCTGGAGTTCAATTTCCAGAGCATTCGCTGTCCTTTTCAGCTCAAGAATCTCCGATTGGCAGCACTGGAGCTCCTCGGAGCTAGTCAGCTGCTGCTGACTCAATTCCTCTGTCTGAAATACAGGAATAATTTAAAAGGGAGAAAAAAAATACAAAGAAGGGAGATGAATATTAAAACATGACCTGAAATCTCTGGTTAGTTTTTGGCCTCAAGCTCTGACCTGAAGGGCGAACCATTGCTCAACATCTCTGCAGTTATCAGCAACCACTGCTTCATATTGGCACCGCATGTCATCCAGGACCTTGTTCAGATCAACAGATGGGGTGGTGTCCAGCTCTACATTGAGTCGGTCCCCAAGCTGTTCCCTTAATAAATCAACTTCCTAAAGTAAAGGAGGTTAGAAAGGTGACAGTATAGGCAGAGATCATTGGTTCAGCAGCCATCCCATCACACCAGCACTAGTAATTAAAATAACTGCTGGTGTTATACATGCATCATGCCTTATTATAGCATTCAGTCTCCTCTTTCACATGTTTGGAAATATGTGCTTTTCTTTCATGCTTTATAGTAGTAATAGTTCCAGATTTCACTATCTTAATTCCATCAAATAGGATGAGGAAAAATTGATTCTTTCATAATAGCAATAATAACTCAAGTTTATAAAGCACTTTAAAGTTTTTAACTCCTTAAGCATTATCTCAGCTGATCTGCATCACAGCCTTGAAAGATAGATACTGTTATTATCCCCATTTTATGGATGAGGAAACTGAGTCTCAGAGTGGCTACGTGGCTTGCCCAGGGCCACAGAGCTATAATTTGTCTGAAGTAGGATTAGAATCTAGGTCTTTTTGATTTCAAGTCCAGAGCAAAAGATCAAGGCCGGCCTCGAAGTAAGGGAAGATTTGGGTTCGTATGTTGTCCCCAACACTTGAACGACCATAGAAGAGTCATAAAAAAAATCTCTCTGAGCCTCAGTTTCTCCAAATATAAACCAGGGATAATAATAGTATTTGTTTTTCTGGATTGTTGTGAGCATCAGCTGAGCTAATGTTTGTAAAACACTTGGCAAACATTAGAGCCCTATGTAATACTAGCTACTGAGAGAAGTAGCCACAGACAGTCACTTGTATTCCCTCTGTGTCAGCACTGTGTCATTATAGCCACAGAACTGAAATGGCAGAATTCAGCTGGATATTGAAAGTATTTCCCCCACTGTATTCTTATCAGTTAGTTTCTCCACGTGCTCGTTACACATTTTGTGACATTAAATCCATTGCTTTAGTTTGGTCACTCTTTCCACTTGGACTACTCCTCCTCCTCCTCCTCTCCTTTTCCCCTTCCCCTTCCTTACTTCATCATGATTTTTCTTGAGACAGAGCAGATCCTCCTTCAAAGATTCCACCTGTGCCTCTAGGTCACATTTGCATAGGGTCAAATCGTCTAAGATTTTTCGGAGGCCGCTGATGTCGGTCTCTACTAGCTGGCGAAAAGACAGTTCAGTCTCATACCTTTAATAACAAGAGAGAAACTTAATTTCATTTTGTTCTTATTCTTCATGATGTGATCTGCTCAAAATCACAAAGGTAAGGGGGCAGAGATAAGACTGGAACTCAGGTCCTCTGACTCCAAATGTAGAATGAGGGGATGGGTACCTTAGCACATAGATACACAACTAATATATGTCAGAGGTAGGATGTGTTTTCCTGTCTCCAAGGCTGGCCTTTATCCATGCTGGTTCCCTATGCAGACAGCTAGGTGGTGCAGTGGACAGAGCTCTGGGCCTGGGCAGCCTCATACACTTACTTCTAGCTTCATGACCCTGGGCAAGGCACTTAACAAAGTCACAAAAAACCCCTCTATTTGCCTCAGTTTCCTCAACTGTAAAAAAGGACTAATAACCCTACCTGGGAGGACTGTTGTGAGGATCAAATGAAATAATATTCAGCATGATGCCTGGCAAATACTAGGTGTTATATAAATGCTTATTCCCCTCCATTCCCCTTCCCTATCCCATGCCACCAGACTTACTTTGATCTAAAGTCATCCGCTGCCAATTTGAAGTTGTCAATCTGAACGGCCAACCTAGAATTCTCTGCCTTGGTACACAAGATCTGAAAAACAGGAGATGAAACAGTATTAAGGACTTGAAAGGAATTCAAACATCCATTCTTTTAGAAACCATCAGATATTTGGTAGTGGGGAGGGGTGTGAAAAGAAGGGAGGAGTGGTGGCTTTTTGAGTGTTTCTTGGGAAGCCCACCCCCCATAAGGATCACTTAAATATAAAAAGAAAAAAAAGCTAGGAGACTATATCTCCACTTTTATTTCTGTTTTTAAATTCACTTTATTCTCTCTCAAAAAAGAGAGAACTGAGAATTTGGAGACCAACTAAGGAAGTAGAAAACATTTCATTTATTTCACTACTTCATTATATTTATATAAATCCATTGCCTCTAATAACCCAATGGCAGTAAAACATAGGTATTTTCTTTCTAGAAAGCGTTTTAAAAATTACTGTCTTTGCCATCTGAGTCTTTAAAGAATGACATTCTTCTATAATTTCCATGATTGTAAATTTTATACCTCTGAGAAAAAAGAAATTCTGTTCATAGAATTCTAGATTTAGAACAGGAATGAGCCTTAAGAGCTATCAAGTCCAACCGTCTCATTTTACAGATGAGGAAACTGAGGCACAGAGCAGTTAATTGGTTTACCAAAGATCATATAGCTAGTTAAGTATCTGAGGTGGGCAATTAACTCAGGTTTTCCTGACTCCAAATCCAACATTTTAAGTAGCAGCAGCAACAGTAATAGCTGTAGTATAATTTACATAGTACTCTAAGGTTTCCAAAGCTCTTTACCATGTTGTCTTATATGATCTTCCATATAATATATTGATAATATTCCAGATTTTACTTTTAGAAAATATTTTTATAATTCTCTTCCCCACCATCCTCATCTCCCTCCATTAATAAAGTAGTCCCATCATATATCAACATATCCAGTCAGATTGGGGCAGGGGGTGGGGAAAAAGTATTGGCTAACAGACCTTTTGCTGGAGATTTTCAATCGTGTTGAAGTAACACTGGTAGTCTGGACACACAAGAGGCACTTCTAGTTCACACTGCTCTTGGATTTTGCATTCCAGGGCTGCATTCTCTTGTTCCAGGCCTTGGACCCTCTCCAGGTAGCAGGCCAGGCGGTCATTCAGGAATTGCATGGTCTCCTTCTCATTGCTGTTGAAGGCTCCTTCCTCACACCAACCGCAGCTACCCACAAAGTAAGTGGTGTTACAGCTCCCAGGTATGTAGCAAGTTGCTAAGCGACTTGTGGGCCGACAGGACCTGGCGAAGAATGTTGGGGTTTGACATCTGGATGCTACTCTGTTACTGGGGAGGCAGGGAATCTCAGTAGAACAGGTTGAAACAGAGGGGCATTCTGATGCCCCAGAACAGGACTCAGGAGTATCCCTTTTGGGGGCACATTCAGAAGTCATAGTATCTAAGGGAATGTCAAGGATCGGCTTGTAAGCTCAAGGTACCCGCACTTGGTTCTTTCCTTCCTCATTGAGATTTTTATATAGCCTCTCCAGGGCTGTTGACACAATGCTCAAGATGTTTGTTTAGGTCCTGCTTATACTAGTTTTTAAAAGAACGTTTCATTAGTCTGTTGTGTGTTTACAGTGGAAGAGTTCCTTGCCTCATTAAAAAGGTCAAGTTCATGTTGCTGGAATAAGACCTGAGTGTCCATGTGCCAGTAGGACAACAAAGTTGAGCTCTTGGGCATGCGGGGAAAAAATGGTTTAGTAATGAGGTATCTTTGTCATTGGCATCTAGATCTGAACTAGAAGGTTTTGGAAACAAAGCAGTAAAAATTCACTATTTTCTTTAGAATAGAATAAGAGATATTTACCCCGGTATTTAAGACCCTTAACAATCTTTCTCTAGTCTACCTTTCCAGGTGTATTTGCATATTACTCCCCTCCACTCATAGGCAAAAATACATATTTTCCAGAAATGAAATCAGTGAAGTTTTCAACATTTTATTATTTTATTTAATTAGAATATTAACAAATAACATCTTCAATTCATTTGTGATGCAAAGGTTGATGCACTTTGCAAGATTCACGTGAACTCGATGCAATAACTTGACATTACCGTCAATTGTTCAAACTTTAGGAACACCCTGTGTACTGCAGATATATCTGGCCAACCTGGTGCTCCTCAAATATGCCACTCTATCCCCCACTGCCATGTCTTTGTACATAGTGCCTCTCATGCCTAATGTACCACCTCCACAAGACCTGTCCTGATCCTTAACCCCCTCACTTGGCAGTACTCTCTTCTCTTGATATCACTTTGTATTAACTTTTCTACATGCATGTCCCTCCTCCCCTTCAATATAATCTCCTTGAAGGAAGGGACTATTTTTGTTTTTGCCTTTGTATTGCTGCACCATGCTTGGCACATAGTGGTCACTTAATAAATAGCTGTTGATTGATGAATGATATGCCTGTTTTAGATAATCACCCCAGGAATTCCAGGTTTTAAAGCTTCAAAAATGTGGGAAAGGAAGAGAAAAATCTTGGTTAACAAACAAGCAGGGGCTCTAACTTGTTACAAATGGAAGATGAAGGACACAGCTGTGTATTTTACAATCTTCCGTGTCTGTCTTAAACGACAATGCAATGTCAAACATGCACGCTGATGAAGGTTTACAGAAGCACTCTCTAGATTATTCCCAGTTTTGCTGAGGTGAGATCAGAAATCCTTTTAATAGCCTCCCATCCTTGGGGGGAAGAGTAGAGGTGCTAAAGGAATGAGGTGTGCTGAAGTGTGCTTGGCTTAGGCAGCATCTCTTTGTGTGGTTGGCCTATAACACTCTGTGCTTGGTCAGGAAGGTCAAATTACATCATTCATGGCTGCCTCCTAGGCTGCTGACAGGTGACATTATTTGCAGGTCGTGGCGCAAACAGATGGTCAGGAATTTTGCTTTAGTCTGCTGATTTGCCCAAACTAGGCAATTTGCTTTAATTCTCCACATTCCCGCTGTCTCATAAAATTAAAGGATGTCAGCGTTGGAAAGGTCCTCAAAGACCATTTAGTCAGACAAGGCCTGTACTCAAGGACCTAGGGATCCCCATGTGGCCTCGAGAGCTCAGGTTATGCCCCCCTGATTTAGTCTAACTGACATCTGAATTCGAATCACCTTTACATATCACACAGTGGCCTCATTCTGATGTTCTTTATTATAGAGCAGGACAGGGGTCATGTTGCTTTTTTGTCTTTGTTTTCCTAAAACTTTGAACACAATAGACACTTAATATTTGTTGAGTTGTTTCTGAGTCAGCTCAGAAAATGAATTCATTTTTGAGAGCCTTCTGAACTCGGCTAGGATTCAGGCTTTTGTATGATGGAGCCATTCCATAATGCTATCAGGGCCATTGTGGCTGAATCTGTTTTCTGGTATTTACATAACCCCATTGGCTGGGTCCCACATTGGATATGGACAAAATGGGAATAAACATTGTGTAATGCAGGGTATGTAAAGGGGACAGAAAAGGCCAGTGGAAGTTATACCTTTTAAGCTTGTACATCATTGTATCCCTGCATGAGTTGCTTGGGGATCCTGTGTCTGGAAGTTTGTGATGAAATAAAATGGAGGGACTTGGCTTGCTACTCTAGAACGTGTTTAGGTATTCTCTGATTGTTTCCAGTCGGCTTAACATGTGATACACACACACACACACACACACACACACACACACACACACATTTTTTGATCATGTGCTGAGCCAGAAGTTGGTGCACATTCAAAAGGTAAAAACTTGCCAAAATGAGCCTTTCTTTCTCTCTCACACAACATACAAATACACCTTCTCTTTGTTTCTGTCTACGTCTCTCTCTTCTCTCTGTCTCTGTCTCTCCCTCTATCTTTTTCTCTTCTCCTCTGTATCAATCTCTCTTTGTCTCTATCTCATCGTTTCCCCTCCTCTGTTTCTATCTCTCTCTTATCTCTCTCCCCTTACCACCTCTCTGTTTCTCCCTCTATCTCTTTCTGTCTTCCATCTTTTCTTTTTCTCTTTCTTTCTTTCCCTCTCTCCCCGTCTTTCTCCCTCTGTATCTATTTTTCTGCTTTTGCCATCTCTCTTAGAACATCCTGAAACGGGAACTCAAGCTGATAGTGTTAGAGAAGAACATTACTGCCCTTGGGGGAATCCCTAGAACCCTGAAAAGGAGATGCAACCAGTCCTTTGGAAATGGAACTGGTCAATATAAGTAGGAATTAGGATAAGGACACCTAAGGCTTTTTAAAGACCCTAATTGCTGCTGACCTTGGGGCACATTCTTTGGAAAAAATTGAGATACCGGTGCCAAGTAAGCACCTTCCTTATTGTTCTAGGATCAACAATCAATCAATGAATCAAAGAAGCACTTATTAAGCACCTACTATATGCCTACTATATGGAAAATCCTTTGTTTACTCCTCTTAGGTAGAGCTAGTGGTCCTTTACTATTCCACACCATGACATCTGACTATCCTTGCTTCCTCATGAACCGCAACCCCCTTCCCTTCTCCCAAGGTCCTGTCATCTTGACGCTCTTTCTCAAGGCCAGCCTTCTTCCACCATCACACGACTCTGCCTGCTACCTGCCCCCTGCCACATCTTGCTGGGGTTTCACCGAATAGGGGATATGATTGGATTTTTAAAGAGATGGGCTACCACTTCTTTCACTACAATTACATCTGACCCAAGTTAGCTGTGCTCTTCCACCATCTCAGCTGAATTGGCCTGGGTTTGAGAATTCCTAGTTATAACTCTGAATAAAAGCAAGTAAATAACTCAATGAACAATGACAAGGTTTAACTTTAAAAAAAATCAGATGATTAAAACTCAGGTGCTTAATTTTAAAATCACAAAAATAAGAGCAGAGACTATCTTTCTTTTTGCTTATGTTTGTATTTACAGAGCTCAGCACAGTGCCTGGCATATAGTAAGCACTTAATAAATGCTTATTGACTTGATAAACACTCCTATTTAAAATTATGTCTTGCCTATAAGTTTCCATGAATAGGACCCTGTTGTTTTTGTAAAAATTCTTTATTCATATTGTAAGTATTTTTGAAGAATAACAGTTCTGGAGTCAGAAGAGACCAGTTGAGATTCTGCTTTTTGTCTCTTATGCTCTATGAGATCTTTGGAAAATCACTTAATTTCTCTAGGTTTCATTTCTCTTATCTGTAAAATGAGGGATTCATAGGATTATTGATTTAGAGGTTGAAGGGATCTGATAGGCTGTTAAAGTCTAGTCCTGTTTTACAGATGATCAAACTGAGTCACAAAAAGGTTAAGTGACTAATAAGTGTTTGAGGCAAGATTCAAACGCAGGCCTTCCTGACTCTGTGCCTTGTAATATATTTATTACAGCAGGCTACCTTGTTTGTATTTGATACCTCTTTGCTCTCTTCCAGTTTAAAAATTAATATTCCTTGGAGGCATGTAGGTGGCCCAATGGATAGAGCGCTATGCCTGGGGTTAGGAATACCTGAATCTAAATTCAGCCTCAGATGCTTACCAGCTCTGTGACCCTGAGTAAATCATTTAACTTATATCTGCATCATTTTTCTCAACTGTAAAATGGGGATAATGACAACACTTATCTCACAGAGTTGTTTGTACAGAGTTGTTTGTTATTGTTCAGTTGTGTCTGACTCTTCATGACACCATTCAGGATTTTCTTAGCAAGAATATTGGAGTGGTTTGCCATTTCCTTCTCCAGCTCATTTTACAGATGAGAAACTGAGGCAAACAATGTTAAGTGACTTGCCCAGGATCACACAGCTAGGGAGTGTCTGACACTGGATTTGAATTCAGGTCTTCCTGACTCTAGGCCCAGTGCTCTATCCACTGTCCCATCTAGTTGCTCCCAGAGTTGTGAGGCTCAAATGAGATAATATTTGTAACAATACAGTGCCTGGCACATAGTAAACATTATATAATTGCTTATTCCATTTCTGTGACTTTTGTTAAAACATGTTAAAAATACATGTATATAAATGTATAAAATCTCAATTTAAATTAGTTTTATTTGCACTGACACGATAACCTTGATTGCTATAAGACCTACCCATGTGACAGATTGCAAGTCTGGAAGATCTGCCCAAATGATCCAATGAGTCAATAACCAGAGATTTTGAAGAAAACACCTACCTAGACTTCTGAGTACATGGTCTAATAAATGAAAAAAAATTGTTTTCCCTAGAAAGTATACAAAGAATACATCATTATCATTAAAAATAATAATCATTAGTGGTAAATCTGTCTTTTCCTTGAGTTAACTTCTATTTGTAAGATAGTAATTATTATATGTGCAGCATAATGTTTCTGTCCGTGTAGTTTATGGTGAGAATGTCAATATTGACACACAGCATGGGCTCATATAGTTCAATTTCTCTAGCAGTGTCTCATCTCCTTGGCTACTAGACAAGGATCTCCCATTTAGCACACCATCAGTTAAATTAACGTTAATTGATGGTCTAAAACTCATGTGATCCTCAGCACCCTCAGCTGCCTCATCTACCATTCTGCCACCATCACTAGGGAAGCCATAAGCCCAAAACAGAGGGTCATTTTTTGTATTCTTAGGTTTCATGGGTTCAATTCAAAACAACACATAATTATTAAGCACCTGCTATTTGACAGACAGAGGCCTCCTTATACTGGTTAGTGAGCCTGTCTCAGAGTCAGGAAGACCTGGGTTTAAGTCTCATCTCCCACAGCAGCTAGGAGCACAGCAGATTGAGTACTGGAGTTAGAAAAACCCGAGTTTAAATCCAGCCTCAGAAACTTACCGGCTGTGTGACCTGTGTAAAGTTGCTTAACCTTAACTATTTACCTCAGTTTCCCCATCTGTAAAATATTGATAATAACAGTGCCTACCTTCTGACACCTTGCTCCCTTGGAAAGGCTGCCTACTCCCTCCACCCCTTCAGCTCTTTTTTGGGTGTTCTCTTTCCTTATTAGAATTTAAGCTCCTTGAGGGCTGGCACTGCTTTTCTCATTCCTTGTATATGTATCCCTAGTGCCTAGCAGAGTGACTAGCATATAGTAAGTTGGTTGGTTGGTTGGTTAGATGCTGTCCTTCATTATTGAAGAGGACCAAAATGACATCACTATGCTACAGTCAAGTTTCAGTGTGTCTGGCTGTGGCTGATCAGAACAATATGAGGTCAGAATGCTCTGCCACAGGTTGGCCATGAATAATTCATGTGAACATTTGGGGTGGATACTCTAAACTTGCACATTCTGCATTTCCTTTGAGCTGTTTCAATTCTGCCTTGCTCATAGAGCACAGTGCCTTCTCTGTTGAGGGAATGCCATGCTGAGTGGTCCTGTGCCAATGTCTCCCATGTCACACGATCAATTCCAAAGTTCCTAAGACCTTGAGAACGTCCTTATATCCCTTCTTCTGACCACCATGTGAGCGCTTGCCATATGGGAGTTCTTCATAGAATGGTTGTTTGGCAAGTGTACATTTTGCATTTGAACAACATAGCCCATTGGAGTTGTGCTCTCTGAAGTAGAGTTTGAATGCTTGGCAGTTTAGTTCAAGAAAGGACCTCAGTGTCTGGTACCTTATCCTGCCAGGTGATCTTCAGAATCTTCCCAAGATAATTCAGATGGAAGCAATTCAGCTTACTGGCATGGCCCTGGTATACTATCTAGGTTTCACAGGCATACAACAATGAGGTCAACACAATGGCTCTGTAGACTTTCAGTTGGGTAGGCAGTTTAATACTTCTTTTCTCTCACACTTTCCTTCGAAGCCTTCCAAACACTGAGGTAGCTCTGACAATGCATGTATCAACCTCATTATCAATGTGTACATCCCTGGAAAGTATACTACCAAGGTAAGCAAACTTGTCCACAGCATTCAAAACTTCTCCATTTGCTGTAACCAGTGGTTTCACACATGGATGGTGTGGTGCTGGCTGATGGAGCAACTGTGATTGTTGTTGCCTGCCTGCCTCCTTCCCAAGGTGGGAGCCATCTCCAGTTGTCCTGATCTGTATCCTGCCACTGGACCCAGATGGCTCCAGAGGAGAAAGTGAGGCTGGTGACCTTGCACAGCCCTCATCACTTAAATCTAATTCACTTGTAAGTCATAACCCCCTTCCTGATATCATGGTCCTCTTCGAGAATGAGGGTCAAACAACAACAACCTCTCAGGGTTCCTCTGAGGATGAAATAAGACAATATTCAACAAAAATAAAACAAAAAACACATTGCAACCTCTAAAGCCCTATGTTAATATAGCTATGGTTATTATCTCATCTATGATGGCTGTGTGATTCTAATGAGTTCCCTTAAATTTTCAGGGTTCTCACAGAGGTATCAAATTCCAAAACTCCCAAGTATAGCCTTAACCAGATTAAAATGTAATTAAGAAATATTTAACAAAATAAATAAAAATACAATATAACATAGAAAATGTTGATGTGTAGTATTCTAAGTCAACATGGAATCTACAGGGATTATGTATCATTTTATTTTGACACCAATTCTCTAGAAATATAAGTTGCAAGGAAGGTATTGCCCTGCATTGATAGATGGAATTTTCTCATCTGGGAATTCTTCTTATCAATGAACTCACAAGTCCAATCCTTATCTCCTCTGCCTAGGTGATGAACACTGCTCTAGATACTGTGGTACAAAGACAGTAACACATCAAACTGCTCCAAGGACTTTATGTTGCACAGGGGATGGTGGGGTGACTTGAAAAGTATTAATTACTACCCAAATGTAAACTGCACCTGCTCTATTATAAAATTTGCAGTTTTATCTGAGAGCACTTGCATTAGCTGACAAACTGTCACATTTGATTTATTGGCTTATGATAAGTCTAGTCAACTAAAGTGCTTTTAGTAGAGAAATGTATTGGATAGAATGTATAAAGTCATTTAGCTTAAAACAACCTCTAATTTTCCTGCTATTATTTCAAATATGATAGATGTTTATAGTTTTTTGATAACTAGACTTGTTTTCACCTGAGTTCATACTCTCATCACTTCATCTAGACAATTGTAATAACCTCCAGTTACAACAATGTTTGCCCTCCCTCCAGTTTCTCCTTTCTCTAAGTCATCTTCCTTCTAGCTGCCAAAGAGATTTTCCTCAATGGCAGCTCTAAGCATGTCACTATTTTGTGCAATAAACAATGAGTTCCTATTACCTCTGGGATCAGATATAAACTCTACTGTTTGACATATTGTTGCCATCGTTCAGTCTTTTAAATCATGTCTGACTCTTTGTGACCCCCCTTTGGGTTTTTTTTGGGCAAAGATACTGGAATCGTTTGGCATTTTCTTCTCCAGTTTGCCATTTACTTTACATGACACTTTTAGACATTTCAGACCCTTGGTTCCAATGTACTCTTCTAGGCTTACCATATATTACTCCTCTATACATTTTCTGGTCTGGATTGCTAATGTGGACTTCTTCCTCTTCCTCTTCCTCTCTTACTTTGATCCACCTCCCCTCTCTTCCTTTGCAAGGCCTAGAATGCACTTCCTTCATTCCTGTCTCTTAGAAGTCTTTTTTTCTCCTTAATGCTCAGCTCCCAAAGGTCTTACATGAAACCTTTCCCAGTCTTTCAGCCACCAGCACCCTCAGTTATGTTGCATTTATTTTGTATGTACTTGGCATAGTTGATAGAGAGCTAGCTTTAAAGTCAGAAAGACCTGGGTTCAAGTCTTGCCTTTGATACAAACAGACTTTGTAGTCCTGGGCAAGTCACTTAATCTCTCAGTCTAGGCAACTTTCTAAGGTTATAAGTTGGAGAAAAGATGCCAACTTATAGCTATAAGCTCAGGAGTTAACCCAGAGTTTTCTATACTAATGAAATCACAGGTATGTCCTATTCTTATATTTTGAATATTCTTAGATGTTGGCATATTTTCTGTCTTGATTCAATGCAAACTGTCTGAGGGAAAAGGTGTTTCTTTTTCCGTTTTTATCTCCCCAGTGTTGATAATAGTTATTGGCATGTAGTAGGAGCCTAATAAATGTTTTTTTTTTATTGATTTTCTACTCCTAAAAATCTAGAACCACTTTATATTTTTCAAATGCTCCTGTTTGGAAGATGGGGAATATATACAGTAAGAGTACAGAAATAATTTTTTAAAATCAGAGACGTGCTATGCCAGAAGGGGAAACAAAGTTTATTAGGGAATTCAGAAGGAAACTCCTTAATCTCTAGGAAGACACAAAAGACCATAAATGAAACCCCCAAAACATCCCAAATGAAGAATCATACACATCAGTCTGAAAGAGTTGAGTATCCTGGGAAGGACAGGTGATATTCACCACTCCATTTTCCAGGTTACCATCGGGGGCTTTACAGTTTCCTTTGCATTGATGTTGGAAGTGGTTCCGGCACATCTGGCCCCCATCCCAACATCTGGTGAAATTGATTGTGGCTACTGAAGCAGGTCAATACAGGATAGGCATCTTGTAGGTATTGTCAGGCTTTGGGC
>CM053626.1:191805381-191827890 GCA_028646595.1 Phalanger gymnotis
CCCCCCCAAAAGTGAATTCTTAACCCAGAAGCTGGACTCTTTGGGTTTATCAAAGAGTAGATTGCTATAGTCATTAACTACTGCATCTTGTGTTCCTAACCTATTGTGCTGATCCACCACTCTTTTTCTTAGCCAATACCAAGTAGTTTTGATGACTGCTGCTTTATAGCACAGTTTAATGTCTGGTATGGTTAGGCCACTTTCCCTACATTTCTTTTCATTAGTTTCCTTGATATTCTGGACCTTTTGTTCTTCCAGATGAATTTTGTTATTATTTTATCCAGCTCTGTAAAATAAATTTTGGTAGTTTGATTGGTATGGCACTGAATAAGTAAATTAATTTAGGTAAATTTGTCATTTTTATTATATTAGCTCAGTCTAACCGTAAGCAACTGATGTTTTTTCTCCATTTATTTAGATCTGACTTTATTTGTGTGAAAAGTGTTTTGTAATTGTGTTTATATAGGTCTTGGATTTGTCTTGGCAGGTAGACTCCCAAATATTTTATAGTGTCTATAATAACTTTAAATGGAATTTCTCTATCTCTTGCTGTTGGGCTTTGTTAGTCAGATATAGGAATGCCTAGGACTTATGTGAGTTTATTTTGTATCCTGCAACTTTACCAAAGTTTTTATTATTTCAAGTAGTTTTTTACTTGATTGTCTAGGATTTGCTAAATAAATCATCATATCATCTGCAGGGAGTGATAAATTAGTTTCTTCTTTGCATATTCTAGTTCCTTCAATTTCTTTTTCTTCTTGTAAATATAGAACCTACATTGGATTACATGCTGGCTTTGAGGGGAGGGAGCAGGAGAGGGAGGGAGAG
The DNA here is from genome assembly GCA_028646595.1 of Phalanger gymnotis. Classification (NCBI taxonomy): domain Eukaryota; kingdom Metazoa; phylum Chordata; class Mammalia; order Diprotodontia; family Phalangeridae; genus Phalanger; species Phalanger gymnotis. The sequence continues at coordinate 191,806,210 of CM053626.1, forward strand.
AAATTTTGAAACCCAAAAACCTGTGTAACTGAGTGTTGTAAACTAAAAACAAAATAATAAAAAACAATTTTTAAAAAATTTCTTTTTCTTCTCTTATTGCTAAAGCTAACATGAATACCAAAATGAATAATAGGGGTGATAAGAGACATCCTTGTTTCACCCCCAATCTTGTTGGAAATGCATCTAGCTTATCCCCACTACATATAATACTTGCTGATGGTTTTAGGTAGATGCTACTTATCATTTTAAGGAAAACTCCATTTATTCCTATGCTTTCTAGTGTTTTTAGTAAGAATGGGTGTGTATTTTGTCAAAAGCTTTTTCTGTATCTATTGAGATAATCATATGGTTTCCGCTATGATCTGCTTGATATGATCAATTATGGTCATAGTTTTCCTCATATTGAACCAGCCTTGCATTCCTGGAATAAATCCTACCTGGTCATAATGTATTATTGTCTTGGTAAATTGCTGTATTCTTCTTGCTAATATTTTATTTAAAATTTTTCATCAATATTCATTAGAGAAATTGGTCTATAATTTTATTTCTCTATTTTGACTCTTCCTGGTTTAAGTATTAGTGCCATATTTCTTTCATAAAAAGAATTAGGTAGGACTCCTTCTCCTATTTTCCCAAATAATCTAAAAAGAATGGGAATTAATAGTTCTTTAAATATTTGATAGAATTCTCTTGTAAATCCATCTGGTCCTGGAGATTTTTTCTGGGGAGTTGTGCCAGAAAGGCAAAATGGGCTTAGTTTAATGGGTGCCCTTGAGGAGTCTGGCTTTTGTTTATTTTGTCTACTTTGAGTGAAAGGCACTTCAGGAGTTTTGGCTTTTGTTTACCTTGAAAGTACTTTCATCTGTTAAGTGCTAAGCACCAGGCCCAAAGCCCTATCAGGTGTGAAATCTGTGTGGGTGTAGATTGATGACTTAAGAGGGGCCAACTCGGGAACCAATGGTCTCCGGTCTCTGGTTGTTGAGGCGGGGCTTGAGAACGCCAGAGGCTTGGCTGCAAGGAGAGGCGAGAAACTACAGCTGAAGCCAAAGCAGAGCCGACCCGTGTGTGGACCCAGGAGTTCGAGTGAGGACTTGAGGCCAGGGAATATGATCTATGCCATCTTATTTTTCTGTGGCCTCCTGGTTATGCTTGTGAGGCAGGCCTACTGGGCCTGGAGGCTTGTGATCACAATATTGGAATGGGGAGGTTGGTTCATGAATCTGTCACTCTGGGACCTAAACAAATGTTTTGATGCCATCTACTTAGAGAATTCTATATACCTAACGATTTCAAACCATTCAGATATATATATATGATCCTTTTTGAGATCATAAATTCGGCCTTCCTACTACAGGAGTTCATTGATGGCTTGCTGAATTTCTTTTTCTGAGATGGGGTTATTTAGGCATTTTACTTCCTCTTTTGTTAATCTGGGCAATTTATATTTTCGTGAATATTCATCCATTTCTCTAAGATTGTCAAATTTATGGGCATACAATTGGGCAAAATAGTTCCTAATTATTGTTTTAATTTCCTCTTCATTGGAGGTGAATTCACCCTTATCATTTTTTATACTGGTAATTTGGTTTTCTTCTTTCTTTTTTTAAATTAAATTGACCAAAGGTTTATCAATTTTATTGGGTTTTTTTTTCATAAAACCGGCTCTTAGTTTTATCTGTTAGTTCAATAGTTTTCTTGGTTTCAATTTTATTAAACTTTCCTTTGGTTTTCAGTATTTCTAATTTGGTATTTAATTGGGGATTTTCAATTCGCTCTTTTTCTAGCTTTTTCAGTTGCATGTCTGATTCATTGATCTCATTTTTTCTCTATTTTATTCATGTAAGCATTCAGAGATATCAAACTTGCCCTAAGAACTGCTTTTGCTGCATCCCATAAGTTTTGGTATGTTGTCTCATTATTGTCATTCTTTTGAATGAAGTTATTGGTTGTTTCTGATTTGTTGCTTGACCCACTCATTCTTTAGGATTAGATTATTTAGTTTCCAATTAATTCTTAGTCTATCTTTCCATGGTCTATCATTACAAGTAATGTTTATTGCATCATGATCTGAAGAGGATGAATTGACTATTTTTGCCTTTCTGCACTGGCTTGTGAGCTTTTAAGCCCTAGTCAATTTTTGTGTATGTGCTATGTACCACTGAGAAAAAAGTATATTCTTTTCTATCCCCATTCAGTTTTCTCCAGAGGTCTATCATATCTACCTTTTCTAAAATTCTATTCACCTCCTTAATTTCTTTCCTGTTTATTTTGAGGTTAGATTTACCAAGTTCAGAAAGGAGAAGGCTGAGTTCCCTCACTAGTATAGTTTTGCCATCTATTTCTTCCTATAACTCCCTTAATTTCTCTAAGAATTTAGATGCTATACCACTTGGTGTTTATATGTTAAGTAACGATATTACTTCATTGTCTATGGTGCCTTTTAGCAGGATATAGTTTCCTTCCTTATCTCTTTTAATTAGATCTTCCTTTGCTTTTGCTTTGCCTGAGATTAGGATTGCTACCCCTCCTTATTTTTTTACTTCAGCTGAAGCATGATATATTCTACTCCAGCCTTTTACCTTTATCCTGTGTATTTCCCCCTGTTTCAAATGTGTTTCTTGCAAACAACATATTTGAGGATTTTGGTTTTTAATCCATTCTGCTATCTACCTCTGTTTTATGGGAGAGTTCTTCCCATTCACATTCACAGTTATGATTACTATCTATGTCCTTTTTTCCATCCTATTCTCCCATTTATGTTTTTATTTCTTTCTTCTCCCTTCCCCTCCACAAAAGAGTTTTGCTTTTGACCACCACCTCCCTCCATATTCTCTCTCTTTCAGCACTCCCTTATCCTTTCCCCTAACTACTTCTTCCCTCCCTTCTAAACACCCATCCCCTTTTCTTTCCCCTTTCCCCTTTCCCCTCCTACTGCCTGTAGGGCAAGTTCGATTTCTATACTTAACAGAATATGTTATTCCCTCCTTGAACCAAATCCAAGGAGAGTAAAGCTCAAACACTGCTCTTCTCCCTTCCTTCTTTCCCTCTAGTATAATATGTTTTCGTGCCTCTTCATGTGATGTAATTTACCCTTTTCTGCCTCATCCTTACCTCTTCTCCCATTACAAATCCTTTTCATCCCTTAATTAATTTTTTTATCATTATGTCAGTTAATTTATACCCACACCCTCTGTCTATGCAAATCCCTTTTAGATGTTGTACTAACTATACCATTCTCAAAATTAGCAAATATCATCCTCTCATATAGAAATGTAAATAGTTTGCCTTTGTTGAATAACAAGGTTTTTTTTTTTCTCTTTTTCCCCCTGGTTTACCTTTTTGTGCCTCTCGAGTCTTGTATTTAAAGATCAAATTTTCCAATGAGCTCTGGCCTTTTCATCAGGAAAGTCTGGAATTCCCTTATTTCATTGAATGTACCTCTCCTTGCCTGAAAGACTATGCTCAACTTTGCTGGATAGTTGATCCTTGGTTGTAGTCCAAGCTCCTTTGCTTTCAGAATATCATATTCCAATCTCTCCAATCTTTTAACATAAAAGCTGCAAATTCCTGTGTGATCCTGACTGTAGTTCCACAATATATGAGTTGTTTCTTTCTGGGTGCTTGCAGTATTTTCTTCTTGACCTGATAATTCTGGAATTCGGCTACAATATTCCTTGGAGTTTTCAATTTGGGATCTCTTTCAAGAGGATGATTGGTGGATTCTTTCAATGACTATTTTACCCTCTTGTTCTGGGACCTTGGGGAGATTTTCCTTGATGAATTCTTGGAAGATACTTGCTAGGGTCTTTTTTTCATGATGGCTTTCTGGAAGACCAAGAATTTTTAGATTCTCTCCTGGATCTATTTTCCAGGTCAGTTGTTTTTCTAATGAGATATTTTATATTTTCTTCTATTTTTTCATTCTTTAGATTTTGTTTGATTGATTCACGGTGCCTCATAGAGTCTTTAGCTTCTAACTGCCCAATTCTAATTTTTAACAAATTATTTTCCTCAGATAGCTTTTGCCTCTCTTTTTCCATTTGGCCAATTTTACTTTTCAAGGATTCATTTTCTCCAGTTAGATTCTGTAATTTTTCTTTTACCTCTCTAATTTGGCTTTTAAAATCCTCTTTGAGCTCTTCCAGGAATTCTTTTGGGGCTTGAGACCAGATCATATTCCATTTTGAGGTTTCAGATGTGGGTATAGTGTCAATGATGTCTTCTTTTGAATTCATATTTTGATCTTCTCTGTCCCCATAATACAATTTAATGTTCTTTTTTACTTTTCTAGCTTGCTTCTTCATGGTGGTTGCCTTTTTCTTGTCTTTTAAAGTGGATCTCTGCTTCTGGGGCCCAGGGGGCTCTGTCTCAAGTTTCTTGTGTTGAGACCTAGGGGCCTGGTTACTGGCTTTGTGTGCTGCAGCCTCTGTTTTTGTCAGCTACAAGCTATATACTGCTGCAGCTCACCTGATGCTGAGCTGGAGCTGGATGGTGTGTGCCAAAGATCAAGGCCCAGTGAAGTCTTTTTGTGTTTCCCTGGGGTTACACTGAAGCTCACAGCATGAGGTGTGGGGGAGGGGTGGTCTGGCTGCTGGAATTCTCCTCTTCCCCAAGGGCTGTTCTATATAGCATGAATGTTCTCAGCCATTGGTCTGTTCTGGTGTCTACCAGTTCCCCTATCTGTGCAAAGGCACACCTGGGATCCTGGTGTTGGTGCTTGCCAGCTCCACCCCACTAGAGCTCAAGCACTCTTGCTGGTCTGCTAAGATGGGGCTTGTTGGCATGCCTCCTTTCCTGTACTGGTCTCCTTCTGTCACTGAAAGAGGGGGTCTACCTAGCTTCCTGAGCTAAAAGACTACTGAACTCCCACTTCTGGCTTCTATTTCCAGAGTTTCTCTTAGGGCAGTATTCTCTGGGTTATTCAAGGGAGGGATCAGAGCTTAGAGTTTACTCAGTCATCATGGCTCCCAGAAGTTCAAAAAGGTAAGTTTCAAACCTTTAGATTATGGGCTGACAGCCTCAGGAGTAGCTGCTGCCACTGTTGCAGGCTCTGTGCTTCTGTCTCACCTAGCTCCAACAGACTCCCTATGCCAAGAGGCTTGAGGATTGCCACTGCAGCCAGAGGGCTAGGCCTGCTCCTGTTCCAGTATGGTGTTATGGTATGGTATGGTATTGGGGTAGTTCCACATGCCCAATGCTCTCCTGGCCTGGTGAAACAGATCTCTCTCTTTCTGGACTCGCTTGGCTTGGAAATCTGCCACACTCTGTCTCCTAGTGGATTCTACCTCTCTCAAATATGTTCAGATATACTTCTCAAGAGGTATCTGAAAGAATTTGTGAGAGAGCTCAGGTATGTTCCTCCTTTCACTCTGCCATCTTGGTTCTACCACCCCAAGGTGTTATTTTCTTCAGCATTCTTTTGGGTCTCCTTTAGCAAGCTGTTGACTCATTTTTCATGATTTTCTTGTTATCACTCATTTGTCTTCCCAATTTTTCCTCTACTTCTCCTACTTGATTTTCAAAATCCTTTTTGAGCTCTTCCATGCCCTGAAACCAAGTTATATTTTTCTTGGAGGCTTTGGATGTAGGAGCTGTGTCTTTGTTGTCTTCTTCTGGTTGTATGTTTTGTTTCTTCTTTGTCACCAAAGTAAGATTCTATAGTCTGAGTTTTTCTGCTGATTGCTTATTTTCCATGCCAATTATTTGACTTTTTAACTCTTTGTTAAGGAAGGGCTCTGGTTTCATTGTGGAGGGTATACTGTCCGAAGCTGCAGGGGTTTTTACAGCCATTTTCAAAGATACTTCTAGTATCTAGAATTATCAGTTCTCTCAAGGTGGTATGATCAAAGGAGTGGTGTTTACTCCTCTCCTAGCCTGTGCTCTGGTCTGTGAGTGACCACAAGCACTATTTTCTTGGAACTGTGAGGAGGATTCTCTCTCCACCACCATCATGCCAGCGCACCTGTTTGCCCCAGGCCTACCACCTAGGATTGCAACCTAGAAGTACGGAAAAGCAGGAGAATCCTGCCTCAGAGCCAGCAAATAGATCCCTGCAATCCCCCTCTAATCAGTTGCTCAATCCCCCCACTTTCTGTGGGCCAAGAGCTCCAGAAACAGCAACTGCCACCACCGCCATCCCAGAGCTGGGACTGTCACTCCTCTCTCACCCAGGTCTGACTGACTTTGCCTACTGACCTTCTAAGTTGTCTTTGGCATTTCTGGGTTGAGAAGCCTGGAAACTGCCACAGCTGCCAGTGATTCAGTCACCTGAGGCCTGTTCCAGGCTGGAGCACTGTCTTTGCAGGTGCAGCCCATGCTAGACTGTCCTCCTCTCTCAGACTGGTGTAATAGACCTTTCTGTCATCTTTCCAGGTTGTCTTGGACTGCAAATTTGTTTCACTCTGTCATTTTTGGGGTTCTGCTGCTCTAGAATTTGTTTGGAGTCATTTTTACAGGTATTTGGAGGAGTTTGGGGGAGAGCTCAAGCAAGTCCCTGCTTTTACTCCACCATCTTGACTCTGCCTCCTTCTACACATTACCTTTCAAGTAGATAGTCTAAAATTATTTGATATTCACATGTTCAAATTATTCATTAAATTCTTCCCTCATTAATAGAAGAGTTTCTTTTAATGAGGGAAGAGTTTAATGCATGGCTTATCTACCACACAGAGCATCAGATTAAAAACTGCCTTCTCTACAGAACACCTCCAAAACAACTGTTGAGGTTTAGGGATGCTTGGACCGAATAGGCCCTCACCTCACCTCACCTCACAGAAAACTGTGCCTCTCAGTTCATATTAGCTTTCTGAACCACTTACTTTTCTCTTTTTGACTAAACCTCATTGCTATAGAAAACTTTCCATGAAAAGACTCCCTCTACCAATACAAAGTTGCCCCAATCTACAAATTTGCCTGGGTCACTGAGAGGTTAACGGATTCACCCAGGGTCACACAGTAAGGATGTATCAGAGACAGGATTTAAACCTAAATCTTCCTGACTCCAGGGCCAATTCTCTATCTACTACATCTCCCTGCTTTCTCATTATTGGCAAATATCAATGACAGATGGAGAAGTCAGCAGGCACTTAAGTGACTTGCTTTTTTTATCCACTCACAGCTGGCTAATAATTTGGGTGATGCTGGTATGAGCGTCCCTTTTGAAGCCATCCTATGAAGCCTTGGGCCCAGTAGCAAATAATAGTTATGAGATGGGTAATAATTTAATAACAACTCAAACTACACCTTTTTTTATGGGACTAGGAGTTCTCAGGCGAGTAAATAAGCAGACTAATTAGATGTTTCTATGGAAATTGATGGAAACATTAGAAAGGAAAACATCCTGCATGGTATAACGCCCCCTCATAGAAGGCTATATAAATGTGTGAAGAAGGAAGAAGTCTGGCTTTTGGCTTGGGGTTGGGTTGTGAGGACTATGGAGGTGGGGTAAGGAAGGCGTTGAAACGAAACTGAAACCGCCAATATTAACACAATGGCATCCAATTGTGGTGCTCCCAAATGCTCTTCTTCAGCTACTTCTAAAAGCCTCCCTAGGCTTCCAATTCCCAGGACCCTTTCTGCCTGTATGAGCTGCCGTCATCAAATCAGCCAGTGCCAGGCTAAGATCTGTCTACCTAATGCGTGCCATCCAGTTCCCTATCACTCTCCCATCTACCTCCTGAACAACTTCAGGGTATCCTTCTGTGGAGCCAGCTGTGGTGAGGGCAACTTTGATAGCAATGAGAAAGAGACCATGCAGACATTAAATCAGCGCCTGGCTAACTACCTGGAGAAAGTGAGAAATCTGGAACAGGAGAATGCCTGCCTAGAGTGCAAGATCCGGGAGAAGCATGAAAAGCAGACCCCTATTCTGTGTCCTGATTACCTCTCTTATTTCAAGATCATAGAAGAGCTTCAGCAAAAGGTAATGATTCTTGAGTCTCTGTGCAATCCAGTTGTGGCCTTAGGACCTTTGAGACAAAGATATTTGCTAAAATTTAACACTCGTGGAAATAATAAGAACTAGCATTCATGTATAACATTTGAAAGAGATTTTTGTGTTGTTTTGTGTGTATGTCTGGAGGGAATTCCTCAAGTAGGTTTGAAAAATGTTATGTAAGGGTCCCACCCAACCTTTTATATCTCCTCATCTTTGCAGAGGTGCCTTCTGCGCAGTACTATTGAATTAGACTACCCAGTACTAAGTTATAATAGCTGACAGCTCTCTGGCTAATTAAATAATACAGTGGATAGAATGCTGGTCTTAAAATCCATACCTGAGTTCAAATACAGCCTCAGACACTGACTAGGTGTGTGATCCTGGGAAAGTCACTTAACCTCTGTTTGCCCCAGTTTCCTCAGTTGTAAAAATGAGAATGATGATAGAACTTCCTTCCAGAGTTTTTTCAGGATCGAATGCAAGAACCAAATAGTATATAAAATGTCATATATAAAGCACTATACAACATACATATAAAGCACTATATAATGCTAGCTATAATGTTTTTAACTTCTGATTTACAAAAGTATTCTGGGATCATAAACCAAACCATGAAGATTATTGAAAGCATTAAAGCATTTTTGTTAGAGGCAGTTCGGCATGGTGGCTAGAAGGCTAGCCTTTGAGTCAGGAAAACTTGGAAAACCAGCTGTATGATCCTGGGCAAGTTGCCTAATCTCTCAGGCAGCTTGCTCTAAGATGATAAACTACTTATAGGATGCCATGTGGACAGTTCCCCACATGGATGAAACCACAGACAGAGATTTTATCTTTAAAAGTCTTTCATACCAGCTGAGATAGGGCCAAAGGAAAATATCCTAGGAAGAGTTGCTGGCTTTCAAGTCTCACTCATTTGCACAATCTCTTAAATCCTAGATCTTGTGCACCAAAGCTGAAAATTCCAGGCTGGTCTCCCAAATAGACAACACTAAAGTGACCGCTGATGACTTCAGAGCAAAGTAAGCTCACTTGGACCCTTTCGTATGTTGTTTTGTTCAAGGCCAGCCCAAGGTTAAACATTCACTTGAGGACCAACTATGTCCCAATGGGGATACATGCAGGGGTCCAGCAAGAATGATTCTTTTGCTTTTTTTGAAAAATGTTTTGTTAAAAGCTTAATACTGAACACCAACACAACCAACTAAATTTAATTACTAGCTATAGACACCAAATTAATTAATTCCCATACTTAAAGAATTTGTAACATTTTTTTAGTCACTCCCCTGGATTCTTCATCAAGATTCAAAGGGAATCTTTCTTTCTAACATAGTTAGGAAATGACTAGTCTTCCTTCTTTCAGGAAAATGACAGTCTGATGTCATACTGGCAAATACTTGTCAGTGCCTCTTTGCTCCTGGTCCAGGGACAATTAAGAAGGAATGTTAAAGGCTGAAGCTGAAAGAGCAGAGTTCACCTCTAAAATGCCCTGTAGTAGAAAGTGAGCCAACAGGAGATCCAGAGATAAACATAGAGAAGATTTCTGCTGCTTGGATTTGTTACCTTCTGTTACTGAACCATCCCTTCCTTCCCCTTCTCTTGCTTTCTCTTGGGTTTAAAGGTATGAAACTGAAATGGCCCAGAGGCAGCTGGTAGAAACTGACATCAACAGCCTCCATCAAATCCTGAATAAACTGACTTTGTGCAAGGCTGACTTGGAAGGGCGAGTGGAGTCTCTGAAGGAGGAACTGCTTCACCTCAAACACAACCATGAAGAGGTTAGCAAAATATCAAAAAAGTCATCAGGGCCCCAAAACTCAGAAATTTCAATTCTGTTGAGCTGGTCTTCAGGGAGTAGCCTGCCCTACCAAATGTTTCTCTCATTTCTACATTTTAAAAGAAGAGTTGTTCTGACTACTGTCAATCCCCCCAATCTGTTCCCATCTCAGCAGTATGGGTACAATGCAACACACTCTTAAAGTTGTATAAGAGAGCCTGGGTTGAAAAATCAGCAGCTCCTCTGGCTTCTACCATGATGGGAAAAAGCCACATTTCCCTAGCCTAACAGAACATAAAGACACAGAGAGTTTCCTTAAGTGGGTTTATGCAGTCCTGGCCTTCAATCAGCACAATTGAGAAAAGAGATGTCTCATTACTTTAGTCTCCTATACTGCTTTATCCTTTGGTTGTCCTCAGAAACAATTTAAAGCCCTAACAATTCAATTTATAGGGGGAGGATGGGAAGGGTAAGTAAGGGGACAGGTCTTAGCTTAATCCACTATATGGTACCTTTCTATTTTATTATTCTTGCTAAAGTTGGTCCTCCACTCTATTTTTTCCATGCAATTTCAGTACCTTAGTGCAAAACTCTCCCCCCCCACCTTAGTTTCAGCTCTGCATACCAATCCTCTAGTCAATCATTTATTCAGAACCACAGTTAAAAATTTAGGAAACTCTATAAATGGAACCTGGAAAGAAATTTACCATTCCCAGGCTATTGTACCATGAAATGTAGTATTAATACATTCACTGAACAAGTCTTTTTTCCTCCTTTCTCTAGGAAGTGAATTCATTACAATGCCAGCTTGGTGACAGACTCAACATAGAAGTGAATGCTGCCCCTTCTGTTGACCTGAATGAGGCACTGCAAAAAATGAGATGCAGATATGAGTCTTTGGTTGAGACTAACCGCAGAGATGTTGAAGAATGGTTCAACATCCAGGTGGGCACTTTGAGATAAACCAGTACACACATGTATGAACATATACTTGCACACAAGCACACACATTTGCTCTTAGAAAAGTCCCCATCGCTTTTTAATGTCATTTTTTGAAAAAATGTTAAAAAATATGTTGTCTGTGCCTCAGTTGCAGGAACTGAACCAGCAGGTGGTATCCAGCTCAGAAGAGCAGCAATGCTTCCAGAAGGAGATCTGTGATCTGAGGCGTACCATCATTGCTCTGGAGATAGAGCTGCAGGCCCAGCATAGCCTGGTGTGTAGCCCATAGGAGTTGCCAAAGCCTAGTATGCATTGACTTCTATAGATATGGGATGATTCAGTGTAGGAGGTGAGTTCACTTAACTTAGGAGCTTCCTTTGCCATCTAGTCCTTGGCATTCTCTGAAGCCAAAATGGCAAAAGATCAAAAGCTTTGGCATCAGGGCCAGCCTTTAGAGTAGGCAGAGTCTGTGGTCATCTGTATGCTATGATTTCATAGTATCGTAAATTTAGAGCTAGAAGGCACCTGAGAGGTCATCTAGTTCATCGTCTTTCTTTTGAAGATGAAGAAACTGGTATTAGTTAAGTGACTGGACCGTGGTCCCATTACATTCAAATCCATACCTTCTGACTCTAAATTCAGGGTTATTTCCAATCTGCCTTACAGGGATTACAAGTTTCCTTTCCAAACTCACCTCCTTCCCAAATGTCTACCCCATGAGACCTGGAATTCTACCAAATGAGAGCATATATATATATGTATGTATGTATATATATATATGTATGTATATATGTATATGTATATATATATATGTATGTATGTATATATTATATATGTATGTATATATGTATATGTATGTATATATACATATATTTATATGTTAAGCACTTTGCAAAACTTAAAGCCTATATAAATGTTGGCTATGATTAGTCTTATTACTATTGTTATTAGCAATTTAATCCCTTAACATTACTTAAGTCTATCCATCTTTTAGTTGGCAGGGGTGGAGAACCTGTGGCCTAGAGGGCACATGTGGCCCTCTAGGTCCTCAAGCAGGGCCCAGCCTAGAGGGCCACATGTGGCCTCAGGCTGCAGGCTCCCCACCCCTGCTTTAGTGTTTCTCTTTTCTCTCTCTCCACATCATCTTTTAAAACACAAGGCTAGGGCAATGGGTAATTCCCAATATCTTAAAAGGAATGAACTTAAAAGATTCCTTTCTTAGAGTCTTGCCTTGAGTGTACCAATGTGGTAGCACTGGCTACCCAAGACAGGGAGAAGGAAGGAGACCTTGAAAGAAGAGGGAGTGGAGTTTTGTACATGGAATGAAAGGGCCCAGGTTCAAATCTGTGTGATTATTGGCACATGATTTAAGCTCCTAAAACCTTAATTTCCTTTTATGTCAAATAAAGGGGTTTGACTATATGACTTTGATGGAACATTTTAGTTCCAAATTTATGATTCTAAGAAAAGAGGAAACTAACGTGGAGAGAGGGAGGTCAAGGGAAGATAAACTTTCCCACTCCACAATGGTGCCTAAGATTTGAGTATATTCAGTGCCAGGTGGCACCGTGGATAGAGTGTGAGACCTGAAATGAGGAAGACCTGAGTTCAAAATCCAGCCTCGGTCACTTATTAGCTGTGTGGTCCTGAGCAAGTCACTTAACTCTGTGAGCCTCAGTTTCCTCATCTGACAAATGAGCTGGAGAAAAAAATAACAAATGACGCGAGCAGATTTGCCAAGAAAACCCCAAAAGGGGTCGCAAAGAGTCGGACATGACTGAAAAATGACCAAACTACAGCAAGTGGATAATGAAAGTATTTAAAGGTCAAGGGAGAATCGATATCTTTTACTAGAGGAGACAAGACTTAAAACCCATAGGTATATCATAGGTATCCCAGATGAGGCAAATATACCAACCACAGAGGAAACTCAATTCATACCTTAAGATTTATTTTGAAAAAGCTGCACAAATTCTTTAAATCACATTGCAGAAAACTATATTTCATCTTTCTCAGCCTTAGTTGTCCTATGTGTAAAGTGAATATAGAGCAGGCCACTTGTAAGATCTACTCCAGCTTTAATTCTACAATCTTAATAAGAAGTATACTTACAAATTCTTAATAAGAAGTATACTCATAAAATTATTATAAATAATATAAAATTATTCTAACCTATACCAATCATCATTTAAAATGTGGTTTAGCCTGAATTTTCCATCATATCACCAAGGAGCACAAAGCAGAACTCGAAAGAACAACTCTTCATAATGAACTGTTAACTTCCTTTCCCTTTCTGTCTTAAGAGAGATTCTCAGGAATGCATCCTGACAGAAACAGAGGGCCGCTATGCGATCCAGCTAGCCCAGATCCAGTGTCTGATTGAGAGCATGGAATCCCAGCTGGCTGAGATCCGATGTACACTGGACAGGCAGAATCAAGAGTATCAGGTCCTGCTGGACATGAAGTCCAAGTTGGAGTGCGAGATTGCCACGTATCGACATCTTCTGGAGAACACCGACTGCAGGTTTGTGAAGCCAGAGTGACTTCTTCAGCCTGTGGAGTGGGTCTGAACTGACTATAGCAGGGCTGGGGAACCTGCAGCCTTGAGGCTGTAGGTGGCCTTCTACATCCTTAAGTGCAGCCTTTTGACTGAATCCAAATTTTACAGAACTGGACTATACTTTTGGTGGCTTTTCTAGTCCTGGAGAAAGGTTTGGACAAAAGGAACCATAAGATCTTAAGGAATTACTCTGATAACCAATAGTCAATATCCATAAGAGGGAGTAATGGGTAGGTCACAAAGTCTGGAGTCAAAGAGAAAATGAATGCTATGAAACAAAGAGGTTTTCTGTTTCTTTTTCTTTTTTTCTCTATGAAGGGCTGAATGATCCATATGAGGAGTGAGCCAGAGATACTGATTTCTTAAGCATCACACTCTATCAACATACACACAGCCTAACACTATATAAATAGACTTTAAAAACCTCTGATAAGAACCCTCTAAAGTATAGCACAATTTATTGTTGTTGTTGAGTAGTTTAGTTATGTCCAACTCTCTGTGACCCTATTTGGGACTTTCTTGGAGAAGATACTGGAGTGGTTTGCCTTTTCCTTCTCTAGATCACTTTATAGATGAGGAACTGAGACAAACAGACTTAAGTGACTTGCCCGTAGTCATACAGCTAGGAATTTTCTGAGGTCATATTTGAACTCAGATCTTCCTGACTCTCCAGAGCCAGTGCTCTATCCACCACACCACCTAGCTATCCCCAGAATCTGTTACACAGATTCTGTTAAACAGCTCTTCACACCAGGCTTTTATATAGTGCAGTGGATAGAGACTAAGGAAGACCTGAGTTCAAATCGTCTTAGATTTTCCTAGCTGTGGAACCCTGGAACCTCCATTTGCCTCACTTTTCTCATCTGTAAAAATGGGGGTAATAGTAGCACTTATCTCCCAGGTTGTTGTTGAGATAATATTTAGTAAGCACTATATAATTTAAGCTATTTTTATTATGCTACCAAAGACAGCTAGACAGCACAGTTCAAGTAGCACTACACCTAGAGTCAGGACAAATATGAGTTCAAATCCTTCCTCAGACTCTCACTAGCTGTGACACCAGGCAAGTTGCCTTCTCTTGGTCTCAAATTTCTCATCTTTAAAATGTTGTTGTTGTTGTTATCAGTATATCGATAACTATGATAATGAGACACTATAGGGACTTTCTGAATCATCAAAGAAACGTTATACTGTACTCAGTAGCATTTTATCGTCACATGTATCTTTATTAATATTAATTGATTAATATTAATATTGATTAATTAAAATATTAATAGAAAGGCAAGGAGATGTAGCAAATAGAATTCTAGACCTCTAGTCTAAAAGAAACTGGGCTTGAACCCTATCTCTGACACTTAGTGACTGTGAATCTATGGACTAATCACTTCATCTCTTGAAGCCTCAGTTTTCCTATTCTCTGAAATGGAGTTAATAGCATTGACGGTGCCTACTTCACAAAGTTCCTTTGAGGGCCAAATAAGATCACTTACTGTAAAGCACTTTGCCAGCCTCCGAGTATTATAAAAATGCCAGCTGCTCTTATCACTGTGAGATGATACATTATAACTTAGTAGAAAGACAACCAGTCTGGAAGTCAGGAAGACATAGGTTTCTGCCTCTGACATCTATTAGCTATGGTTCTGTGTCATAGAATATATGGTTCTATCTATGCCTAAGCAACAATTTATTGTTGTTCAGCCCCACTCTTTTTGACCCCATCTGGAGTTTTCTTGACAAAGACACTGGAAAGGTTTGTCATTTCCTTCTCCAGCTCATTTGACAAGATGAGGAAACTGAGATAAAAAGTGACTTGCCCAGGGTCATACACAGCTAGTTAGTGTCTGAGGCCAGATTTGAACTCATGAAGATGAGTCTTCCTGATTCCCAGCCCAGGGCTCTATCCCATGCCACCTAGCTGTCCCAAAAAATTCTCCAAGACTCTCTATTGATGATTGTCAATCTAAGTCTACAGAAGTTTCCCCATTGGGAGTTCTCTATTCCAATGGCATTCCCAGTGTAGTCTTCAAAAAATCAGATGGCTCAACGGATAGAGCACTGCACCCAAAGTCAGGAAGACCCAAGTTCAAACTAAGCCTCAGACACTTACTAGATGTGTTACCCTGGACAAATTCCTTAACCTTTGTCTGCCTCAGCTTCCTCCCCTGCAAAATGGGCATAGAAATAATCTACCTTCCAGGGCTATTATAGGGATAAGACGAGATCATGTTTGTAAGGAGCTTTGCAAACCTTTGAAGTGCCATATAAATACTATTATTTTTATTGCTACTATATTCTTCAAATGTATATCAATGACATATGTTGTCGATATATTCTTCAATATATATTAATTCTTTTAATATTCTTATTCCATACATGCCCACATCCTAAAAGAGAGATTCTTCTGTGATTTTGAATATTACTGGGTTCTACAGCAAGATCATGGATGCATGTGTCATAGACCCTGTTGAGAGTCTAATGAAAACTATGGACCTTTTATTAGAATAATGTTTTGTTTTAGTTTTGTAAAATCTACAATTAAAAGAAATGCCAAATGTTTCAGTTTGAGGTTAGTGAAAACAAAGATTTTTTTCCCTTTCCGAGTTCATAAATACCTTGAGATCTATTTATGAATCTTTTGGGAGAGGGGTTTTAGAGGGGCTGTGCAGGCTTAAGGCAAGAATCCCTCGTTATTAGTGTTGTTTGTCCCTTGTTCTTGAAGAGGGTCAATGATATCAGAAGAGTAATGCCTTGACTTTCAAGGGAATTGGAGTTAAATGAGGCAAGGCTGTGCAAAGCCATCAACCTCACTCTCTCCTTCAGAGTCATCAGAGTCCAGTGGCAACACATAAGTCAGGATGACTGTTTATGGCCCCAGATGAAGTGGGAGACACTGGCCTTTTTAAGCTAAGGTCTTTCCCAGGTCTCAGACCCTTCATCAAGGGGAATAGTGGAGTATTTGTAGAACATTGCTAGCATGACTCAAGTAAGTAGAATGTTGTAGTAAATTGAAGACCCCACTTCCCAGCTATGTCAGATAACAGGGATGGACCAGAATTCAATTAATTTCAACTCAATTCTAGAAATATTTGTCAATTGTATGCTAGAGGCATATATAATACCATGGGGAATACAACAATGAAATAGAACACATTTCTGCCCTTGAGAAATTTACAATCTAATAGAGGCAAGTTCATAAGATTTAATGTTTCTTAAAACTCTCTGAAGACTATTTTCCAGTACCTTCAATCTGCTTATCTGAACCTTTATTTTAATTATTTTCTCCAGGTAAATTGAGAACAAAAGATCAGATTGTGAAGGGGATTATTTTGCATGAATTATGTTAACCTGTTGTTATCATCATTCTCCTCCCTTTTTAATTTGTTTTTTAAAAGTCACCAATACTTTTCCAGTAAACCCCACCTTAAATTGTGTGATGTTGCTTCCTAGGCTTCCCTGCAATCCATGCGCCACGGAATGTAAGCCTTCACCTTGTAATCCCTGCATATCCAGGACCATGGAATGTATGGCACCAGCTTATATAGAATGCAGGCCATGCAACTCTTCAGTATGCAATGTAGGAGCTAAGCCCTGCAATTTCTATTCATCCCTGCCTGCGATCCTTGCCAGAATCTATACCTTAACGCAGGAGTTCCAGGACGGGAAGGTCATTTCTTCTCAAGAACACGTACAACCTTGTTTCATCCCTCGCCTCCAAGTCCACTTTGTCAACGGAGACAAAGACAGTATCAGCTGAATGAACAAGATGATAACTACCTCTGCCTTTCAAAAAATACTGCCTTCTCTGATCCTTTGAAGGTATCTAGTTTCTTATTCTGTAGTGTGTTTCTTCTGTAAGCTTCAGACTTTCCTGTTCTTCAATATAAATTCGTAGTATCATAGGTTTAGATAATATCATAGATTAGAGCTTACTAGCCCAACATTTGTATTTTACAGAGGAAGAGAAAGAGGCTCAGAAAGTTTGTTATCAGCCCAAAGTCAATTAATTCAATTTGATTCAATTCAACAAGCATTTATTAAGCACCTACTATGTACTAAACTAGATGTACTAGATGTGATAGTACAAAGATAAAATAAAAGCAATAATCATTATGACCATACCTAGTATTCAGATAGCACTTGCAGGCTTTGCAAAGTCCTTTACTTATTCCTTCATCAAATCCACACAATTCTGTGAAGTTAGCACCAGGTGCCTGGCACGTCATAGACACTTACCTTTTATTGACTAACTCATGAAGGTGCTGTTATTAAGCTCATTTTACAGATAAGGAAACTGAGAAACAAAAAAGGTTAAGTAACTTGCCCAGGGTCACTGAGCTATTAAGTGTCTAAGGCAGAATTTGAACTGACTCCAAGTACTCAGGTCTCTCCACTGTGCTACCTAGCTGCCTTAAGATCTTTGCTTTGAAGGAACCTGTTGTAGTTATGCAAGAACATGGAATTTAGAGTCAGAGGATGTGGTTATGAATCTAGCTAAGCTAATTGCTACCTATGTGGCCTTGGACAAGTCACTTCCTGTGTCTGGGCTATAAAAGATATCGACAATAGCAATAAATGCAAACTATATGTAAAGCCAATTGAGAGAAGGAGGTGGGGGATCACATAGAGTAGTAAGTGTCAAAGCTCGGAAACAAAGACAGGTCATCAGACTCCAAATCTGCCAAATGACCAGAAGCATCTTTGTCATTGCCCTAATAAATCACATTTCTCTGGCCTGCCATTTTGCATTCCACATAAGTCCTAAGAGTCAGTTGATAAACACCCAGAACGATGGACTAAGCTACCTGACTTCACAGACACCAGGTAACCCACCCCCCTTTTGCATATCCAGGCCTTGTTTATTTATCCTCAGCACTAGAGCTGGTTGGACCAGTTCTTTCACAAGAATTGTTTTTGGCCACAACACAGGAAGGTGAAAATATAAAATTAGGTATCCCAAACGCAACCTCCCAAGTAGCCCTTTTAATAGAGACTGGGTGTGTGATTTTATTTTGGGGGAGATCTGCTGGATGAGGAAATGCCCTCTACTGTGGCCTTGAGGCCACATGTGACCCTCTAGGTCCTCAAGTGCAGCCCTTTGACTGAATCCAAAGGGCCTCACTTGAGGACCTAGAGGGCCATGGGTGCCTTCAAGGCTGCAGGTTCCTGACCCATTTTAGAGAGTTGCCTAAGGCACTGAAATGTTAAATATCTTTCCTGGATTCCAAGGGTGGGCTTGAACAACAACATTCTGAAGGGAGCATAGCTGCTCTCCCCATATACATCTGCTAGGGCTCTTGCTGTTCTTGGTGGGCCAGCGGGCTTCTGAAGGTGGCGCTTCTTAGTCATTATTATAATCTCTGGCAAAGGCAACATCTTAAGCAGTATGGCTTGGTGGCTATTTTGGATTTGCTGTCAGGGCAACCTGGGTTCAAATCAGTCCTTGGACACTTACTTCATGACCATGGGCAAGTCACTTAAGACCTCTCTGACACTGTGTGACTCTAGGCAAGTCACTTAGTGGGTAACCATGGACTTAAGACTTCTCTGGCACCCATCAAGTGTGCACCATAAGCAAGTCAATATCTCTGACACCTACTAACTAGCGCTAACCCACTAACAGGGGCAGGTCACTCAAGACCTCTCTAGTACCCACTAACTGCATGCCATAGGCAAATCACTTAAAACCTTTCTATGTTATAATAATAACTAGCATTTATATAATGTCTTAAGGTTTGCAACGCACAGTATGCTTTTCATCTCATTTGATCTTCACAGCAACCCTGGGAGGTCTGTGCCATTATGATCCATATTTTATAGAAAAGGAATCTGAAGAACAGAGAAGTTAATTGACTTGCTCAGAGTCACACAGCTAATAAGTGTCTAGGGCAGGATTTGGGTTCCAAACTTCAGCACTCTATCCAAGATGCCACCTCCAGACCGAGGCATCAGTTTTCTTAAATGGAGGGAGTTTCCTTACTGAAAAAAACACAGGTCTTTGATGTAATGTTAATAACATCTCAAAGAGGATTCAACCAGATGGATTTTCTTATAGGGATTATTTCACATCTTCTGTGTCTTCTGTAAATAAAACCAAACCCTGTGTTTTCTAAGCACATCTTTCTATTAGGCCATGCATTCCAATGCTGGCACTTCCTGGACTTGGTGGCTCTCAGCTTGCTCCTTTGCTACTTCCTCATATCCAACTCTCTCCTTAGTGATCCACAACAAACTTGTTCTCCATAAATTTGCCTTGGAATTTTAATATTTCATAGCACTTGAATAAAAGACTACAACAATGTATCCAGAGGTCTTGCAAACAATCTTTATTCAATAAATCAGTTTTTGAAAGTCTTGGGTTTGCATGTCAGAAATGGATTATTTTTAATACATAATATTTTATTTTTTCCCCAATTGCAACAACAACATTGCTAGCAGCTGCTGTGGCTGCATAAGGCCAATAACACCAGCACGCAGAAGGGCTGCCGACATGGGTTCTTTGATCTGCTTCTCTAAGGAAAGCAATTTTAAGGACTTAACAATCTCACTTTAATTAAACATACATATACCATTCACTTAGTTCAGGGGGAAAAGATCAGCTCCCTGAACTTCAGAGCAAATACAAACAGAAATTACAAGCATACGTTATAAACGAGCAAATAACCCAAACCAGTCTATCCATAGCAATACATAGTTACCAGAGAAGCACCAACATTTGGGTTATCAAAGCCAGAGAAGGGCTATTTCAATGGCTTTCCCAGAGTCTCATCACTCTTTCAATGAGTGTACTCCCAAAAATCGAACGCTAACCTTCTAGTACATATACAGTGTTCAGGACCCTGGGGGCTGGAGGCTCACCATCCAGGGTGTAGGAAAGTTCCTCAGTCTCAAGCACCACGTCACATACAAATCAATGACTCCCGATTGTCTTAGTGCTGAGAAACATTCCAAGACAAAACAGATCCCACTTCACCTGCCCCATTCAAACAAAGGTCAAACTTATTAAAGGCACTTGATAGCCTTAGCATCCAAAAAGAGAAGAATAGCAAAAAAATCCTTCCCTGATTACCATTACACCAATTACATGGTAAAACAATTCCAAATTCTATCCTGCCTTTTCTTCCTCCTCTTATCTCTCTCTGAGGCAATAAGCAATCAGATATACATTATATATGTGCAGTCATATAAAACATTACATACTAGTTATTTTGTAGAAGAAAATTCAAACAAAAAAAAAGAATGAACCAAAGTAAAAAATAGCATGCTTCAGGCTGCATTCAGACAGTATCAGTTCTTTCTCTGGTGGCAGATAGCATGCTTCATTACAAGTCCTTTGGGGTTGTCTTAGATGATTGTATTGCTGAGAATAGCTAAGTCATTCACATTTCTTCACTGTACAATATTGCTGTTACTATGTACAATGTTCTCCTGGTTTACAAATTGATTACTGCAAGGCTTCCACATTTGAGGTGATGGTCTGATACCTGCATCAGCTAAATCATGACTGTGCCATGGGTTTGAAATAATTCATTCATCTACAGACTTATGTCAAGAAAAAAAAACTTGGGACAGCTAGGTGGTACATGGAGTAGAGCACTGGCCCTGGAGTCAGAAGGACCTGAGCTCAAATCCAGCTTCAGACACTTGACACACTTACTAGCTATGTGACCTTGGGCAAGTCACTTAACCCCAATTGCCCTGCCTTCCCCCCTCAAAAAAAATAACACTCAGCACTCTTTCTATGTATTCTTTCCTTTGAGCCTCACAGCAGCCCATGAGATAGATACTATGCATACTATTAATTTTCCCATTTTAAAGATAGAGGAACTAAGGCCCAGAGACTCCCCACTGTCTGTGGTCATACAGCTTTACATATGTTATCTCATCTGAACTTTACAGAAGTCTGGAGAAGTAGATAATATTATGATCTTCATTATACAGAGGACAGAACTGAGGCATAGAGAGATTAAGTTATTTGGCCAGGTTCACACAGATAAGTGTGTCAGTGGCAGAATCTAAACTCAGGTCCCTCCAAGCTCAATGCTCTGTTATGCCATACTTCCATAAGAAGACAAACAGGCAAAGAGAGTGCAGAACTCTTAAATGAGACAATCTCCAAATGTTGTTGTTTGGTTGTTTCAGCTGTGTTCTACTCTCCTTGACCCAATTTGGAGTTTTCTTGGGCAAAGATACTGGAGTGGTTTGCCATTTCCTTCCCCAGCTCATTTTGTAGATGAGGAAACTGAGGCAAACTGGGTGAAGTGACTTGCCCAAGGTCCCCAGCCAATAATTGCCTGAGGCTACATGTGAACTCAGGAAGATGAGTCTTCCTGACTCCAGGTCCGGGTCTCTATCCACTGCACCACCCAGCTGTCCATTCTCTCAGTACCCCTCCCTCGTTGATTCCAGTCTCCTCTGAACTTCTTGTATACCCTGGTTTTCCACCACATCATTTTCACCTCTGATCTGCCA
>CM053626.1:191828390-191869811 GCA_028646595.1 Phalanger gymnotis
AAAGAAGAAAAAAGTCAGATTGCTTCAACTTGTCCTCATATGGCATGGACTTATCCTCCTTTCCCATCCTAGTCTTTCTCCTCTATGTGTTTTCCAACTTACCCATAAAAACAGAAGAGAACGTACCAAGTCAGTTTCCATTGTATGATTTTATAACACATGCACTTCAGTCTAATAAACAAGTATTGTAGTCTAATATTGACTACCTAAATGTTCACATTAGTTCACTTTTTCATTTATTGCCTACCCCATTATTTTACTGTCAGTTTGCTTCATTCTGGAAAACTGGGAAACCCAAGATTCTTTCAGAGCCACTTAGACCCATTGAGATGCAACACTCTGGAAAAGATTTTACTTCATGTACTTGTCAGGAAACCAAGTTTCACAACTATCTACATACATGAAAGGAGTCTATGGTTTCTGCCACAAAAGCCCCAGATTTTCTCCTTTTGGTATCATGCAATGATATCCATGTCTTCCCCTGATGTCATATATCCTCAAAGAGAAAAAAAATTGATTCTTCCTAAAGCTCATCATAACGTAGCTTCTCTTGAGGACCAGTTACCCCTTAGCAATTCCACCTCTTACAATTCACTTAACATCATGGACAGCAGATAGAATTCTAATTCATCCCATTAGACCTACCGTGCTTTTTGACCTAAGGAACTGATTTGGACCTCCTTCTGTTTCCTGATTTGATAATCAGCTAGTCAACAAACATTTATTGAGCACCTCATATGTGCTGGGCTCTATGCTAATCACTGGAAATACAAAAAAAGACAAAACACTGTCACTGCCCTCAAAGAGGTCACAATCCAATGGGAGAGACAACAAGTAATCAAAGAAACCATATACAGGATAAACAAGAAGCAATTAAAAGAGAGAAGAAACTAGAATTAAGAGAGTATGGCATAGGTATCCTATAGAAGAGAGGATTTTATTTGGGACATGATGAGGAGGGAGAGCATTCCAGGAATGAGGGAGAGCCAGAGAAAATGCCCAGAGCCAAGAGATAGAGTGTTAATCAATCTCTCTTTGTCAATAGTCCTGTTGGGGATGATGCACATTTCAACTGAATTTCAAGCGCAAAGAATACATTTAAATATTAGGAAACTGGGTAAAATACCTGAAAATGGTACTTCTGCATATGTAACTTTAGTGAATAATAGGGCTCCTGTATTTCTACTCATGATTCTTTTAGGGCTCTTTTGTATCCCAAAGTCTTCCTTATATAACATTGTCACTAGTGAGCAAATCATATCCCCTCTCTGGGCCTTACCTATACAATGAAGAGTTTGGACTGGATGACCTTTGATGATCTTTCCAGTCCTAAGTGAAACTAATGGTATGTGGGGTGGTTCTCTGCTTATCAAATACTAGATTTCTTATGCTGAATTTTTAGTATAAAACTCAAATGAAATAGAAAATAAATCACATTCTAATAACTCTCCACTATCATATCTTTGTAAGCTTTGAGCTTAGATCCTAGAGCTGCCGCTGGAAGAAGGGAAAAGGAAGTCTATATATATACACACATATCTTTAGTTCATCTAACTGTGAACCCCCATTCCCACCCAATGAGTCATTTTACTTAAGCCTAGAAGAGGATAGCAAGGGTTAGAATCTAGGATTGTTATTGTCTCAGCCACCTTTTGCAGTTTAGTTTACTGGCAACCTCCCAGCCCTAGAGTTTACTATTTCACCACCATCACAGCCAAGACAGTCTACAAGCATAGGAGGTTTGTGGGGAATGGTGGTTTCTTCTTGATCACAAGTTGCTGTGTGTGCATGCCACAAGCTATGATCAACCTTTGTGTATATGATGTGATTCCAAGTTCACAACAAGCGACTTCCAGAAATTAGGATTAGAGGAATTAGGTCAATTTTCTACCCCTACACCCATGGGGAATGGGGAAAGAAGAGGAGAAAGAGTTGTCAGAGTGGGGAAAAGCTCCATCTTTTTCATCTAGAATAAAGAGATGAGAAAATAAATGCTTCCCAACTTCTGAAGGTAGTCAAATAAAGTTTCCTGTACTTTGTAGGTAGGCTTTGTAGATCTTGATAGTATATCAAATCTATTCCCTGTATCCCAAAGTCCATTTAAGATTTGGGGCATCAGGTCAGGCCAATATTTCCACATATTCCTAAGTCTTTTTTTAGTTAAATTTAATTAGCTCAATTATTAAAAAATCTATTTTTCCCCTCCCATCTCTCTTCCCCATTATAGGCATGGGGGGAAAGCCTCCTAACAAATATGGGTAATTAAGCAAAACGAATTCCTCCACTGGCCATGTCAAAAAGATTTATGTTTTGTTTGTCACCCTGAATTCATCACCTCTTTGTGAGGATATGTGTACAAGTTTATCATCATTAAAAATGATAAATCATGGTTTATGCTGGCTATTGCATTGGTCAGATATCATAATCCTTTCAGAGTTGTTGATCTTTATAATATTAATGTTATTGTATAAATTATTTCCTGAGTTGTGTTTATTTATCTCTGCATGAGTTCACCCAAGTTTTCTTATGTTCCTCAAAACTGTTTCATTTGTCATTTCTCATGATATGGTGATGTCCACTACATTCATAAGCCATCATTTATTTGGACGTTTCCCTATTGATGAGCACCTCCTTAGTTTCCAGTGCTTTTACACCACAAAAAAAGGAATTGTTATAAATATTTTTGTGCAAATAGGTCCCTATTCTCTTTCTTGGATTTCTTTGGCTTGTAGGAACAATGGTGTTTCTCAGTCAAAGGGAATGCATAGCTTAGTAATTTTTTAGACATAGTTTTACTTTGCTTTAGAAAATGGCTGGACCAATTCCTGATTCCTCCAAAAGTGTATTAATGTGTCTGTTTTCCCACAGTTCCCCCAATATTTGTCATTTTCTTTTTTGGTCAGTTTTGCCAATCTGATAGGTGTGAGGTGTTATATTAAAGTTGTTTTGTGTTGACTTTCTCTAATCATTACTGATTATTTTTCCCTCTATGGTTATTGAAAACTTGGATTTCTTCCTTTGAAAATTGCCTATTTGTGTTATTTGACTTTTATCAATTAGAGAATACACCTAATTCTTGATTCTAAAAAAATCTAGGTTATATACAGATAAATATAGATATACTTAAGCCTACTTATGCCTATATCTTTGTAGGAAATGGGATATTTATAAGAGAAACTTCCCCTGAAGATTTTTCCAGTTATATGTTTCACCTCTAAATTTAACATTTTGATTTAGTTTAAGCAAAAAACTTTCAAATTATATATAATTTAAAATTTTATATTTTTTTCTTCTGTCATCCTCTCTATCCATTGGTGAGTCATGAACTCTTCCCCGATCCGTAAAACCAAAATATAAGTTCTTTCCATCTCTGATTTGTTTGTAATGATATTCTTTATGTCTGTCCAATATCCATTTGGAACTTGTTTTTGGTATATCATATGAAAGATTGCTTTTTACCTAGCTTTTGTTGGGTTGTCTTCTAGTTTTCCTAGCAGTTTTGATTGAATAATGTGTTTTATCCCAGTAGCTAAAGTCTTTAGATTTATCAAATACTAGCCTACTGTATCTACTTATTATGTGTGTTGCACTGCTGTTCCTCTGATTGAATTCTTTACAGCCCCATCAGCACCAAATAACTTTTAGAATTACAATGTTGTAGTATAGTTTGGTATTCACCACTGTTAGGTTCATTTATTTCCTAGTTTTTTTTAATTATTTCATGTTGGGCACTTGGTGGTTGCCTGCCTTGTTAAACCTAAGTGGAAGCCTTGCCCCTAAGAAATGGTGATTCTTTGGAATAATTTTCAGACGAAGAATTGGTGAAATAGCACATTAACACATATAGAACCATCCTAAGGAATTTCACTTCTTTGACCCTCCGTCCAGTCTGTATATATTTGGAGCTAGAATGTTTTCCACTGCTCAAAAGTGATCCACAATGGTGTATTTTCACTCTTTTCCCACAATAGCATTTCACCTTTCTGAAATATCTTCTTCGAAGACCTCAGGGATCTGCATGCCATGATAGCCATTCACTACCTTTAACTGTGATATGACACAAAGGCAGAAACTCAGATCTGGGAAAGCCTTCTGATTAAAAAGGCCAATGTCTCCCACTGCATCCAGGACCATCTCTAGTTGTTCTGATCTATACCCTGCTACTGGAACCAGGTGGCTCTGGAGGAGAAAGTAAGCTGGTGACTTTGTACAATCCTCTCTCACTGTAACCCAATTCACTTGCAAGTCAGGAATCACCTTTCTGATGTCATAGTCCTCTTCAAGAATGAAGAATGAATAACAACCACGCAAAGGCAAGAGAATGTGATCCATGTCAAGTTAAACAGTCACATGGTAAGCTCTGAATCATGTTTGCATAGCGATGATTTCACACAAGTGAGAAAAGGGATGACTCAGAAACAAAGACCATAATGATAAATATCAACACAAGAATAAAAGTAATAAATTTTTCCATCCAAGTGAAAATAATTAACCTGAAAATGCCTCTAATTTGATAATCACTTTTTTGCTCTTGGAAAACAAAACAAGTAAATTACCTGGATTTACTGAAAGGAACACAGAGAAGTGAGTACATAAGAGACCTCTGGGACAAGGAGATTTTCAGAATTCAATTAACTCACTCACCTTGAAATAAACCGAGAAACTCAACCCCCCACACACACACCATGGTCAGCTCCTGTTGTGGCTCCACCTGCTCTGGCCAGAGCTGTGGCTCTGGCTGCTGTGCCCCCTGCTGTTGCCGGACTTCATGCTGCTTCCGGCCTCCCTGCTACCAGAGCACCTGCTGCAGGACCAGCTGTTACAGGCCTACCTGCATTGTGTCTACCTGCTGCCGCCCCAGCTGCTGTGAGTCCAGCTGCTGCCAGCCCTGCTGCCGCCCCAGCTGCTGCATTTCTAGCTGTTGCCAGCCAAGCTGCTGTAGACCAAGGTGCTGCCAGTCTGTTTGCTGCCAAACAACTTGCTGCCACCCCAGCTGTTGCCAGCCCTGCTGTCGCCCCAGCTGCTGTGTGTCCAGCTGCTGCCAGCCCTGCTGCCACCCAACTTGCTGCCAGACCACCTGCTATAGAACCACCTGCTGCCACCCTACCTGCTGTAGGTCTTCCTGCTGCTGAGTGCTCATCTTTGTGTAAATCTGCTCACCATTGACAACCCATCGCAAAGAGGCATCAACTCCCTTCCGCCTATCTAGAGGTTGTGCAAGACAACCTAGTAAAAGCTGTGACCCACATGTGACCCATTGGAAGCTTCATTCAGAGATTGGTATCCAGGCTCCTGCCTCACTCAGACTGTCTACTGTGCTTTTCCTTCCACAAAGACATTAACTTTTAATTGAATTTTAGTTCATCCACTGAAACCTTCACCTAATCCTAGACCTTCCAGGCCTCCTTCAATCATCAGACTTTGCTGTTTGTAAGAACATTATCTGTCATGTTTCTTACTCACTCCATTATTTTAAATCTGAGATTCCAAAGCTGTTTCCTTCAGATTCCCTCTTACAGTGACTTTTCTTTGTCTTAGTGTCTGCCAATTTCTAATTAAAACCTGTGCTTTCTTCCCCATGTCCTTTCAAAGAATCTCTATAATGGGGAGACCCAAAACTGGGGGCAGAAGTGAAATATATAATAAACTTTGTATCCAAATCTATTTTAATGAATTTGCTGCTCAAGAATTACTAAAGCCAAATACTCTTGACATATTCTAAGTAACAGACAATAAAATACAATGTCTGAAAAGGTGAATCTCAAGAAGAAATAAAATAAATGTCTATGTATTGTGCTATGTGTGTGTGTGAGAGAGAGAGAGAGAGAGAGAGAGAGAGAAAGAAAGAGACAGAGAGAAAGAGGTGTTTAAAAGGAACTATTAGGCACATGGAAAAGAGTGGAAATTGAAGTTCATCAACAATGTAAAAGATAAGAGAAGGGGCAAAAATCAAATAAGCATTTACATAGTGTCTACTATGTACAAGGCACTGTTTTAAGTGCTTTTTACAAATATTATCTTATTTGTATGAAGCTCACCATCTCTTGGACCTCCAAGAAATTATTGGCCAAAGATAAAACAATTTTATCTATCTCCACAGTCAAAAACACAAAAAGCCTAAGAGAAAGTTTAAAACTCCATGAAATAAGGCCTAACTCATGGTCAGCAAGCGCTTCTCCCTCTTGCCTACCACACTCCTGGAAGCAAGACTGCACTAGCCACTCAACCCATGGACTGCCACATAATACAACCTCAAGCCCCAATTACTCCTGTCCCCTCTTTGAAGTGCCTTGGAGATCCAAACTCTAAAGTACAGTCATTTGCTGAAGCCTCAATAGCCAGAGCAATGGCAGCATTGTGTACTGCCACAGAACTCTGTACGAAAGTGGAAGAATATAAGGAATGGGGTAAGACATGTGTCTGGGCTTGTAACAAGGCTCTAAGTCATAATCCAACCCTGTCCCATTTTTCCAAAACCTTACAGATCAAATTCCAAATGACAAAAAGTTGCTAAGGCTACGAAAGTATTAGCGTGGCATTATTATATACTGCTAGGCCGGGGACTTATGGAATAGAGGGAATGGGAGAGGATTCTGTGTGTGTTTGTGTGTGTGTGTCTCTGTGTGTGTGTGTGTGTGTGTGTGTCTGTGTAAGAAGTAGGGGTGTTATGTTACACTCCACTAAATCAGAGAGAAAAGCCATCCATCTGGGACTAGGTCTGTCCCAGCAAAACTCATTTGGGCAGTGACCTAGACTGGTGAACAGAGAATTGTCCAAAATGAGAGGAGGCTGAGATGCTTTGAAATTCAGGCTCCAGGGAAGTCATGATCAAAGGGAAGGGAATCGGAAAGTGAAAAATGGGGAAATACAGGCAAGGAATGGAAATTGCCAAAGATTTCAGGAGGAAGGAACTTTAAGACATTAGGAATAAGCAAATAAGCCAACAGGGCAAACATTAACCACAGAAAGAAAGAGGGCTTCTAGATCAAGTAAATGAATTCAGGCATCTACTAATAAATACTTCAAAAAACCAACAGCAAGCATTATCTGTAATGGGGATAAGCTAGAAGTTTTCCTAATAAGATAAGAGGTAAAACAAAGATGCTCATTGTCACCACCATTATTCAATATTGTACTAGAAAGGTTAGCTATAGTAATAAGGAAAGAAAAATAAATTAAAAGAATTAGAATCAGCAACAAGGAAACAGAACTGTCGCTCTTTGTAGATGATATGACGGTTTACTTGGAGGATCCCAGAGAATCAACAAAAAAAACTAGTTGAAAGAATAAGTTCACAGGATATAAAATAAACCCACATAGATGTTCAACGTTGCTATATATTACCAACAAAGTCCAGCAGTAGGAGACAGAAAGAGAAATTCCACTTAAAGTAACTGTAGATAATATAAAATATATGTGAGTCTACCTGCCAAGATAAAGCAATGAACTACATGAACACAATTACAAAACACTTTTCACACAAAGTCAGATCTAAACAATTGGAAAAATAAAATTGCTCATAAGGGCTGAACCAACACAATAAAAATCATAACTCTACTTAAGTTAATATGCTCATTCAGTGTCATACCAATCAAACCACCAAAAATTATAATAAGATTCACCTGAAAGAACAAAAACTCAAGAATATCAAGGGAATTGGGGTGGGGGAGAAATGTGAAGGAAGGCAGTCTAGCCACACTAGATATCAAACTGTATTACAAAGTGGTATTCATCCAAACAATATAGTACTGGCTAAGAAAGGAACAGAATATGGACAAGTGAACTAGGTTGGCTACACAATATATAGTATGAAATGACTATAGTAGTCTTGTATTTGATAAACACAAAGATCAAAACTTTTAGGACAAGAACTTACTATTTGACAGAAACTTCTGGGAAAACTAGAAAGCAGTTCAGCAGAAAGTAGGTATGATCAATAACCTCATACTGTATACCAAGATAAGGTCAGAATGGTATATGATTTAGGCACAAAGGGTCACGCCAAAAGCAAATTAGGAGAGTATGGAATAGTTTACCTGTCAAATCTATGCATAAGAAGAGAATTTATTACCAAACCAGAGACAGAGAACATTACAAGGTATAAAATGGATAATTTTGATTATATTAAATTTAAAAGGTTTTACACAAACCAAACCAATACAGTCAAGATTAGAAGGAAAGGACAAAACTGGGAGAAAACTTTTATAGCAAGTTTCTCTGAAAAAAGGCTTATCTCTCAAATATAAAGAGAAATGAGTCAAATTTATGAGAATATGAGTTATCCCCTAATTGATAAATGACAAAAAGATATGAACAGACAGTTTTCAGATTAAAAACCCAAAGCTGTCTATACTCATATGAAAAATGCTCAAGATCACTGTTGATTAGAGAAATGCAAATTAAAAGAGCTCCAAAATGCCACCTTACACCCATCAGACTGGCTAATATGACAGAAAAAGAAAATGACAAATGTTGGAGGGGATGCGGGAAAATTAGGACATAAATGCACTGTTGGTGAAGTTGTGAACTTATCCAACCATTCTTCAAAAAAAAGACTAATGAACAGGACTAGTTAATTGTTAAGAAAAGAAGGAGGAATCTATTTGACTAAGGGAGGGAAGGGAAAAGAGAGGAAGAATTAAATAACCAGACAAAAGCAGAAAAGAAAAAGGAACTAATAACCAAAAAGAAATTTCAAAACTGTGACAGCAAAATGCTAAATTTAAATTACTAAAGGGAGCTTCTTCATTCAATATAACCTAATCTCCTTCTTGGACTGCCATATAGTTAAGATCTAAGGCTGTATGGTTATTGATTCACTGAAGATCTACCCCGCTAATAATTGTAATGAGTACGTATGGTCAGGTCACTGCTGAAAAAAATCCTATGGCTCTTATGTTGAAATTGAATTCAAATGATTCCCACTGTCTGACTCAGGCAACATGCTCTCGGGGGATTTATGTACATAATTTTTATTAAACAATACAAGAAAATAGAGAGGTTCAGAATCCAGAGGATGCTAAGCAGTTAGAGCTACCTGACTTAATTCCCCTGGTCTCAGAAATCCCCCAATCCTCCAGGGATACAATGACTATTCTAGGAATTCACAAAATAAAGTAGCAGGCATATTTGCAGGTATAGAGTGATCTGTGTGTGATCGTGGTTTGTCCTTTATTCTCAAAGAGGACCATGATATTAAAGAGATGATGACATGACTTAGAATTGACTTTGATTTGAGTGAGAGAGGGCTACGCAAAGTCACCAGTCTCACTTTCTCCTCCAGAGACATCTAGGTCTAGTGGCCAGATATTGATCAAGACAAGTGGAGATGGCCCAGGATGCACTGGAAGACCTCGACACTTTTAAGCTAAGGTCTTTTCAGGTTCTCACTTTGAGTAGGGCAATGCCCATTCAGTGAATAGGTCTCTTTAAGAAGTGAGTCAAGGGATGGCCCCTTTAATAAAAAAAAATCAAACTGTGAAGGTAAGACCCTCAGCATTGCTGGCCAAGAGAAACATTCACTCTGAGCCAGGAAGGCCCAAAAAAACAACCATTAAGTGGTGCTTGGGCAGGAACAGATTGTTGCCCAGTCCATAAGATCCAAAGTGAATTAGGCTTAAGGCTTGGTCTTTAAGAAAGAAATCTAGCCAATAAACCCCAAGTTAAATAGGTAGTTTTCAGCCATCAAAATTTACCATCCTTTGGGCAGAACACCTTCAGGTATGAGGAGAGAAGAGGGAAGGAAAAGAGAGAAAAGAGGAGAGGAAGGTCAAGTTAAACAGTCACAATGGTAAACTCCCTGAATCATGTTTGTACATCCACAGTTGGATGTTGTACCATGACCCCAACATAGTGACATCATTTTGGTCCTCTGAGAATGAAGAGCAACAGCCAACCAGCCCTAGTTTTCAGTGTTCTTGTTTCTCCCTCTTGCCCTATATACACAAGCACTTTTTAGGGCCAAGGTCAAGTCCCATGTCTTCATTACAGTTATTCTTAACTACAGACACCTTTGCTTTTTCCACCCAATTTATCATTAATTCTTAAAACTTGTAGTACTCATCCGGGGATATGTTCATTTAGAAAAAGGACATTACTACTTAGCTTATGCTTATAACTTCTCTCTGAAAATAGATACCATAGAGGAGAAAAAGTATTTTATGTATAGGTATGCTTGAGCCAGCTTAAACAGGCTCAGAAGAGCTACCTGTTGCATTTTCAGGGTGGGCATTTATTTGCCCTTTGAAAATTAGCAAATGCTGCAAATCATGGTTCAATTTAATGTCTTAAGAAAGTGATGGAAGAGACATTAAAAATATAGATTAAACTTAAAAGAATAGTTGTTAAACATCTACAGATTATCACTGAATCCTTACTGTATCCCTCTTTTGTCTAGTATGGTAATTTAAATGTAAGTTCATGTAACAGACCTCCACAAATATTTATTAAATAATTTTTTTTAAAAAAAAATCATTCAGAGAAATATCAGTTCACTTGTTTAATGAACGATTCTATACAGATCTTCATTTATACATCGCCATTTCTAAAAGCATAAAAACAATATGATTCCAGATTTTCTAGATCTGGAGATCATCTGTAAAGGAAAAAACATAACAATTAGGGATTTCTTTTCATTTACTAAAAATTGTGAGCCTTTCCCATCTTTCTGAAGTGAGTGAAATCAGAGAAAAGGAACATGAAACATTTTGGTGTCTCATAGGTCCTCATTTTCTCAGGTCACCTTCCACTAGATCATACACAAATCCAAGATTTTCCTCATTGCTCACCAGTAAGCCACAATGATATGCTGTTATTCATCTTCCCACAGAGGCATTCCAATGTTATGAAGTGTTGATTTGGCCCCAATTGCTGATCTTCTCCCCTTGATGACCACTTTCCATTTATAGTTAAGCTATAGTCCACAGACAAAGAGTGAAAGATGAAAGAGCTGGTAGGATACCCCATGTAGTTCAATCCTCTATAACTATGAATAATGAGAGAACAAGGTAATGCATACAATAGAAGAAAGATAAGAAATGATTCATAATGAAAGAAAACACTGGATAAATGACAATTCAAAGAACTTGGTTTTTTTGCCATTAGCATCAGACCATTATCCCCGACCAACACAATTGCCTATTTGATAATCTCTCTTCTATCATGATAAAAAACTAAGAAATGTTGACAAGCACATCCAACTTAGGTTTCTATATTTGTATCACATGCGATCCATATTCATGTTACATTGGACTACTCACTTTTCCCCAAACATTTCCCATGCTTCCCAATATCCTTACCATTGCTTATGGTATTTCTTATGCCTGGAATTCCTTCTCTCCTTTAATTTCTTCCTTTTAATATATTACCAAAGCACTGGAGTTCAGTTTAAATGCCATCTTTCCAAGGATCTTTGTTATCGCTGTAAATGAGCTTCTTAGTTTCCCAGGCATAAATTTTCAAATCACTGACGAGGGTGGCCTAAAGGACATGCTCTCAGACAAAGTTCAACTACTTTCTTCTTAGCCCAATTTTTATCAATGTCTCACACTTTTGTAACATGATCTGCTCTTGTCAGCATTCACATCCCTTCCTCTTTACCACACATGAATTGAAAATGAAGGATAAAAAACAACAGCATTAAGTCTCTACACAGAGAAAAGGTCTTTTAGAGGAGGCGATATGAATTAAACCTCTGCCAATTTGAGCAGAAGCTGGGAAAAGGTTATTTCTTCTTCTTCTTCTTCTTCTTCTTCTTCTTCTTCTTCTTCTTCTTCTTCTTCTTTTCTTCTCCTCTTCTTCCTCCTTCTTCTTCTTCCTCTTCTTTTTTTTCCTTCTCTTTCTCCTACTCCTCCTTCTGTTTCCCATTACTATTATTTTTTAAAAACTGGGATAATTTACTTTTTGTCCTCTGCAGTTTTCATCTTAATTTCTTATACTATAGCTCTGGAAAAAAGACTTTAGAAAAGCCCATTATGTTTTAAATAGAGCTACTTGTCTAAGTCTTTAAACCCAAATCACTCTGGCTTTCACTGAATGGCCAATAATAGCCCCCAAACCAAGCCTCTGTCTCATTGTTTGATTTTGATGGCTTTGAAAGAGTGTAAACAGCAATTGTTTTCTGTTCTAGTCAAAAACTCAAGGAGTCTGCCCTTTTCAGATTGATATCTTTGCGATGATAAATTAGACCCTCTTATGTCTCAATTATTACCTAGCCCTTAAATATTGAATGGGTGTGGTCTCAGACAAATTGAGGCCTGAGAAAGATCTTAATTTGTAAAGGCCAAGATCACCCACTGTATCCTGGGCCATCATCAGTCATCAGGATTTTGGTCTTGCCACTGGCCTACAATGACTCTGGAGGAGAGAGCGAGGCTGAAGACTTTTAGCAGCTCTGCCTCACTTAAATCCAATCCAAGTACAAGTCAAGACATCACCCTCAAGATGTCATTGGTCTTCTTAGAGAATAAAAGATGAACAATGACAACATTAATCAATAAGATTTCTACCGTAGACACCTTTCCACCACAGGTAACATGAAAGTCTCAGTTTTTCTTCAAACATTTTGTATTTTTATGTCTTTTAGCCATCTTGAGAATCAGTTGTCTAGTTCCTACAAAGACCGGTTTCCGTCTCATCTATTTCCTCTACTGCTAGAAATAGATGTCCTTTATCTGCAGGCCAACTCCTCTCTTCCTAATAGTCATAGGAACATGTTCACTCACACTGCTTGGAAGTTACCAATTACAATTGTTCTTGTACAATTGTATAGCACTGGGATTTACCATTTGCCCTGCAATTTCTACCTAATTTCCAACCAGTCTTACTGATCTCTGCCTTGCTACTTTCTCCACTAGGCACTTGTGAATGCCATCTGTCTTGCTGTTGTCCCCCAAGGCCTAATGAACTTCACCATCCTATCTGTCATTGCACCCAAAGGTAAAGGAAAAGGAATAAGCATTTATGGAGATCCTCAGGCCCTGGCCTTGGCAGTAACTCTTCCCCAGCCCCTCTCTCCTTGGTGGTGCCCATTGAGGTCTGAGCTTCAGGTCATGCCCCCAGGGAAGTCTCTGGCGTATCTCCCTCTCTGAGCCATCCCCCTGCTCAGGTGCCAGCTGATCCTTTCCCTTGCCAGCCAAATCCCCTGAACTTGCAGTCTAATCCAGATCAGCCAGCACTTCCCTGCCCCTCCCTCACAAGAAATTGGACTTCCTATCTCCCTCCCCTATCCCACTAACCTCTCCCCACTTCCCACCCCCAACAACACAGTACTTTCAAGGATTTTTCCCCTGAGGGAAGTGCCTGCCTCACCTAGCAACACAATTGGAGTGCATGTTACATTCTCCATTTCAGATCACTCAGGTTAAAGAGAAACTGAGGTGATACTTGGAAGACCCCGCTAAGTTTACTGAGGGCTTTAGGGATCTGTCGCTACAATTTGAGCTGTCTTGGGGTGATTTGCATAACCTTTTCTCCACTTTCACTTGTTGTACCACTGAGGGGAAGAAGAGAATCTGGGAAGAAGCCCCAAAATTTGAGGATCATTGGGCTAACCATGACCTCACAAAATATCCCCTAGGAACAGCTGCTGTTCCCACTAGTGACCCAGGATGGGATTACCAAAGAGTGAGGACAGGGGAAAGAGAGATGATATGGTAATTTGCCTATTAGAAGGTCTAAGAAAGGCATTTCAAAAGCAAATAAATTTTCAAAAAACTAGGAAAATTACTCAGGGAGAAAAGGAAAACCTTGCCCTTTTCCAAGACTGAGTAGCAGCTATTAAAAAGTATATGAATTTGGATCCTGACTCTATAGAAGGTGCGGCAGTCCTTAGCATGTATTGCATTAATCAGTTTTCTCCAGATATTAGGAGAAAACTACAGAAATTGGCAATGTGACCCAAAATACCTCAGGCCCAATTACTGGAGATGGACTTTGGAGTTTTTAACAACAGAGTTGTTAAAGTTGCAGCAGAGGAAAGACAATGCAGGGAAAGAGCTAAAGATAGAGAACATGCCCAATTCTTGGCTGCTGCCATGGCCAGGTGCCCCCTTGGAGGAGGTTACTTGGGCAGTGGGGAAATCTGCTTTTGATGCCACAAGGAAGATCAAAAGGAGGTACAAGGAGTGCCTCTCCAGGACACCCCCCTGGAGGGAGCCCCAGGAACTGACACCTCTGGGCCCATGCTCACGTGACAAAGAGGGACATTGGAGGAAGGATTGTCTCCAAAGTTGGAAAAGTGGTAGAGCCACCTCTCAGTACCCTATCCTTCAGTCTTCTCAAAGACTCAGAATGACTGGGGAGCCTAGGACTTAGCAGTGTTCCCACTTTCTCCACCTCTCCCCCAGCCCTGGGCAAAATCGAGGCTGAAGGTAAGGTTACCCACTTTATCATGGCTACATTCTCTTGTTTTAACCAATCACTCTGGCCCTTTTCAAGGCTTGACCCTTTGGGACATGGCCATAGAAGGAGAAATTAAGGGACATCTCAAGACATACTCCCTCCCTGGCCTACTTGAGGATATGTTGTTTGAACACTCCTTCCTTATGCTCTCTTCTTGCCCTGCTCCCTTATGTAATGATAATTTAAATTTGAAGATCTTTTCCACCCATTTATAGGCCCTTGGGGTTCACA
Organism: Phalanger gymnotis; assembly: GCA_028646595.1. Lineage (NCBI taxonomy): Eukaryota > Metazoa > Chordata > Mammalia > Diprotodontia > Phalangeridae > Phalanger > Phalanger gymnotis. The sequence continues at coordinate 191,843,022 of CM053626.1, forward strand.
GGAAGCCTAAGTCACATGTGGTGGGAGGAGCTTGCTGAATGAGAGGAACTGGAAGAGTAGAGCAGGAAAGTCTCAGAGCAGTTAGAGCTGAGAGAGAGAGAGCAGACTATGGTAGCTGTACTGTGAGTGTTTGTGGCAAGACGCTAGAAGGGGGTGGGAAGGTTATGGGTTGGCTTGGCTCCCTGCTGTGACAATGTGTATTGATTTCTTTGCTGCTATGATGGATTGAGCTTATTGGTTTTGGGATCTGGTCCTCTGGTGTATGAACAAATGGTTTATTTCTTCTACCTTCTCTATGGAGAGTCTCATATTTTGCAATACAAAACTGCATAGGCATATTGATAATTATCATATATAACATGATTATTGCCTTGTTAATACATTTAAGGAATAGGAAGATGGGATCGCAAGGTACAAAATCTCTATTTGGAGGTAGAAGAGCTTTAGAGTAAGAAATCATTATCCCAGGATGGGATGATGTACCTTATTCCTCCTTAGCAGGGGAATGGTCTATTGGAACAGGGCTCTGTGAAGACTGGAAACAGAAGCTACGGAGGGGAGAACCTAGAGATTTGGAAAAAAATGTTTGCAAGAAATTAAAGTTAAGCCAGGGAGAGAACTGCCAACAGACCTCTCTAGGCAAGGCTGGGTTCTGTTGTCAGCTTATTGTTTGATTTATGAAAGAATGGACGGATTGATAAAAGAGAAAACTCAGATGGAAAGAGAATTAGCTAGCCTGGATGGGAATATTTCTATACCACAGCAAGATGAGGAATCTCGGGTGACAGATGAACAGATTATTGTTCAGGAAAAGTCTAATTTTGCTGCTGATTTGGCTAGAAAAAAGAGGAAGCCAAAGAGGTCAAAAGCATTTGAGTTCAGCCCAGGTTGAGTCTAGCTGCCAGTCTTGTTGCCATGGTGACAGGAGAAAAGATTCAGAAGAGAATGATACAATATTAGGAGATGAGGCACAAAATGATACTTTGTGGCATGATGCTTCTGAGCCAGAAAATGATACAAAATCAGACCAGTCTCCTCAGACAGAAGTGCATCCCATACTGTGAAGAAGGAAAAAGACCCAAAAATAATACAGTATTTTGAGAGTATTGGAGGAGTTTACAGAATAAGAAACCACAGATATCTTCAGTAGGTTTACCCAAGGAATGGGAGAATCATTAATATCCTGGATTGTGAGAATCCAGGATATTAATGATTGTGAGAATCAGTGATGAAGGGACTGAAGGAGTATCTGTGGATAGTGTGGACTGTATGAAATTCATAAGCACTAGTCAGAAACTTTTTGTACAGCAAGCTTTTAGGGATTATCATCTGCAAGCGGGTAACAAGACAATTAGCCTGTTAGCTTTAGCAGCACAGGGATGTAACCAAGAGTATCCAACTGATTCTATGTGGCGCAGTGCACATAGGCACTGTTATTCATTTAGGAACTGTATGAGAAAGTTAAAGGAGGAGGTAATGAAGACTGCTATTATGATGGGAAATGCAAGTGCATACTATGATACTCCCTTGGGAGTCACTCATAGAAATGTAATAGTTAAGACAGCTCCTCCTGCTTATAAACACTTAATTCTGACTTTGCTAATTGGGGAGGTAGGGCACCCTCTTTTGGAGGTGCTAGATAAGATTTCACAGTTAAGATTTAGGAGACTAAGGAAAAGATAAATTTCCTTAAGAAAGAAGAATGACTAGCCAGCAGATTCAATGGCAGAATAGAGTTATAAGAAAAGAAAAGGTTACTGCTCTATTAAGAGCAGGGATGGATTTTTGGAAGAATAGATGGTATTACAACTAATGAACTATACAAAATGTACTGAGATAAAGGGCTTAATAGCAGACAAAACAGAGAAGTAAGAACTTCTCCTACAAATCCTAAACCCTTATATCCAAGTGAGTCAAACCTTCAGGGAGACTAGGAAATAGACCAAGCCACGGCTGAGATTAAAGAAACACAAAGATAGGATTACAGACCCCATATTAATCTGACAATATATTGGGAAGATGGATCGAATACTGTAGGGCATTGATAGACACTGGGGCAGAGGCCTCCTTTATGTATGGAAACCTTGGCAAATTTAAGCATGGAACTCCTATTATCATCATAGGACTTCCTGTGGGCTGAAATATCAGCCAGACACGTCAAACTAATGCCAAAAATCGGACAATTGCCTAAGAAAGAATATACTGTGGTTATTGTACCCATTCCTGAATACATCATTGGAATAGATATATTGAGAGGTATGACTCTGAATTTACCTGAGGGGAGATACCAATTTGCAGTAAGGAAGATAGGAATTAATACAACTTTAGTGAGAAAAGTAAAAATGCACCCAATTGCTTTACCTGAAACTTCTGAAGTAATTACTAGTATCATGTGCCAGGTGGGCAGGATGAGATTTCCAGTACTATAAAGGAATATGTTGAAGCAGAAGTGTTAATCCCTACAACCACTAGGTGGAATAATCCTGTCTAGACAGTCTGAAAGTCAGATGGAACATGGAGAATGACAGAGGATTATACACAATTGAATAAAGTGACTCCTCCCTTGTATGCTGCTGTTCCAGATACTGTGACCTTAATAGAAAGGATCCAGAAATATGATGGGAATTGGTACGCAGTTATTGATTTGGCCAATGCTCTCTTTATGATCCCAATAGACACTAAACAAGGGGACTAGTTTGCTTTCTCATGGCAGTGCCAACAATATACTTTTACATGCTTGCCATAAGGATATCTGCATAGCCCAACCATTTGTCATAAGATTGTAGCTGAACATTTGGATGAATTAAAGTTACCTGGTATACAGCTTACCCAGTACATAGATGATATTATGATATAGGGATAAAATGTAAAAGAAGTGGAGAAGAGTTTGATACTATTAATTGAGCATATGAAAAGCAGAGGGTGGGAAATGTACCCTGAAAAGATTCAAGGACCAGATCAAATTGTAAAAATTTTTAGTATACAGTGGAATAAATGACTGAGAGAAATTCTGCCACAAGACCGACAAAAGATCGAGGATTTTCCTATACCTACCAATAAGAAAGAGGCCCAAAAGTTTATAGGACTATTTGGATATTGGAGACATCACATTCTGCATTTGGGACAGATTTTAAAACTCTCATATAAAGTTACTAGGAAAAAGTATGAATTTTACTAGGGACGTGAACAGAACAAAGCTTTTGAAGAAGCCAAGGCTGCTATACAATTGGCTCTAGATTTATGGCCTATGCAAAGTGGCCCCACGGAATTTCAAGTAACTGTACAAGATGACTATGCAAACTGGAGTTTATGGAAAAAACAACAAAGCCTAGGAAATTTTCTTCATCTGGAGTTCAATATATACCTTTTGAAAAGCAGTTATTAGCTGCATATTAGGCTTTGGTAGAGACTGAACAACTGACTCCAGGCCATGAATTGATATTAAGGCTTGGAATCCTGATTATGATTTGGGTAAAGAGTACCCCAGCATCTCACAGTGTTGGACATGTGCAAGGGGCTAATATAATTAAATGGAAATGGTATATCCAAAACATGTCAAAAACAGGCAAAAGTGGAGTTTCTGTTCTAGTTTAATCTATAGCAAACATAGACAATGGGGGAAATGATAAACCCCCTGAACCAAAGCAATGGTTGGTACAGTCCTTAATAAAATGGAATGACTGATATGATGGACTAACTGAAGAACAAAAGAAACATGCATGGTTTACTCATGGGACTGCAGAATATTTGGGCCATAAAAGACATTGGAAAGCAGTAGGTTATAACCCATCTGCTAAGCAAACTTTGGAAAGTACTGGGATAGGTGGAAGTAGTCAATATGCTGAACTGATGACAGTACATCAAGCTATCAAAACAGACAAAGGAGGACAGTGTTGTATATTTACTGATTCGTGGGTGGTGGCTAATGGGTTGACTATATGGATGCCCATGTGGAAAAATCAAAATTGGGAAATTCATGGTAAACAAGGTTGGGACAAAGAATTATGAGAAAATATATGGGATATGTCTTTGGTTACTAATTTGTCATTTTTCCATGTAGATGCTCACGTGGCCCTCACTACACCAAAACATGAGTATAATGCACATGCTGATTGACTAGCAAAGATTGCTACTGACCATATTGTCCTTATTCTGACACCTACTGATGATCTGGTACTAGCAAAATGGGTCCATCAAATGGCCAGTCATTTAGGGGTCCAGGTCACCCATCGGTGGGCATGAGATTGAGGTATTAGTATCTCTCATTCATTGTTAAAAACAAGTAGCAGAGGAATATTATATATGTCAATTGGAAAAGAAACAAACTGTTCTTCAGGTACTAATTGGAGAAATAGCAAGAGGAAAAATGCCAGCCCAGATTTGGCAGATAGATTATATTGGGCCACTACTTCATAATAAAAGATATAAATTTATACATTCTTGTGTTGACATCTATTCAGGTGTACTAGTGACTTGTCCTTATAAGAATGCAACCTGTAAAACCAAATATGTAACTTTAAAGTAAACTCAAGTCTAGATACTCAGCTCTGATTATTTAAAAAAATACCTAGCAGTCAATAATTTATTTTAAAATGTCATTTAATTGAAGCCACAAAGGAAACTTCCAAAAAATATGATACACTATTCCACAAATGGGTACATCACCACCTTTGTTTTGCCCAGTAGAGTCCCAAGATTAAAATTCACCCCATTATCAGTTTCTGTCCTTGATATTTAGTCAAAATGTTAACTATAGGTAGATATATCAAGATAGATAGATAGATAGACAGAGAGAGACAGATAGATTGATATTTTATTAAATGTTTACAGGTCTATGAGGAGCTTATCTTCTACTAGGGGAAGACAGCACATAAAAGGGAGTTGAAAGTGGGAGAGGTAAGGAAATCAAAAATAAGTCTGGGGAGTCACAGACTGAGTTTAGAGTGAGCATGGCTTGTATGCATTCTTTCTTAAATGGAGGTTCAGGGATGAACTCAACACTCAGAAGAGGATGCTGTAGAGCTAGAGACATTGCAGGTGTGAAGGTCATGATGGAAATGGAGGTGGAAGTCAAGAAGTATGGGTAGTAATGGGCTATACCAGGATGGAACTCTTTTAGTCTGCAGCTTTCCGGGGCACCTGTACACATCACTGGCAGACCATATCAATCTCTTGCTCTCCTCTATCAGCCTCTTATTCCAGGGCTACAAGCAGTTCTTGAGTCTATACTTGCTTCCATTTCTGATCAGACTTCATTTCATCTCCTCTCATGACTGCTTCCATTTCTTTCATTACACCATTTGATTTCCGTAGTCTCATTCTCCAGGTGGCTAAAATCTCTAGTATGAAGAGTCTATCATTCTCAAGAAGGCCCCTACATGTTCTCTTGACTCCAAGTTGGTAGGGTCCCACAACTCCTACCATCAATACCTGCTACTATCCCACTAATAAAAGCACCCATGGGGAATTAAATTTTGGCAGTCTGCCTAGGATCTGCTTTTCTGTCTCAATCTTTACCACGTGACAGAGAGATTTCTCTCAAAGTTAACAGACTAAGGGCAAGGATTGAGAACCTAGGGATCACTGATAGAACTATTTTACAGACAGGACATGTATTCTTGATTAAAGTGGAAGCACAAGGAAGAGTGGCCAACTACATTTAATTTTTGAAAACAGTGAGCTACGTCGATAAGCTAAGGAGCAGATGGCACCCATATGGAAGATGTCTACATAAAGATATCTTCATCCTTTGTGAATTTAGCCCATCACAAGTCATAGGATGATTTGTAATAAGCAGAGAATGTTGTGTAATGTACTGAGGGGTTGGTGTCAGATAATCATGTGATCAAGGAGGATAAAAGGTAATGAAGGGTGACATGCCTTTAAAAAATGAAATACAAAAGATAATTCAAGAGAGAAAAAGATTATGGATAAATCCTAAATAACTTTTTCTTTGATAATTAAATCTAATTATCTAATTTAATGGTCACTTTTCCATCATGAAAAACGACAAGGAAATAATCTGTCATTGGCCATATTAGCCATTCAGGACAATATATAAGAGGTCTGTGTGGCAAGGAGATTTTCATACTCAAGTAACAACTCTCTCTCCTTGAAATCAACCCAGAATCTCAGTACATCAGCACCATGGTCAACTCTTGTTCTGGTTCCGGCTGCTCTGACTTGAGCCAAGTCCTATGTCAAGAGACCTGTTGTGCTCCCAGCTGCTGCCCCCAGAGCACCTGCTGCCGCCCCAGCTGCGGTGGGTCCAGTTGCTGCCGCCCTTCCTGCTGCCAGTCTAGTTGCTGTCGCCCCACCTGTTGCCAAACCATTTGTTGCCGCACAACTTGCTGCCGCCCCAGCGGCTGTGTGCCCAGCTGCTGCCAGCCCTGCAGCCGCCCTGCCTGTTGTCGTCCAGCCTGCTGCCAGACCACTTGCTGCCGCCCCACCTGCTGCCAAACTACTTGTTGCCGCACGACTTGCTGCCGCCCCAGCGGCTGTGTGTCCAGCTGCTGCCAGCCGAGCTGCTGCCCCACCTGTTGCCAGACCACCTGTTGTGGAACCATTTGCCGCCGCCCAACCTGTTGAGCATTCACACCTGTATGCATCTATTCACCATCCTCACCCTAACCCCTAGAGATATCAACTACCGTCCTGTACCTTAGGATGTATAATCTTTTTTCCAAATCATCCAACTTTGAGCTGAGCCACATGAGCACAAATTGGAAACCTCAAAAATAATACCCAGCTTTGACTCCTTCCCCAACAGCCATCTTTGTTATCCTTTATTTCCTATAAAAATCGTGAATGTATTCAGATCCATCAGCTAAGAAAGAAACAACCCCCTTCCCCTTGTTATACTTGAGTCTTCTAATCAGTTTTTTTTTTGTGTGTGTCTGAAGTTTTTCTCCATCTTGTCATTTTTGTTTCTAAATAAAACTTACCCAGAAAATTAATGGATGCAACAATCTTCGTTTTCTCTTAGAGCACTCACTTAGAGGGCCTTTTCTAATGCATTTCAGTACAGGTTTTGGAACACATTTTCTGAGTCTTTCAATCACATACATTTGGAGTGTAGTGTTGAAAATTATATTGACTGTAGGGCCAAGCTACCTGGTCTTTGAAGGTCTTATATTTCTAAAAAGATACCAACAGTGTCTTTTCCCGTGATAACATTGACCCGTAGACTATAATAAGAATACACCTACCTCTACTTATAAGATACTTATAATACTTAAACTCCTTATAATCCTTATACTCTTCTTGACCTTCTGACCAATACAATCCAAATTGATCTTTCCCTCTGGTAACAACCATTCTCCCTACTATTCATACCCTGCCCCCAAAACCTCATGGCTTCAATAATCGTTCCTTTTACTTTCTTCTTGGGCAATCACCCTCTGTATCTTTTTCTAAAGCCTTTAGATAGCTATGAAATTGTGCATATAAAAACATGTCATTCATTACAATTCTGCTTTTTATAAGGTCATAGATTTAGAGCTGGGAATGATCTTATAGACAAACTAGTCCAAATCCATCATTTTAGAGATTAGGTGTATTCTTTTTCCTGACTTTGTATCTCCAACACTTATTTGTGGACTCACACATATTTTGCACTTGATCCATGTTTGTTGAATTTGTTTGGACCCTTGAGCCTAGTATGGTTGAGGGACTTGTCAAAGGTCACACAGCATAGGTAGGATTTGAACTCAGGTCCTGAAAGTACAACTGTAGTATTCTTTCCACCAGACCAATTCACATCTATCCTCAAATAAAGTACTAAGTCTTCAAAGGCAACAATTTCAAATGCTTAATTTTTCTTCCTCCCCTACCCAGCATATACCAGACATTCATTACTTGATGAATGATTAAAAGATTGTGTAAGGAAGAATAATACACTGTGCATCTTGTCTATTATATTGGTTGACACTTAGGAGGGAATCAGAAACCATCTGCTTACATATCCACCAACTTCTGAAGGAATGGACACACCCATTCCAGGTTCCTTTTTACACATTAAAAATCTTGAGGTTTTGACAAATGTTTGAGTCAATGATTCATGGAAATGAGACATGATGCATAGCTTGGGGGGTCCTTAAGAACTTAATTTTCTCAGTTCACTTACTACTTATGTCACCTGGCTCTTCCTCATCACCCAGAAGTTGCCAACCATAATATTTTTCTTTTACTCTCCCCACAACAGCCTACTATTCTCTTGAAATGTTCTGCTTTATAAATATAGGCCACTACATAGGAGCTTGTCCCAAGATCATTTTCCAAGTCCCATCAGGTTATGTTGATGAGACAGAGAGTGAATCAATATAGCACATAGCACTGCTCTTGCTGTGTCACAGGGTAGCCCACCTCTGAAGAGCAAAGACAATTGGCAAGCCTAAGTGATACACACAAGATAAGAGATGACTCAGAAAAAATAGATTGGGCTACTTCCAGTGCAGCACAACTTGAAAACACAACTGCTTATTGTGATAACCACTTTTACTTCATGGTAAATAACAAGGAAATCTTCCCATCAAGCTCCAACTTGCTTTTCTTGTTTTATCTCACACTATTCCTCTCTAATTATGCTATGTTCTTATTAAATTGATCTATATGCTGTCCCTTAATCTCCCTTATGCTTTTTCATCTCCATATTTTTGCTTTTTTTGAGGCAGAGTTGAGTGACTTGTCCAGGGTCACACAGCTAGTAAGTGTCTGATGCTGGATTTGAAATTAGGTCCTCCTGACTCCAAATCTGGTGTTCTATCCACTGTTCTACTTAGCTGCCCCATACTTTTGCTTTTGAGTCCTGCCTCTAAATATACAAGCTCTGTGCTCTAGGCAGCTCTATAGGATTATGTTTCCCTTAGGGTTCATAGATTTTCCTATCTGCGTGGATAGAGAAAGGTGGAGTCAGTGGCAGCTCCCAACACCAATCACAGATTCAGTGACAATGCCCCTATTTTTATTCCTTAAGCTCATTTACCCTTATTTCCCAATTCTCTCCCTCTCTATCACCATTTGTCAAATTACTATACATTCTTTAAGATCCAGTTCAAACGCTACCCTTTCCATGTATATGGGAAGGTAATGAATGTGGTACAGTGGCGATATCACTGGATTTTTATTTGAAATACCAGTTTGAGTTTGGGCATGTCATCATCCCTTTCAGGGCTTCATATTTATCATCTCTAAAATGTGGAAGTTGAGGTCAGGCACTGTCTTTTGCCTCTTTTCCTGGCATTTTTTTGATCACAGTGCCTGTCACATAATAAGTGATTAATAAATATTTTGATTGATTAATTGGGCATTTTTCATGAGTCCATCCTGTAACCTCTAATGTGAAAATTGGAAATAATAATTATTTTAAGATTTTCAAGGTGCTTTACAAATGTTACCTCATTTTTATCCTCACGGCAACACTGGAAGGTAGGTTCTATTGTTATCCCCATTTTACAGATGAGAAAACTGAAGCAGACAGAGGGTGAGTGACATGCCCAGAGACACATAGCTACTAAATGCCTGCGTCTGTATTTGAATGCATTTTCCTGATTCCAAGTCTAATGTCCAGAATAATTTAGATACTCTATCCTGATTATTCCAAAATAATAGTCTAGGGTACTAAGTCAAACAACAACAACAACAAAACATTTCATTGGAATCAAAAAGGAAAGAGAAAAAATTCTATAATTGAGTCTAATCTCATGCTTGCATTACTCCAGAATAGTCCATATAGAAAAGTTCTCACTTGCATTCTCTTTCCTTGAAATTAAGAAAAGATGCACATTTTCCTGGTTTGTGGCAATTGAGTGCCTACACATATCACTGTCAAACTATAGCAGCTTCTATTGCTCTCCTATATCAATCCCTTGTAGCTGGGTCTACAGCCTACTCTTGAGACCATCTTTGAATCCATCTCTAGTCAGCTGTATAACTCCCTGCTGTCATCTCTCACGGTTTTTCTTCTATTTCCTTTATTGCACCAATAGATTTCCATAGTACATTTTTCAAGGGTCTAAATGTTCCACATGCTCAGCCTCCCATCTTCATTAAGCTCTCTAGATGCTCTCTTAATCCCATGGTGGCAGTATACCACCATTGCTGCCATCAATGCTTTCTACCATCCCAATAACAAAATCACTTTTAAGGAGTTGAATTTGCATGGTCTTCCTACTATTTTCTCTTCTGTCACAGTTTTTGACCTGTTAGAGAAAAGAACTAAAAAGTTCACAACCAAGGGATCACTGATAGAACTTTCACAGATGCAACATGTTAAATTTTCAGTGTGAGCAGAGGCACAGGAAGGAGTACTGAAGCAAATTTTATTTTGAAAAACATGGTGAGCCAGATGAAACTAAGCCAAGGAATAGATGGTGCCCATATGGAAGAGATTTCCCATAATTCTACAGAAGTATCTTCATTCTTATGAATTTAACCCACTGTGAGTCATGGGGTGATTTACAACAAGCTGAGAATATTGTATGATGCATTGACCTACTGGTGTCAGATTAGCACCTGATTAACCTAAATTGGAAGGAGGATAAAAGGCAATGAGAGGTGACATGCCTTTAAAAAATGAAATACAAAAAAAAATTTAAAGAAAGAAAAAGAGGATGGATGAATTTTAAGTAATCAAGAGAATAACATTTTTTTCTCATGATTAAAACGAATTATCTAATTTAATAGTCACTTTTCCATCATGAAAAACAATGACAAGGAAATAATCTGTCATTGGCCGTGTTAGCCATTCAGGACAATATATAAGAGGTCTGTGGAACAAGGAGATGTTTATCCTCAAATAACTCCTTCTCCTTGAAATCAACTCAGAATCTCAATACATCAGCACCATGGTCAACTCCTGTTGCGGTTCCATCTGCTCTGACCTGAGCTGTGGCCAAGGCCTCTGTCAAGAGACCTGTTGTGGTCAAGACTTCTGTCAAGAGACCTGTTGTGCTCCCAGCTGCTGCTCCCAGAGCACCTGCTGCCGCCCAGCCTGCTTCCAGAGCACCTGCTGCCGCCCAGCCTGTCTCCAGAGCACCTGCTACCGCCCCAGCTGCTGTGTGTCCAGCTGCTGCAGACCAACCTGCTGCAGATCAAGGTGCTGCCAGTCTGTTTGCTGTCAACCCACCTGCTGCCGCCCTTCCTGTAGCCAGTCTAGTTGCTGTCGCCCCACCTGCTGCCAAACCACGTTTTGCCGCACAACTTGCTGCCGCCCCAGCTGCTGTGTGTCCAGCTGCTGCCAGCCCTGCAGCCGCCCTGCCTGTTATCGTCCAGCCTGCTGCCAGACCACGTGCTGCCGCCCCAGCTGCTGTGTGTCTAGCTGCTGTCGCCCAACCTGCTGTCAGACCACTTGCTGTAGAACTACCTGCTTCCGCCCAGCCTGCTGCAGGTCTTCCTGCTGCTGACCACAAATTGTCACAGACACGTGTGCAAGATTTCCTATAAAACAAATCCTCTGTCTGTCTTTATTCTGTGAAGCAGAATAGAGAGCGCTCATGTGAATCAACCCATCCCAAATCTGTCAAATGGACAGCAACCTTAGGAACTGTGGAGATTTTACCAGCTACTTTTTCTTTTCTTTCCAATAGGAGCCAAATTAATCCTGATTCTTCACTATCAAGAATTTTTTTGTTAAAGTTTCTGTTTCATGATTTCCTTTTCACCATTCATAACTTTCTTCAAATTGCCGAAGAGGAAAACGGGTGTATTACACTTCTGTCTCTCAAACCTAAGTCATGTTTCCACCTCCAATTTCTCCTAACACCATTTATTCTGCAAAGTATTACTTCTGTGTTTTAAAATAAATCACTTTGTTAAAAAAAATAAAAGTAATCAAAAGGCATTGACATTGCTCGTCATTTTTTTTTCTTGCATCTTCCTGAGAAGTCAGTCTCTAGGTTCTCAAATCATTTTACAATTGCAGTACTGTCAACGGTTCAGAACAATGATTCTTCCCTTTAAGGTTGTGTCTGACAGTATCTGTGAGGAAAAACTCGTGGGCAGGCACTGTAGCCCATTGTAATATCATCGAAGAAAGATTAGAAGTATATCTCAGAAGTATACTAAAGAAACCTCTTATAGGTTTATCTCCATGAGTTTACATAAAGCATAGCTGAATAAATGCTTTTAAATATTTATCATGTGCTGTCATTTGGTAGATAAAATCCTGTAAATTTACTTCCTGATGCATAACATTTCTTATTTGGGGTTAAAATGGAACCCAACAGGATATATGGAAAACTGTTAACACCTAGCTATAGAATTTGGTAATGAACCATCTATTTTCTTAGACTACACAAATGTAGTTAAATGTAAATTCCTTGAGAGCAGGGGTTGCTTCTATAACTCAAGCATCCAACAAAGTCTTCTGCACCCAAATAGATGCTTACTTCTTGTTGAGTTAAATGACAGGGAGAAGGCAAGAGAATATCTATCTATCTATCTATCTATCTATCTATCTATCTATCTATCTATCTATCTCATTTGATTCTTAAAACAACCCAGCAAATTAGGGCTATTATTATCCTTCTTTAAAGGTGGGGGAAATGAGATAAACAAATGTTAAGTGACTTCTACAAAGACACTAAAGTCTAAGGTCAAACTTGAACTCAGTTCTTCCTGGCCCTAGACACAGTGCTCTATCCATTGTGCTATGTAGTTGCTTTGATGAATAAATGAATGAATGAAAGAATGAAAGAATGAATGAATGAATGAATGAATGACAACCCTGGTTCAGTTGTATTTTCTGAGATTCAAGTTTCTAGTTTATTTGTTTCTCTTCATCTGGGAGTCTGGTTTTTTAATTATTATTTATTTTTAATACTCATTTTTTTAAAATTGAATTCCAAATATTTCCTTCATTCTTGCCATTTCCCATCTATTTAAAAGGCAAGAAATGTGATATAAATTATACATATGAAAACATGCAGCACATTTCCATATTAACTGCTGTAAAATAAAACAAGGAAAATAAACTGAAAAAAGTATGCTTCCATCTGCATTCAGACTTCATCACTTCTCTCTCTGGCGGTGGATAGTATTTTTCACCCTAAGTCCTTTGGAATTGTCTTTTATCACTGTATTGATCAGAGTAACTAAGTCTTTCCAGACATTCATCCTTACAATATTGCTGTTATTGTACACAATGTTCTCCTGGTTCTGATCACTTCCCACATTTTTCTGAAATTGTCCTGCTCATCATTTCTTACAGCACAATAGTATTCCATCATAATCATATGTCGCAACTTATTCAGCCATTCCCCAATTGATGGGCATCTCCACAATTTTCAATTCTTTGACAACACAAAAAAAAGCTGCTGTGAGTATTTTTGTGCCTATGGGTTGTTTCCCCATCCCCCCCCTTTTTTTTTCTCTGATCTCTCTGGGACACAGGACTAAGACTGGTATTTCAAAGTCAAAGAGCATGCACAGTTTTATAGTCCTTTTGGCATAATTACACATTACTCTCCAGAGTGGTTAGACCAGTTTACAACTCCATCAATCATGCATTAGTGTCCTTATATTTCCACACCCCCTCCAGCATTTGTCGTTTTCCTTTTCTATCATGTTAGTCAACTTGATAGTTGTGACGTGGCACCTCAAAGAATTTTATTTGGATTTCTCTGACCAATAGTGATTTAAATTATTTTTTCATAAGACTATAGATAGCTCTGTTTTCTTCTGAAAACTGCCTGATCAAATTGCTTAACCATTTATTAATTAGAAATGCCTTTTATTTTTGTAAATTTGAATCTTTATTGTTCAATCATTTCAATCATGTCTGATTCTTCATGACCCTGATTGAGGTTTCCTTGGTAAAAATGCTGGACTGATGTGCCATTTCCTTTTGCAACTCATTTTACGTATGAGGAAGCTGAGGCAAACGGGGTTAACTGAAAACCCCCAGGCTCACACAGCTAATTAAGTGTCTGAGGCAAGATTTGAACTCACGAACATGAGTCTTCCTGATTCCAATCCCAGTGCTCTATCCAAAGAGCCACCTACTGCCCCTAAATTTGACTCAGATCCCTATATATTTGAGAAATGAAGACTATTGGAGAAACTTGCTGTTAAAAATTTCCTCCAGTTTCCTGCTTTCCTTTAAATCTTGACTGCATTGATTTTGTCTGTGCAAAACTTTTTAATTTGATGTAATCAAAATTGTCTATTTTACATTGTGTTGATCCTGTGTATCTCCTGTTTGGTCATAAATTCTTTCCTTATCCATAAATCTGAGAGGTAAAATTTTTCAAGCTCCCAAATTTACTTATGTTATAACTCTTAATGACTAAATTATGGACCCATTTTGACCCTATCTTAGTATACGGTGTACAATGTAAGTCTATATCTAGTTTCTGCCAAACTCCTTTCCAGTTTTCCCAGCAATTTTTATCAAATTGTGAGTTTTTGCCTAAAAGCCTGCATCTTTGGGTTTATCATAAATGTAAGATTATTATGGTAATTTACTGCTGTATTTTCTGTACCTAATCTATTCCCACTCATCCACCACTCTATTTCTTAGCCAGTACTACATTGTTTTTTATGATTACCACTTTATAATATAGTTTGAAATCTGGTACTATGAAATCACCTTCTTTCACATTTTTTTCATTTGTCCTCTCGATATTCTTGACCTTTTGTTCTTCCACTTGAATTTTGTTATTACTTTTTGCCAGCTATGCAAAATTCTTTCTTGGTGGTTTGATTGGTATGACACTGAATAATTAATTTAGGTAAAATTGTCATTTTTATCATAATGGCTTGGCCTATTAATATTTGGAAAAATTAATATTTCGCCGATTGTTTAGATCTCTCTTTATTCGTGTAAAAATGTTTTGTAATTGTGTTTTGATAGTTTCTGGGTTTGTCTTGGCAGGTGGACTAACAAATTTTAAATTGTCTGTAGTTATTTTAAATAGAAGCTTCCTTTCCCTTCCTGCTGGACTGTTCATAAAATATAGAAATGCTGAGGATTTATGTGGTTTGTTTTATATCTTGCCAATTTGCTAAAGTTGCTAATTGTTTCAATTTTTTTTAGTGAATTCTTTAAATATACCTCATATCATCTGCAAAAAGCAATAGTTTTGTTTTCTCATTAGCTATTCTAATTCCTTCCATTTATTTTCCTTGTCTCATTTCTATGGCTAGCACTTATAGAAGAACATTGAATAATACTGGTGATAATGTGCTTTCATGCTTCACTCTGATCTTACTGTTCTCAGTAATATCCATCTATTAAGAAGTCAAGAAATATGACATCCATTACACATATGCAGTAATGCAAAACAGAATTCCACAAAAACTATGTTGCAAAAAAAGAAAAGCAATAAAAATAAGGAAAGTAAAAAGAAATAAGTTTCAATCAGCATTCAGAGTTCATCAGTTCTCTCTCTCTGGAGGGAGATAGGATTTTTCATCATGTGTTCTTTGGGAGTGTCACAGATCATTACATTTATCAGAGTAGCTAAATCTTTCACAGTTGATTACAATTATAATATCGCTTTAGAAAATATTTTCTTTTTAAAAAATGAATTTATTTTTTAAACATTCTTTTCTTTTTATATTTTGAGTTCCAAGTTCTCTCCTCCCTCACTCTTCCCTCATCTATTGAGAACCTCCCTCATCTACTGAGAAGGCAAGCAAAATGATATCAATTATACATGTGAAATCATGAAAAAAACATTTCCGTATTAGCCATATCACAAAAAAGCTTTAAAAAGTGAGAAAATTATACATCAATTTGCACTCAAAGTTGATGGGTAGAAAGTATTTTCTAATAAGTCTCCTCATTTGTTATGAGTAATTTTTTCATTTTTGGTATAGGTAAATCAAATTTTCTACTTTTTAAAAATTCAGGTTAGGTTATCTATTTTATTACTCCTTTTATAATTTATGGCTTATTTGTTTATTCGGGTTTTTTTTTCCATCTGGAACTAGCTTCTAGGATTTTTTTCAGTTTATCTATTTGACATTCAGAATGTCTATTTTTGTGTTTAGTTGGGGAAGTTGTTGCTTTCTTTTGAAGGTAGATCATCCATTTTATTTTCCTCTGAGGAATTCAGGGATCTTGATAGTCAGACAGCTCTTTACATGGGCTTTGGAAGAGATCTAAGGGCAATACTCACAGGTCTGAAGGGGGGTGGGAGTTTCAGGTCCTTTCATGAAGTTATCTATTTTTTAAAATGTTTTTTGCTTTTGCTCATCAGTTCTTTAGAACTAAATAATTCAGTTTTCATTTAAGTTTTAATACTCTTATTTTTTTTTGTTTCAATGTGGTTTGTAAAGGAATTATACAGTATTTCTGTATCCAAGTCAGGTGGAAAGCAGAAACACCTCACACCACCAGAGCTGTCTTCCTCCCTTTGCTTTATATGGATCCAGATCATCAGAGACTCATTTGGGTTTCTGGAATACTCACACAGCTTGGATAAGATAGGAATCATGAATACCATTCCTTGTGGTCAGATGAAAGATCACCAAGAGTTACTATTTTCCCTCTCCTGTCCTGTGATTCTGCCAGCTTTATCATCTTCCCTACTTTGCCTTTAGAGCTCAGCTTTGCCATTTGACCTATTAGTGTTCTCTAAGGTTACCTGGCCACCCACCTGCCAATGAAATCATAGGTCCATTCTGAGTATTTTCCATCTGCTCTATAATTGAAATTACTTTTATATGTTGTTTCTCCAAATTAGAATATGAGCTCCTTAAAAGAAGTGGTTGCCACATTTTTTTCTGTTTGTATACTTAGTATTTAGCACAATACTTGGCACGTAGTAATATATGTGCTTTTCCTTTCATTCCGAAGATCACCTGGTAAGACTCTGAGGTTCTTTCTCAAACTTAACTGTCAAGCATGCAAGTTCTACCGCAGAAAGCATGATTCTGATTAGCTGGCCACATTGTTCAAATGACAAATGTACGTTTTCTTATCTATGTGTAGAGCCCTGGGAAGTATCTGCCAGGGTAAATGAACTTATCCATGCCATTAGAAATTTCTCCATTTCCTGTAACTGATTGGTCTACGTATAGATGGTACAGTACTGGCTGGTGAAGAATCTTTGTTTCCTTGGTGCTAATTATTAGGCCAAAACCAGCACAAGCAGTAGAGATTCAATCCATGTATTGCATCTCAGTCTCAGAGGCTGCATTGAGTGCACAATTACCTGCAACAAAAAGTTACTCACCAATTCTTAAGTTAAATAATTTACCACCAGTGTGATAGCTGACTTTGATGCCATATTCATCCTCATTGAAGGCATCCAACAACATCTCTGAAAAATCATGCTTAAAAGCATGAAAACAAGTACACAGCCTTGCTTCACCATTGGTGACGGGGAAAGTTCAAGAGTATCATCCATTATCCAGAACTTGTGTAAGCATGCTGCCATGGAAATGGCATACAATACTGATGAACTTCTCCAGGCAACCAAATTTAGCCATGATATTCCACAAGCCCTCATGACTGACATTATCAAAGGGCTTGGTCAGATCGATGAATGTTGTGTACAGATCTCCTGGCATTTCTTCTGGAGTTGTCAGGCAGCAAGCACCATACTGACTGTACCTCAGACCATTCTGAAGCCACATTGACTCTCAGGTAGATGACCATCTTCCAGTTGAAGAATCAGCCTATTAAGGCAAGAATCTTGCCATAAATGACTAAGAGAGACACCAATCTATTTCCTTTTCTTTTATAGAGATGAACGATGGAAGCATCCTTGACCTCATGGGGATAACCTCCTCTTGTATATAACCTTATAACCCAGAAGATTTCAGTCAGCTTTTCTATGAGCAGTGGACCCCTTGCCTTATAAATATTAGCTATGAAAAATTCAATATCATAAAAATAATTTTATCAGTGAAAATAATATTAAATAGGGTGCATTATTATCTTATTAGATACTGAATCCTGAGGACTATAGGACCTTTAAATATTTTTTGCAGCTTAAACCTACCTGTGTTCTCTCTTTTTCATAGGGACAAGAACTGGACTTCAATGACAAGTTTTCTTTTTCAAGTCTGCAGTAGTTATGGATGCTGAGGAGGTCACCACTGTATTACCTATGGAGGCAGTTTCTGTATTTCATTTTAACAAGGGTTGAATCCCTGGAAAATGAGGGCTGAGCTGGAAGGATACTATGTAGTCTGGAGTGAGGGGGACTGCTATTCTCAGAGTTCTTGGGCTTAGAATTCTAGGCTATCTCCATCAGGGTTTAAGGATAGATATTAGTTGAAGTGAAGGTAGTGATATTATTTACCTGGTACAGTTTCAACCTACCTCTTGACTCTCCACAGAGTACTTTTATGCTATATTGACTTGTCTGCCCTGTGGGTGGCATCTATTCACCCACTAACCACATACCATACCTATCTATCAATCACACGCAACAATCAAACCTGTGCATTCATCAACCACACCAAGCCAATAAATATACCTGTTCCTAAACCATGCCTAACCTCCACTCAGGCCCACTAAATAGGATTTCCTGCAAGGCCACTCATTGAAAGAATTCTGGCTTGCCTGGATTGCTATTCTCACCCAGCATGTCATTTTTAAAATGTTAGTGCTACAGAAGTGTGTACCCTTCTATTCCTAGAATTGATAATTGATTAAGAACATTTCATAAGGGAGAAGGATCTTCTTGTACAAAAATATTTATAGCTGCTCTTTTTGTGGTGGCTAAGAATTGGAAATTAAGGGTATGCCCATCAGTTGTGGAATGATTGAACAAATTATTCTCTATAAGTATGATGGAATACTATTGTGCTATAACAAATGATGAGCAGGATGCTATCAGAAAAACCTGAGAAGACTTACATGGACTGATGCAAAGTGAAGTGAGCAGAACCAGGAGAACATTATACACAGTAACAGTAATATTGTATGATGAAAATTTGTGAACGACTTACCTATTCTCAATAATACAATGATCCAAGATAACCCCAAAGGACTCATGATAAAACATGCTATCAACTTCCAGAGAAAAACTGGTATTATTTGAATATAGACTGAAGCATACTATTTTTCACTTTATTTCATTTTTCTGATTTTTTTTGTTCATCTTTTTGTGCAGAATGGCTAATATGGAAATGTTTTACATGATTGCATATGTATAGCCTATATCAAATTGCTTACTGTCTCAGGGAGGAGAAAGGGGAGGGAAGAATAAATGAAATTCGAAACTTAAAAAAGTTTAAAAAAGAATTAAAACTATTTCAACATATAGTTGGGGAAAAATAAAATATTAAAATAGAAAGAAAAACCTTTCAGGAATACTCAAGAAATTATTGATAATACCCATGATTTTCAGTCTGAAAAAGTAAAGTTTTATTAGGAAACATACAAGCAACAAGACATTATAAAATTAAAAAGAAGAGACATCATAGATGAAAACATGACCATTCTGATGACTTGATGACTTGGTAAGTGAAATTTAAGGTTCTACTTTGAAACTAATCTTCTTTTTGAATATTTTGTTATGGTTCAGAATGGGACATTAAAAGACATCAGATTGATGGACCTTCATAGCTGACACATTCAGCATGAAAAGGTTCATGCCTATGAGGCTGGAGAAAACAGAGGATAATAGTTTAACCAGACCCAGACAGAGAATAAAAGTAATTAAGTTTTCCACACTGGTTGCAGGTATGTGAGCTCATAATATGTCATCAATAATCTTGACATGTTAGTACATTTGAGGAAATTATATTAGTCTGGAGAAGAATAGATATAGTGAGCAGATATATGAAGAAGTGGGGACTCAGCAGCAGGAGGAGCCACAGCAGGCTGGGTGGCAGCAGGTGGGACGGCAGCAGGGCTGGCAGCAGCTGGACACACAGCAGCTGGGGCGGCAGCAGGGCACCTTGGTCTACAGCAGCTTGGCTGGTAACAGCTGGATCCACAGCAACTGGGGTGGCAGCAGGTGGACACAATGAAGGTAGGCCTGTAACAGTTAGTCCTGCAACAGGTGCTCTGGTGGCAGGGAGGCTGGAAGCAGCAGACAGAGTGGCAGCAGCAGGGAGCACAGCAGGCAGAGCCACAGCTCTGGCCTGAACAGGTGGAGCCACAACAGGAGCTAACCATGGTGTTGGTGAGTTGAGTTTCTGGGTTTGTTTCAAGGTGACTGAGACACTTGAGTTTGAAAGTCTTGTAGCTCCTTGAGACTCTTACATACTATTTCTGAGTAACAACAATTATCACTAACAACTTATTTCCTTGTTATTGTTTAGCAAGATGGGAAATAAAGATGCCCCTTAAATTATATAATTTGTGTTAGTGATGAAAAAGAAGTTATTTCCTTAACCCTTTAGGATTCATCCAATTTCCTGTATATGCCATTAAATCCACAGTCCTAAATCACAGAGAATATCAGACTTGGAAGTTACCTCCAACCTATGCCTAAACAAGACCCACCCCCCTCTAAAACATACATAAAAATATACAAAAAATCTCTCCATGGTGAACTTTTCTATTAAATCATGCTTTGCTTTTCATTCATTCATGGAATTTTATCTCTATTTACTATTTTTCTCTTTTCCTCACCTTCTACTCTTACTATAACAGAGAATCCCACAGATATTACTGTTACTGTCTCCTGCCTATGCATCATCCTGTGACTCACAGTGAAGCGTTTTAAAGAAGCGTTCATGAGACTGAGAAAATGTGACTGGTAAGCGCGCCACCGATTCCATAGCTAAATTGAACCCGAAAATAGATAAATCCTAGGTTGTCTACAAGTACAGTTAGGATCTTCCAAGTAGTCTTTTGTGAATTATTAATGATAATGGAAAAATATGGCTCAGATTAGTTGATAAATACACACACATATATACACACATACACATATGTACACATACATACAAATTATATATACATACATTATACATATATATGCATATATACATATATGGAGAGAGAGAGTCTCCTTTATTAACTACCTTCCCTACCTCTCCATTCTACCCACCACCCCTGTCCTATCACACCAAAATGAATCAAAATGAGCATATATTTCTTGTTGTTTTCCCAGTCTGAAGATTGTTCTTCTACCTACACAGCTGTTAAGGTAATATTCCTAATGTACAGGTCTGACCATGGCCAAAGATCTTCAGTGCCTCTCTATTGCTTCTATTATAAAATATGAGCTCTTCCCACTGACACTTAAATTCCTGCACAGTATAACTCCAACTCAATTCCACATTATTCCTCTTCATGTACCCAACATTCCATCTAAATTGGCCTGCTTTCTTTTCTCCATAAATGACAGTCAATCTTCTCCCTCTGTGCCTTGGTATAGGCTACCTAATCTCCTCCCCTGTCTGGAATGTTCTCCCTACTCACCTATGACTCATTCACAGAATCCTTAGTTTTCTTCAACATACAGACCATTTTCTATGGAATCACACAGACCATTTTCTATGGAAGACCTTTCCTGATCTATCCAATGATCAACAAAATTATTAAATATTTATTAAAGTTATTTAATATTGTATGCATAATCCAGGCTAATTTTGAATGAGCATATATCAGATAGTGACATGGGAGTAATTTGCCACTTTTGTTATCAGTGCATTTAGGCTCGTTACACAAATGGGTTACATAATTGTGTTCCTTGCTGCATTTGAACCTAAGGAAACTAAGCTTAAATGTTAAATAATCTTTCTTCTCCATGGAGATCAAAAGTGCTATAAGATATGGTGTGTTTTGCAACCTGATTCACTTTGATTTCCAAAAATACTCCTGCAATAAACAAACAAAAATAAATCTAAAACAGTTATACTTGATCATTTCAAGTTTCCAAAATTAAATTTAAGATTATTTTTTGAATTTTTGTCAATCATTTTTAATGAATTAATATTCCCTAATGATGTATAACCAGTTTGAAGAGAAAATCTTGACTTCTGAGTCATATGATGAACAAGATGGAGAATTAGTCATTTTCTCAAGTTCCCATTAACTCTCAAAAAAAAGAACTCTAAAAAAGAAATTATACATTAAAAGTAGAATAATAAGAGCTAAAATCAAAAAGACAAAAAAGCAAGAAGTTCTGCAAGGTCAATACTTTATAAATTAACAGATTGGAGTGCTAAAGCATGACACTATTACTCAGCACCCCTCCCCCATTAGCCTCCAAATTCTAGCAGAATGAGAAAATTTAATCCATGGGTTTGTGCTTTGAGGTTCATTCATTGATTTGCCTCCCGCTGAAAAGTCCCTGCCACTCTTGCCTTTTGCCCTTAGTGCTACTTCACCAAGAAGCAGGCACCAATTTTACTCACCTACATGTGAAAGACAACAAGATATGGGGGTGGGGTGGGATTTTTTGCTTCCTGGAGTAACCCCCAGATTAAGAACTCCAAAGACATGGAAGCTCTGCCTGGGATCTTCACCTCTCCTTCTCCCAACCCAGAAAGAAAAATGGCCAATGTGATTCAGCCTAGCTACAGACCTGAAGAATGGAGGGAATCAAGACAAGGGCCCAACACGTGTGACTATTAGTTCTGAAGGAAAGGGAATTAAAATATATCTGAGGTCACTCTTGTGTTCCTATTAATCACTTGAAGCAGTTTGAGAAATAGATGAAAAACAAAATCTGGCATGTCAGTGGAGGCTGAGACAGAGTTGAAGTCCAAGCATACGGGAATATATTCCATCAAAGAGGGAAAAGTCAGAAAGTGAGTAATGAAAATAGTAGATTTGAAGAAGAAATTTAAATTAACCTAGAACACAGATAAATCAACATAGAAGATATTAAAATTAGAAGGAAAGTTCAGTACCAAAACATAGAGAAGATTACAAACCTCTTAATATAAAATATAAATAGATAATATATAAATCTATGAATCAGAATCTTGAGAAAAGTTAGAAGAGAACAAATGGCAGAAATTTTGGTCTGCATAGCAGAAATAATTTGCAGAATGCAAAAACATGAATCCACAGTGGCAAGTCTCTTCAAAGAGGAAAAAGAAAACAACTGATGGTAATTCAAATACACTGAAGCAAAAGATAACTTGGAAGAAAAGAAGAAATAAGTGATTTTAAAACAATGCATTGTCTCTACCAAGAAAATGTTATTGATATCAAAGATAGTCTTCTTAGAGACAATTTAAGACTCATTGTTCTTTCAAATGCCTATTATAAGCTGGAGGAAAAAACCAGTGGATATACCAGCTGAAACTAGTTAAAGCAGAGACAACAGAGAAATTTTTTAAATAGTAGGAATATAGTAATAGAAAGTAAAAGGGCTAAATCCAGAAAATATAAACTACCATATAAATTTACAAGTAATGGTAGTGATGTGGAGAGCCACTTTATAAACAGCTTGGGCAAGTAGAGGAAGGTATTCTGGGAAAAGGACATTTGATTTCTGCCACTTGAGATGATAGTTTGGACTGGGGCATTAACCTGAATACCCAGTCTCTGCAAAATGAGTCTTTCGTAGATCAACTTGGAATTGTCATGCACGACCTGTACTCATAAAGTAGATCCACAGGAGGAAGGCAACTAATGCCTCTCTGAGATGAGATGGGGATGGTGAGCAAATGCACACAGGTCTGAAAGGTCAGCATCAGAGGGATCTGTAGCAGGTTGGGTGGCAGCAGATGGTTCTGAAGCAAAAGGGCTGGCAGTAGGTAGGATAGCAACAGGATTGGCAGTACCTGGACACAGCAGCTTGAGTGGCAGTAAGGGTGGCAGCAGCTGGACACACAGCAACTGGGGTGGCAGAAGGAAAAGACAGTACAGGTGGGCTAATAAAGTTGGTCCTACAGGAGGTGCTCTGGCAGCAGACTGAATTGAAGCAGCAGCAGCTGGGGACACAGTAGCCAGAGCCACAGCTCAGGTCAGAGCAAGCGGTGCCACAGCACAATTTGACCATGGTTTTAGTGGGTTGAGCTTCCGGGTTTCTTTCAAGGTGACTGAGACACTTCAATCTAACATTTTCTTTTTTGCCAGGGGCCTCTTTTAGGCCCCACTATTCTGTGAAGTTTCCAGAAAGTCAAGGTAATTTGCTTGTTTTTCATTTTCATGATACAGAACATGATTATGAAATTGACTAGTTATATTTTTCAGGTTAAATATTTTTATTTGAATGGAAAAATTAATCCCCTTTCCCGTTACTATTTATTCAATCTTCTATTTATGAATTACTGCTAAATTTTCTTCATTTGTTCAAAAGTCTCCAGGTACCCATTATTGAGAAAATTTGCCCTGTGACTGACTTAAACTCTCTCATGGGTCAATTTCTTCTATTTTTGTGTCATATCCTGGTTTAAGTGGTGATTGGCTATCATGGCATGCAGACCGTTCATGTCTGTCAAAAGGCTATTTTTTTCTTTTTTATAATTTGAAGGGTTTTATTAAGTTCTTTTTTATTTTTAATTTTTTGTTTTATTTTAATTAAATATAAAAACAATTTTAGCATTCATGTTTTTAAAAAAAATTGAGTTCCAAATTCTCTTCCTTCCTCCATTCCCTGCCTTCTTGAGGAGCCAAGGAATTTCATACAGAATATATAAATGAAGTCATGCAAAACATATCTCCATATTAGCAATGTTACAAAAGAAAACACAGACCAAAAAGAAAAAGAAAAAAAGTTTTTTAAAAGTGTGCTTTGAGATGCATTCATACTCTATCATTTCTTTCTCTGGAGGTAGATAGCATCTTCCATCATAAGTCTTTTGAAATTCTCTTGGATCATTGTATTTCTGAGAAGAGTTGTCATTCATAGTTGATTATCATACAATATTACTATTACTTTGTATCAGTTCACATCACTTTTATCATTTCATGTTAGTCTCCCCAAGATTTTTTTGGAAGAATCCTATTCATCATTTCTTATAGTACAATAGTATTCCATCAAAATCATATGCCACATCTTGTTCAGCCATTGCCCAATTAATGGGCATCCCCTCAGTGTCCGCTTCTTTGCCACCCCCGAGAGCTGCTATAAACATTTTTGTAAATATAGGTCCTTTTCCTTTTTTAAAAAATCTCTTTAAGATACAGACCTAGTAGAAGTATTGCTGTCAAATGGTATGCATAGATGTTTAGCCGTGTGAGAATGGTTTACAAATTGCTCTCTAGAATGGTTGAATCAATTGACAGCTCCATCAATGGTGAACTAGTGTCTCAATTTTTCCCTCCAACATTTGCCACTTTCCTTTTCTACCATATTAGTCAATATGAGAGTTGTGAAGTGGTATCTCAGAGATGTTTTAATTAGAATTCCTCTAATCAATAATGGACCAGTGCATTTTATTTGACTACAGATAGCTTTTATTTCTTCTTCCGAAAATTACCTGTTCATATCCCATGACAATTTATCAATTGAGGAATGACATGTATTCTTATAAATTTGACTTAGTTTTCTATATATTTGAGAAAGGAGCCACAGAAACTTGCAGTAAAAATCCCCCTACCATTTTTCTGCTTTTCTTCGAATTTTCACTATATCAGCTTTGTTTGTGCAAAAAAAAATTTAATTTAATGTAATCAAAATTATCCATTTTATATCCAAAAGACCCTTTTTCAAAGGTAGAATACTGGCTTGAGAAGAAAGTAAAAAAGACAGATCATCTTGGTTAATTTGTGAACAATGAGGAAGACTCTAGGTCTGTTTGTACTGAATTTGGATGGAGAGTCAAGCAAATGAAAATGGTTAGGATGCTGTAATCTGTATATAATATCCAATTTCCTCCAACTCTTAATTTGAACATGTTTTTAAAAACCCATGAAAGGGAGAGGGGTGTGGAGCCAAAATGGCAGAGTGAAGTCAGAAATTTTGTTGAGCTCTCTCAACCTACACACCACTAAACAACTTTAAAAAGTGTGTCAAACTGAATTCAGAGTACAAAAACAAAAAACTTGCAATGAGACATTTTTCCAGCCCAGGGCAGTTTAAGGGGACTAAAAGAAAGGTCTATAGACCCTAAGGTGGGGACTGGCCAGGCAGCATGGCAGAAGTGGCACTAGCAATTGATCTGAGAAGAGGTGACAGCAACAGCACTGGAGGTAGCCCTAAGAATAATCAATCCCCAGTGTCAGCAAGGAGAATGAACACCTGGTAAAAAAGACATTGCATGCAGACCACAATGCTAGCACTAGGTGCAGTGTTGGGTGTAATTTGACAGCTCCATCACCTGATACCCTGTTCAGGGTTGCAGTTATACGGCAGAGAGGAGTAGCTGCAGTTGCAAAGAAATAGGTGCCATATCTGAGCAAGGACTAGAGCATAGACCAGGAGGGCAGTGAACAGACCAAACCTGAGATCGTACTACTTTGGAAGCATCAAAAATTTACAGGCTTTCAGACCAACATGTAAAAATGGCAGGACATAAAAGCTTGAAGCTCAGTCCGATCGCTCTTCCCCCCAAACAGAGGTAAGCAGTACGAAACTCTTAACTGAAGTCCAAAGTGAAGAAATAGGCTGGAAATGAGCAAATACCAAAAAAAGAACTCAAGCATCGAAACTACTATGACAGAAAAGCTCAGAAACAAACTTAGAAGAAGACAGTGACTTGAAAATATCTACAAACAAAGCCTCAAAGAAAAAGGGCAGATTGGACACAAGGCCAGAGAGAATTCCAAAAGGGCTTAAGAAAGAGCTTTTAAAATATAAACAAAAAGATTTTTAAAATGAAATAAATGGTAGAAGAAAAATTGTGAAAAGAAATGAGAGTGAAGTAAAAAAAGTTGTGAAAAGACAATTAACAGCTTGGCAAAAGAGGCGCACAAATAATGAAGAAAATAATTCCTTCAAAACCACAGTTGGCTAAATGGAAAAAGAGGTACAAAAT
>CM053626.1:191870311-191890106 GCA_028646595.1 Phalanger gymnotis
AGGAGGGGGGGGAAGATAGAAAGGAGGGCAAGTAGGGGGAAGAGGTAATAAAGAGCAAATAATTTTGAAAAGGGACAGGGTCAAGGGAGAAATTTGAATAAAGAGGGATAGGATAGGAAGGAGCAAAATATAGTTAGTCTTTCACAACATGAGTATTATGGAAGGATTTTGCATAATGATACACATGTGGCCTATGTTGAATTGCTTGCCTTCTTAGGGAGGGTAGGTGGGGAGGGAAAAGGGAAGAGAATTTGGAACTCAAAGTTTTAAAAGCAGGTGTTCAAAAAAAAAGTTTTTGCATGCAACTGGGAAATAAGATATACAGGCAATGGGGCACAGAAATCTATCTTGCCCTACAAGAAAGGAAGGGAAAAGGGGATGGGGGGGAGTGGGGTGACAGAAGGGAGGACTGACTGGGGAATGGAGCAACCAGAATATATGCCATCTCGGAGTGGGGGGGAGGTAGAAATGGGGAGAAAATTTGTAATTCAAACTCTTGTAAAAATGCTGAAAACTAAAAATATTAAATAAATAAATAATGATAAAAAAAGAATTCTGAGCATGCGGGTCTCTAAGCATTGGCTTTCTTTTATAAGGGAATAAAGGTGAAATATAAGGTCTGCATTATTCTCACAGAAATATTACTTCTGTGTCTCCTTCCTATGCACTCATTTACCCAAATGCTCTCATCCCATTCCTTATCCTTTAGATTAAAAAAATGTCCCCATAGGTTTATATCTTCTTGAAATACAAGGTGAAATATTCCCTCTTGAAATTCTACTAAACCATACACTTAGTCTCACTGTGAGAATCCTTCTAGGGAGGAGTGATTTACTTCTTGCATCTGATCATGACTAACCCTTTTCTTTCTATTTATCTGAGCTGCATTTATCCTCCCTGAGGCACAGGACTTTGATCACAGCACGGAGACAGTGCTACTTTTTCAATTGCCTTTGGTGGGTCCAAGGTCAAGCCCTTCCTTTCTTCCCTTTGTGTTTTTAATAGGGTATGATTTGCTGTAGCTCCGCTTCATTACCAGGTGCAACAGCAAAGCTCCTCATTAATTGGCCAATAATAGGTCCTAGGCCAAGCCCTACTTAGTCATTGTTTGGACCCTAAATGGCTCAGAATGAATGTAAATAACAATTGTTTCTGTTTTGGCCTAAAACCCTGAAGAAAGTCTTCCCCTCCCAGATTTTTTTAAAGACTCCCTTCTTTGCCTTGATTCTTATTAAGCTTTAATCACTGAATAGGCTTTGCTTCAGTCAAACTTAGCTTGAAAACATCAAACATCTGAGCTTGAAAAGGCGCAGGTCTCCCGCTGTATCCTGGCCCATCTCTGATCATCCTGATCTATATCTAGCCACTGGATTCAGATGGCTCCAGAGGTGAAAATGAGACTGGTGACTTTGTACTGCCCTCCTTCACTTAGATCCAGTTCACTTGCATATCATGGCATCACCTCTCTGATGCTATGGTCCTCTTCAAGAAAGAAAGACAAACAGCAGCAACAGCAGCAGCAGCAGCAGCTCTTAATTGAGTATGGTTTGCCATGGCTCTGCTTCATTACCAGTTCCAAATAGTAAAGCTCCTTAGTATGCCATAGGACTTGGCACCAAGATTTGTGTTCAAGAAAGAAAATATAGATTTTCATATAAACATTGGGAGAATGGAGTTAGCTGACCATGGTTAAAATATTGTGCCCCTGAATCTAGTCATTTGGTTTACAAATGCCTACCAATATTCCCCAAGGCAGAGATTGATCTTCAGAATTCCATTGCCATCACTAGAAAAATTGTTTAAATGTATTAATAATCATTTAATATCATTTGAACCTCAATAAGGGCCAGAACCTGAACTAATCAACTAATCGGCCTAACAGATATCCCTTTGTTCTCTGAGTAAACTCAGAGAATACCTCTTCCTATGTCAATAAGGCCAGATGAAGCTGACTTAAGAGCATTTTTTCCTGTTTATGGCCATTAAGGGTGAGACCCTTAACCAGAGATATATCTTGTATAGTGGGACTTTTCTTATCTTAGTATTTTATGGACATATACTGTGTTATGTCATATTAATGGCAAAGAAAACATAGATATCCTGGGTCATAATTTCAATTGACACTGTGTCAATTCTCTTGTCTTATTGTATTTACCGCCTATTCAATTAAGAAAATTCCTTTCTCATACTATGGTTAAACATATGTGGAGATCATAAATTTGAGTCCTCAATTGGGATTGTTCTAAAGTGTATTTAAGCATTCTCATTCTTTTGTTCAGACAGTCAGAAGTTACATTTTGGTTCCATGTACACACATGTTTGCTAGCTTCATCTAGCTTTAAGGGAATAAACAATGTGAATTTATATGCCACCTAGGCTGCCTGCCTCTTTTAACCAAATTTTCAGTTCAATAATACATATTTATCTACTGAGGATGAACTACATCACCCTCATCATCACTGATAGCCGCACTGAACAAATCAACAAGGACAACACTGATTGTTCAAGTGAATAGGACTGATTAAGAGATAAATAGGGAAGCCCTGCTTAGCTTATGAGAATATCTAAGACCAAATCAGAGAAAATGGGAATGAGAAAAAATAAGAAAACAACAAGGAAATTGAAATAAATGATTAAAGGAAATAAAGTTGGGCAGTTGGCAAAGGGTAGCACATCAGTGAAATGATGAGAACAAAAAAGGGATTTCCATTTTCTGTCCTCAAGTAGCTTTGAAATCTCAAAGCAGGGCACACTGGTGGTTCTCTGAGGTTCCTTCCATAAGTATTTAGGAAGACCAAGGTGGTTCTCACCAGCTCTAGTTCTTTAGAATCCTTTGAATGGGATTCTCTAAAGCAGGTCAGTCTCAGTTAACAATCATTTGATTAGCCCTTACTAAGTGTTAAGCACTGTAATTATAAAAAAAAAAAAAAAAGGTATAACCCACAAGCCCTGCCTCAAGGATCTCACATTCTAACAGGGGAGGCAACATGCAAAAAAGTAGTACATAAATGGTATAAACATTATAATTTAAGGGTAATCTCAGAACGAAAGCACTAATAATAGGAGTGACTAGGAAAGACTGCTTGCAGAATGTGAGATTTAAGGTGAGTTTTGAAAGGAAGCCAGGAGATAGAGGTGAGAGGTGAGAGTGTTCAAAGTATGGAGGGAAATTAGTGAAAAGGGATAAAGTAACATGTCCCTCCATGGAAAGAACCCAGAAGGTGGATGATTGGAAATTGAGGAAAAAACAAAAGCTTAAGAGAATGGCATTACTCACATGGGCTCTCCTGTCAACTGAGCCCTTGGATGCAAAGGCTCTATTCTCTCCCATTCCAGTGATAGAAAGCATATTGTATCCAGCAGAGTAGTGGCTCATTGAAAGTGCTAACAGCTGTTGTTCATGGACAGAGCATCCTACCTCAAGTGTCTGAGTAAAGGAGGGTGTTACAGGTTTGGGCAGAAGTCTACTAAGCCTTGAATTCCCCTTGAGAGGTGTCCACGCTACCTCACTGCATCAAGTACTGACAATGTACTTGACTCTGCACGTTTTTCCCATCACCCTCAATAGAAAGAGGTGGTTAGCAACTGTCCCAAATCATGCATCAAAGACAGAACTAAAGAAAGAGGTGTAATATATAGCTCTCAGCATTTATTCCATGTTCAATGATAATAATAATACTAACTACAATGTCCCCTTTTGTTAAGATAAATTACACCATAATCCAGAAACACCAGAACCCAATCCCTCCAAATAGGAAGGAAAGTAAAAAGGGGGTCTTTCAATAATATCTTCACTTGAAGATGGAATGAAGGGTGGGGGATGGAACTTTATGAAATCAGCTTCTATAAGATGGGTCATGTCTTTTTTAAACTCCCACTAAAGTAGAAGAAATGGTCTGGCTAATTTCAACTAGGGGAAAATCAGGAAAGGCACAGCTCAGAGAGTAGAACAGAGTTCATAAGTGCAAGGGGAAGGTGGCATAAAACCAGAAGGGATGTGGAGAGAGAGACAGACAGTGAGAGAGACAGAGACAGAGAGAAAATAGGCTTGGAACCTCACATAAGCATCACAAAATGCCTCCCAAAGCAGCTATATCCAGAATTACCATTCCTGGAAATTAAATATAGGGGATTTTAGAGGAGATAAAGAATAAGAAAAGGAGTGAAAGGAAAACACTTCTTATTAAGGGGCTTCATAAATTACTATCACTGAAATAGATGAGGTACATGGCAGTGGGATGATCACACTAGATAGATGAGCTATTCTATTCTTATTTGAACTAAGAAAGGGAAGAACTAAAAAAGAGAGAGAGAACAAAAACGAGAGTTAATTCAAGATGTTTGGATAGGTCAGGCTAAGAGTGGGGGAGGAAATGAGGAGAGATGATGGGGTTTAAGATTGGAGAAAGAAAATAAATGCATAAACTAAAAACCTACTTCAGAAGAAAAAAGTGTGTATACTGGGTGTTGGAAAAAAGCTATTGAATGTTCTAGAGAAGAGATAACGAAACACACATAATTTTTTCATTAGATGCTCTAAGAACCATGGAAGTACCTAGGAAAGTTATTGTTATCCCCATGTGATGAAGAAGGCAATTTGTCTTTAGGGAATCAAAGTGACAAATTCAGCATTGCATAGCTGATAAGTGGGTGATGTAGGACTTCAATTCTAGAATTCTTACTCCAAATTTATGCTCTGGAATCAGAGTCACAAGTTTTCACTGTCATGCTATGCTAACTAGGTGAAGTTACCAACATATCAATAGCAAGAAAAAAAAAGAGATGAGATCATCCTTCTCATCTCTGACCTATCACCATCAGATGATCAAACCACTTTGCATAATGATGGTCTATGATTTCATGATAAGGAAGATGATTCCTGAAAACAAATTTTCTATCACCTTAGAAAGAACAGACTGGATGAATTGAGAAGAGTAACAAACTAAATCACTGATTCTAATAATATTCATAATGACACTCAGAAATTAGTATGTAAAACAATTTCCTGAGGTCATAGAACATGACATAAACAATAACAAGGAAAGATCCTGCTCATGGGGCCAATTTCACAGACTGAGGACAAGTATATAAAGTCCCAGAACAGGAGGATTCTCAGACTACTAGAAGTTTTTCTTGACAGCTCAATAAAAGTCACTTCTACCAAGACCATGGTCAGCTCCTGCTGCTGTGCTCCTACCTGCTGCCAGCCAACATGCTGCAGGACAGTCTGCTGGAGAACAACTTGTTGTAAGCCAACCTGCTGTGAGCCCAGCTGCTGCCAACCTTGCTGTCAGCCATCCTGCTGTGAGTCCATCTGCTGCCAGCCAACCTGTTGTAAAACCATCTGCTGGAGAACAACTTGTTGTAAGCCAACCTGCTGCTGCCAACCTTGCTGTCAGCCATCCTGCTGTGAATCTATCTGCTGCCAGCCTACGTGCTGTAGGACAATTTGCTGTAGAACTACTTGTTGTAAGCCAACTTGTTGTGTGCCCAACTGCTGCCATCCAACCACCTGTGGCTCTAGCTGCTGCACACCTTGCTGCCAGCCAACCTGTTGTAGAACTGTCTGCTGCCAAACAACTTGTTGTAAGCCATCTTGCTGTGAGTCCAGCTGCTGCCGGCCTTCCTGCTGTCAGCCAACTTGCTGTAAAACAATCTGCTACCAGTCACCATGCTGCAAGCCTACCTGTTGAGGGTCCAGCTGCTGCCACCAACCCTGCTGTTGATCAACTTGATGGACCAATTTTGCAATAATTTTATTTAGAACCAATCATCCTCAGACTCCATATTTTTATTGTCAACTTCTTTCCTACTGGACAAATACAAAGGTATTCCTCTACTACCTTGCTGCTGGAAGTCTTGGACACCCCTGGATATGATGTCATATATCTCATTATCTGACAACCACTTTCAGCTGAGCTCTCAGCTCCATGTTCCCTGCTGGAATAGGGCTCATATGTCCATTTTATTACTACATACGACCAGCCCTGACTCGCCTTGTGTTTGACCTTTTCTTTTTCTTTTCAAATCACCAGTGACAGACAAGAAATCACTTTTCTTGTCAGGATTGACCAAATGTATCCAAAGGGCTAATCTCTGAGGTTTTAGTCTTTGTAACCACTTAACTTGGTTTTCTTTTTAATATTTTTCCAATTTATTGTTCTCACATTTCTTGATTATTCTTTCTTAAATGTCCTTTTAGGACCAGCAGGGCTTCCCAGGTGGTCACCTAATAAACTCTTTTTGTTTGCCTAATCTCACTTGTCCTTGTCAATTTGTGAAGTACAAATGATGGTGGTGGTGGTGGTGGTGGTGGTGGTGGTGGTAGCAATGATACTATTCAGCCATCCATAGATCATCTGTGCACTTGAGTTTATTTTCTA
The DNA here is from genome assembly GCA_028646595.1 of Phalanger gymnotis. NCBI lineage: Eukaryota > Metazoa > Chordata > Mammalia > Diprotodontia > Phalangeridae > Phalanger > Phalanger gymnotis. The sequence goes on from CM053626.1 coordinate 191,876,695, forward strand.
GTAAGGTCAATAGATTTATATCGATCTCTCTACCCCTTTGGGACCAATAGTGAATATGACAGCTGACTGGGCAATTAGCCATAGTTTAACTTTTCTAATCTCTCCATTTTTTGCTAAAAGTCATAGATCTCTACTTCTTATGGACTATTGATAAGACACACTCATCCAGTCACCTAAGCTCCTAATCATAGACAAGGAAAATGCAACTTACACTCTTGAAAAGAAAATGCTGAGTCACAAATGCTTGAAAGAAGTTGATCAGCCTTGAGGCAGGAAAACCAGGGTTCGTATCCTATTTGATATACTTACTAGCTATGAGGTTCTTGGAAAATTGCTTAACCTCTCTGTGGTTGAGTTTCCTCACCTATAAAGTGAGAAGCTTGGCCTTAGTAGCCTCTAACATCTCTCCTGGACTTTAATCTTTGAATGAGGTAGATAGATTTCAAAAGAGCAAGTTGGTTTTGTTTTTACAAAGTCATCCATTTCCTTGATATAGAGAGCTTCCAGAAAGGAACTTCTTTCACCAATGCAAATCAATACCTTCTGTATAACATACACTGCCAGTTTAATGTCATAGAGCTAGTTTGTGTCAGTCAATAAACATTCGTTAAGAGCCTACTGTGTGCTGGCCACTGTGATTTGTGTCACAGGCACAAAATGAGTCAAAAGATAGCCCCTGTACTCAAAAAGCTCCACAATCAAAGAGGGAGATGACGATCATGTACAAAGCATATTAAAATTCAAATATCAAAGGAAAAAGGGAAGGAACTGGAATTAAGAGGAATCGAGAAAGGCTTCCTGTAGAAGATGGTCTTTAGTTGGTACTTAAAGAAAGCCAGGGAAGTCAGAAAGTAGGAATGCAGAAGGAGACAATTGTAGGCAAGGGAAACAGCCAGAGAAAATGCCTGGAGCTGAGATATGGAGTGTCTTGTTTATGGAATGGCAAGGAGTCCAGTGTCACCAGAAGGTAGTAAAAAAAACAACTGGAACGCTAGGAGAGAGTTAGAACATGAAGGATTTTCGATGCCAAATGGGGGACTTTGTATTTGATCCTGGAAATAGTAGGAAGACACTGAAGTTTGTTGAGTGAGGGGTGGAGAGATGTTTGGGAAGGTTATGTGATCTGACCTGCATTTTAGGAAAATAACTTCAGTGGCTGAATGGAGGATGCATTGTAGTGGAGAGAGATAAGAAGACCTACCAGCAAGCTATTTCACTAGTCCAGGCAAGAGATAATAAGGGCCTACACCATAGTGGTGGCAGGTTCAGAGGAGAGAAGGGGGCTTATACAGAGATGTTACAGGGGTGAAATTAATAGGCCTTGGCAACAGCTTGGCTATGGGTGGTAAAAGACAGTGAAGAATCCAGGATGACTCCTGGATTGTAAGCTTAACAGTCTAGGAGGATGGTATCATCCTCTGTAGGAAGGTAGGAGGGGAAAGATTTTAGGGAGAAAGATAATGAATTCAATTTTGGACATGTTGAGTTTAAAATGTCTATTAGATATCCAGATGTCTGAAAGGCAATTGAAGGTTGGAGATCAACAGAGCAATTGGTTTAGGATATTTGAGAATTATCAGCATAGAGATGTTAATTAAAACCATGGGAGCTATAGAGATCCCCTGGTGAAGTAGAATAGAGGGAGAAGAGAAAAGGACAGAACACTGTGAGTCATCTATGGTCAGAGGGTGTAGTCTGGATGAGGGTCCAGCAAAGAAGAATGAAAGGAGTGGTCAGATAGGCAAGTGGAAATCGAGGAGAGAGTGGATCCTCAAAAGACTAGAGAGAAGAAAGTCAATGAGGAGGAGGAGGACGGATCAACAGTGTCAAAAACTTCAGAGAAGAAGAGAGATTGAGGAGTGAGGAAAGGCCAATGGATTTGTACCAGGGTCAAAATTTAAGCTAGGTCTTCCTGACTCTGACGTCACCTTCTATCCACTAGCAAAGCGATCAATAACCAAAGGGGAGTGGAGCACATGCCAATAAGAAAACAAGGTTTTAAAATATTCAGGACTGGAAATAATTTCAGTCAGCAAACTAAAAATGTTTCCAAAATGAGCATCTAAGGGAAAGAAAAACCAAATTGAGGAATGAAATCTTACAGCAAAGAATAAGAATAATGAAACAAAAGTCATCTCAAAATTCAAAAATATTAAATGGACAAATATTTTCCAGACCAAATGTTCTAAATATAACTCCTATTTCAATAATGAAAACTTGCTCAAAACAAAGAAAAATAGTTAAAGAAAAAACAGGAAAAATATAAAAGTCCTATATGACACCATTTGTAGAAAAGAAGAGCTTGGAATCATACTATGTGCCAGGGGACTTCAAGAAATAATGGTTACCAACACCACCCCCAAACAAAACCTCCACCCTTTTTCACCTATCCCTACTGTCTGCTCACTTCCTTATTAAATTTCTCTCTGGCTTCATATAGATGATCTAGAGTATGTATTTTTGTGATTGCTAAAATTTAAAGAAATCCTCTCATTAATCCACCGTTCCCCCCCCCACTTCCACAGCATTCAAGAAGTGAGATAGCATGTATGATTCTCTGAAATTCTACATAGGATGGCTCTACACTTGTGTTATTATGCAAAAATAATAGTGAACAAAAGAATCTGATTACTATATTATGAAAAATATGTAGAAGGAAATTTTACAGAAATACTGAAAAACAGGAATAGATTTCATATCAACACAACTCATAAAAGATCAATTGTGTTGGAACTCCAATTCACCCTACCTAGATATTTCAATGTTAATTTTCAAGAACACAATCAGGTTATTTTAAGGCACTGTGAAATGTATCACATACCAAAAAGAAGTTAAATATACATATTTGTCAAAAATGAGAACTGAAGAACTTCTACAGGCCACAGCAAAAGTTACATCATAGAATTTCACCATGAAATTGATTTCCCAGGATTTTTGGCAAGCATGTGCTATTAAGTTAAAAGAAATGGTCATTTAAAAATGCATATAATTTTGATAATACTATGGTGAGAAGTACCAACAAAAACATTCAAATACAAAATGAACAAATTCACAAAACTAAAACCACATATCAAAATAATTCATATAAAACATTTTACATGATTGCACATACATAACCAATATCAAATTGCTTGCCATCTTAGAAAGGAGGCAGGGTAGAGAGGAAGGGAAAAAATTTAGAACTCAAAATTTTATTTTAAAAGAGAATGTTAAAAACTTGCCTTCATGTAACTGGAAAAAAATAAAATACTATTAATTTTTTAATAATTCATATAATTTATAAGAGCTTTAGAATTGTGATTAACTAGTCAATATCTAAATTACCATGGGGGGATTTTTTTAATTGTCTGTTGTTTTGATTAACAATTAAATAACCTAGATGGTCATGAGAGGGATAAAAAGGCAAGAATGAGAGTGAAGGAAAAGAAGCTGAGCCAAGATGGCAAAGTAGAGATAGGCAACCAACCAAACTCTTCCAATAATGCCCTTCAAATAATGTATCAAACTGAATTCTGGAGTGGCAGAGCAAAGAAAAGGTCAGGGTGAGCCTGAAAAAGGGTAAGACAACTTAGTGGGCTAGCAGGAGAAGTCTGTTACACAGGGGTGGGGACTGGCCCAAAGTACATGTGGTGGCAGCACAAGTGGTGGGCTTTGGAGATGGCCATGAGAAGAAGAGCAGTAGCTTCAGGAGCTCTCAAGTCAGAGATAGCAAGGGAACTAGATAACTGGTCAGAAAGAGAGTACAGGGGATCTTTTGCTGGCACTGGCTACAAGTCCTGATGCTGGTTGGCAACTCTCTTGCCATATACAGTTCTGGTGTTAATTCTGGGGAAGACAGGAACACTTGTGGTAAGCCACAATGAATCAGGAACCGTGGTGACAGGTCCATGCAGAAAGGAGCACCAGTCCTTGTAGCTGCTAGATCACAGTTCCAGAGCAGAAAAGAGTACTACTGCTTGTAGCTGAAGAGGAGCAAAAACCATTCCTGGGTAAGGACCATTGCACAGATCAGAAGATCAATAACCACACTTCTCCTTGGATCACTTTGCTTTGGAAATACCCAAAATGTGCAGACCCCCAGAACTAGTTCTGAAATAACAGTACAAAAATAAAGCCTGAAGTGCCTCCCCATAAGCTTTTATTTAAAGTTCAAAATAAAGAAGCAGACTGCAGAAAGGAGCAAAAAAAAAACCAACAAAAACTTGACCATAAAAACCGACTACAGTTGCAAGAATAAAATAATGTAAAACAGCTCTAAGCAAGCTTCAAAAAAAAACCTGCCAGTTAGATACAAGCCCAATAAGAATTCCTCAGAGATTTAAAGAAATGATGAGGTAGAGGAAAAAGTGGGAAAAGAAATGAAAGTGATGCAAGAAAATTATGAAAAGAGAATTATTAGCTTGGCAAAAAGATAATTGAAAAAAATAATACCTTAAAAAAACAGAATTGACCTAATGGTAAAAAAAAAAAAGGCACAAAAATTCATTGAAGAAAAGAATTCCTTAGATAGCAAAATTGGCCAAATGGAAAAGCATACAAAACCTCACCGAAGAAAATAATTCCTTAAAAATTTGAGTTGGGTAAGTGGAAAATAATGACTCCATGGAACAACAAGAACCAATTTTCAAAATAAAAAGAATGAAAAAAATAGAAGAAAATGTGAAAAATCTCATCAGAAAAAAACAACTGACCTGGAAAATAGATTGAGGAGAGATAATGGACTACCTTAAATCCATGATCAAAAGAAAAGAAACTAGACATTAGGTTTCAAGAAATTATCAAAGAAAACTGCCCTGATAACCAAGAAACAGAAGGCAAAACAGAAAATTAAAGAATTCATTGAATGCCTCCTGAAAGAAATCTGAAAATGAAAACTCCCAGGAATAGTATAGCCAAATTCTTGAGCTCTCATGTCAAGGAAAAATATTTTAAGCCGCTAGAAAGAAACCATTCAGATACCATTGGAAACACAGTCAAGATCACACAATTTTTAGCAGATGCCATGTTAAAAGAACAAAGAGCTTAGAATATGATATTCTGGAAGGCAACCAAGAGTAACCTACCTGGAAAAATTTAGTATAATCCTTCAGGGGAAAAAATAGACATTTAATGAAAGAGAGGACTTTCAAGGATTCCTGATCAGAGCTAAATAAAAATTTTGATATCCAAATACAAAACTTAAGAGAAGCATTAAAAAGGTAAATGTGAAAGAGAAACCTAAGATACTCGATAAGGTTAAACTGTTTACATTTCTACATGGAAAGATAATACATGTAATCCCTAAGAACATTGTCATTATTAGGGCAGTTAGAAAAAAATCTGCAAAGACAGAAGGCATAAATGTGAGTGGATTATGTTGGGGTGATTTCCAAAAAAATGAAGGGGTGGGAAAGAAGGATGCACTGGAAGAGGGTAGAAGGGGAAGGAATAATGGGGAAAATCATCTCGCTAAAAAGAGGCACGCAAGAAAGATCCTTTATAGTGAAGCGGGTAATAAGGGAGGGTGGAGAGCAACACTCAAACCTCACTCTCAGGGGAATTGATTGAAAGAGGGAAGACTATATACACATACATACACACAAACACACACACACATTCAGTTGGGTGGAGAAATGTCTTACTCAAAAAGGAAATAGGAGGAGAAAAGGATAAGACAAAAGAGGAGTGATAAAAGGGAGGGTGGATTAAGGAAGACAGTGATCAAAAGCAAAACACACTCTTCAGGAGGGATAGGATACAAAGAGAGAGAAAAGGATAGAGAAATATAGTTGGTAGTCATAATTGTGAATGTGAATGGGATGAGCTCACCCATAAAATGAAAGCAAGTAGCAGAATGGATTAGAAGCCAGAATTCAACAATATGTTTTTTTTTTTACAAGAGACATACTTAAAACAGAAAAACACATACCTAGAGTTAAAATAAGGAGCTAGAGCTGAATTTATTTCTGCTTCAGTTGAAGTAAAAAAGGCAGGATTAGCAACCATGATCTCAGATTAAGCAAAAGCAAAAATGTACCTAATTAAAAGAAGTAAACAGGAAAACTACATTTTGTTAAAATGTACCAGAAACAATAAAGTAATATTAATAATTTCACAACAAATTTCTCTGAAAAAGACCTCATTTCCCAACTATGTAAGGAATTGATTCAAATTTACAAAAATATGAGCTATTCCCCAACTGATAAATGGTCAAGATATGAACAAGCAGTTTTCAGATGTCAAAGCTATTTATAGTCTTACTCTATATCTGTAAACATCTATAAATCTATGTCTTCATAATCTGTATCCATAAATACATACTATATATAAATCACTATTGATTAGAGAAATGCAAATTAAACCAATTCTGAGTTACTACCTCACACCTATCAGAAATGACAAACGATAAAAATAAAGAGGGAAAATAGGTAATTAATGAACTGTTGGTAGAGTTGTGAACTGCTCCAACCATTCTGGAGAACAATTTGGAATTATACCCAAAGGGCTATAAGACTTTGCATACCTTTTAACCCTGCAATACTGCTACAAGTTCTGTATCCCAAAAATATTTGTAGCAGCTCTTTTTGTGGTGGCAAAGAATTTGAAATAGAGAGGATATCCATCAATTGGGGAATGACTGCAAAAGTTGTGGCATATGATTATGATGGAATGATATTGTGCTGTAAGAAATGACAAGTGGAATGGTTTCAGAAAAACCTAGGAAGACTTATATGAACCATTACAAAGTGAAGTGAGCAGAACGAGGAGATCATTGTACACAGTAACAGCAATATTGTAAGGTTGATCAACTATGAAAGACTTAGCTACTGTGATCAATACCACAATCCAAGGCAATTCCAAAGGACTCATGATGAAAATTGCTATCTACCTCCACAGAGAGAACTGATGAACTGAGTGCAAATTGAAGTATAATTTTCTCATTTTCTATTATTTTTTGCTTTTTGTGACATTGCTAATATGATAATATGTTTTGCATGATTTCACATATGTAATGGGTACCATATTGTTTGCCTTATCAGTGGGCAGGGGAGGGGATAGAGAGAGAGAGAGAACTTGGAACTCGAATTTTTTTTAAATGTTAAAAAAAAATTAATATAGGGTGAAAGAAAAAAATAAATTCATTGCATGCCTGACAAATCAAAAATGAAGAAGAAAAGGCAAGGATATGGTGGTGGAATGAGAAAGTGGTCAAGCCTGGAGTAATATACTTTAAGCAGATGAACAGAGAAGTCAAGTTTTGCAACACTTGTGGAGTTAATACTACAAAATATAATTCTTATGTTTCATGCCCTGAGAGAATGTGTATGTGTAAATCTTGCAGAGGAAGCCTTTCCCAATCCCCTTTATATCTAGTGGTTTTCCTCTGTTGAATATCTCCAATTTATTCTATATAAAGAATATCTGCAAATAGAGGTTTTGATCTTGTTTGATCCTTAGGTTTTGAGCTCCTTTAAGGCAGAGTCTCTTTGCATTTTTTCCTCAGCACTAAGCATAGTACCTTAGCAGATGTTTATAAAATGACCGAGAATGATTATATTGCCTTTGGGGAAAATGAAAATTTTAACAAAGTAGGGTAACAAATTTGTCAAATTAAATTATTCTTATAATGTTGAGCATACCAAAATTGAGTGCTTTTATAAAAATAGTTAATAAATTAATAATATAAACCAAGAAAATTTTGACTATAAGGAACACAACTGTCACAGAATCATACTAAGAAATTTAACTTGAGAAGATAGACTAAAATTACCCAATTTGTGGTCATTCGGTTGTGTCAGTCTCTTTGTGACCCCATGGACCATAGCACACCAAGTTCTTCTATCCTCCACTATCTCTCAAAGTCTGTCCAAGTTCATGTTTGTTGTTTTTATGGTTCTATCTATCCATCTTATCCTCTGTCATCTCTTTTTCATTTGCCTTTAATCTTTCCCAACACAGGGCCTTTTCCAAAGAGTCTTATTTTCTCATTATGTAGCCAAAGTATTTAAGCTTCAGCATTTAACATTCCAGTAAATAACCTGAATTAATTTCTTTAAGTATTGATTGATGAGATCATCTTGTTGTCCAAGCAACTCTCAAAAGTCATTTCCAGCAACACAATGCAAAAGTGTCGATTTCCTTATGGTCCCAACTCTCACAGCCATATAGTGCTGCTGAAAAATAAGAGCTTTGAGTATATGGACCTTTGTTGCCAAGATGATGTCTCTGCTTTTTAGTATGCTATCCAGATTTGCCACAGCTTTTCTTCCAAGGAACAAATGTAATTTGGTTGCAATAATGGCTGTATTCACCATCTGCAATGATCTTTGATCCCAAGAATATAAAACCTGATGCTGCTTCCATTTCTTACCCCTCAATTTTGCAGAAAATGATGGGACCAATTGCCAAGATCCAAGTTGTTAGTTTTTATATGTTAAGCTTCAAGCCCCCTTTTGCACTTTCACCTTTCATCCTCTTCAAGAGGCTTATACCCAATTCTAGGGTACAAATGAAAATGTACTTGGATTTATTTATTTAACTTAAAATCAAAGTTAGAAATGTCCCTAAGTTCCTACTACTTCATCAAGCATTCCCTCATCATCAGTCTACATTGCTCATCCCCTATACCTCCTGAAAGACAAAATTATCAGTATAGAAAGGCAAAAATACACAGCCATCGACTCAATGGGAACTTTGGTTGGTGGCAAAATACTTGAAGTGGCCCATTGAAACAAAGTCATCATTCTTTAACAAGCTGAGTGATTTGCATCAAAAATTCATCATCTATTTACTCCTTTTGAACAAGTGGTTGGCAGCACACTCCCAAGAAAAAAAAATAAAACCCTCTTGTTTCTCCTTGTCTTGAGCCCCACCCAAATTTTCTGCCCTTTGTTTCCTCATTTTCAAAATTTGAAAATTTTGTTGCATAAAAGTCAGTTTTATTGCTGCTCTTATTGAGTCTTAATGTAGTGATGACAATGAATGGAAAGCATTCATTTCTTAGAGCTGGTTCTGAGGCAATCTATCCATTTCCCTTGTGTAAGATTCCTTAGCATTTCCTAGGGTGTGGTGGCTGCAAATGCTACAGCTTCTTGGAGTCAGATAGGAGAGTTGGGTAACTCTTGGTGGACACCAGAAGTAGATGAGTAGCCCTGAAGAGGACTGGACAAGCCCTCACACCAGAGGTGCTAGTCCTCCAGGAATACTTGGTCTCTGTCCCAGTGTAGCTGTGTATTTCTAATGACACCACTATTGACTTCTATAGTCTATATGCTATTAAATGTTTTCACTGTAATGAAGTTGGCTGAGGTGGTGGAAGGTTGAGGAAAGCTATTTCCTTAGTTGGGTCTAATAGCAGAGGTTATGAGTCTGCCATAAAAATTGATAGATAAACTGGTGTGCATTAAAGATCTAAGAAGAAACATCCATTTCCTAGAAGAGGTAAGTTGAGATAGAAAAACAAGATCCTTATTTATCTCATATAGGAGAGAGGTCAAGTTTTTACAACTTTTGTGGTGTCAATAGTATAAAATATAATTCATAGTATAATCCATCAGCTGCTTTGCAAATATGTGCTATTGGACACAAAGGTATAGATCATAAGGTTTAAGATTTAGAATTGAAAGAGACATTATAAGGGAGGATTCAAATCCAGGTCCTCTGATTCCAAGATCAGCATTCATTCTGTTATACCAGGATGCCTACCTCATTAAAACATAAATCCATTACTACTAGTGATAAATCAATACAAAGATGCAGAAGATCTGCTGACACTGTGTTAGTATCAGCATCAACATCATCACACACAAAAAAATGGTACAAATCAAGAACAAACTTCATTGCATAAGTGAATGAAGTTTATTAGGAAACAAACACAAAAGTTCTGATGATTGTGAGAACATTTAAGAATAAGAAGAGGAAACACAATGTAAAAAGAAAAAAGAAATTGGGAACAATATTAGAAGCAAAAAAATGTTTGAAAGTTACAATGATTAAAGCTTTAGCAGTTTGGCCATTTAAGATTCAGTTCACAAGCCACAAATATGAGAACATATTTGCTACATGGCTTATTGGATATCTCTATTGAAGGAATAGAACTGGCTCCTTGTGGGTCACTCCATCAACAGACAAAGTAGTTAAGCAGAGAGTATTTGGGATGAGACAGGGAAAAGAAGTAACTGACAAAGGACAAAGAAAGCCATAGAAGGATTTTGACTTGGCTAGCAGGAGTAATGAAACTGTAACAACACTCTTCAGCAGCCAGGTGGTGGGAAGTTAGTTGCTTGTCTGCAAGCTAATGAAAAGATGATGACCCAAAAGTTAAGTAGTAGATGGCAATATAAATCCATCAAATAGATGCCCAAACTATGAGCAAAAGAATGACTGTAGGAAAGCAAGTAGGTTGGAAACCAAGTTTTGGGAAAAAGGATGGTAAGCAGAAATTAGAAATATGACAGGTTGTTGGACAAGTCAATCAACAGCAGGAGGGTTGGCAGTAGCTAGAAGCACAACCGGTTGGGCGGCAGCAGGTGGTTCTGCAGCAAGTGGTTTCACAGCAAGTGGGATGGCAGCATGTGGACACACAACAAGTGGGGTGGCAACAGGTTGTCCAGCAGCAGGTGGGTTGACAGCAAGAAGGCTGGCAAAATCTTGTGGGTTGGCAGCAGCTAGACACACAGCAGGTTGGCTTACAACAAGTTGTTCTGCAACATGTTGGCTGGCAGCAAGGTTGGCAACAGCTGGTGGGCCTGCAACAAATTGTTTTGCAATAAACTGTCTTGCAGCATGTTGGCTGGGAGCAGGTGGGAGCACGACAGCAGGAGCTGACTATGGTCGTGTTTATGGAAGTTTCTGTTGAGTTACAGTAGAAAAGTGCCCAGATTCTGAAAAGCCTTCCCATTCTAGGGCTTTTTATACATAACCTCACTACCTGAGCATGGGTCAAAGGATAGAGTCCTCCCTTGCTATTGTTTATGCTATATTCTTTATCCAAAACAAGAAATTGCCCATGCTAGTCATTGCTGACTAAAAATTAGCATATATCTTATTAGAATAAATGACTTTTTGGTTCCTCCATTTGGACTCGTCCAATCCAGTCTTTCCTCAAGAGTTAGAAAGTCCATCTTCAAAGAAGTTCATCATTATCATGAAAGTATCTATCATCATAATTCAAGATAAGCCCATCATATGATAAGAGGGACAATACCCTAAATGGAGGATAAACCAACCTCTTCATGTTATAGCTGAGGAAATACAGAGAGATTCAATGATTTCACTGAAGGCATACAGGTGGTAAGAAGGACAAGGATGGGAAATCAAGTCATCCTGCTCTAAAATGTATGACATTCCTATTGCACCATGATGTTTCACTTTCTCCCCAGCTCTTGTTCTTGCTCTTTTTCTATCCCTATTAAATTGGTCATGTCAAAACAAGATCCTGACAATAATAAGTTTGTGGTTTTGACCCTGTGGTTGAGTAGAGTTGAAAGAACTCTGAATTTGAAGTCACAAAATCATCTGAGTCACTTATTCACTGAATGATTTTGAATAAGTCATATGACATATCTAAAAATCCATTTCCTTACCTACAACCTTGGAGCAATAATACCTGTCTTTTAGGTTTTAAGGAATTTTTGTCAGCATTTATTTAACAATGTAGATGGAAATTTATTTTATGAAAAATATTACATTGGTATTATTGTTCAACTTTACACACAAAAAAAATCTCTACTCAAATCCAGACTGTATCTCACTTAATAGCGATTTTATTTCAAGTGCATTAGATTAGAAATCAAACCTCATGTTTCTTACTGGATGTGAAGGAAAAGATCCAAAACACTGTATGCATACAGCATACCTAGGGCATATTGTCAGTACTTTTAGGCATGACAACCTATTAAGTGTAGGAACAAGATTGAATAAGTTTGTGCCTATTACTGGGGCATTCTCAGTCAACCAGTTACTAGAGGATTGAGCCTCTGCCCAGGCAATCATAAACCACTACCGGGTTTTTATCACTTCCCTGCTGTACACAAAGCAAGAGGTTATCAGCAGGTTAGAGGAGAGCATTAACTGCCCACTAAGTAGAAATAGGACCTAGAAGAGCCAATGTGATGCATCTGGTCATCATGGTTGTCATCTACCTCTATCACAACCACCATTTTTCTAGGTAGCTTCCATGTAGACAAACAAGCTTAGAATCTTTAGGCAGAAAATCAATTTGGACCAAATATCCTTCAGAAAAAAATGTACAATAGCTGGATTTATCAGAAGGTGAATGACAGCAAGCTTGGAAAAAGCTGAACACAAAGCCAGTGGACCTTCCTTAAGATTTGGCATCAGACTTTTATAGCAGGTTCTTTGACAGTAAAGTTGGACATAGTTTATTAGCAGCTCAAAGAGTTGGTCAGCAAGAAGCTGTTCTACAACATATGGTAATAGATATAATAGTAATAATAATGAGTAATGAGAGCGGGCACTTATATAGTACTTCAAGGTTAACAAAGGATACTATACATGTTTTTCATTTCATATATTTCATTTTTCCCCACAACAATCTTAGAAAGCAAGTGATAGCATTGTCCTGATTTTACAGAGAAGGAAAGTGAGTCCTAGAGATTAAGTGATTTTCCCCAGGCTCATAGAGCTAGTAATTGTTTAAAGCAGGATTTGAACTCAGGTCTCACTGATTCCAAGTCCAGTACTCTGTACTGCTCCACTTTGCTGCTTCTAAAGACAAAAAAAAGATTCTGACAGCAATTTAGAATGTTGTTTCCCAGCCCCTATAGAGGTTCCTTAGAACAAAAGATGAACTAGTACTCCCATCTCTTTGAGGACTTTTTGTTGTGAACCATACAAAGGCTTTTAGTGTAGTCAATGAAGCAGAAGTAGGTGGTTTTTTTCTAGAACTCCCTTGCTTTCTCCATAATCCAGCAAAATATTGGCAATTTGGTCTCTAGTTCTTCTGCCTCTTCAAAAACTAGCCTGCTCTTCTGGTAATTCTCATTTCACATATTGCTGAAGCCTAGCTTGCAGAATCTTTTTTTTTTTCATTAGTACTTTATTTAGGAAGACATTGGTGGAGGGTGCATTGGACACAGTAAGCAGTACGTTGATTATATTCAAATGGCAGCAGCAACAGCAAGAATAACTTCATATAGCACTTTATCTGCAAAAGATGTTTATATATTTTATCTCACGACATTTACATATTTCATTCCCACAACAATCCTAGGAGGCAAGTACTATTATTATCACCTTCTTATAGATCAGGAAACTGCAAATTAGAGAGATTAGATGAGTGAGCAAAGATCAAATGGCTGGAAAATATCTGAGGTAGGATTTGAACACAGATGTTCCTAATTCGAGAGTCTACACTCTATTTTTTTTTTATTTGTTTTTGACATGTTTGGTTTTCAGCATTGATTTTCACA